>JAJKFI010000054.1:5752846-5833929 GCA_029204185.1 Lerista edwardsae | reverse complement strand
GAGAGAGAGAGAGAGAGAGAGAGAGAGAGAGAGAGAGAGAGAGAGAGTCACTCACTCACACACTCACACACTGTGCCTTTTTGCCATGGCCGCATTGGGGAGGGGAGGAGTAGGATTGGGCTCTTAATTATCCTTATTAATAATAATGTCTTCTTCCTTCCCCTCTATCCCATGCACATACACGCCAGCTGTTCTCCAGATTCTTCTCCTCTATCCTGCAAACACACGTTTAATTCACTTAACAAGTAATCTATGAAGATGTAATCATAAAGTTTCAGATCGCTAGATAAGCAGTAATAATCCCTCATTTGAACCACCTTGGGCAAAAACATTTCCATATATAATGTCAACAGAGGAGAATATGGTCTCCAGTTGCTACACAGCTTAAGCACCCAAGCAAAAATGAAGCATATGTTACACCTTGTAATATATTTCCCGTTTTGTACACTTACACTATTCCCACTGTCAAAATGATCCACTATATCCTGTTATCGGCTGAGACTTTTAATATAAGTTCTCTTCTCTCAGATGCCTGGATTTTAATAATTTAGCCAACAGTCTTGTACCATATATTTTTCTTCCACCTTTTTTCCTTTTATGCACATCATGCAGGTAGTTTAGCTACACATCCTAGCTGGCCTACATATGACAGCCAACAGTGGATGTTCCTCTACTGCATACTTAATGTGTAGCATGTTAGTAAGTAACAAGTTAGTAACAGTCACTTGCACATGAATCTTCATGTTCCTTTCCCTTATGATCTTTCTGTCACTGTCACAGGCACACTACTGACTAGCATTACAAATTATTAAATTTCAGAGTATGAGGCTGTGTACTGTATTTATATTAAAAAAAAAACCCCAAATATTAATTTTAGAAGTGTGATAACCATCAGAAAGTTAACAGCACAAAATACATGTACGAGCCTGAATTCTTCTGAGAGATTTCCCATCAATGACTGACCTCACAGTATCTCTGGAGGGAATAAAAAAGAGACTGCTTGCATGGGAGAATCAGGAATTTCAAAATACTTTTTGATTTGGTGCCATTATTGTTGTAAGGTTCCAAAGCATGCTCTGCAAGACACATGATCCCACTAACTTGCTGAAGTCAAGGAGCTCTGGTTCTGGTCAGTGCCTCATAGTGGTGTGCCAGAGTCACATTTTGCAAGTCAAGGTATGAGTCATAGTGCACAACCTAGCAACTCAACTTGTTGAGCCATTTTGACTCAAGTCCTGAATCAATTCGAGAAATGAGTCAAGAAAAAGAAAAAACCTTTAAGCCTGCCTCCTCCCCATAAGCATCTCCAGCCCCACCTCCTGGAACTACCCAACATCTCCACCACCACATCTGCTGCTGCCATCAGTCTGAAAGACAGCTTCCAGAGCACTCATGAGGTCTTTCAGGGCAACGCAGAAGCAACAGAAGAAGAAAAAGTAAGCAAGCACATAAACACTAAAGATCGTCAGGACTCCAGTCGCATTTGAGTCATGACTCTCTTCCAAGTCACTGGTCATGAGTCTCAAGTTGCACCCAACTCAGAGCGCAATCCTAACCTGGAGTTAGGCTGGCATAAACTAAGCCAGCAAAGTTTGGCCAGCATAAGGGCCAAGCGCATTTGAACCACACTCAGAGTCAGGGAGGATGTCACATGTTTCAGTACTGGCTTCTCTGACTCTAAGAGTGGTCCAAACATACTTTACAGTATCCCTTGTGCCGGCCAAACTTTGCTGGCCTAACTGTGCCAGCCTAACTCCAAGTTAGGATTGCGCTCTTGATGACATCTGTGACTCAAGTCTAACAAGAGTCATGAAAAACGTTTTTCATGAATCAAGTCCCCAATTCTGGGGCCTGGGCTCCCCATGTATGCCACCACCTTTAGTTCCATGATGGCAGGAAGGTGAGTCATCAATAATCCGATCTGCCAGCAGCACCAGTGAAATGCACAGTTCAGGAGTGGAAGGGCAATGACGCTGATGAGTGCTACGAGGCAACCAACCCAATGGCTGGTGGTCAGGTGCACTGGCCTGTGGAGAGGCCACCATCATAAGAACATAAGAACATAAGAAGAGCCCTGCTGGATCAGGCCAAAGGCCCATCTAGTCCAGGTTCCTGTATCTCACAGCGGCCTACCAGGTGCCCCAGGGAGGCATGAGACAACAAGATGCTTGCACCCTGTTGCCACTCCCTTGCACCAATTGGCACCAATGAGTTGGCAGTGGGGGGCAGTGGGAGAAACGGGGGCTTTGCTGGGTGGGCAGGGGGAGGAACCAGAGCAGGAAGGAGGCAGGGTGGGTGGATCCAGCAGCAATAGTACATGTATTATAGATCTTATCCCCTCTTTCACAAACCTGCCCACAACTTTTCCCTCATAGATGTATCAATCAATCAATCAATCAATCAATCAACAGTACTTATATACTGCTTTTCAACACAAAGTTCACAAAGCGGTTTACAGGCAAATAGTAATAATAAAGTTAAGTGGCTCCCTGTCCCAAAAGGGCTCACAATCTAAACTGGCAATGTACTGTATGCCTCCAAAATAGGTGGGACAAGTCTGAGAATACTCATAGGCTGCCTGAGAGTTACTTGGAGGTAAGTACAAATGTTTTCTACTTACCTCCATTTTCCTTTCAAGTCACCCCTTCATTATAGAATGCTGAGTGTTCCTTTTTTGATGTGGATGCATTGACACTGGTGCTGGGAGGTAAAATTGGGCTTTAAATAGTAGTGTTATGTAAAACGTGGGATTTTTATAGAATCACAGAGTTGGAAGGTGCCCACAAGATCATCTAGTCCAACCCCTCCTTTAGGTAGCACCTCTGTTGTCGTGAAATGACATTATCCATAAAGATTTTGGAGTGATAAACATGCAGTATCACCAGCTCCACAGGTGGGGTCTGGTGCAGCACAACTTGTAGGTGATCTGTGCCCATACAGGAACTGTCACCCATGCCTGGCTAAACCAACCCCTGAGACATCAAGGGTCTACTGTTACTGCTGCTCCCCACCCATGCCCAGTATGCCAAAGTCCCTAGAGCAGTGGTATTCAAACTTTTTAGACCAGGACCCACTTTTTAGAATGGCACATGTATTGGGACCCACCAGAAGTAATGTCATTAACCTGGAAGTGATGTCATAGCTGGAAGTGACAACATTAAGCAGGAAGTGCTGTCATTGTAACATAATAAAATGACACTCCTGAAAGGCAAATTGGCATTCTTGGACTGCAGCAATTGTACAACCATGAAATATCCCTGACAGAAAGCAAGATTAGGACAAAATATTACGTAAAAGCACTGAACTAAACACAAAATTAAAAAAAAAACCCTCACTTGAAAATTCAAACTGTTAACACTCACAAAAGGACTATAACAAGAATAAGGTCTGCAGTTTCCAAGATGGCTGCTCCTAGCTTTCCGCGACCCACCTGACATCAGGTCATGACCCATCAAGTGGGTCCCGACCCACAGTTTGAATAACACTGCCCTAGAGAATGCTTAGTGTCTGTTGCAGCAGCTGCTTCCAACCTGCAGCAGCTGTGTGTGTGTGTTGTGTGTGTGTGTGTGTTCGCTTAAGGACTTGACTTATGACTCATGATTCAGCTCCAGCACATCCCTGGCAGTACTTAACTGAAGAACTCCTGTCCATTAACAATGACATTAACAGCGTCCAACATGTCTGATAATCATTTTGTTAGCTGAGTCCTACATGTGAAATGGCAGAGGAAGTTCTTTCAAAACATTATTATGTTATTGTAACCTGGTTTCAAATGCAGTTTATTCAAGACAAGCAAAAAAAAAATTAAAAAAACAAGAGTTTTCCCATAAGAAAAAAGAAAATCAATAGAAAACAGATGCCTCTGTGGCACTGTTGTCTTTGAAAAGCTAGCTTTTCAATAATAAATCCCTCTACATATCTGAATATCTCAGATGGGATAGATAACAGAGGATGGGAGTGGATTTCCTCTCAAACACAGCACTTATTTTCCCTGAAATTATCTGACTAGGAAAAATAAAGGCAGAAAAAGAGCCTATGTGTAGTTGTGAACAGGACAGGCAGGCTGCATTGCATCTTCAGTAATCTCTCAGAACTTCCGACCATTGCAAGCCGTACAGCCTCACATCTGAAATGTTCAGAGGGTTATCCAAGCTTTAGGAGCAGAGGCTTCATGTGGGCCTGATTATCTCTTGATTAAACTATGGATAATGTGGTACATGAGAATGCCCTTCCATGAGAACAAGGACCACGTCCACTCCATGTTGTGCCTCACCAAACCCTTCCTCTTTACTACAAAGACGGCATTTTTCACACTGGATTAGCAAGTCTAGACATCCTATAAAATGTCGATGAAGGTATGGATCTTTAGTGTATATTTCTCAGGAGAGCAACCCTCATTTGTAATGCTGCTCTCTCGGCCCAATCAATAGAGCCACAACTGCCTTATTCAGGAAACACTCACCCCTCCCCCATCACGGAAGGGACTTTATCATTTCAGGTTTTTTTTTTTTTTAAAGGGAAAGGACTCAGACACAGTGGAAAAAGTTAAGAGAGGTGACAAATAAAAGTATATATTTAATTCAAATCACTAACCACTAAGGCACCATAAAAATTATTATGATGAAAAAGATCACACCTCTGGGGCAGAAAAATGAATAGAGGAAGGGGAGTCCCAGCTGAGTGTTAAAACGCCCATGGGATGTGATTATCTCCTGGTGAAAACATCCCTAGACTTGCTGCTATTATGAATTCCCTCCCCCAACCCCCATACAGGCACATTTTATACAATATACATACAGACAGACAGACAGATAGAGATGTATACATACATACATACATACATACATACATACATACATACATACATACATACATACAGAGAGAGAGAGAGAGAGAGAGAGAGAGAGAGAGAGAGAGAGCAATGTGTGTGCGTGTGTGTGTAAATTATTTAGGCGAACCATTTCAATTCCCTGCAAAAAGAGAAGTTTGCATTAAAATGCTTCAAGTGTGAGATTCTCAGATATATTAATACCCAGACTTTTAGGGTGTTGAGCAGTCTATCGGAATAAGCTCTTCATCCTCAACTGTTTTATGATAGTATTACAGATGTATTGCAGGGTGGAATGGCAAGGAAAGCAAGTTTTCAGAGAAATGGGCTTGTTTGGGTTCCATATGGTTGCTGGAGGGGAAAACTCTTCATAAAATGACTCGTGCTGCTCAGTAAGGCATCCTGATTTCTCATTATTATTCCGCCTTCCTCTCCCCAACCCCACTCCTCCAAACAGTTCTATTGCTTCCCTTCCAAGTTCCTGCCTGACTACTTTAATAAATGGTAACAAGATGGCACAAAGAAAGATTGCGTCGAAAGCGGATTTCAGGAACACAGATTCCTTGGGCAGCAAAATAGAACTAAAAGAGAGGACAGCTGCTCTCAGCTGCTCTTTCTGAGGATTGGGCCCGTGCATTCTTGGGATGCAATCTTGCATGCAATTTTATTCCCAGCTTTAATTTCCAGTATTCCACATTAATTCCCAGTAATGTGATTTATACAGCCTGTTTGCACGAGTGCACCCTTTATAGCTTTATTTGTCACGTCAGACTATATGTAAACAGTGTGACGATACCTGATCTTCAAGAAGTGCAAGTGATTCAGGGCACAATCCTAACCTGGAGTTAGGCCAGCAAAATTTGGCCAGCGCACGAGCCATCCTAAAGTGTGTTTGGACCACTCTTGGAGTCAGCAAGGATGGTGCATGTCTGTGTGCTGACCTCTCTGACTCTAGAGCAGTCCAAACATTCGTTACAGTGTCCCTTGTGCTGGCCAAACTTTGCTGGCCTAACTGTGCCAGCCTAAATCCAGGTTAGGATTGCACCCTCAGTTGGGTTTCAACTAAGCTAACCTTACTAGGTTTTACAGTAGTGCAGTGGTTCCCAACCTGAGGAACATCATTGGAGGTTGTGACCCCTCAGGGCAGTGAGAACAATCGTATTCCCCTTTAAGGGGAGTGGCATATAAAGTGATGAGGTAGTGACAGCGACAAAAACCAGAAGTGGGTCATGATGCTTCATACAGACGTCTCTGGGAGGCCCGTAGAGGTGGAGGGAGGTTTCCTGACCCTTCAGAGGACCCTGGCAATCCGTGCTAAGTGGGTAATCCCCCTTTTTCAGTGGCAGCTCAATTGTGGGAGAGCAGTTGCTGCCTAGTGTTCACCCCCAGTTCTGGCACTGCAGATAATCAGTGGCTCCCTTACAAAGTGCAAAGGTTGGGAACCACTGCTGTAAGTCACCCAACAGCACAAAGATTCACTACAACATCATAGCCTTGATCCTGCCTAGACATCAATTTCTTAGGTAAGAATCACTGGCCCAGCCCACATGGTTGCCAACCTTTAAGCATTACAGCAGTCCCCTTAGGAGAAACCATTGAACAGTGGCTCCCACCACACTACTGCAATGCTTAAAGAGTACTTAATATATAGTGCATCCGTGGTTTTTTGTGTTCAGTGTAGCTTACTCTTAGATAAGTGTGGATAGGGTTGCAGCCTAATACAAGTAATAAATACCTATGTTTATATAGGGGGTGTATATATAGGTCATGATTAAGCAGAACTGGTTCACGTCTATTGTGGCGCTTTCCTTGTGTGCTTTGGGAAAAGGCTAGGAGTCCCATGTGCAAGGTTCCATGGTGTCTAGAAGAAAAATTATCTGAATCTGAATGATAAGAATCTGAATCTGCATATGCATCTGTCAGAAGAAACTGTTATTAGGACTCTAGTTCTCACTGAACCCACCTTGTAGAATTAGAACCCAACTCTCTTAGGTGGGTGACAGATTATCATTTCTGCAGAGAAATGGGAATCACTCCCAAACTCCTAAAACTATACAACGGCATCAGTTCCATTGCAGTGTTGGTAGCTTGATGACTGCTAACACAACAGGACAAGGCCTCACTGCAAATTTAGAACATATATTCATTCAGGGGTAGCCAAATTTGCTTAAAATAAAGGCCACATACAATAAACTTCAGAGGTTTGAGAGCTGCAAGAAAGGGGTTTGAGAGCCGCAATATTTAAGAACCATTTAAATTCTAAAGAGTCCAAGTCTAGCACCAACGCCACTGCAATGCAGCCTTGAGATAAGGGAACAAATGCCTTGCATTGAGGAGGCCTCTATGACTGCCCCTCCCACCGCAGAATGCAGCACATGCCCCATTGGCACAGCTGCATCAGTGCTGGGAAGTTGGACAGGATTGGGCCCTAAATATATTTACTCACCATGAACACTAAACACATTTTGATCCAGTAGACTCCCAGTTTATTCCCAATAAATAATTTTTAATGTTTTATATTAATTGTGAATCAAAAAGGAGTTCAGTGAACATATTTCTGCAAGCCAAACATTATATGCCACCCGCAGTTTGGCTACCCCTATTTTTTAATTTGACCCCTATTTTTTTATTTGAGCAATGCAAAGAAATAGATGCAATGCAAAGAAATAGAGGAAAACAACAGAATGGGGAGGACTAGAGATCTTTTCAAGAAAATTGGAGATGTCAAAGGACAATTTCGTGCTAAGGTAGGCACAATAAAGGACAAAAATGGCAAGGACCTAACAGAAGCAGATGAGATTCAGAAGAGGTGGCAAGAGTACACAGAGGAACTCTATAAGGCCGATCTCAATGTTCCTGATAACCACAGTGGTACAGTCACTGAGCTCGAACCTGACATCCTGGAGAGTGAAGTCAAGTGGGCTTTAGAAAGCCTCACTAACAACAAAGCTAGTGGAGGTGACAGCATTCCAGCGGAATTACTCAAAATCTTAAAAGATGATGCTGTCCAAGTGCTGCTCTCCATATGCCAGCAAATTTGGAAAACCCAACAGTGGCCACAAGACTGGAAAAGATCAGTCTACATTCCAATCCCAAAGAAGGGCAATGCCAAAGATTGCTCGAATTACCGCACCATTGCACTCATTTCACATGCTAGCAAGGTCATGCTCAAAATCCTACAAGCTCGGCTTCAGCAGTATGCGAATCGAGAACTACCAGATGTACAAGCTGGTTTCCGAAGAGGCAGAGGAACTAGAGATCAAATTGCCAACATTCGCTGGATCATGGAGAAAGCAAGAGAGTTCCAGAAAAACATCTACCTCTGCTTCATTGATTATGCTAAAGCCTTTGATTGTGTGGATCACAACAAACTGTGGCAAGTTCTTGAAGAGATGGGAGTTCCAGACCACCTGATCTGCCTTCTGAGAAACCTTTATGCGGGTCAGGAAGCAACAGTTAGAACTGGACATGGAACAACCGACTGGTTTAAAATTGGGAAAGGAGTACGACAAGGCTGTATATTGTCACCCTGCTTATTTAACTTATATGCAGAGTACATCATGAGGAAGGCAGGGCTGGATGACTCACAAGCTGGAATCAAGATTGCTGGGAGAAACATCAACAACCTCAGATATGCAGACGATACCACTCTACTGGCAGAAAGTGAGGAAGACCTAAAGAACCTTTTGATGAGGGTGAAAGAGGAAAGTGCCAAAATTGGCTTGAAACTCAACATTAAAAAGACTAAGATCATGGCAACCACTCCCATCACTTCCTGGCAAACAGAAGGGGAAGAAATGGAAGCAGTGACAGACTTTATTTTCCTGGGCTCCAAGATCACCGCAGATGGTGACTGCAGCCATGAAATTAAAAGACGTTTACTTCTTGGGAAGAAAGCTATGGTGAACCTAGATAGCTTAATCAAAAGCCGAGACATCACCCTGCCAACCAAGGTTCGCATAGTCAAAGCGATGGTTTTCCCAGTAGCCATGTATGGCTGTGAGAGCTGGACCATAAGAAAGGCAGAGCGTCGAAGAATCGATGCTTTTGAATTATGGTGTTGGAGAAGACTCTTGAGAGTCCCCTGGACTGCAAAGAGATCCAATCGGTCAATTCTCCAGGAAGTCAAGCCTGATTGCTCCCTGGAAGGACAAATGCTGAAGCTGAAGCTCCAATACTTTGGCCACCTGATGAGAAGAGAGGACTCTTTAGAAAAGACCCTCATGCTGGGAAAGATTGAAGGCAAAAGGAGAAGGGGGCGACAGAGGATGAGATGGTTAGATAGTGTCACCGAAGCAATGAATATGAAATTGGGCGAACTCCGGAAGCTAGTGGAGGACAGGGAGGCCTGGCGTGCTGTGGTCCATGGGGTCGCGAAGAGTCGGACACGACTTAGCGACTGAACAACAACAACAACAACAACAAATTTTTTAATTCCTCCCCTATTGCAGTATTTTCACTACTTCTCCGTGTTTCAAACAAGTCAACGAAGTTGTGAAATTGACTAGACCCAGAGGTGTAGGGAGGGTGCCGTGCTTTTCGGGGCTCCATTGCCCTACATTGGGCTCTGATAGGTCCTAAATGGAGCTATTCTGGGCATGGGGAGGTGTGGCCAGGTGACGCATGGGGATGGTGCGGCAACCCTGGGGGCACAGCGATGTCGCCCCACTCCAGGTGAGCTATGAGCTAAGTATGGCTCTGACTAGGCACTATTGTCAGCAACTTCTGGTTAGTCAGTTTATCTTGAAGAAAAGGTCTTAAATATCAGGTCATTCCTCAGAATGAGGTACAATTTTGTGCTCATTCCCTCCTTTTTAGAGGAACATGTCAGAAGCTACTTTTGTAACAAGGAGATACATTGCTGAATTCACACTAGCATAAAATAGTAATTTAAGAACCAGCTATGAGGCTTATAAATGGGCATAGCTTCAGTTATCTGTTTCTTTAAGATACTTTACCACCAGAGAATTTCTAAGTTCTTTGATATATTTACCCGAGAGCTGAAATGCAAGCTCCTTTACATATTTGCAAATCAAATACAATTATTTGTTTCCTTTGACAAATATTCAAACTCCAATTAACATCCTTTGAGAACTTCCACTTGGGTTAATTCATTTCTGCAACCTCACCTAAAATCAAAGGAAATGCCTCATTTGGACAGTTATAGGTCTCAAGATGGGCAAGCTACCAAGAGGTAGTTCTCTTGAAATCACACATTCCGAACAGATAACAAATACATTTATATGAGATATAAAATAGTAAGTCTGTACATGCAAATTAACAGTTACTAATTTGCTAATACTAATTTTTTTAAAGGAAATAAAATATTGAATAGAGATCACCCAGCGGCCAAATATGAATGAAAGTGCATGAATAAACAAACATCTATAATGAAAGTGCATGAATAAACAAACTTCTGTACAATACTTTAATACAAAGCCAAGCAATTACAGACATTTCATATTTCAATATGTTCCATAAGAACTGGACTATACAATTTTAGACAATCAGCGGCAAAAGGCTCGACTGGATGCTGACCCACATTTTGAAATAAAATGTATCTGCTCATTGACGAATAGAGATGTCAGTGATGTTATAGCTTAACTTTCTTCCTTACATTCATTTTTCTCTGTGCAGGAGCATTCAAACATGCAAGCCAAGCCAGTGCCTGTTGTAGCCATCTTGGAGCTCCAGTTCCCTTATGGTTGAATACTCTTGGGTCCTAAGAGCAGCAGAATGTCTGGTCTGTCACCATGAGTGCTTCAGCAGTGTCGTAAAAGGCAGACCGCTGTTATGTGCTTTTCAGCTGCCAGTGCAAAAGACTGGAGCCCTGCCTGTGTGGCAGTGGCTCCCAGGCAGTCAAGGGCAGGAGGGGATGATCAGAGGCAGGAAGGCAGGTGGCATTTCAAGTGCAGCAGGGGGTGGATCCTGGTGGTGGCAGTGCGTGCCAAGATGCTACCCCTGTTTTCCCAGCATAACATGCCCCCTGTCTCTCCTTGGATGTACGCCAGCAAAAAGCTGGTATGGTTCTTGGGAGACCTATTGATGGCCAGGCAGCCTACAGAGGAGCAAATATAACATGTTTTAACTTATCTCTCCCAGGCCACCTGGTTCTCCTGCCTCCAGGACTGCATGCAGCAGGCTCTCCATCAGCAAGGCTGCAAGATGGCGAAGGAGAAAAATAGGAGATAGGAGATCCTCTCTTGGAGATAATTTTCTTTGCCCAGTATTTGGGCTTGGAGCCTTGGATTCTATGGGGTAAGAGCAGCAAAGTTGTAATGCAGCCTCCCCCCCTCGAGCTCTGCCGCCCGCAATGTCCATGCTACTGTCATCCTCCCCATTACTCAATCATAGGGACACACTAGAAGATGAAGGCAAAGCAATTGAGGATTGAAATATGAAAGCCTTAAGGCTTCCAAGTACTAGGAATCATTCCTCTTTTAGGGAGCGGAGACCCTTCTTGACATTCGACCTTTCCAAGTTAATGGGGTATGTAAGAGCACAGTACTGCATGCCTAGGAACCACCGACAGCAAATAAAAAGTTGGAATGTGAAATGATTTTTCTGCTCCTATGAGTACAATGTGCTTTTACAGTAACCTCCAGAGGAAGGCAGGAGGCATCTTTTGCGTTTGCAGGTATTTCACAAGCGTGCCTAGTAGAAGAATCATTTTATATCTGGTCCCTCTTGTGGGCAAAGACAAATTTGGGTTACCCTGTTTTCCCCTTAGGGAGAATATCTAAATAACTCACTTTCTGGAGAAGCTGAAGTTATAGCGTGATTTCAAGGGCAACACCGAAAACAGCTAGCAGCTTTCCTTCCTGCGGAAATTGCTCCTCGCAGAAGAAAATGGAGCCAACATTGGTCTATAGTGGACATGTTCCATTTCCAAGAGATGTTATGACATCCACACCAGGCATTTGTCCAAAGGTGGTGGAATGTAATTTATATTCTGCCACCATAGATTTGACTCTACTTTTGTGATTATACATTTCAAATTAAAAGCCATGTAGTATATATTATATTATATAGTACAAATTTAAATGCATTGTGAATCTCAGGGCTTGGGTGCACAGGAAGATTACCAGTTTCCCGACACTGCCACCACTTTTAGGACCTTCAGGATATTTGGCCATATGGTCCTCCTCATCTCCAAAGGACATACAAGATGCACCTTACTGTCCGAGGAGTTTTCTGGGCTAGCCAGCTGCCCCAACTGTTGCTGTGCAATGTTTTAAGTGTCATTGCTAGCAGTGGTGTGCCTGAGGGGGATTCCCCCCTTATTCCCCAACTTGTAACAGACGGCGGCCCAAAACTGTGTGTCTTATGGCCCAATCCTAACCAACCTTCCCGCATCGATGCAGCCATGCTAATGGGGTGTGCACTACATCTTGTGGTGGGAGCAGTGGTGGGATTGAGGGGGAACGCGGGGAACTCAGTTCCACTAGTTAAAATTAGGGCTGACTCCGCCCACTTCAATCTCCCTCCTCCCCCCTCCCAATTCCTCTGCAAAGAGCTTTTCTTCTTGGTTGGCCGGCACTCAGAGGGTTAAAGGGAGCGACTCCGGATTCCTAGGGAGGCGAAGGCAGTGATGTCATTCAGGGGGAACGGACCAGAACGGGCGTTCCGGATCCTAACGGGCTCCGTGGCTGGTTCCGGGTTCCCGACAAGTGCCAATCAAAAGTGAGTTCCTGTTCCTAAATCATTTAGATCCCACTACTGGGTGGGAGGGTTGTCACGGAGCCCTCTCAAGGTCAGGGCAGTGACATCACTGGAGGGGTACAAAGCACTGTCTTGTGTGGTGCCCAGCCATGCTATGTAAGCTGTCCCTCCCCCTAGCTGCCGGAGCCAGTCAGGGCAGTGAAAACAGCACAGAGTTGTTGTTTTCACCACCCCCACTGGCTCTGGCTTTGAGGGGCGTGTGGCTTACACAGAATGGTCAGGCACCATAAAAGACATAGGGCCAAATCCTGTCCTTGTTAGCACTAGCAGTACATGCTAGCAGTACAGTCTCTGGGTAGTGGCAAATGTGTTGTAAAGCATGTTTGCAGCATCTGGAAGACAAAGAGCACTGGTGCTGGGCCAGCATTACTTGACACTGAGCCTCGGTGCCAATAAGATGTCACCCATGGAGCAGCCGACAGAAAGCTCTGCCACTGCTCAGTGACAAGGCTTCTTAGAGTGGGGGAGGAAGGGAGTGGGTAGGACTGAGTTGGGGAGGGCGGAGGGAGGGAATGATCAGGCCTGGGAGGGGGTCAAATATGGCAGAATCCTCTGCCACTATATCCTATGCTCCCTCTATGGCTGGGAAGCCTGACACGGGCCTCCTCGATTCTATGCTCACTCAATAGCAGGTGCAGACCTGAGGAGACCCATTGCTGCTGGCTGCATTCTATCCAGGGTAAGGGAAAAGAGACTCTGGTGGCTGCCTCACTGCCAGAGGCGGATCTACAGGGAGGGCAAAGCTCTAAGTGTTGCAAGAAGCCTTACCCTGTCGTGTAAATCCCTCCTCTCCCTTGCTGCTGTAGCCAGTAAGCAATGCCAAGATGTTGCTGTTCCCTGTGAGGATTGGCTAAAACGGTGCAGGGGAGGAGTGATTTCCACTGCAAGGTAAGGCTGCTTGCAAAACTTAGAGCTTTGCCCTCCCTTAGATCTGCCTCTGCTCACTGCCAATAGGATACAGCAGCTGCCATTTTGACACCGCTGTTCCTCTGGCCACCAAGGCACCATAGGATTGGGCTACCTCTCTGGCAACACCACTAGGTAAGGGTTTTTTGTTCCCTTACCTCAGCGCTACATTGCAGTTGCCTCAGAGCTGGAATTGTGCCCTTAGTCCCATACTAACCACTGGGAAGGAAATATCAGCTTTTATTATTCTTATTAAGGCCTTCCTACCAGCTCAGTGTTTGGAATTCAGTCCTACTATACCTATAAATCAACATCAGAGACTACAACCCAGTGTGTTCAAGAGCTTTGTTTAAACATCAAACGAAGAACACAGACAAGCACGATGATAGAAATATAACTAATCACTTGCAAATACATCTTTCCTGTCAGTGGGAGCTTAACCTTTTTGTTTAATGTTGCAGAAGGAAAATGCACTTATTTCCATGCTCTCTACAGCTATAGCTATGAAAGATGATCATATTTATTCTTCTTGCAACATGAGTCTGGACAGATCTAGTGCCGAAAGATGCTGTTAAAGTGGAGACATGTACAGGCCTTATTATTTTAGAAAATTCAAAGAGTTTGATGATTAACAAAGGCTACAAAGCTGTACTTTGGATAGAGATTGCCAAACATCTCATCTAGACAGACTATAGAGCTTTAACTAGTAAATGTTTTAAGGAGGATGTTAGGGAGGGGGATGATATCTGGACTTCAGTTTATTTGTTGTCCAGCAATGAATACAACATGATTGTATGTGGCAACATTGATTGGATCAATTTAGCTTCACTCTCTGCTCCTGGATTTACTCATTCATATGGGACCCTGGTAGGATTTAGTCAGGGTGTGCAGAAAATCCTACAATCCATAGCCCACTCCTTTTAATTTGAACGCTACAGATTATGGATGAAAGTTTGGTCACCTACAGGATTTATTACTTCAAAGCAAATGAAAATAAAAAGACATGCAGAGGGGCTTGGGAGAGAAAAAATAAAAACAAAGAACTTCTCTGAACAAGGGAGAAGGGGAGAAGGGGGTGCTAAAGAAGCACAGTACAATCAATGAAGAAGTTCTTAGACTAGTGGCATTTTACTGCATTTCAGAGCATTAATAAGCGCTTTACACTGCAGTAGAGGCTTGGGTAACCACATCTATAAATGAATAGGCCACCAAAACATTCCTCCATACAAGCCCCACAGAAATAGGGGGGGGAGCTGCATGATGACATGGACCTCAGTATTGAATCAAAATTTTCCAGGGGTCTGGCAAAATCTCAGGCTGGAAGATTAATCTACTCAAGTCTGAATTTCTAGGTACAAATGTGGATGATCAGTTTAAACTTTGAGGAGAAAAAGTGGGGTTGAAATTTAGTAAGTAAATAAAACCAAAAGCATCATTTTTTAAGGGAGAAGTAGAGGCAATTTTTGTGAGGATTTTATTTCATTTTCCTCTAACTGCAAGAGTGCTTTAGTCTAAATTTGAGTAACTAATTTTGAGTTTTTGAACTTTGTCTAATTTTCCTTTTTATTGGTTTTTCCCATCTTCGCACACTACTGTTTTCTAACCCTCTCTGCCCTGTTACAATCAAACCAGCCAGGAGAACTGCTGCCCCTTTCATATCACTCACTGATAACACCACAAGGCTGGGTTTAAAGTGGTTGAGAGGCTGAGTTTGGCCAGGACTTTAGCAGCCCGCTTCCATGTGGAGGGATAATTGGCCTCACTCCACATACAATGGAATATGGGGGCCATCTTTTTTGCTTTTGGTTCTCCCTTCTTAGTGTCAGCAACTGCCCATTCTGGGACTGTCTGTGTCAGTGTGGCTCGTCTGTCACTGTAACTCTGGAAGGAAATCAAAGGTGCACAGGAATGCACAGATGCACAGGCTGGGTGCCCTGCTTCTTCCTGAACTATGAACAGCCCCACTATGAACAGCTGTGGCAGCCCCCACCATATCACTACAAAAATGTGCAGGCTTTGGAAAGCTAGCATGTCATGCCTTGTCTTCTCCTTGATATTCTAGTCTTCTGTATGCAGGGAGTTTTATATCTGGGAAGCATTCAAACTTGCAGCGTTCTGCCGGCATTCTAAAATGGTATCATGCCTGGTAGGCTTTACCATATGCTTCCTCAGAAAATGCAAATCATGGTGAGAGGTTCAAATTTATCTCTTCTAACTTAAAAAAAATGTTGTCCGATCCTGAAATTTAGCATGACAAGCTTGGCTCTTTTCGACAAGAGATGTCCATGCAGCTAAGGTTAGGCCAGCATTTCCACAAGAGATAGGAATCCTTGCCAAGCTTGCCCAAGGAGAACTTGGTGTCATAGTCTTAACCTTTTTAGCTGGGGACCAGAATTAGAAAGACAGGATCTTCCTTGTTCGCCATGTGCAGGCAATCGCCCCTTGGGGAGAAAGGAGTCGATGGAGCATTTTATGCACAGGCACATATTGTTCAGCTGGTCTGTGACACTCAAGGTACTGCAGGCTTCCAAGGAGCTCCAGTTTTCAGGTTGCAGATTATTTATCAAAGCAGCACCCAAATGCGTAGCCAACGATGAATGCTTCAGTTGCTCCAGCTCACAGTGAAATCCGCTCCTGCCTGCACTACAAAGTCCTTAGCTAAACATTACACTAATATTATTTTTGTTGTAAAAATGTTGAAAACATTTGTTTTTCTTTCTCTTACATAAATCAGTTGTGATTAATTTCCATGATTAAACTAGGTTAGATGAACTGAAGAAGTACCAGTCCTGGGCAGGCAGCTTGGAAGAATGGACACATCAGGGCATCCGCACATTCATCTGAGCTTTTATACCAGTGGTTCCCAAACCAGGGTTCACGACCCAAATGAGTGTTGCTGGGGGTCGCGGGAAGCAGCATTCCCTGTAAGCCATGCAGCTGCACTGCTGCAGCTGAAGCCCCTCTCAGTGCTCCAGAGCAGTGTTGTTATCAGTGGTGGTCATAGTTCGATTCATGTTTGACTGGGATTTTTGTATTCTCACTAGTTTCAATTCTACCTGAGAGTTTAAGAGCTGATGAGATTTGCCATATAATGTTCAGTGTTCCTAGTGGTGTGGCTCATTGCAAGTATTCATTAACTTGTTTATGAATTTATTTAGGGCTTTGGGGGTGGTGCTTAGTGCATCAATGACAATAGGGATCATGGTTTTGTTTCCTGTTGTTGTTGTTGTTGTTGTTAACATGCACTAACTCCGTGGGTTGCCAGATTGAAAAACTGTATTTTGGGTTATAGTAAAAAAAAAGATGGGGAAAAAAAACTGCCTTATATAGGGCATCCCTATGTACCTGGATGTCATCATCACTTTTGTTGAGCCACCAAGGATGCAGGGCTTTCAGAAGCTCCCACTGGGGATCCTGGAAATTAGCTTCAGACTGACAGCCATTGTGTGGTAGTGGTGGCGGCACAGCAACTCTCCCAGAATCAACCCAGGCTGGGGGCCATAATGGGCAGTGTGCTAAAGGCAATCTGCAGCTGGCCCTGCCCTCCTTTCCCCTCCATGTCTCCCACTCTGCCCCCCCTTCCCTGAATACAGTGCATGCTGTTTCTATGTGGCTGCTCTGGTGGGAGGGAGCATAGGATTGGGCTAAAGATTTTTTTAATTCTGTTGATTGCTGCTGTTACATTAATGATTTTAATTTTGCTTTGTTTTAAGTTGTACCTTGCTAGGAAAATATAGAAAATTCCTTTATGCACTTTACATGTAGTAAAACGTTTCCCGAACTGTACCATTTTAGACTAGGGCTGTGTTGAATGATTTACACATGTTGATTTTGTCTCCAAAAGAAAATATGAGGGAAGGAATATGTCCTGGGGAGAAAAGAAATCTTGTTGAGAAGGATCACCATTTTGGAGCCTGTTTGTTGCCATTAATTGCCTAATTTGGCTGCTGCTTTGGAAAAAAAAACATTCTCCTTGATGAGCACTTCTTCCTCTGTCAGAGAGTGATCCCAACAACCACACTGTGAGCATGATGGCATCTGTGTGCTATGTAGCCCCTCAGACTTGCCTGTGTGTGGATGCCACTGAGGGCAACACAGCTCATTTAATGCTTCTTGGGACAGGTGCAACAATTACACTGAGGGTAAATGAAGCCAGTTTATAGCAATGCTTCCTGAAAGGGGATGAAAATTTTCATTCTCTTTTGCAGTGATCTCTGAAAATCACAGAAAGGAGGAGGTGCATTAATACCACTGAAAATTTTCATTTTAAAAATGCTTTCAGCTTAGCCTTTCTTTAGCCTGACAGTGGTGCCGAGGAGGCTTGCATGTCTGAATGCTCCCATATCAGAAAAAAAAACGCTGTATGCAGAAAACTCTTTGCTAGACAGTGACTGAGGGGCGCAATCCTAACCTGGAGTTAGGCCGGTGCAGTTTGGCCAGCGCAAAGGCCACTGTAAAGTGCGTTTGGAACACTCTTGGAGTCAGGAAGGATGGTGTACATCTGTATGCTGGCCTCTCTGACTCGAAGAGTGGTCCAAATATACTTTATAGTGTCCCTTGTGCCGGCCAAACTTTGCAGGCTAACTGTGCTGGCCTAACTCCAGGTTAGGATTGTGCCCTAGGACCAGTTAACCAGCCTAACTAAGGACTATCTGTCACTGAGGTGATAACCATTGTCTGGGCTGTACCACTTCAGACTGCAGGTGTGGGGGTGTTATATCAATCAACAGTGTCAGCAGGTGTCATATGATTGAGGGCCAAATCCTATCCAGTTTTCGAGTGCTGGTGCAGCCGTGCCAAATGGACATGCACTGCATCCTGCCTGGAGGGAGGCAGTCATGCAGACCCCCCCTCCAGGTAAGGGAACATTAGTGGCTGCACCAGCACTGGGCTTCGTTGGGCTCCAATGTGGCTGCACTGGCACTGAAAGCTGGATATCCACATAGAATCTCTCCACATAGGAAAACAAATGTCAGGGAGACAGGCTATAGCCTAGTGTTCTCCCTGATGTGTCAGTTTATAGTGTAGAAGGAATCTTATTGCATGGAGAAGCAATCACCATGTGAGCCCCCACCTGCAGTCTGAAATGGTACAGTCCAGACAGTGATTTACCACCCAGTGACAAGTCGGCTCAGGACTGCCTGCTTCCCAAACATCAGCAGAATTCTCTACTCAGATGAATGGCATAACCTGCTGGAGGTTTACACTCAGGTTTTGAGGCTGGTGTCCCTGCTCCCTCTGCTGGCCACTATGTTTCTGCCTTCTTAGGAAGTGTAATCACAGTGAAATCGTTTGGCTTGAGACTATTCAGGACAGTGATCAATCTCAATCTCTAGTATTTATATACCGCTTTTCAACACAAAGTTCACAAAGCGGTTTACAGGCAAATAGTAACATTAAAGTTAAATGGCTCCCTGTCCCAAAAGGGCTCACAATCTAAAAGGATGGAGAACACCACCAGCAACAGCCACGAGAAAGACACTGTGCTGGGGTGAAGAGGGGCAATTGCTCTCCCCCTGCTAAATATAAGAGGACACCACTTGAAAAAGTGATGGCGAACCTTTTGGGCTCGGTGTGTCAGAACTTAAGAAAATGCTTAACTTGGCTCTGCTGGAGTGTTAACCCCCCTCGCAAACAAAGGAGAAATAATTCTTTATATTCATTTATTTAAACAAAAAATACAGTCCAATCATGTGTGGTACTGTGTATTACATAAAGAAACACCAAATAATTACAAAAATGAAACAATGAGTAAAACAAACTCAGTGTTTGTCAAGTATTGATGAATGCTGGTGTCACCCCAAATGTTGTGGTGTGTCACTTTTGACACACATGCCATAGGTTCGCCATCACTGATTTAGGAGCTCAAGCTTTATTTTAGGATTCCAGCATGTCAATCTTGGTGGGTTTCTATTTTATTTTTGATGGTACTGGCTGCTGTTACTTATCCACCCATGAATACACACACACTGTGATTGTTACAAGCTCTGTTGTGCCCTCCTTTTTGTACTCTGATGGAAGAGCAGAATATACATTTTTAGTCAATCAATCAATCAAATAAATATGCTGTAAATATAATTCTACAGACCCTCCAGGGAGGCTTACACACAACCATCATTAAAACTCACCACAACACAACATAAAATCACAATGTAAGAACAGCTAAAACAGGCCATTTAGGAAGAGGGTGTACTTGAGTAGCTCATGACATTGCAGACTTTGTTTCAGAATGTTGGATGAAGGTTGACAAATTCATCTGGACATTTCCATCTGGAAAATATATTCTTGAGGCATTTGATAGTACTTGTGTTCATAAGGTCATTTGTGTGTTATTCCAGATACCCTGAGAAACGTTCTATATACTTGTGTCTGTAGGTCACAGACAGAGTTCCCACTCTTTATCAGGTTTCCTGCAATGCTGTGATTATCAGTGGTCCCTTTCATTAAGAAGGTGTATTCTTTTGCTAATGTCCATAGTTTCTTAACGGATGTAGTGGCACTGCAGGTTAAACTGCTGCTGCTGGGCTTTCTGACCAGAAGGTTAGGAGTTTGAGACCACGCGATGGAGTGAGCTCCTGTTGCTTGTCCCAGCTCCTGCCAACTTAGCAGTTCGAAAGCAGTAAAAATGCGAGTAGATAAATAGGGACCACTTTGGTGGGAAGGTAACGGTGTTCCGTGTGCCACGGCATATAGTCATGCTGGCCACATGACCACGGAAGCTTGTCCTCAGACAAACGCCAGCTCTACAGGCTTAGAAACGGAGATGAGTACCGCCCCCTACAGTCGGTCATGACTAGACCATTTAGTCGTGGGGAAACCTTTACCTTTTTACCTTATAGTTTCTTCACACAGTTTCTTGGACAAGTTCCTTGTCCAATCATGAAACAGATTTTCCCCAAACAGAAAGCCTTGTATGTTCTTTTGAGTTGGATGATTTCCTTGTGATCTTGGTTGAATGTCTCCTGTATCTCTTGTCGCATCTCAGATGACAGTTCTGTAAGTCCCTCTTGTTTTGCAAAGTAAGATTTGGCTGGTATGCTGTTCCTGTGCAGTAGCCAGCTGCTTCTCAACCCTGCCTGTGGTTCTCAGTCAGAGGCAGTAGGATCATGTACACTTAAAATAACGAGTGTGGCATTGGTTTTGAAGAATGTGGTGTTCTTTTGTAATTGTCAACAGGTTGAACAGATCCAGGAACTGAGGTTTTCAGTTAGTGTCTTGTCAATATGACAGCCACCGCAAGCATCTTCCTGGCCTACACTCTGCTGAGGGTTACCACATCATTTGCAGAAGAAATCTTTGACACCATTATCCTAATCCTGTTTATCAAAGATTTATCAGAGGTTTATAACACTTAAAGGATTCCAGCCCATTAAGGTTTTTTGAAAACCTCTCACTTACCCAAATTATCACCAGACATTCCTTTTTCATTTTGGCATAACAGATCTTGGGCTCTGTTAATGTTGTCAAACCACAGGCTACTGGCTTTAGTGCTCCTTCTTGAAGAAACAAAAAGCTACTTGAAGTTCTTGAGTCTTCCTTATCCAAGGCTGCAAGCATGAGCACTTATCTGGTGGTTGATACCATAGATTGTAAGTCTCCATCAAAAGCTTTCACCTTTGTGAAAGGTTTTTACCTTCATCTTATTATAGGCCCCAGAAATAAGTGGTATTCATTTTTAGCACATTGTTCAAGGGATGCAACACTTTTGATATTTTAGGCAAACATCTACCCAAATAATATATTATGCCCCCAAACCATTGCATCTTTGCAGCAGATCCTGGAGGGCTCATTCCTACCTTCTTAAAATCAGGGTTTATACCACATCTTACAGCCCAATCATATTGGACTAATCCGCTGGCAGAACAAGCATTCTGCCAGTAGACTCTCTCTCTCTCTGTCAGCACATGAAGCCAAGTTCTGCTGGAACACCTGGGTGGGGAGGATACAAGCAGCCCTGCGCATGGCAAGGGCTCCATGAATGCCTGCTAAGCCAAGTAAACCAGCAGAGAACTGAGTGGGAGATTGATGGAATGGGACAGTGACTGAGAGAAGAGCGAATTGGGTCTGGGAAGGGCGAAGGTTCAGCAGCAGTGGCACCCACCAAATCCAATTCCCTGATCCAGGTTCATACTGATTTGCAGCATAGAGATTTACCTCCAGGCAAGAGAACAAATGTACCCTTATCTGGAGAAGACTACATCCCCCAGAATGCAGCAGCAGTTGTTTTAACCTGGCTACATCGGTGCAGGGTGGGGGGAGAGAATAGGATTGGACTGTGAGTGATGCAAATGGACACATGCAAATACCTTCTGGCATCAGAGAAACTTGATTTCATACCATTTCAGACCTACGGGTTTTTGCAGTTGTGAAGACTGTTGCTGATCTTTCGTCACATTTTTCTTCAGCAAGGCCATAAGTCAAGATGTCATCCGTGTAAATGGACACCCCTTCCAGGTTCTTCAACAGTTTTGTCATTTCCCTTTGAAATAACACTGGGGTGCTGGTAATCTCTAAAGAAATAGCTCCAGATATTGTGATGAATGTGATCAATTCGCCATTGTTTGGGTCCAGCTAGATCTTACAGAATCCACTGGCATCATCAAACAATGTAAATGCTAGTCATGGAAGGATGTCATCCATGGTGCAAAGAATGTAACTTTCTCTTTTTGCAGCTGGACAGCCCAATCCTATGGGCACATTATACTGGTGAAATGTGCATTCCGCCAGCATAATGTGCTTTGCGGCTGTCACAAATGTGACACAAAGCGCAAGTGGCCTGGCTGCCATCCCAAGCAAAGAGTCCATACGAAGACAGACCAATGACACCTGCCAGCGCAGGCAAAGCCATGCAAGGGTTGGGAGGGAGGTGAGGAGCAGTTTCATGGCAGCACTCCTGCTGAATTCTAACCCCCTTTCTGGACTTGATCCACCTTCAAGGGTCAATGCTGACTTGCGCATTGTTTTAAGAGATATGTGAGGCTTACATCCAAGACTGCACCAATGCAATTAGGCTATTTCACAGCTGTATGTCACACTTGAGGGTTGAAAGAAGTTGTAAAACAAGATGATGCTGACAACCCCTTCTTTGTGGAACTAGTTGCATGTCTAGACAACACTACTAATCCATGAAAAATGTCACGGCAAATTAGTGGAGTCTTAGTAAAATTGAAAATAGATACTGGAGCTGATGTAAGTGTAATTCCCAATTCTGTCTACAGCCATCTTTGCAACTCACCCTGTCTGCAGCAGACATCTGCAATGTTCACTCACTCTGGAAGGCAAATCTAGACTGGGCAGGGCATTTCTTGGCCAGAATCCAACATATAGGCAAAGATTATGACTAGGCTGTATATGATCTACACTTTGATGTGCAGTCTTAACGTCTTTTGAGCTGCGATAGTGCCTGGTGCATCACTGGAACCCAATAGTGTGATTGAAGGCTGCTTCAATGCAGAAAGGTTCAAAGAAGGGCTGTGTCCTGTGTCATTTGCATAGCCAGTGCAATACCAGTCTTATTCCTTCCCAGGGTAAAAGCTGAAACCAATAAGATGGATCAATGTTGAGTTAGAGAATCAATTATAGAACCTACTGACTGGTGTGCTCCAAAAGCGCCTATAGCAAAAAGAGAGATTGTACAGTTCGCATATCTGTGGATCTGAATCAGCTGAACAACAGCCCAATCCTTCGTCGCTTCCTGCACAGCAATACAGCAGCACTGATGCAGTGCCTGCTGTATCCCATGGGGGAGTTTCAGCATGTTAAGGCTTCCTTGGGGCAAAGGAACATTTGTCTCCTTGACCCTGGGTAAGCCCCAGCAAATGCTATAGGGTCAACTCAGACCTTTGCCAGTGATATCACTGGGGCAAGTCCAAGTGGACAAGGCTCAGGAAGGGGAATAGTTTGCACTGGCGCTACCAATCTTGCCCCCATTGCCACAGCCTTGCCACACCCCCTGCTTCTGGAATCACTCCATTTTGGAGCGATTTGGAGGTGTGGGCAGGCCGGGAGGGCCCAGCTCTGCCCCAACTTTCCCCGCCATTGAGCCCAGCCCACTCAGCGGCACCCATGGCAGGCACATCACCACACCGCATGGGCACGACGCCTCTGGATTGGGTGGACAGATCATATGAACTGTCCACTCTTTGTTACATTTGATCTGTAAAACAGTGGTTCTCAAACATTTTAGCACTGGAATCCATTTTTTAGAATGATGCTCTGTCAGGATCCATCTAGCTTTATGAAACTAAAAAAAAAAGTTTCACTTACTCAAGCTTCTGTTTTTATCCTTCTTACTACAGGGAGAGGATGAATTCTGGAGCATTTACTAAGCTCCATGTTCATCAGATCAGAACCATTCTGGTGGCCTTACATTCCCCTTTGCCTGGCTTTGATAAGAGCAGAGGCGTAGTTCCCTACTCATTAGCAACTATGCATGTGCCGGTGTTTTTGCTTTCATAGGACTCAATATATTTTCCTTGTCAACTTGGAGAAATGGGACACTTCCTAATCAAGACTGTGTTGGGGCCTACAGTACATTCATCAGATTGGGGCCTTTCTGGTGCATTGTGTTCCCCTTGGCTTGCCTTTCAAAGTGGATTGAGCCACATTTGCCTACCTATGAGTAAATATACACATGCTGCTCCATTTTGGTTTCCATAGAGCTCAATACATTTCCCTTTTCAGCTATTAACTTGCAACCCACCAAAAATCAGGTCAAGACCCACAATATGCATGTATGTGTGCATATATTGCTTTTCCCCTGGTGTTTGGGGCTTCACTTACCATCACTGGTGAGCCATTACTGGCCTTATTCTTATGAGTTTTGTCATTCACCTTTTGAAATGAAAGCCATCGCCAAAGCAAATGCCAATCAGCCAGAAGCCTTTCCTGTTAGCCATAATAAATAGGCGTTAATCGGTAGCAACACCAAAGGACATATCCAGTTTAAGGATTGTCACATTCATTTTAAATAAATAAATATATAAATAAAACCCTGTCCAGAAGGAAGAAAAGGAAGAAAAAGTCTGAAACTATGCATCTCCTCCTAGCAGTTAGTGGTAGCACAAGGGAAATAGTCGACTCACTGAATAGTACTGCTGTGACAGAATGTCTTTTCAATTGGCTTATTAACCATATGAAAAAAATATATCACAACAGTGAGAAAACCTCTCAGTTATCTATATCTTATCCCTTAGGCTATTGTCATGAGCCAGTGGCATACTAAGAAGAGAGTGCTAATTCAGTTGTCAGCTGCCTTGCCTATTAAACAGACAGCATAAAAACACCAGCAACAACACTGAAACAAGTAATACAGGAAAGGGAAAGGTCTGGCTATCCTTGTCCACTCAGCTTCTTGATCTAAACAAATACACCATTTTTTTTCCTTGTCATGTACAATTGCACCCATACAAGCAGATTGTTATATAATGAAGCACTTACAATGCTCAGAAGGCATCTTTTTCCAGTGGCGCACTATCACATGTAGAGTTCACAACCTGCTGTGTATGCATGAAGGGGAAGAAAAAGAACATAAGTCTACTTAAATGAAAACACAGTATGGTTCTGAAAAGGACAGTCCAGTGTACTGAGAGATCAAAGCAACCTTTTTTTATTTCAAGTGAAATCCTATGCCATACATAGGGGTGGGGTTTTTTTGGTGCTATTTTCTCCAAAATTTCTTGAGGAAAGCAGCACATTGCAGTGTTATGTGTTTTTATCCAAATTTTTATTGCAAATTGTACAAACAGCACAATAAATAAGGATGAATGGCCCTACGAAGGCAAGCAATTAGTGGCACACACACCGCAGCCGGAAATAACCTGCTCAAAAATTTCCAAGCTGCACTCTGGTTGCTGCCTGGAGCATCAAGAAACTGCTACTTACTACTTCCACATTCCAATAAAGCCCCAGCATGCATTGTGAACTATGAACATGTGTGTTTAAGCAAGCTTCCTCCTGTTTCTGCCCCTCCACAAGCCTCCAAGCACATCCTTCTCCCCAGCCGGAGACTGCCTCCCTAGGCTAAGCTGGGCCTCCTTTAAAGGCCCAGGCTCCTCTTCCCTGCTCCACCCTTTCCTGTTGGAGGCTTCCCAGGGTTCCTTCTAGGCCTTCCTCTGCACCACCTCCATGCTCTGCACCAAGGTAGGCCCTGCAGCTGGCTCCTGCACCTGCCCTCCCTGCCAGAGGCCTAGATAGGCCCTGTTTCTCCCTGGACCTGGGGTTCTCCGGCCTCCCCAGCCTGCTGGGGCCTTGTCGCCTTGCCCCCTCCCGGGATAGGGGCATTTCCAGGGGTCTTTCCTGGTAAGCCCCCCCCCCCGGGGCAGTGGCCATCCCGGTCCTGTCAGGGGTGACACTGTGTCAAAAATAAACAAAAGTGGTTTTATTTTTGTGAAATTGATCTAAATTTGTGTCAGACTCTGTCAAAAATAAGCAAAACCTGTGTTTTTTTCACATTTTGACCTAAATTCTGTTTTATGTAGCGTTTTCAGTAGAAATTCTCATTATTTAGTGTTCTGCGTTGAACCGAAAAAAAACATGCCTAGCCAAACAATATAGGACATCTGAGAAACTGAGGTTGGCTGGGTTTACTGGCTGAAAGTCTTAGGATAACCCCAGAGTCATAAAATAATTCTTTGTGGGTTTGGGTCTAGAACACTGATTGAGGCTTTAATTGCCCTCTGGCTCCTTGTGATCAGTGAGCAGGTTGGGTTCCTCTGAATTATTTTGTGGTTTTGTGTGTATAATTACTGGTGTGTAATTGTTCATGATACTTGTATTATTGTTTTAAAATGCAGGCTTTGTATCAATCCAGAGAGATTTCTTGGCACTTGTTAATACCTGTTGGCAGATTTTATTTGAAATTACGTCCATGTAAACTGGTGTTAGTTATCACTATGAATAATGTACTTGAGCTTCATGTTCTGTTCTGTATTGTATAGGAGTTCACATAAAAATTCCATATAAAAAGATAGTTTTGTACATCATGTTCAGAAGATGAAGGTCTTCGGTGCCTCTGAATGTCAAGCAGCAGCGATGTATCAGACGGTTCATTTGCATCAGTCTCCTGACAGATTTTACATCCTCATGTGACAAGCAATTTGGGCCTAGCATTTTGGTCGGTCCATAGCACTTGTAAATAAAATTTGCCACTGAAATTTCATGTAAGTGATACTGAAAGTCAGTGTGATGATCCCTCCTAAGCTGAACCATCTGAGGAACCTTGCAGGAAGTACAAAAAGTTTCAGTAATGCTAGCAAAATTTATCACGGGGCTTCTGCCCACCCCTTGACTGACACACTAACAACCCAATCCTAACTAAATCCCCATGTCCCAATGCACCGGTGCTGACTATGCTGCATCCTGCAGAAGATTTTTAGCTGTTGGAGATCTCCTTGGAGTACGGGGACATTTGTCCCCTTGTCCCAAGGTAAGCCCCAACAGCCTCAATATCTCTGGCACAAGTCCACATTGATCCGTGCAGGCAGATCTGGCCCAGGAAGGGGAAAGAGATTCAGCATGCGCCGCCACCACCAAACCTGCCCCTTCCTGGGCCTGATCCACTCATCCTGCCCCCTCTGCTCCCCATTCTGATCTTCTCCTGACCTATTCAAGCCCTTCCTCCCCCGCCCCATTCCATCCCCTGCACTGGGCTTACCTGTTTTGGCGGGCCTCTGTTGCATCACCGGTGTGTGTGGGAAGGCTCCAGGCTTCCCAAAAGTGTGTCAGTTCCCTGCACTGTCACAAAGCACTGTCCGACACTTTTGTGGCAGCCTGCACTGGCAAAGTGTGTGTTCCTCCGAAGCAGGCTAGGAGGATTGGGGTTGGATTGGATAGAATTGGGCGATAAGTCTTGCCTAGAGAGAAATTTGAAGCAGGTTCGTCCTCTGGTGAAATTGCCAAGGAATTTTGAGGGAAATTAAATGAGTTTTGGTAAAAGCAATGCCGTTTCTCAAAGGGGGCATGTGGGTGGGTCTGCACAGCCCTACTTGTCACTTCTCTGAAAACTGTCCATGCGCTCTAAACTCAATATTGCTTTATGGAGCTTCTGAAGGTCATTATCACTTCCGAAGGTAACGCATGAAACTCTCAGTCTGACAAAGTTAATAAACCAGCTTCTCCTTCCAACCCCCTTATGAATCTTCACATGTTTTGAAAGTGTGGCATGCCTATCCTCCCCTCTCCTGAGGTTTGCTCTTTTATTTAAGTGTTTGTGCGAGGGAAAAAAGGAGTCGCTGCAATGTGCTGAGGTATGTTTTGTCAGACTTCATCAGTTCCATTGAGCTTTGTCAGCACCATGTATGTTCTGTCAATGTGATGAGTCCCAACTCAGCTTGTCAAGTGCACAGCTGTCTAATCTTTTTTTTTCCCCCTCTGTTTAAAATAAAAATGCTACATGGGAGATATTTTGAAAAGGCATATTACTCGCAGTCAGAGGGGTGGTTTGATGGTAGCTGAAATTAGTAAGTGCAATGCTATCTATAGTTACCTGTCTCACCCAAGTGAAGAGGATCTCATGAAGACAAGGGATAAAAGAAATCCTGTGGGAGCACGGATTAAAATTAAAATTCAAGTGACAAACTAGAATTTTATTCAAATAAAAGAATAAGCCAAATTAGTTTTTTTTTTTAGTGGAGTGCCATGAGCCTCCATTTACATGTGGATTGGATAACTCATGACAGGGCCAGCCTTAAGCCAATGTGACCAATTGGGGCCCCCCCGCACCAGGGCAGCAAGGAAATCGGCGGTGGCTGCAGCCAGGTTTTCTGTGAACTGTAAATCATCCCACCTTCCCCTGCCTCTAAACTACCCAAAATGGGCCTCCTGCAAGCAAGAGTCATCATGTCGCCACCAACTATTTCCATGTGCTGTGCACAGCACCACAGGCCCTTTTCTTGGTGAGCACCGCAAGGAGGGTGGGGGGCCCTGTGGGAATGCCCTGCATTGGGCCCCGCCTCTCCAAGAGCTGGCCCTGATTCAGGATGCAATCATGGGATGCCAAATGACCCAGTCAGGCTCAGAATAAAGGATGTCATGCAGCATCTATAACAACACACTTTGGATGCAGTCTTAGAACTACTTCCTTGAAATTAAGTAATATCTTGGGTGTAATTTTGGAAGTACATTTTATCTTTCAGGTGTTGACCAAAAACAAGAAGAGACACAATCATTCTCAAACTCGACCAGCCTGTTCCAGTGCAAGTTAGGATTGTGCCCTCAATTTCCTTTGTACAAAAAGAGAAAGGAAGGTACTCTACTCTTGCAAAAACAAACACCCAAAAGCCTACTCTGTGGGTGTGTGGGTGTTAAAAATCTATAAAGCAAAGCCACCAACCTAAATTAAAATGAAAGGGTTTTTTTCCAAAATACGTTACGGTTTTTAGTAAAGTCGTTTTACAGTGCAAGCCTATGCTTGTCTACTTAGAAATAAATTCCATTATGATAAGTGGAGCTGTCTGTGACAGCTCAGGAGAGAGATCTTGGGGTGCTGGTGGACAATTCTATGAAGGTATCGACCCAGTGTGCGTCAGCAATTAAGAAGGCCAATTCCATGCTTGGGGTCATTAAAAAAGGGGTTGAGAATAAAACAGCCAATATTATCATGCCATTGTACAAATCAATGGTAAGGCCACACCTGGAATATTGTGTCCAGTTCTGGTCGCCGCATCTCAAAAAGGACATAGTGGAGTTGGAAAAGGTGCAGAAGAGAGCGACAAAAATGATTACGGGGCTGGGGCACCTCCCTTATGAAGAAAGACTGCAGCGTTTGGGGCTCTTCAGTCTAGAAAAAAGGCGCCTGAGGGGGGACATGATTGAGACATACAAAATTATGCATGGAAGGGATAAAGTCGATAGAGGGATGTTCTTTTCCCTCTCTCAAAACACCAGAACCAGGGGGCATCCACTAAAGCTGAGGGTTGGGAGAGTTAAAACAGATAAAAGGAAGTACTTTTTTACCCAGCGGGTAGTTAATCTGTGGAACTCCTTGCCACAGGAGGTGGTGATGGCATCTGGTCTTGATGCCTTTAAGAGGGGATTGGACAGATTTCTGGAGGAAAGGTCCATCATGGGCTATAGGCAATGATGGATTGTGCAACCTCCTTACAAAGGTGGTGGGCTACTGGTACCGGGTGCAAGGGAGTGGCAACAGGATGTAAGCATCTTGTTGTTACATGCCTCCCTGGGGCACCTGGTAGGCCGCTGTGAGATACAGGAAGCTGGACTAGATGGGCCTTTGGCCTGATCCAGCAGGGCTCTTCTTATGTTCTTATGTTCTTATGTACTCCCAGGAAAGTGGGTAGAGGATCGCAGAGTGAATGTGCCAAGGAAAAAAACGTAAGAATGATGTTCATCTCCTATTTTTAATATGAAATAGGACCTATGCATGTCGTTTCACATATTCTGAGAATGCATCTCTACTGAATTATGCATAGCAAGCCAGACTTGCAATTCAAAATGTATTTGTGCTGATGAAGGCTCCATTGACTTGAATGGGGCACTCAGTCAATGCTGGTGCATCTCAGATTTGCACCCCCAGCCTAATGCATGAATCGGAAAGTAATTCTGAAGGCTTCAAATAAATTATGCTTGGACTCGCCAATGAGCACATTTTTTAAAAGCTGTTGATGATGTTCCTCATAATAGAAGAAAAACCTGATGATCCACATCCAAAGAGGGTGGGGAGTCAGAGTTTGTCCATCAAAGAAGATTATGGCTTGTTTCAGAACATTACAGAGCACTAAAATCTAAAGTCATTGCTTTTTTTTGATTGAGCAACTGCTTTAAATCAGTTCGGCGTGTAATGCTAGCAAAATTTATGATTCCGAAAGGGACAGATACGCTAAATGTTTTAATGAAAACTGGGGGAACCATAGGGTAGGGAGCTGCCTGTTTGAAATAACGTGCTTCACTTTTTGAAAAAAGGATTTTGAAAAGTGACTTAGTTGTCTTTATGTCTGTGACCTTCTGTGTCAATCTGGCTAACATAGGCCGACTGAACTCATGCCAGACCCACTAATCCAGCTGTGCCAAACATAAAGTTTGGGAGCTGGAGGTGGCCCCTGGAAGCACTTTATCCTCAGGCTCTCCAGCACCATCATCAGCTGCTCTCAGCTGCTGAGTTGTGCTGAGGTGTCACGGTTGAAAGGGCAGCCCACATGATAATCGGGCTCTACCATATCTTGAAAATAGGATCAAGATGTACATATTTTCTCTCCTAGTTGCTAGTGAGTTCCAAGTGAGAAAAAGTGCTGTTTTCTGATCATCACCTGCTTAATGACATCACTTCCTGCTTTATGACATCACTTCCAGCCCTCAGCAGGCATTATGAATGCTATTTGTCCCGCTGTGGGAAATGAGTTTGACACACCAGCACTAAGACAACCATAAGCCCCAGTTAGGCAGTCAGTCATATATTTACTCAGCCACTGGTGGGTCACCCTATGTGGCTAGTGAGTGGCATTCAACTTGTAAGGTCATGAAATATCATTCAGGTTTTTTTTTTTTAATATAATGATTGATCAGATATGCCAAATAAGGTTGTACATAAACATACTTGACTAGTTTTTTAAAAATTGATCTGCACTGAATTCTGAGGGTGCATGCTAACAATCATCATTCACCCATTTTGCTAAATGTGTCATGCTTAGCATGTATTGTCTGTCACTTAGTCAAAGCTGAAGGAATGATGATAGATGGCTTCTGTTGCTTGTAGGCTGAGTGTTCCAAAGTGCTTGAAAATAATGAACTCTGGCCACATTGTCTTACTATAAAATGAAGTTGCTTTATTAACAGCCCAATCCTATAGAGTACCTACAGCAGCAGATCTCCCAGTCTGCTGCCATAAGTCCTTTTACAACATTGTAACTATTGTGCTGCTACCATGCGCATCAGAACCACCTGCACAAATGGCTGGAGGTTCCACAAGCCTGCAGCACATTGACCAAGCCCATGCTGGAGCAGGTAGGTGCTGCTGGGGGTGGGTGGGTCATGAGGGAGTTTTCAGGGAGGATTAGGGTGGGGAGTGGGAAGGGTAGGGGGTTGGCTCAGGGGTGGGAGGGGTGCATCTTCGTGGCAGTAGAACATTCCAGGATTCTATTCCCATTTTCCTAGCCAGACACGCCCCTGCCTCTCCTCATACCATCAAAATAGTTGATACGGGTTAGAAAAGACCAACAGATGGCCAAGTGACCTAGAGAGAAGTAAGAAAAATACTTCAAATCAAAGACCTTTAAAAATAGATAAAAGATAAAAGGATAAAACTACAATAAAATATTAGTTGCCATCACACATCTATACAACTCAACCTTGCCCTTCTTGCAAAGTGGTTCTGCTTCCCACTCCCTTCTGTGTCTGCTGTAGTCGTACTGCCTTGTTCTCCTAGCTTCCTCTGAGCCATGGTGCCCAGCGAGCCATGAGCCACTTGTCCACTGCATTCCACTGTTCCCCAAATGATGTGCTATCTCCACATCCCAATTGGAAACGTACAATTCAGAACTACCTCATCGAACTGGCTTATGATAGGAGGACAACGCCACCTAAGAATATACCAGATATGCTCAATATTAAGCAGGACATGAGCATAGCCAATGAAAAGTCCTTGCTTTATGCATCAGCTCCATCAAAGCTGACAACTCTGAGGCCATCTTCCCTGTCAAGAACAGTACAGAATATCTCAGTGCTATGACCAGCTTCCATAAAGTCATGACTAGAAGTTGATTTCATCTGTGTTCTTCATGGGAGTAATGGTTGGTGTTGTTGTTATTCTCTGCAACCACATTCATCCTGTGGGAGCTTTCTCCAACACCTCAAAGATGGATGTGAAGAGTTGCATCAAAGCTTTAAGGGAGCAGCCTCCAGACACCGTTGAAGGGCTTTTGAATGCTTTCACGTCCATTATGAAACACCTGACTGATGAATACACTTCAAAGCAAGTTCGAGCGATGCTTCAGTACTGCCCTTCTTCAAAAAGTGGGCATTTGTATTACTTGGGAAAAAATGTTTGTTTATGTTGTTTAATTGTGTGTGACAGACGGGCTTTTTCCTCCTGTTGCTGCAACATATGGATATCTATTGATAATGTGACTGACTTTGTATGGTGCAACATCAGTTTAGAGGCGAGACTTAATCACTGACAGTTTAAAAAGCTCCTTTACCTGAACGGTAAAATTGTCTACATACTTCCTTCTTTATGAACTGATGTATGCAGTAATTCATTGTGATCTCTGTGCGATCGTAGATCTGCCAGTGCAGTCCTGTGAAGTCCCCCTCATGGAACCTTTGGAAGTTCTTGTAGGAAGAGGAAGCACTTCTATTGTCCCTCCTGCTGTTCAATACATTGCCTTCATCTTGGATTATTTACTCTCAACATAGTTGAAGTATAACCAGTGACGTCATTCACTGACACCAGCAACGGGAAAGCTGCTGGCGCCAGAATCCGGAACGCCGTGGGGACGGACGGGTGAGCTGTAGCTCCCCGCCCCCTTGCGGCACCCGGCAACGCCTCCCTGCACCCGGAAGAGCTCTCTTACAGAGCAATCCAGGCGCAGGGGCGGGCGGGCAAAAACAGCGCGTGGAGTCTGGAAATGGGGTACTGCCACTAAGAAGCACACATCTTTTCATCTTTAAATTGATATATCCATATGTGTTATATGGATTATGTATTTATCTGACCAGTTCCTCACTGCCTTTTGCCCATCTCTTTAACATTGATCATGTGCCTTCATTCACAGAATGAAGTGAGACTGCTTAGGACACTGAGGGTGCAATCCTAAACAGCGCCGGACTGACGAGGCTGATGGGCCAGCTCCATATCTGACGCTGTTTAGGAGAGGCTGGAGCCTCCCCTAGGTGCTCCTCGGATCTGTGCCCACTAAAGAGCAACTTCTAGGGTAGTCATTTGGCTGCTTAAACTTTAAACCATGCATTGCAGCTGTCATTTTAATTAAAAGTTTGTCTAAAGTGAGGGAAATTCTCTCCGCTGGTTGTTCTGTGTAACTGACAGTGCCAGGCTAGCATGTTCTATTAAACAGCATCAGCTGTAGCGCTTCCAAGTCTCTTAAACTTTTCCTGTTCAAGCAGCTTTGGATTGTTCTTGCCACCGCTCTTCATCTCTGCCTTGCTCTGCTGTCAAGAACTCTCGCTGTGTGCTCCAGTTATCACATGGCTAAAAACCAGATCAAGATCAGATGATGCAGTGATCTATTTTTCATTCTATGCCTTCCAATCTGAACATTACGGTTTGAGGAAACAGAAGTAACCAGGGGGTTCCTACATACTTTCCTATCTAAAACATGACTTTTGTGGAAAAAGTAGCAGCAGCAGTAAATGCCACTTCAAATTGTTGCCATCACCAAAGTAATCACTCAAAGTCATGCTAAATGCACATGTTTACTGATAAGTAGGGGTGGGTTTTTTTGATAATAAAAATGCATAAAAATACAGAACACCAACTTTTTGGTGCTAAAATATCTGAATAAAAACACAAAACACCACATTTTGGTGCCTAAGGTATTTTCCAGGAATTGCAATAGATGTCAGGCATGCCCAGGTTTCCGCTGGGGTTCCTTCCAGACTTCGCCATGGATACTGGTTCACCTGACAGGGGAACGTCAGTAGTTTTGCTGCAACATGGTAAAAAAAGAGAATTGTTTAATGTTCTACTATCTTTTTTAATAGGTATCCCAGTATCCATGGTATCGGTGGATAACTGAAACCATGGGTACCAAATGATACTGGGGTATTGACCCCTGCTAACTGGACAAGAGGCACTTTTTCAAGTGGTGCTCCTCTTATATTTAGCAGGGGGAGAGTAACTGTCCCTCTTCACCCCTGCACAGTCTTTCTAGTGGCTGTTGCTTGCGGTCTGCCTTTTTTTAGATTGTGAGCCCTTTTGGGACAGGGAGCCCATTTAACTTTATTATTATTACTATTTGCCTGTAAACCGCTTTGTGAACTTCGTGTTGAAAAGCGGTATATAAGTACCTTGATTGATTGATTGATTGATTGATTGATTGATTGATTGATGCCTGTACTTTTCCGATTAGAAATAATACTGTGGCTGCATCTGCTGACACTGGATCACCTGCATAATTTACTGAGTACACTTTTAAAGCATTTAAATGAGAACATGGGAGGAGAGCTTGAAATTTTAACCCTTACTAACTTTATACTGTTTCTATATTTGGGATGTTCTGCTCTTTTTATGGTTGTTATCATTTTAATTTATTTTAATTTTTAATATGTTATTTTAAATGGTTTTAACTTTTGTAAACCTCTGGATTTTAGAAAAGCAGTATATCAATCTAATAAATAAATAAAATAAATAAGTAAAAACATGACAATGCTTTCTGCCTTTCAAATCACGAAATCTGCAAAAAAAATAACACCATTTTCAAACACTCCTACAGTGTGGACAAGTGTATTTTGAAACCGTGGAGACAAGTGTATTTTGAAAGAAATTCAGCAAAAACATGAGCACCTCATAAAAGGATACCATCCACTAGCCATTTGACTATTTTGACAATATGCCTTCATCAGAAGTGTCAAACTATAATCAAAGTTATATATAAACCTAGTTCCTGCAAGCTTTTTCAAATGCAGATTGAAATCAAAAGGAATATATTTCCTCAGTAGAACAAACAGGTTTTGTGACTCCATCCAAAATCTATATGACCATCACTACGGTTATTGCAGTGCCATCACAGCGCCATGATTGTGGTTCAATTCACTTTTCAAAGGACTTTTTCTTTCTCGGCTTCTAAGCTAATAACTCTGAAGCAACCCAATTCTACCCAACGTTCAAGCCCTGATGAAGCTGCAATGCAGCCCTGACATAAGTAAACAAACATTCCCTTACCTCAAAGTTGCCTCCATGACTGCTCCCCATTGCAGGTTGTTGCACACACTCTTGCCACAGCTCTATCATAGGATAGGGTCCTTAGTCTGGGCAAGTCTGGCTTGTGTGCACATACTCCGGCTGTTTCCACCAATGGTTCCATCATGTACAATGGGGGCACCATTTTTGCACCATCACAATGTGGCCTACTGCAGCAAATTGCAAGAACTACTGCCATAGGCCCAGGATTAGGCCATTAAGTGTATATAAATCTGGATAAGGCCTTCTGTAATTAACATTGCTGGTTTCAAAAAACATTTTTTGAAAAACGAAGACTTCTACAATGCATTATGAAGTTGTGGACTCCAAGCAAGACTGTGCTTTGGGTTCTTCTAGAACCTGTGCCCATTGGTTCTTGGTGATACTGCTTGAAGAGCATATCTCTCACTGACAGATTACAGTGTAATAATAGGAAAATCTATCTGCTGCAGCTGATCTGTGAAAATAACTTCATGCAGCAAATACTGTATATACTCATGTATCAGTCAATCTTATGGATAAGTCGAGGGTACATTTTAAGCCAAAAATCATGGAATTTGCCATGCCCCATAGGTAAGTCAAGGGGGAAACTTAAGGATATCTGCAACTCTTTGAATTAGATCATTTTGTCTGATTTTACCCAACACCAGATTCTGACAATGATCTACCAATAATTGTTACCTAAGAACTGTACAATCTACCTATTTATTAAAGTGCAGGGAAAAAACAAAATAAAACAGCAACATAACAAGCAACTATTAAACTAGTTGTTCCCAAACCTTTTAGCACTGTTCTAGCACTGGCTAGAACTGATTAAGCATATATAATATGCCTGGAATAGAGGAATGTGTGTTAAGCTCAATTTACCTTCTTGCAGAGCCCTTTACAGGCTTGATCTGGCTTCTGCAGGGATAACTGTTGTGCCAAATTCTCTCTCTGCAATCTTATGTTCACAGTAGGCTAATTAGTTTCCCTTGTTCTTAGTTTTACACAAGGCACTACTAAACCCCACCACCCATGAGAAGGCAAAATGCAGTCAGCTTGCCTGCTCAGCCACAAAGGTCCTCCTTCCTCCTCCAGTTGGTGACTCCAGGGGCATGGCAGCCACACAATAATTCCACACAATCTCCAAAAGCACCCTTAGTTCAAACCACAATCCCAGTCCCAATCCTATCCTATTCCCCCATCCACAACCTTTCCCACCACTCTATACCAACATCACTGATCCTCCCAGGAGCTCATTTTATCCCCAGGGTCTTTGTTTTCCCAAATTGGATGCAGCTGTGAACCAGCTGCAGGCAAAAGGCTCTGGGTTAACCCTGTAATTCCTGGCTGATTTGGACAAGGGGCCACTGCCGATACCATTCCCTATCTCCTCGAGGTCATTTTCCACAATTTCCATAACGATTAATCGTCCCCCTAAGTTGGTTTGTTATGTTCTTGCAAGGAAAAGGCAGGGTGTGTGTTGCCTCCTCTTCCCTCAGATTCTCCTATATGCCTTGAGAGAAGAGCAGCATACCTGCCTGGGAGTAATACTTGGGAGTAATAAAAGAGCCCGTTTCTTCAGAGAGCCCCCCTCCAGAGTTTGCACAGTACCTCAGCAGCACAGCCGTCTGGAACAAAAGAGAGCACATGGTCTGAAAGCTCATCTTGAAAGTTTTCCAAGCAGCCTGTTTACCGTTTGCAAGTGAATGCACAATCCTAACATGTAGAGGTTGAAGAGCCACTGAATTCAGCTCACATGTTGCAGTAATCACTTCACTTGCTTACGCACCAGCAACCCTGTAGCTCCATTTCACTTTCAACTCCATTTCAATATTTCTCAGCTTAGAGGAAGGGAACTTCCTTCTTGAGTGTTTTTGGGGCCTACGTTCATTGGATCTGGACCATTCTGGCAGCGTTGCATTCCTCTTAGCCTGCCCTTTCCAACACATCAAGGACAGCCACCTACTCATGAGCAAACACGCACTGTGGCTCAGTTTCACTTTCCATAGGACTCCATTCATTTTCCTCAGCTGCTTCTGAGCATGCTCAGAAGGCTCTGCAGCTCCCTGGTTTACAGCCGTAGTACTTGGACCAGCTCAGCCATCGTGTGGTGTGTCCCCCCACCCACCCAATATAAGCTAAACTGCATTGGAATGGTGAGTCCTAAGGGCCTGTACCATATCCAAGGCAACATAGGTGCACTGGAGAGCTTTCCTGGGGCAAGGGCATATTTGCTCCCTTGCCCAGGGGAGGCTCCCGCTTCCCCATAGGATTCCTTGGATCTGTGCCAGCTAAATAGCAGGCACAGAGCCAGGGCTGTATTAACAAGGGCCAGGCCCTAGGCTTTCAAATATTTTGGGCCCCCTCAGAAACTCTTCAGGAAAGCTTCCGCCACACTAAATGGAAACCCCTGGTGGGCAGGCCAGCAGGTGGGCATGGTTCTCCTCCCTTCTTTACAAAAAAGTCCTCCGTAGCTCAGCTAATGCATCACTTTCCCCCATCTTTTGCCTTGTTACAAAAACACACACACCCATTTTTGCAGCCAACCCCCAACCTTAGGCAATCCAGCCAGCAGCCGCAGGTGGACTTCTCCTCACAAACAAATCCAGACTTGCATAGAAGCTTCCCACCCACCCACCCACTCCTAAAACAGAAGAAACACAGGCAGAAATTTGAGGAACAAGAAACAGAGAAGCCAGGTACTTCTAAGTTATGCCCAGTGGTGTCATCTAAATGATTTAAGAACAGGTACTCACTTTTGATTGGCACGTGTTGGGACCCGCCCACTGGAAGTGACATCATAAGCCAGAAGTGATGTCGTGGCAGGAAGTGACATGAAAAAGCTCTTTTTGAGGCCTCAGATCAAGGAGCTTTAATCACATGGAGAAGCCATGACGTCACTGACTTGACGCTTCCGGGTCACACAATATGGCTGACTCAGATCATGCCGCGAAGAAGGGTCGCCGCGGATTCAAGAATAAAAATCTCCCTGCACACGTGTAAAAGTTAATTTCAACGTCTTTAAGCATGCCTGCGTATTCTGCATACGGGTGTGCGAATCGCTGAACGAAAAATGGGATTACTTTGCACAGGTACTTAAAATCATTGTGATTCGTTGCTACAGAAAAATATTACTTCATAAAGTAAGCAGCCCTGCACAAACTGAAGTAGATATGAAGAAATAAAATAAAAATAAAAAAAATATTACTTCATAAAGTAAGCAGCCCTGCACAAACTGAAGTAGATGTGAAGAATAAAAATAAAAATAATAATATGTAATATTTTTGAAATTCTGAACATTAACAGAATTTGTTTTATGGGGGGGGGTGAGTGTAGAAGTTTTAAAAAATACTCTTAATAGCCTAGAAGTAAAAAAGAATTACTCTCATATTGACAACTACTTGTATTATACATTGAGAGATTTTAATGTAATTTTCCTACATATTTATCTAATTTTTGCCCACCCTCCCCTTTTTTTCTTTCCTTCCCATTCACACTTTATTTCTGGTTGTGTAGATTTCAAAAAATAAGTCTGTCAAAACAGTGCAATCCGAGTTTAAATAGACAGCAAATGGCATTTCGTCCGGTGTGTTCAGTAATATAATTACGCGGAATTAAACCTTGGAATTGCATATTAACTCATAATTAGGTTACCAATGATGTTTCTCCACGATCACACGTTGTTATTTTCGTAAGTTTTTACTTCAGGAGTAAACGATTCAGTCCTAAACATTACGAGCAAACCAATCTGAAATGCTTGGAATGAGCAATGTTTTGAGTCAGACAACATGGCCGCTAAGCCCGCCCCCTGGCGTCAATCCGTCCGTATTAACTCCATGGGCAGGGCCAGGGGTTGCCTCAGATAATTTTAAACTGACCCAACAGTTGCAACAGTATTCCACAGCACCCCCAGAACATGTGAAGGAGGCCTGGCATCATGTTAAAGTGACCCAACAGTTCCAAAACCCCAGGGCAGCTCATTTTTCAGTGGTAAGACAAGGCTCCGCTCGCTGCCTGCCTGGCTCTGAGAACATGCAGGCAACTCAAACGTGCAGGAAATTCAAATGTTGCAGGGGGCGGAGTCAACGAGTGGGCGGGTGAATGGGCAGGGCCAGCCGTAATCCTAGGAACCAGTACTCGCGTACCCCCTGCATGACATCACTGGTTATGCCCCAAAGGGAAACAAAACACTCACAAACGGACCCAGGCTTGCATGGAAGCTCCCCAGCTATGCAGCCCATTTCAATCCCTGGATGCATGGCTTGCCCCATGTGGTTCTTTTCAAGGTCAGACTTGCTGTAGTCTCTTGCCAGCTTGAGGGTGGTGAGCTGGATCTGGAGACCCATGCATTAGGCTTATTTCTTGACATGCCACCTTGATGGGCCCTAGTCCCTGTGGGACCCCTAAGCTTCAGCCTAATAGGATAATACTGCCCTGCCCAGAGCCAAGGAAGCTGCAGGCCCCCAAATTGGCCCACCCAGAACCACCTACTGGCCTGCCCAGAACCATCCTTCCACAAGTTTTCCTTCCTCCCAGAACCGCCCTTGCACCAGCCAAGTTTGGCTGGCACAAGGGTGGTGTGGCATGGCCTTGCACCAGCACCTTTGGGCCAATGCTAGTGGCGGAGCCATAGTGCAGGCAAGAGCCATATCACAGGCACAAGGTGCTGGCCGGCGTCCCCGGGTCGGCGCTACTGACATTGGACCAACGCAGGCACGTTGCATTGGCCCAACAGAGGGCACTAGATTGAGCCCTAAGAGCCCAAGCCTATCCTCCCTTCCTCAACCCCCAGGCCAATATGGCTACAACAAAAATTATGCGCTGTATCCATCAAGGGGGGCAGATTGGGAAGCTGGGGAAGGAAAGGGGGAATTATTTCTTCTTATACCCAAAGGCCTCCCACTCACCAATGAGTCTCCTTGGACTTGTTCTAGGTCTTGAGCTTGCACAAGTTAGAGGATAGAAAGGGGGATGTTGGGAGAACAGGAGGAGGATAGAATACTGGCACAGTTTGAATGCACCAGTACACACACCCCTCCCACCTCTGTCTCACACCCCACCCAATCACATTGAATGTGATCCCATGTCATATTTGAGATTTGTGGTAAACTTATAGCACAAAGCATTATATGAAGAATTGAGTCTCTGTTGATTATTAACTGGAAGGTGTGGTGGAAGAGAATGGAGAGTATGCTACTCTTGTACATGATAACTGCAATGTCTGACTTTCTTTTGATAACCACTTCTTTGTTTTCATTTTCCTTGAGAAAGTTGGATAATTTAAATTCACTTTGATGTTTCTTTAATATTTCCATCTTGGAGTGTAAAGCAGTAGGGAGTGCAGGAAGGAGAATGTTATCCCCATAAAAAAACTGCAGGTCATTTTTTTTCCCAGTGTAAGAACACAAGTTTTCTGTCTTTGTTAACATATAATACTATCCTGTGAAAATCCACCAACTACAGTCTGTCCCAAAGAATTTTTCGAGAGAGGAAAGATAATAAAGAGTGGTACCTTTTCCTTGACGAACATTTATAATATTGAGCCATATCATTTTGGGGTGTTTACATCAGGGGATTTTATGAACTTCTGACAGTGACTATAGTGTTTCTCAAACTCTGAGCACATACACCTTGTGAAAAGCATTTAGCACATTTTACTGCATTTAGTTAAACAGAAATGTTTTGCTGAGCAAAATTGAGGACAACAACCTTGTTCAGATATCATGTGAATCCAACACTGAATCCTGGCTTTATGCTTTATGTCTCCTAGCCTCAGGCATGCATGTTCCTCCACACACACTCCTCCAAGCATGAGGGGAGAAATGATTCTGCTTCCAATCCCAGTGTGTTTCTTTTTTCTAAATTAGGATCTGTTATAACACCTAAACTGGGAGATTCTGGATATTCTTGCCAAAATTTTCAGTAAACCAGGATCTGAAGCTGGAAAAGTCCAGGATGAATTAGGGTTACCAGATACAAACTAGGACAGGTTGCCTATACCTTTAACCATTTTATAGAAGAGGGGATTTGGGCAGGTACAGCTTTTGAAACCCTTCCATGTTGAGTTGCACCCACCCAAATCCCCTCTTCTATTCAATGGTTAAAGGTTTAGACAACCTGTCCTAGTTTGTATCTGGTAGATTCGTTGGAAGTAGCCTTGAATAAGATCAGTAAAATTTTGTGAACTTACCAAAGTTGTCTTTTTTGACATCAGCCTGCCAACAAAGCTTTGCATAGTCAAAGCTATCGTTTTCCCAGTAATAATATATGGCTGTGGGAGCTGGACCACTAGAAAGGCAGAGCGCCGAAGAACAGATGCTTTTGAATTATTTATTTTTATTTATTTTATTTAAGAAATTTTTACCCCGCCTTTCCTCTGCCGAGGCAGATGTCCAAGGCGGCATGGTGTTGGAGAAGACTCTTGAGAGTCCCCTGGACTGCAAGGAGATCCAATCATCAATCCTCCAGGAAGTCAAGCCTGATTGCTCCCTGGAAGGACAAATCCTGAAGCTGAAGCTCCAATACTTTGGCCACCTCATGAGAAGAGAGGACTCTTTAGAAAAGACTCTCATGCTGGGAAAGATTGAAGGCAAAAGGAGAAGGAGGTGGCAGAGGATGAGATGGTTAGATAGTGTCACTGAAGCAATGAACATGAAATTGGGTGAACTCAAGCTAGTGGAGGACAGGGAGGCCTGGCGTGTTGTGGTCCATGTGGTTGTAAAGAATCATTTGCACCTTTTCTCCCAACCCAAACAAGGAATATTTTTAAGCACTGAAAAACAATGAAAATGTTTTTCCTCATAAAATTAGTGTTTGAGTGGGAGAGTGGACAATTTAGATTGGGATCACAAAGGACATGACTTAGCAACTGAACAACAACAGGTGTGGTGTCCCGTCCCCCTGTCTTCAACAGTAACTCTAGGGGAGGCATCTCATCCAGTCCACTTGAATGGCATTTTATGTGTATTTCTGAGCCAAAGGAATGACTGATTGTGCCAAGCAAATGTGAAAGTAACAATGAGGTAGTGTTCCCAGATGGAAACTGGGAAAGAGTGCTTATACCTTTAACCATTGTATGGAAGAGGGAATTTGGGCAGGTACAGCTTATCATGGAAGGGTTTCAAAAGCTGCACCTGCCCAAATTTCCTCTTTAATACAGTGCTTAAAGGTATAGGCACTCTGTCCCAGTCTGAGGCTGCAACCCAACACTTTCCTGGGAGGCAGCCAGTGGTGTCATCTAAATGATTTAAGAACAGGTACTCACTTTTGATTGGCACGTGTCGGGACCCACCCACCGGAAGTGACGTCAAAAGCCAGAAGTGATGTCGTGGCAGGAAGTGACATGAAAAAAGCCCTTTTTGAGGCCTCAGATGATTTTAAACTGACCCAACAGTTGTAACAGTATTCCACAGCACCCCCAGAACATGTTAAGGAGGCCTGGCATCATGTTAAAACCTCAGAGCAACTCATTTTTCAGTGGCAAGGAAAGGAAAGGCTCCGCTCGCGGCCTGCCTTCCTGCCTGGCTCTGAGAACATGCAGGCAACTCAAACATGCAGGAAATTCAAACGTTGCAGAGGGTGGAGTCGACGAGTGGGTGGGCGAATGGGCGGGGCCAGCTGTAATCCTAGAAACCGGTACTCGCGTACCCCCGCGTACCCCCTGCATGACATCACTGGAGGCAGCCCCATTGAACACAATGGGACTTACTTCTGAGTAGACATGCATAGGATTGCACTGTGAGTCTGGTAGCCCTAGTTATTGGTAAATTGGATAGAGCTTGTAATTTGCCCCATCTTATGGAGAATAACAGTTGAAGATGTACCAACGTAAGTGATTGCTTATCATGCAGTTTGCCCTTTCCATGTGCCAAGTGAGAAGACAATCTGTTTGTCCCTACTCCAGCCATTGCCAAACCATGACCCACTCAGAAAGAAAGTTAGGATCTCCATTTTCTTCAAATTGGCCACTGAAGATGTAATAATGTCTTCTTTAATAGTGCAGCCGAAAAACATTCTTCCAGGTTTAAAATAGGATAAAGCATTAGTGAGCAACAAAGACATGGTAAGAGTTGGGGTTTTTTAATCATAACAACATTGCCACCTAGTGTTCTTGCTTTGTTTCAAACTTTGTGTTCCGTGCAATCTGTGTTCTATTAAAGTTGACAACTATGTAGTGTAAGTCACAAATTAGTGAGGAGCCAGGAGAAGAGGTAAGATACAAACTGGATGTGAATTTACACACCTTGGCACATTGTCACATACCAGGAGGGAAGGGTACAGGGTCAGAAGAAAGGTTCCAGTGCCTAATTTTTGTGTGGAGCTTCATGAAATCCTATAATAGCAATAAATAAATGGGTGCAGAAAGAAATACACATGGTGTTCTCATAAGCCTAGCTGAAATCAGTGGAAATCCACCAATTTAAAAAGCTGTGATTGGTTTCTATCTTCCTCCCAGTTAAACATTTGTACCTTTTCTCCCAACCCAAACAAGGAATATTTTTAAGCACTGAAAAACAATGAAAATGTTTTTCCTCATAAAATTAGTGTTTGAGTGGGAGATTGGACAATTTAGACTGGCACCATAAAGGAAGCAAAATGTCAAACCCACCTTTCCCCTGATTTGCTCACTATCAAAAAAACCCCCCACCTATGGGCGCAATCCGAACCAATTTTCCAGCAATGGGGTAAGGGCAATGAAGCTCTATGGTAAGGGAACAAACATTCCCTCACTTTGAGGAGGCCTCTGTGACTGCCCCTCAGCTGCAGGATGCAGCACATGCCCCATGGGCACAGCTCTGGCAGTGCTGGAAAGTTGGTTAGGATTGCACCTTATGTTATACAGATACTTTTACATGTGGTCCATACCTTAGATCAGTGTTTCTCAAATGTGGGTCAGGACCCACTAGATGCGTTGCGAGCCAGTTTCAGGGGGATCCCCATTCATTTCAACATGTATTTTATTTTTTTAAGATATTAGACTTGATGGTATGTGGTACCATGGTATGTGACTGCATTTGGGAAAATGTTACAGATCTGCCTTTTTAACAGGCTACAATTACATGCTTTTAACCAAGGCTAGTCAATGAGGCTTACTCCCAGGTAAATGTGGATAGGATTGCAGCCTTTGGGACTGGGGAACTTTTTAAAAAGCAGATCGACAACTGCTTGGGAGGGTTAGGAGGATTCTTCTTCTTTAAAATAAATTGTTTAATATTTATTAATCAGCCCAATCCTGAGCTGCCCAGCTCCCTTAGAAGAAATGGCAGCAAAAATGGCTACCACTGCATTCTGCAAGTTCCATGGCAGCTGCCAGAGTTCCTTGGGGGAAAGGGACTCCTTGAGTTTCCACAGGCTACTTTGCCGGTGGCGTCTTGAACAGCCCAGTGTTGTGTTGCCTGGCCTGAGGCAGGGCCAATCCTCCCCTTCCTTTGCCCAGTTTCACTCACTCCCTGCCTCTTCCCCCTGTCCTGAATGTACTTCCTGGTCATTGACACTGCTGAAGCACCAGCGGCCCTTCCTCGTGGCACTGAGGTCGGGCGCTAACTAGTGCCAGCCTAGCATTCCCACTGTGTTGCAAATGTGTTTTTAGTTGGCAGTATACATATACCGCCAGCGATATGGGCCTTACGTTTGGGCCCTTCATTACTTAACCAATTAATTTGATTTCATTTTGCCATATGGGGGAGTGCTTAAAATTTTCCTGCTTCATTGTGTCACTTCCAATCATGGCATCACTTCCAGGTTAATGATATCACTTATCCCAACAGATTGGCATTCTAAAAAGTTGGTCCCGGTGCTAAAAAGCTTGCAAACAATTGTCTTATAGCACAATCTATGCATGTTTACTCAGAAAAAAGTCCCATTATGTACAATGGGGTTTACTCCCAGGAAAGTGAGTATAGGATTGCAGCCTTAGAGTGAAAAGATAAGAATTGCAAACACAAACATTTGAACACAAGTTGCCCTAGATGGTGGTGTACATCCCATTCATTTGTCACTAGTAGTTCATCAGGAGCCCCCTTCTAATGTTAGAGTAAACAAATGAGAAAGAATGCCACAGTTTTAAGTGATCTTAACTGAGACTTAAATGGCAGTACTTGAGCTGATTAGATAATTTGGTTGTATATTTTTTTTAAAAAAGTCCAAGGGTCCAATCCTGATCCCTACAGCACGGACAGTGCCAGTGTACCATCTACGCTGCCATTGCAAAAAGTGCTGTAATGCACCTCCAGCCAACGCTGCTCAGTGTACTACAAGCACTGGCTCAGTGCCAGTCCCATGCACCTGGTGGCTGCAGTGGAACACCAGTGAGTGGCAAGTGTAGCGTTTGCTGGTGTTGCACACTTTTCGGGTGAGGTGGAAGGGCGGAACTAGGTAGGGGGGGTGAGAGTGGGACCGGCAGTGACCTTTATAGCTAGATCTTCAGTGTCGAGCCATGTGGCCCAGTGCAGAGGCCCTCACCTCTGCACCGCTAAAATAGCCAATGCAGCGGCAAGAAGACCCACTGCCTGCTCTGTGCCCTTGAGTTCAATGGGCTTTACGCCCAGATATGTGTGCATAGAATTGTGGCCTAGAGATTATCAAGCTCCTGTGCTCAGGTTTCTGACCTTCCATTGGTTGCACAGTAGGCAAAAATATAGTGGCAGGCACAAGAATCCAAGCAGCAAAATTAACCCCGTCACATTTCCACACTCCATCGCAAGTAGGCACATCTCTTTGAGATGGTGCTTCATCTGATATTCTACAGAAACTTCAAATTCCCCATTGCTTAACAATAGAACTGAGCTTGAATTCACCTGGCTCGTTCAACTACCCGACTATCCAGTCTTTCCTTCAGAATATTGCCACAGAATCTGTAATGTCCAACATCAGTAGAAAATTAGTTTATTACCTCTCCTGAAATATATTCTGTGGATAAACTCCTAGACAAATTCAGAATCTGTTCTGTCTGTCGGTAAAAATGCCTCACCAGAAATGTCCAGGTTTCAAGAGGGAGCACTCACAAATCCAACTGATAGGATGAATAACACCGTGATTTTACAGTAATGTGTTCTGTACCCTGCAGCTGCATCTGAAAATGTAAAATGCTTAGTAAATCAGCAAATCTTCCATGTGGGCGTTGTTGATCTTGAACCGCACAGAAGTACTGTATTCTGCAACGTCCCAGTTGTCATTGCATGTTTGACAGATTCTGGAATGGGATATAACAAGATGTCCAAAAGCATTCCAGACAGAACTTTCTCCTCTAGTAAAAGCAACAACAACAACAAAGGACTGGCAGCTTTAACAAGCGACATGTACATTGTAAAGCAAACTGATAAACTGCAGTCCTGCAGCTGCTTTTTCTAAATTTGAGTCCGTGCTGTACTTAGAATAGGAACTGGGGAGAAGACAGAACATCCAGTCAGTGCATTGACTCCGAGCTCTTTTCCCCCCTTTGCTGATCAGGGTAGTACACAGATGCTGAAAACAAAAAAAAATTTCTCAATTTCTGATATAGAAATCAGTATTACAACAACCTGGCTTGGAAGCCGTCTCCATTGTCACCCAGGTATTATCCGACATCTGCTTTAAACGTTGAAACCTTTTCCATATCCTCTCATTAGCTTTACAAATTGTATTGAAACTGTTTTGTCTCTCTGAATGCTCAAGAGGGTTGGCACTCCAATTTTTAAAACACTAATAACTAAAGACAATGTAAATCATGGGCAGCCCGATCCTGTGCTCCCCTCCACTGGCGCTGCAACCACAGCATAGGCAGTGAGGCTTGTGCCACCCTGTTGATGCCACTTGTCACCTCGGCCAAGACCAGGAGGGCTGTAGCCGAGGGGGGTTTACCTGGGGTAACCCTGGGGGATGCTTTCACCCCGGGCGGGGGCAAGGCGCCAGGACACCACCTGGGTCAGAGGGCTGGACAACCCCAGCTCAAGGGAAAAGACATGACAGGCCTATACAGGCCTCTGGCAGAGGGAGCAGGTGCGGGAGCCAGCCCCTGGCCTTACTCTAGTGCAAGGGGAAACCTTGGAGGTCTCTGGAAGGAAGAGGCGGTACCAGGAGGAGGAGCCTGGGCCTTAAAAGGAGGCCCACCTCAGCTCAGGAGGACAGTCTCTGGCTGGCTAGCGAGGGAGTAGGACATCCAGGGAGGCTCGCAACCTTCTTATCTGGATGGGCTTTCCAACCCATACTGGTCCGGGACACGAGGGATCCCCAGGGGGGCTCTCCACGGCAGCAAGCCCAAGGCAAGAGTGGGGAAGCCAGGGTCCTGCCGGGCTTTGTATTAGGGGCAGGAGCAGCGAGCTGAGTAAACCCCAGAGGGAAGGCAGGAGCAGTTCGCGTTACTGGAAATCGCTGTAAGCTTCTTCAGCCCTGTGAAATTAACAGGGCCTCATGAATGCTAAGAACTTGATGCAATTAAACTGCCCCTGTAAATCAAGAGCTCGTGTCGAGAGGTTCCTTTTGCGCCGAGGGGAGCTGCTTCAGACCCATGCCATGCCACCACCCCCTACCTTTCAGGGGGACATTGCCCCCCCCCCAGATTGACGGAAATGACACCACTACAGGAACCCCAGCCATTGGCAGAGAGAAGGTAAGCACTGAGCAATGTGGGGGATTGGGTGGGGAAGGTGACAGAAGGGCAGGGAGGAGTCATTTCTTGGTGGGGGGCAGAACAGGGAGGGACAGGTCCAGGACAGGGGGTGGGACTGGCAGAGACCCAACATGGGGCTTCTCGAGACTGCACCCATGATTTAGCAGGCACAGACACAAGAAACCCCACTGAGCAAGCTGGGGCTTTACTCAAGACTTCTAGCCTGCTCGCGTCCAGCATAGACAGTGGTTGATGTTTGGTGCCGCTGCTCCTATGCTGGATAGGATTGGGTCCTAAGTCTCAATGGCAGCAGACCCAACCACCATAAAAGATGAAAAAATCCAATGCAATGCAATTTAAAATCACTCTTAAATTATCACGGATTTGTCTAAATAAATGAGCTTAAGGGATGGAATGAGACATTGGAAGGTGTTTGGGTCAGAGAGCTGTCCGTGTGCTTTTCCTTTTCTCCTTTTGCCCAGAATGCAACACAAAACTGCCACCTTGCCACCAATCATATCAAGGTGAAGGTGGCAGCTTCCAGTTGGCTCTTGGGATTCTTCTAACCATTTAGTAAGATACTGAAGTTTCCTAAAATTCAGGTTGCCCCATTCCAATCTCCACCCGCTCAAATACATGTGATATAGCTGGAGAGCTTCACTAGACAACTTGGACTCCTTGTACCACTCTCTGTAACTTCACAGAATTCATTCAATTCTCCCCAGTTTCCCACTACCCCATGTGTTCCAATAACTTTTGAAAATGGCTTTGAACTGGTCAGAGGAAATCACAATCACACCAGTGACTGCCACTGAATGGTATGCATAGATGAATAAGTGAGTAAAGCTAAGCAGGACTTTGGCTATGGACCAGCTCACAACTCTGGAAGCTTCACATTCTGGCTCTAAACGCTATATTATATGGGTATATTTCATATTGATTCCATTACAGTGAGCATGCCAAGTATCAATATTCATTGGGGCTGCTGTAATAACATTCAGAGAGAGGGAGAGAGGAAAAAATCATTTTACCATTGTTAGTCTGTAGAACTTCTCTCATAATGAGACATTTTCCTCTGTTGGGTCTTTTAGATTTGATTATTATAGCTCCCACTCTGCAGATCTCCCCTGAGCTTTAATTATGGAATTTAAGCCTGCTCAAAATGCCAACTTTAATGGTCCCATTTGCTCCATAGACAGCAATCACATTGCTATCCTCCTGAACGTCCTTCCCCTGGTTAAGTTTCCCAAATCTTACTGCATCAATTTGTTCTTGACCTTTTTGTGTCTGTAATGCTTTTCTCCATGCCCCTTTACATTTTGTCCCCCTAGGTTTGGTATTGTTTGTTTTTAAGGATAGTAGGTTCATTTCTGAGTTCACCCATGTAGGAAGTATTTCCAATTCTTTGTCCTCCCAAAATGTTAAACCAAAAAAACAGGACATGTCTACAGTACAGACTTACAATATTTGTTTTAAAACCAATGTAGTTTAGATGCTGATCTCTATCAGCCAGGCCCCTTCACTGAACTACAGTTTCTGGGATTGCCTGGGGAGAACTATTAAAGTACTTTGGGTCCATTGAGCACACACCCACTTTGTGTTCACACTTGAAGTGCTTCCTCTGCTTTCTAATTAATTTCAGAATTCATGTAATTTAGCAAATAATTGGCATCACTGAATATGCAAGAACTATAAGCTGTTCTTTTCTCAAAGCAATTCATGATTAGGTAGTTGATATGTGAAATAGATGTAGCAAGGAAACCATTTATTTCACAAGTCAGAATAAAGTGAAAGATAGCATGCATCCTCTTACTAGATACATGTGCAACTTAATCCTAAATTTGTCTATGAGCCCAAACCCAATCCCACTTTCCAGGACTGATGCAGCTGTGCAATGGACTGTGCACTATATCCTGCCGTGGGTAGCCTGTCATGAAGGCCTCCTCAAGGTGAGGGGACATTCACTTACCTTGGGGCTATATTGCAGCTGCATAGATGCCAGAAGTTGAACAGGATTGGGCCCTTTGATATTGAAATTTAAAGTGTAGTTTTAATTTTGCTAATTGTTTGTTACTATTATTCAGGGTGCAATCCTAACTTGGAGTTAGACCAGCAAAATTTGGCTGGCACAAGGGCCATCGTAAAGCACATTTGGACCACTCTCAGAGTCAGGGAGGATGGTGCACGTCTGTGTGCTGACCTCTCTGACTCCAAACACACTTTACAGTGGCCCTTGTGCTGGCCAAAATTTGCTGGCCTAACTCCAGGTTAGGATTGTGCCCTCAACGATAGACAGGAATTACAATTTACAAGTAACATTAAACATAAATAAAACACTACTAAAGATTCTGGTATGGGAGGAGGTTCATAAGGGTGACACCATATACATTGACTATCATTGTTGTCCATAGGAGTACCATTAAAATGGGCTTTTAATAATTAGGTGGTAGAACGTTACATCTGGCAATTGTAAAAGCGCAACATGCATAGAACACTTTCAGAAGGTGAAGGGACATCACATGAGCTGCCAGAATGTGTGTGGGGGGGCAGTTTGTGGGGGCAGCAACAGTCTGCTCCCTGGCCCTGGGGCAGCACATTAGCCAGGGTTGCAACTGACCCACTCACTTTTGGCCCAAAGCATCCCATCCAACCCTGAGGATCAAGAGGCAACTTTTTTTCTTTTGAAATGTGGGGGCAATTATTGGCAAATCAAGTTCTTTCAGGATTCTAGCAAGATTTTTGCAGCTTGCATAGGAATTAGCTCACAGCTTCAAACTAACATTTCCCACAACTAATCTAAGCAAATCTGGGACAAATGAAACTTGGTTAGACTGAACAAGTTATGCCAGAAAAAATGTATTTAAATATTGAAAAAGTTAGTCTGCCACAGCAGTTTTTATTTTGTCACATTTTACTTTTCATTGGTGGTGCACGAGAGTGAGAAATACCCTGAAATGATTTATAGGTATGTAATTAATATGACGGAGAGGCACCGAATTACTTATAGTCCTTTGATGTGATGCTTTGAACTGGAGGAATTGACTGGAAATGATCTTGTATAAGTAGGGATGCGTTTTTTTGCTGAATACCGCATAAAAACACAGACCACCATCTTTTTGGGGTTAAATATTTGAATAAAAACACAGCACACCGCATTTTGGTGTTTAAGATACTTTCCAAAAATTAAACTTTTCCAATTAGAAATATTACTGCGGCTGCATCTGCTGACACTATATCACCTATATCATCTACCTACTACACTATTAAAGCATTTAAAATTAATAAAAATGAGAATGTAGAATAAAAACACATAACACCACAATTTGCTATTTTATTTTAATCAAGTAATTTTTGGAACAAATATCACACACACACAAAAAGCACACACCGATGTATAAGTTCCTGCCAAGATTGTTTGGGCTACCTAATGGACCGCAAGGAGTGTCCTGTCTATCTTTAAATGGCTAAGGTAAATCCTGACTATAAAATGGAGAAACTGATTAATATTCTTATAGAAAAATGAAATTTGCAGCCCAATCCTACCTACCTCCTCATGCTGCAATGAGTGGCTTCTGCTATGGGGAGGGGGGGGAGAAACCTGGCTGCTGCAGGTTTCCTTGGGATAGGGGACATTTGCCAGAACGTACCATGTAGGCAGCTCTTCCCACTCGCCATTGGAGCCATTCTGGGCGGCAACAGCAGCACGCAGGCACTCGCTGACCCTAACATTATCTCCTGCACATTGCTCTGAATCGCCCGAACAGTGAGTGAGAGGGGCTGCTTATGCTTATGGTGTACTGCAGCACATGCAATACTTACTGTCCCTCCCCCCCCCCGTCCTTAGCTACACTTCTGAACCCTGGTCTTTCGTAAATAGGTCTGATCTAGTTACAGTTAGCCTTTCCTTTTATTACCTCCAGACTGAAACGGTGCCAGTGTCAGGTTTGAGGGTGTCCTCAGACTGGCAAAACTGCAATAATAATAATAATTGGAAAAAGGAAAAAGGTCACCATTGTGCCAATTGCAATAGAAGCATTGGGCGCAATCCCAAAGAGACTTAAGCAACATCTTAAAGCACTTGAACTCACAGAAATCTCAGCTTTACAATTACATTTAGGGACTGCCCACATATTGAGGAAATATCTCGGAATATCCTAGGTCCGTGGGAAGGACCCAATGCTCCGAGTATACTGGTCACTACATGTGTAGTGAGTACAAAAGTATAATAATAATTAACAGAATACCAATATTTATATACCTATGGCTAGATATACGTATATAAGCTATGGCGAACCTAGACAACTTAATAAAAAGTTGTCTTTTTCAGAGACATCACCCTGCCAACAAAGGTTCGCATAGTCAAAGCTATGGTTTTCCCAGTAGCCATGTATGGCTGTGAGAGCTGGACCATAAGAAAGGCAGAGCGCCGAAGAATAGATGCTTTTGAATTATGGTGTTGGCGAAGACTCTTGAGAGTCCCCTGGACTGCAAGGAGATCCAATCGGTCAATCCTCCAGGAAGTCAAGCCAGATTGCTCCCTGGAAGGACAAATCCTGAAGCTGAAGCTCCAATACTTTGGCCACCTCATGAGAAGAGAGGACTCTTTAGAAAAGACTCTCATGCTGGGAAAGATTGAAGGCAAAAGGAGAAGGAGGTGGCAGAGGATGAGATGGTTAGATAGTGTTACTGAAGCAATGAACTTGAAATTGGGTGAACTCAAGCTAGTGGAGGACAGGGAGGCCTGGTGTGTATGTGGTCCATGCGGTTGTAAAGAGTCATTTGCACCTTTCTCCCACATTCGCGATTCATGATATCCACCAGTTCTCCCACATTCACGTTCCTGTTGATCTTTTCAAAGTATTCCCAAAGGTTCGTGAGGCAAGACCTACCCTTACAGAAGCCATGCTGACTTTCCTTCAGCAACACTTGTTCCTCTACCTGTTTTAGGATTTATCTTTGATGAGGCTTTCCACCGTCCTACCCGGAACAGATGTTAGGCTGACCAGCCTATAGTTTCCAGGGTTCCCCCTCCCTTTTTTTAAAGATTGGCATGACTTGAACTGGTGACATTCAGATCTTATCTCTGAGCTTAATGGCGACTCTACGCTCTTGAACAGACCTCCTGCCCAATGGACCTCCCATGGTGCCCCTATTATCTAATGGTGCACTGAAGCACTACGGCTGGCACTGATACTGCAGTGTGGTTTGGTGGATCCTCTGAGGGGTCTGAGACTGTGATCAGTGCCCAACGTGGCCAACCCCTGATGCTCTGTGCATGTGCCCCTGAAAAGAACCTGGGAACATCAATTGTTATAAGTTTGTGTGACTTACACTGGCTACCTCTTGAGTTCTAGGCTCAATTCAAGGTGCTGGTCTCATCTTGCTGCAGTCATATGTAAAGAGCATGTGTGGTGGTGGGGACAGTCACAGAGGCCTCCTCAAGGTAAAAGAACATTTGTTCCCTTGTAGCTGCATTAGCGCTGGAAAGTTGGATATTCTCCCTTTTCCCCATTGATGCAGCAATGCCAAAATAGTGACTGCTGCATCTTATGGTGGGGCAGGCAGTCGCAGAGGTCTCTTTACTTTTAAGGAAGGGATAAATCATTCCCTTACCCAGAGGTAAGCTTCCACGGTGCAGAGGGGGGTCTACTTGGAGCTGTGACAATTCAATAGCTGCCACGTATTCATGTTGATACATGCTGCAGGATAGGACCCAAGAAAGACATTTGGATATTGGCAGTGCTGCCCCCCCCCCCTTGAGATTCCTCAGTTTTATACCAGCTAAATAGCTGGTGTAGGTCAAAGGAGACCAAGCAACCAAGTGGCCTACCTGGGGGTGAGTAAAAAAAATATTGCTGCCTTCTTCTCTTGGGCAGTCTTGTCATTTCCTCATCATCAGAGCCAATGTGTAGTCTGGTAGCATGACTGCATCGTGTAGAATGGTCCCGGGTCGGACAGGGGCACTTGTTGGGATTTGTGCTGGTGGAATTATTTAGCTCCCGTTTTGTTTTGATTTGTTTTGCAGTGGCATGCTCTTTTAGTTTATATGCTGTTTTATTTTTGCTATTGTTTTGATTCTTCATTTTGTGATGTTAAGCATATTGAATGCCATTCATAGCAGAAAGGTGCTATGTAATATTAAGTATACAAATAGATATCAGGATAAAAAGAGATTCCTGATAGTGCCATTTAATAAATGACAAAAAAGCAATTTAACACAACATACTTATTTGTACAAGATAAGTAAGCCCCATGGAAGGTAGAAATTTGAAAAAAGCCAAAAACCTGCTTATACGTTTCATGATAAATATAGTACAGTTTCTAGAACAGAATGATGATTTTCTGAAATATTTAACACAAACAAACAGAAACCATATTTTGGCATTAAGCAGTCAAACATCAGATCTGTATTGCCATACTAAAGTGTAGATATAGCGAACGACAATTTAGTTCGGCCATGGAATCTGGGGAAAAACAGCATTTTACAAGGTATGCAGAATAATTAGAGCCACTAGAAAAAAAACTCTTGGTGATACATAACTTAGTATGAAGTTATTTCCTCAGTAATAAATAACTTAGTATGAAGTAGGTCTACTGTGAAGGAAATTCAGAAGGCAGCTTTTTTTTCTTTTTCTTAACATGGATCAGTGTGTTACTCAGGCTTGCAGAAACAGAAGTAAGGCAGCCAAACACAGCAGCAATGATTAGACAGGTTTCCCTTGGCTACACTTTTCCTCCTTCTGCGTATCTAGTTTCTTGGGTCTATTTTTTTAATCATTTCTGCACACGCCCTATAATGCTACCTGCAAAAGACGGAGAAGGATAAATAGCATTACTTTTAAGATATTATTAAATCATGAAACCAATATTGACTGTAGGCTTTGATGGAAATGATTAAAGTTTATTTCAGGAAAATGTAAAAAGCAAACCCTTTTGTATGACAATATATCATGCTATATATAGACCTACATTTATCCGCTTTAAAAAGTGCAAAAGTTAGTTCCTGCAGAAAACTGCCAGCCCAGGCTGTGTATGATGGAATCTGGAATAGCAATACCAGAGAGCTGTCAGTCAGCCATCCATCCATCTAATTGCCTTCTTACCATCTTTCCATCATGTTTTTTTTATAACTGGTCGCCTCTGGCTAAAATGCAAATCATGAAGAAGAGCCGTCTAGAAAAAGCTGCTGCTTTCTTAATTATCTGTCAGCGTATGGACCAGTGGACCCTGGGCCACAGAGTACAGTTATGCTAAGCAGAAAAGCATCATGGGAATTGGAGTGACAGCTCATTTTCCTCCTGTGTTTTTTTTTTTCTGCGTTCGAATGACAATGCAGAAATGTGGGTTTTTCCCACACTTTCTCTGAACACCTGGGCCAATGCTCAGGGGAGCACAAAGCCAAAACTGTCACATTTCCAGACATGGTCTTATTGCTGTCACTGTGACAGGATTGTTGACAAATGCCAGCAGTCATCTCAGCATCTTGGGAAATGTCTGCCATGGTTGTGTCAACAGCCTGACAGAAATTGTTAATGTTTAAACTTCTTCCACTGACAGAACCCTGTCTTGCTGACAGTATTTGTCATATGAAACTCAATCTTTGTCAAACTTGCTTAAAAATTAACACTTTCTCCATTTCTTTTGCAGCAAACTGCCTAGCAGTGCTTTTTTTCTTTTGTAATAATATTTCAGAAGACTAATATTCCACAGTCACTGAGGTCTGCAATGAGTCCAGCTGCCCCAGCTCATGATGAACTTAAGGCCAGTTTGTCCTTTTGACCTCTGCTACAGTGATAATTATGTGCTTATTTCGTGCCCATTTTTGGCCTTAGGAATCAGCGTTCTGAATTATTCAAGAGCTATAAAAATCCTATTTCTCAGCGTGGTACAGGGTGGAAAAATCAATTAAACAGAGCGAGTGAGCTTCGCATGTACATATAAAAATAATGTTGCAAGTTTGTTGATGTACATTAACTAAGTTCTTTCCAAACTTTGAGTTTTGAAGGTCAGTCTGGTTGGACAGCAAAACAACTTGGTAACAAGCAATAGCAAGACGTAAGCACATTGGCTCCCCAAGTTTTGGACATCCAATTTATATGTCCAAGTTACAGATGGCTGTGTTGCTGCTTTTGTCCAGGTGTAATATGTCTTTTGTGATGATTTTGCACAGGTGCAATACCAGTAAGCCAGGAAAAGCTGGCTATTTCAAGCTACAGGTAAATTATCCCTTATCCAAAATCCAGACTATTTCAAAAACCAGAAATGTTTGTCCAAGACTTAAAAAAAAAAACCTCTTTGTAATGTGAACATGAGAAGATCTTCTGCTCTTTCCTACATACAGCACAAGTACAGGCTGTAAGTTCTAGTCACTGCTCTGTGGTGTATAATTGTGCAAACATTGTTGAAAAGTGTCAAAGATGCCAGCAGACACCCAAATGGGCAACAATGAAAAGAGCAGGAGGAAGCATTTCTCATTACATTTATGCAATTATTCCAAAATCCAGACAAATGCGAAATTCAGACACCTTTCCATCCCAAGCAGTCCAGATAAGGGTTACTCAACCTGTACACACATCCCAGTACATTCGTATGTTGGGGATTTAGAGTACAGTATGCCTGTTAAAGATGCAATCACATGCACAGTTACCTCTAAGTACATCCTAATGATATCAATGGGACTTTGGATCCATTCCGTGTTCACTTTATGCTCCAAAGTCCACAGGGCTCTCTCTATATGTTTTCTTTCCTACCTGCAGTAGTGCAAAAGGATTAGGTAATTGATTTCAATTATTTCTGCAGAACGGAAAGGTAGTTGGTTGAAAATAAATATTTTATGCCCAATCCTATGCCCAAGTGGTGCTGACATTCCTTCTAATATCCTGATATAATATCCAAGCAACAACTGCCATATCCCAAGCTTGTCAAAAGGGGAAGGGGGAAACCAAGTAGCACCATGATGTTGCAGCCTTTCCAGGCCTCTATCAGCATCCATAGAAAACCCAATGCCAATCAATCAACAGTATTCAATAGTATAGGAGACTGTATAGTAGCACATAAGCTACATTGGGCTTGCATGAGACACGAGGCTTTTATTGCAGCAACTATTGCCTGCCAAGCCTTCGTATTTCTTTTATTTAAAGTGTGCAAAGATGCACACGTGTGTCCACATGCATGAAGTGCTGTTTCCCTGTCAAGAGAGCACAATCCAGGCCAATAACATGGTTCTAGTAGCAGAACTGATGTCAAGTGGCCCAAATCCACAGGCAAAGAGGAAGGCCACACTTTTGACAATCAGTGCCATCACAGCCCCTATCTATCAGGCAGGATTAGATGGAGCCTTGCCTGCCCCTTGGGAAAGAGGAGGTGGGTAGAGGTATTCTTAAACATTTTTATTTTTTCCCAGATTTCATTTTTTCCCCAAGGAGGAAAAGTGCAGGAAGCACTATGCACTATTCTAAGGTATGTTTGTATTCTAAGGGCTCATGTTTATAAATTAAAATTATAAATTGTAATCACTTTAAAAGTGTACTAGATGCAGCCACAGTCATTACGCATTAAACCCACCCCCAGTCCAGACCATATTTTTCCAGACTTCAGAAAGTTTTTGTTTTGTTTGTTTACAAAAATGAGAAGTGTTTTTTCTTATGTTATTTTGTTATCACCAAAAAATCACACCTGTATCCATGGGCAACTGCACATCGCTTGCACAGAACATTTGGCACTGTGGACAAAAGCCACCTCCTAGGAGCTTCCTGACTTGGGGAAACCCATTGTTAGCACTGAGAACTGGCTGTTCTGTTCCATGTGGCAATGCTGCTGCAGCCCTGAAAAACAAAAGGGCTCCAGGTAAGCATTTGACCAGCAGTGACATTAGTTGGTATACATGAAATTCACCGAGAGAGAACAGATACTCACTATGATTAACTATTGCAAAAGGAAAGGCTGGTTAGGCCACACAATTTATAGTAAAGACACATTTGACAATCCTGAAGGGTCCCTAAGAAGAGGTAAGGAAATTTCCAGATTTTCTTGGAGTAAGGAATGACTAGTAAGCAAACCAGTGTAAATCTGTCTTGTAGATATGCCTACCAGCAATCAGCATAGCCAAGTCGAGATTATTGAATTATTTCTTTGCCCCTGTAGTTGGTCATGCTAGGTTTGAGCAGAAGCATTTTGCCACTCTTCAGAGCAGTGCAGTTTGAGCCATCTGAGCACAGTTTTGGTGGTGCCTATACCAATACGTTCTTCAGCGTCATCTGTGCAAATCAACAATATGTAGGGTTGTCTACCAAAGAGAAACAAAACATGTCTTTCTGACCCATTTTTGTGCTTTCAGGCAATGACCAGAACACCGGGGCAAAGCATTTTCCCTTCCTTAGACCCTTTTTCTGATTTAGCTATACACTTTAGGTCAGCCACTTTCAATTTATAGCACACTGATAAGGCACTAAAATTGTCAAGGTACACCATTTGTTTTTTGACAATTGATGCCACGCTGTCAGTGGGCAGCTCACGCATCCCAGTGGACCTACTAGTAAATGACCAGCCTCTAGGACACCTCCCAAGGGACACCTGCGGAGCATTTGTGGTCCACCAATAGGCCGCGGCACACTAGTTGAAAATCACTGCTTTAGGTGAATAGACAGCAGTTGTGGATCCACCAGGCAGAGCCAGCTAAGCCCATGGAGCCCCAGAACTGTTGGTGCCACATTATGGGGTACCCTGGGGTAATGAGGTACCCTGGATAACCAAAACCATGGATACCAAATCAGTGGATACCAGGGAACACCTGTAACTCTCCCCAGAAAAGAACTCCTGATGCCAACGTTGATGTCCATTTAGAAGGGGGCAAAGGGTGTATTTGCTCATGGATTTCATCATGTCGTGTAGTTGGTTTTAAATTGTGTTTTGTCACGTTCTGCAAATTTGTATCTGCTTCACGATTTGATGGCTGCTTCTGTGATTGTTTTCATTTTTCTTGTGTGATCTTTTATTGTGTTTTATTTGCTGCTCAGAGTCTGAATACTGAAGGTCAGCAGATAATTTTAAAAAAAACCGTTCAGAGGTGGCACTTAAAATAAATGTTTGCATTTTTCCCATGCCTGGAAATGAAATGTAAAAGGCATATGGATTAAAATGTAGATTTTTCTTTAACCTCTTGTGCTTTTTTTCTGTCATGTAATACTGAACATGTGATGCCTTCTGGACTAATGGCACCAATAAAAATAAAACACCCACACAAGTATGCACATCCATATAAGAATGCACAGTGAAAGCGAATCTGGTGGGAATAGAAGGGTATCTGGAATAAAGGGGGATAGACTGTGTTTTAAATAAAGGACAAGTTCTGCATTCAATACTTTACTGTGGGACAAAAATCATGCCTCTTTAGTAAAGGAAGCAGCAGCTGGTCTGGAGTGAAAGTTTTGATTCCCCTCCCTACTATTGGGATATCTGTACTCATTTGCAAGTTGCACTCATAGCCAATGTCTTGGATCTCAACAGAAGATCCTGATGCTCCTTACCCAACTCACAAAAAAAACCTCACATACATTCTCAAATCAGCAGCCCAACTATGTATTTAGTCTCCTTGGGGATCACCTACCTGGAACTAAGTGGAAAATCCTTCATTCTCCTTGACAGTGCTCAGATAATACAAAGAAAAAAAAGAACAGGACGTTAAAACCTACGAGAGCAGGAAGTGTGCAGCCGCAGGTCTCCAGCAAAATAATTATCTCCGGGTATTGTATTATTTGCATAATTAAAAAGTTTGGTTGAGTTTCTGACATGCTGTCTCCAGCATTAGGGATCTAGTGGGGGCGTGCTAATCAGGAGAGGAAAGTGAAGGTTAATGAATTGTTATTCAGATGGTGCAGGCCCTGTGAGATTTGTGGATAATTGACACCATTTGGGAGTTAAAGCGGAGTGGAAGAGGAGAAAGATGAGCCACAGCAGAAACTAAATGAGGGGTGGTGCGGGTAGAACATGAACAAATGATAGGTTAGCACCAATTATAATTTTGATGGGCTTATTTTCTCCCCTCCCCACAAATTAGCTGTAAGAAGCTTAACAGATGTGAACGAACCATTGAAAATTCAAATAGATGTCACTATATATGTCCAGTGAAAGGAAAGGCTCATGTTCACAAATTCAATGTAGCAAAAGTCTTCTTAGGTAATTTGATGACAATCACCCAATAAGGTTGCTGGGGGTAGATTCAGGACCGACACTTTTTCATAAGAAGCATACTTAACTGATACAATTTGTTATCAGATGGGATGATGAACACCAGGCTTAGACTTTTATTTATTTATATAGTGTTTAGGCAAATTTGTGGAAAATATACAGTATGAGCCATGGCAAATCAGTTTGGACCTCTGTTATGAAAGGCAGTTTGCCTCTGGTTTCTGGAAGCCAGAGGGCAAACAACAGGGTTTGACTTCGGACCGTCCTGTCATGTGACTGAAAACAGGAAGCTGGCCTTGATGAGCCCTTGTTCTGACCCAGCAAGGCTATTACATGCTTTCTGCTATTTCTTTGGGGCCACTTCTACTGTTTCTGACCACCTGTTATGTTTTCTGCACTGTTATTCTCAGGCCCTGTCACCAAGGAAGTTTACGACACTGTTTGAAGATGTTCCACATGCCAGAATTATAAAGATAAGTTTTAGAAAGTACTACTACAGTGTTTCTCAAACTGTGGGTCAGGACACGAGGGCCATTCTAAAAAGTGGGTCCCAGTCTAAAACGTTTGAGAACCATTGTACTAATAGCCACGAAAGGTCATTCTGCATCACAGATATTCAATCTTTTTCATCTCACAGCACACTGTCAAAATTGTCAAGGCACACTATCAGCTTTTTGACAAGACAAGGCACACCAAGCTAGACCATTTGTGGTACACCAATGTGCCACAGCACAGTGGTTGAAAATGGCTGTTCTACATCATAGAACATATCCTGCTTACATATCCTTACATATCCACATCATAGAACATATCCTGTTACATATCCTGCTGTTTTAAAAATGTTTAAAAGAAGCTTTGAGGGGGAGAATATGCTTGGGATCATGCCATTTCCTCCATGCCATTTTGCTGTTCAAAATGAGAGAGAGAGAGAGAGAGAGAGAGAGAGAGAGATTGTTGTTGTTATACTTTGTAAAAGGGCATTCTCTTCTGGGTCTCCTGCTAGCATGTCGAGTTTGTCTGTAAGAGCCTGAAGGCAATAGTAAGCTCAGATCAGGGTCAACCTTAAGCCCCGCACCAGTGAGGCAAACATGTAGTCTGCTGCTGTGGCCAGGATTTCTATGAACTGTAAGTCCGCGAAGCAAGCAGAGCAGGTGTTCGGAAACAGCCCAAAATGAGCCTCCTGGAAGCAGTTGGCAGAGATGTCATCATGTCACTGCCAACTATTTCCAGGTGCTGCATGCGGCAGCACAAGTGCTTTTCTTGGTGAGGAGGGAGCCCCATGGGGAGGGGGGCCATGGGAATGCCCCACATTGGACCCCCCCCCCCACTCCTGGTTCAGCTACAAGCTGAGGCTGCAATCCTATCCACACTTTCCTGGGAGTAAGCTTCATTGAATAAAACAGAACTTACTTCTGAGTAAACGTGTATAGGATTACAGCCTGAGCAACGTGGGTGTGATATAGTGTGTTAAATGTTAAAGAGTACTTGTATTAAGGATGTAGGGATGAGAAATCAGCTAGACCTGTGTTCTTCAAATCTTTTAGCACTGGGTCTGGGATCCACTTTTTAGAATGGCAATCTGTCCGGGATTCACCAGAAATGATGTTATGGTCAGAGGTGCCATCATTGTGACACCAGAGCCTGCTGCTTTCCAGAGAATGCAGCAATACGTTGGGTTATTTCTCAGTCATTTTCCAAAAGCAAAGTAAATCAGGAAGGAAAAAAGCCTCCTTACAACCTTGACACAAGCAAAATAACCCCACGGCCCTGCTCCTTTCCAATGTCCCATCCTCCCATATTTTCAAAGGCAGCGGTGTGAGGTGCTATGCGACCCACCTGAAACTGGCTCACAACCCACATAGAGGAGTTGTGACACACAGTTTGAGACAGAGAATTAGCAGCTTCTGTTGTGTCTCAGCTGTGCAGTACAGCACTTCCAGCCTCCATGAGACAGTGCGAGCCGGTTCGCTGGCTCAGCCTAAGAGCCACAAACACACTTTACAGCATGTATCCGACACTCCTGGACCAGCGCAAGAGACTTGAGCTGGCTGAAGACAACACTGAGATTTCTCTCTAAAAGAATACACATTTGTGGACCACTTTTATTTTTGGGGAGTCCACACCCTTCTCCCAAATTTGTAGTCAGCGAAATTGAAAATGCCCTGTAGCAAAGTTTCAGTCAAAACTATCAATGAACAAAACTGTCTCACAATCAAACTCTGGCACTTCAACGTTTTTAAAATTATTTTTTATTGATAGAAAGGCTTTTACAAGGTGAATTGTCTTACCCTTTTGACTGATGGCTTGAATTTACTTACAAGCAAGAATCGTACTTCTCTTACCATGTTTCTATACACCTATATTCTATGTATTTTTCAACTGTTGAGGGTTCTTTAGCTGTGCCCTTTGGCTTTTTTGTTATTGCTGGATTGTTTTATATGTTATATAAATATCTCTCTCTCTCTCTCTGTGTGTGTGTGTGTGTGTGTGTGTGTGTGTGTGTGCACGTATGCATGCGTGTGTGTGTGTAAAGAGAGACATGTACGTGCGTGCGTGCAATCCAATGTATCCAATGTATGCCGTGCGTCCATGCATGTGTGTGTGTGTGTGTGTGTGTGTGTGTGTGTGTGTGTGTGTGTGTGTGTGAACGGAACGGGGCAGGGCAGGGCAGGGCAGAGGGAGGTGGGGGAGGATGGGCCCATTTGTGGTCCAGACCGAGAGGGATTGGTGCCTGGATCTTAGGCCACTTAGGCCAGATCCTAACACCCATTCCCGGCCCTGTTGTCCCTACATGGGCTACCTGGAGTTGTGCCAGTATGTTCACTGGTTGTCCTATTGGGACTGCTGGGGCTTTACTTAAGGTAAATAAATAAATTTCCTTTACTCCAAGTTGCACAACATTCAGCCCCAACCATTTGCTGGACATGCAGCAGGCCTGCTGGCATCTCTATTCCAGCACAGGGTTAGGATTAGACTGTGAATAGTTTTGTTTCACCTCATGGAATCCTGGGAGCTGTAGTTCTGTGTGGGAGGACTGGGGTCTCTAATTGAATTCTGAGCATCTTCATCAAACAACAATGGTTTGAGCCATGACATTAAAGTTAGTGTAAATTGTACATAAAAGCTTGCTGTGCAATTATGCCCTCAGGGTCAAAAAAGACATCAAGATGAGAGAGACTGGCTTAGTTGAGAGTCTTCTTTCAAACTAAATAGAACAAAAACATTTTTAATGGAAAAGGTGTAAAAGCGTGGTTAGACTCAGACATACGTCAGCTCTCAGGGCGCAATCCTAACCTGGAATTATCCCGGCACAGTTAGGCCAGCAAAGTTTGGTCAGCACAAGGGCCACTGTAAAGTGTGCTTGGGCCACTCTCAGAGTCAGGGAGGATGGTGCACGTCTGCGTGCTGGCCTCTCTGACTCCGAGAGTGGTCCAAACATACTTTATGGTGTCCCTTGTGCCGGCCAAACTTTGCTGGCCCCACTGTACCAGCCTAACTACAGGTTAGGATTGTGCTCTGAGAAAGCTACTTCTTCCTGTTACACACTGCTAATTGCTTGGCCAGTTAAGTGCCTTCCTCAGCTCTTCCATTTTGGAATCTGGTTCCTCCAAGCCACCATAACTATCACTTTGAACATCTTCCTTGCATGTTCTAATTTTCAGACTTTTGCCATTTCAGTAAAGTGTATTTACTGAACAAAACCATTCAGTTTGAAAAGCAAAACTGGGGCACCCATTCTGTTGGAATCTTCATAAGCAAGGGCACAGCTTTTCCTCAAGAAAGTGAAAAACTAGAACAGCAAGTGGTCCCTCCAAAGTGTAGTGACCTTGAAAGTGCTTGACATTGGCTGGACGGTGCCAGAGCGCCCCTGCTTTGCTCATATAGGACAAAGCAGCAGACAGCGCCTCGAGTTCTTCCAGTGCTTCCTTAAATCAGGCAGTAATTGCTTTTTGTGGAGCAGATTTGCAAAGCCCTTTCGTAACTGAAGTATCGCTGTTTTCCCAGCCATTCCCATTGGCAATCCTGTGTACTAACTGGCAAAAGTACATCCTTTGGGCTGGCATGGAATAAGAGGAATACCACCGGTTCTTGGCTCACAAGGTCTGGCAGACTGTGTGGATGCTCTTGCACTCTCTAACAAGTCTGCTCAGTAAAAAAAGAATGAGACTTTGGGGAAGACAGCAATTATTTAGAAGCCCATCTAGAAAGCAGGGGGACGAGAGAACATATTGCCAAAGAATGATGCATGGCTTGAGGCAGGAAGAGGAATGGCACAGTGCACAGCTGTGTTAAGGCTGAGTTCTGAGAGCAAAACAGTTCCCTATTTTATTGGGAAAACAAGCTACCTATCATAGAACAGCTTTCAAAGAGAATATTGGCAGATAGTGTCCCCAAAAATGCGATTTTTCAAAACAAGGTTATCAGCTACTTATCCAATGTATGCCGTCTGTTTTCATTGATGTATCCATTGATTTTAATGTCAAATTAATCAAACGTATTATTTATATGCCATTTTTCAACCCAAAAAGAAGTTCACAAAGCAGTTAATAGGCAAATAATAAAGTTGAATGGCTCCCTGTCCTAAAAGGGTTCACAATGCAGAACCACCACCACCAGCAGCAACAGCCATCAGAAAAGCTTCACTGTGCTGGGGTGAAGAGGGACAGTTACTCTCCCCCTGCTAAATATAAGAGGAATACTATTTAAAAATGTGCCTCTTGCCCAATTAAGTAGGGATATATGCTCAGTAGCAAGGGTAGCCCTTTCGCATTGGCTTGATTTTCTTGTGCCTGTGATGTGTGTTTCACACAATAATCACAATTCCACAAGACACATACTTTGACTGATGTGCTATATCAGTACCCTTGTGAGTGACCCCCAAATATTTTTAAATATGGAATTTTAAATGCAATTTTAAAGTACTTCAAACAATTTTTGGAGATGCAATTAAAAACACTAACTTGCATTTTACACACATGCCTACATGTGACCAAGTGCAGGTCTCATGCTGCATATTGGAAAACCTGCTACTGGAAATGCCCCCAAGATTGATTCAAGCACGCTCAAGAATTCCCAGAGCACTGCATCCCACATGTGCTTTTGCTAGTTACATGACGTCAGCCACATGTCTTGAATTTTGATGGGCAGCCCAATCCTAACAAGCACCGGAGCAGCAGGACCATTTAGCCCATGCTGTGTCCAGTGCTGGGAAGGAGCAGGGTGGAATTCATCCCTTTACCCCAGGTAAAGCCCCAGCTTGCACAAAGAGGCTGCTCAGATCTGCGCCTGCCAAATGGCCATCACAAGTCAGAGACTTCCCACGTCAGGCTTTCAAGCCCAGAACGGGAAATAGGATTTGAAATGCACCAATGATGCCTACAGCCCCACTTCGGGGCCTGATCCACCCCTCCCTATCCTCCCCCTACACTGTCTGATCAGAGCTTACCTGCTCTATCAGGTGCACGTTTTGGCTCCAGCACCAGTGAGACAGCATAGGCCACCCCACTGGTGCTACTTACTGGCTGGGGTTTGTGGAATACTTTTGTGACACTCTTAAGTCGCTGCTCTGGTCACTGTGCCGGTACTACCCTAGAACAGATTTTTACTGAAAGCATTTTTCAAAGTAATAATAGTGCCTGGAGTGGACCAAATTTATGCTTTCAAAGGGCTAAATTACTCATTTCATGGAATTTTGTGGTTCTTTCCTCTGCTTTTTCTTTACACCAAATGCAGCCCGGGCAACTGCAAGTGTGAAGAGAGTTTCTCCGTTTCCATTTTCAGCTTAGATCACACCAGCTTCCGGCTTCATCCATGCAGAGGGGAGAGGTGGGACCTATAATTTCCCATATTTGTCACCTCACAGCTCAGGAAAGGTGATCTTGAGCTGTAAAAGGACCAACAAAGAAGAGAGAAGTGGTCCCGCCCAACTTTCTTTTACACAGAACACAACCTACCAGGCTACTTTGGGTGGAAAAAAGGTGAAGGAAAGAATCACAGCTAGTAGTGTAGCTATGGGGGATGGCATGGTGAATATTGAAGGCGCCACAACATGCCATGTAAGCAATTGGCCGCTGCTACCCAGAATGGCTCCAGGGGCGAGTGGGAGGGGCCACTTATAGGGCGTGTTGTGGTGCCTACAATACTTACCATGCCATCCCTACAGCTACGGTACTGATCACAACTCCACAAAACACATAGTTTGAGACAGACTCAGAGCGCAATCCTAAACTGGAGTTAGGCCGGCATAAGCTAAGCCAGCAAAGTTTGGCCAGCACAAGGGCCACCATAAAGCGGGTTTGGACTACTCTCGGAGTCAGGGAGGATGGCTCACGTCTGTGTGCTGGCCTCTCTGACTCCGAGAGTGGCCCAAACATACTTTACGATGGCCCTTGTACTGGCCTAACTTTGCTGGCTTAGCTTATGCTGGCCTAACTCAGTTTAGGATTGCGCCCTCATATACTGTTTTGGTACCCCTGTGAATGATCCCCAGACATTTTTAAATACTGTATGTAATTTTAAAGGCACTTGCTCCAAACACAATACACATAAGAGAAAGATGCTTAGGTTATTCAAATGTGTTCCACTGTATGCACTGCAGGGCCTTCCTCCCAGTGCAATTCAGCCCTGTAGCCTGACCTTTTTACTCACACCAGATACCCCTGGTTACAAAGCACATTGGGCTGATTTGGATTATGCAGTGCATTCAACCAGTCTCACCAATTCATTTGAGAACAAGCATGAGCCTGGATGTCTCCTCCCCACCTGCATGAGTAGAACACCTCAGTTACATACGAGGATGCTCCAGAGACCCTGCAATGCAATTATGTGATGTAGGACAGCAGACAACACATGACATGCACACCCCCTTCCATGCACACCCCTTTCCCATGTGATTTGACGGAATTGCTTGAACCAAACATCTGAACCAGCCCAAGGCTGAAAGCGGATTTGGGGGGGGGGATCAGCAGCAGCCCCCCATACTGATCAGACAGTTTTTATCCCAGAAGACAACAGTGCATAACAACTGCAATCCTATACCCACTTTCCTGGAGTAAGCCTCATGGAGCACAGTTGGATTTACTTCTGAGTAGACATGCATAGCATTGTGCTGTGAATCTAATAACAGCATGAATATAGTTAGTAGGATTTCATACATTTATTGGCCCTTTGCCTATAAATCACTTTTTCTACCCTTTTTTCCTTTTACGTTGCATTTTTTTTCCCAACATAACAGGAAAAAAAATGTGTGTGAAAAGTAGCCAGACTATGCACAAGCTTGCACAAGGGAACTTTGTGAGCATGGGGAGGTAGGACAGGGAGGTGAAGGGCTCAGGTCCTGTTACCTGTGTGCAGTTTCAGTGGTAAAAAAGAAAAATCTCTCCCCACATACACCCGCTTCATAGTTTATTGGTGCAGATATATGAATAAATTGAATCTTGATCTTTATTTTGATTGAAAAAAGCATCACATCCAAACTTTATGACTCTATTGTTTTGCATCAGTGCTCCCAGGAGTAAGAGCACATTATTTGCCTATTCTCTGGTAAATTACCTTTACTGGATTAATACACTGTACATACATACTTCATGTACATTTGCACAATTGTGACTGGGGGGGGGGCGGAGATGAGAAAAATGTCTATGGGCCAGAAGACCTGGATTACCAGCCCAACGAGATTCATTGTAGAAACACTTCCTTTGCCACACCCTGCACTCCAGGTGGGAGGGGGACAATGGACATTATTTGACAAGAACTGAAAGGCATTTATTTCTATAACGTTTATCTTTGTTATTTTGTTCGGAGAAAAAAGAAATGCTTAATTAAAATCTTTTAGGCTGAATTTGCTTGCAGAAAGGCTTATTTGCATTTTCCTAGATCATTTTTTCTGACATTAGAAATAATAGATGCAGTTCTGTGTAGAGATTTTAGGAATAAAACAAAGTGTAAAAGAGTAGTGGATGTTCATTTAACAAACACAATAAAATCTGAGGGCAGGATGGATCCCCTGCACACACACACATGCCAACACAGAAGTACCACTGTATGTGTGGAAAGAAATACACGAAATGGCCTTGTTCCCTCTCTCTTTCCCTCTTCCTGGCTGATCTTTGACTAGGAATGTGCCTGACAGCCATTACTCACCATAGGAGGCCTGGGTGTGCCTTCCACATAAAAGTCCTTCTCTCTGACTCCTCCTTAGAGTCTAATCCCCATCATGCACTGGAGCAGGGATGTCAAACTCAATTCATACAGCGGGCCAGATTGCATTCATGATGCCTGCTGAGGGAAGTGATACCACAGGGCTATGAAGTGATATAAAGCGATGTCCTTATGTGACCAAAATAAGCACTTTTTTCTCACTTATGGCAGGAGAGAAAATATGCAAAACTTGATCATCTTTCCGAGATATGGGAGAGCCCAATTATCTTGCGGGCTGCCCTTTCAGCAGTGACACCTCAGCACAGCTCATCAGCTGAGAGCAGCTGATCTTGATGCTGAGAGAGCCCAAGGGCTGGCTAAAGAGCTTCTGCTGGCCACAGCCAGCCCCCAGGCCTTGTGCTTGGCACCCTGCTCTGGAGTATCTAGAAGGCAGAGCCCCAGAAGGACAAACACCCAGACTTCCCATTATGAGCAATGGCATAGTGAGTACATATTAAAATGCAGGTGCTTGTCATGACACGTCCCATAGCCACATCCATTAAGACTGTAACCAGCATATTTTCTTTTCCTGCCACTTATTTCCATTTTGAAATGTATTGTGCTTCTTTTCATTTCATCTTGTTCATTTCACCCCAAGAACATGGGCTGTAATTCTATGCAAACTTAGATTAAGAGTGAGTCCCATTTAATATAATAGGCCTTCCTTCTGAGTAGACATGCAGGAGACGGCTGACGAGGGTTGCCAACCTTCCAGGATTGGTTTGGAGACTCCAAATGAGGAATCCGCATCAATCCCTAGGTGTGATCTGAAAGCATTCCTAGTGCCTCCAAGAATTTCCAACATTTCATCAGATATCGAGGAATAGCTTTAGGGCCTGATCCTTGTGGCCCTATCACTGGCAGTATGTGTGTACCACCAGCAAAAAGTGTCACAAGCTTGCCATAAGGCACCCAGAGAGTAGGGAGTGCTGGCGCTGGGCCGGTGCTGGTGTGCACCCAGACTCCAAGCCAACCGGGCAAGCCGCCAGTGCAACAGCCGATGGGTGTTTTGGGGCAGGGAAGAGGCCGGGAAGGGTCAGAACTGGACAAGATTGGGGAGGACCAAGCCTGAGCTGGGGATGGGGCCTGGCGATGGCTTCCACAGCTGGATCTTATCCAGCGGTGTTATGCTGCCAGAACGCTGGGCGGGACATCCGGGTGATCGACAGCCCGCCCGTTGCATTCTGGAGCGTTATGCCGTTCGTGTAACGTACACAAGCGGCGCAAATGGCATAACGCAACGGGCGGGCTGTCGATCACCCGGATGTCCCGCCCAGCATTCCAGCAGCATAACACCGCTGATCTTACCCCCGCCTTGGGCCGGGCACTAGTCACCCCCATCAAAATAGACAGTGGTGACATTAGGAGTCCCATTGTCGGGGCAGGGCTTTCCTCAGGGATCTCCTTCTCCGGAGGCAATCCCAACAGCTGCCAGGACCTCACAGGATGCAGTGGTTGCCGTTTAGCTACTGCTGCTCTGACAGGATCTGGGCAGCTAGGATTGGGCTGCACATCAAAGTTGGCAACTCTACAGCTGATAGTGAAGGTATCACTATCTTAATTTTTTTAATTTTTAATTTTTTTTAAAAAAATAATTTTTTAAGTAATTTTAATCACTATCATTAATTTTTTTAAGGGCACTTGGAACATATGCTTTTTTCAGTCTTCAGAAAAATAATGTTGAAGAACAAAGGCGGCTATCCTATATGTTCCTAGATAGTTGAGATCTCACAGGATCTGAGCAGCAGATTTACAGACTGGATTGTAACCCAGTGCTTTTCCACTTGACTATAAAGGTATTCACATTTTAAGAAAGTATGTTTGTTTTTTACTTTTACTTAGAAGGTACACAGCGGCATTTGCAGAAGCTAGATGGAGTTGATACAGAGCATGGAACATAATTTTAGAGACTCGTGGTGCAATCCTATGCATCTCCACTCAGAAATAAGTTCCACTGAGTTTTATGGGACTTGATCCCAGGTAAGGATTATAGAATTGCAGCCTTAATTTAATAAACATTTTCAGGCAGAGCAGTGCAATATAAGCAGTGGCGAGATTTGCTGAGATTTGTTTGGTTTGGTTTGTTGTAAACTAATTCTCAAACTCAGACCTCATATGCAAAGTTTCAAGGAGGAGTGAATTTTTATGGCCAAATTATAACGCCCTAAACGTAGAAGTTTATAATGGAAAACACTGATAAAAAAACGTAACTATGGGATTGCAATTGTATCACTCTGAGAAAATTGGTTTGGATAATATCTCCTTCTGGAATGACTGCCGTTCTAAATTATTCTTCATCTCCATAAATCAACGCTAACTCAGTAATTCAGAATTACTAAGATTTAAGCTGAGTACCAATAAGCAGTAAACTGATGGCTATTGCTATAATAACTGCTGGTCTCCACTCCATTCTTCCACGGCAGGTGGTCTTTGGGCTGCACTGATGCTGGAATGGAAACGCTTCCAACCATTTCAAAACTCATTTTGTAAAGTTGCCGAAAGACAAGCTGCCAAACTTCCTCACAACCGTTTTTGCTAGCAAAAGGATTTTAAAGAGAAAGCAAAGACACAATGCACCAGAGTACCAGTCTTTTTTTTACATTGGTTTGTACTAATACTGCTACACAGTGACAGCTGTCTCAACATATTACTGCAATATATCAGGTGCAATGCACCAAGGGATGTGTAACGTAACTTTAAACATACTGTACTTCTTGGTATCTACTTAAAACTTTTTTTCAGATTACCTGATTTTAAAAAAAAAATGCCTGAACTGTATTTTTTCCTGCAGTAGAAAATCAATCTACTGTTACTTTATCAGCTCAGTGGATATGGCTATGTACAATGTTGCATCTAGTTATGCAAAATATTTTTGTAAGTGAATTTCTCCCCACCATGCCTGTCCAATGCCCAGTTTCCAGACCCTTCCTGGAAGGGGGTTTGCTTATGGGGGTTGCTCAGACAGGGCAGCCACGTAGAATGGGAGATTCTAATCACAAGCCTCCCATGACGTATCTTGTAAGGCACTAGAGTACTGGTTTGGGTAATATCTCCTTCTGGAAGGACTGCCACGCTAGATTATGCTTTATAAATCTACATTCACACAGGAATTTGGAATCACTAAGATTTAGAGCACAAATCCTATAGTGGCGTTGCACTGGACCAGCGCTCTTGAGCCAGACCACCGCTGTCGCAAACGTGCCATCAGGCGTGTCTGAGCTGCGGAATCAGTCGCTGGACCAGTGCAAGCAGCAGCACTGCCGCAAAGGCCCCGCTGTGCCTGTCAGCTGCGCTGGCACCAATCGAGCGCCAGCATAGCTTGGCCGGCGCAGGACTTTGCCAAGGGCATACCAGAGGCATGCCAGGGGCATAACAGGGTGGCGCTGTGGGTGGCGATGGGGGCGGAGATGGGGGGTTGTGCCATATCCTAACCCCCGTGCCCAGGCTGGGCGGCCCTGATTTGGGACCTGTGCCTGCAAATCTACGCAGATCCGAGCAGCCCCATAGGGCTACATCCCCTTGCCCTGTGCTGCGCTGCTGCTGTCTCCTAAGGGGCTTAGGATGCAGCTCTGCTGCGCCGGCCTGGTTATGCCAGCACTGGTTAGGATTAGGCCGTTAGTAGCTTCCATTATTGAAAAGACAAAGTTGGGATGTTAGGGCTGAACTACCCATCAGGACACTGAAGGCCCATCAGGACACTAGGTAAGCTTTGCGGCATCAAAAACGCATGTGCAACAGCATTCAAAATTGCAAGCCAGCGGCCATTCCAGTGATGCTGCCACAAAGGACAGCAGTAGCCCTTGCGGGCTGCCTCAGGGGGCAATGTGCACCGAGGCAGGTATGTTGTTGCAGGAGGCGGGCAATGGGCAGAGAAGGGAGATTCCTCTGGGCAGGGAGGGGGTCGCCTGCCAGGATTCTCTCTCCATTCCCTGCTTGTTCCCTGTCCCCTACTCTCTTCAGTTCTGCTCCAGCTGGACAGCTGGCGCATTCCAGAGCGCAATCCTATACTGCGCTGGATTATCAAAGGCCAGCAGGCCTGCATCAAATCTAGCGCAGTATGTGGGAGGCTGGAGCCTCCCCACGGCAAGGGCACGTTCACGCCCCAGCCTCCCTGTTGCGCTACTTGGACCTGCACCTGCTGGACAGCAGGCAAAAAAGTCCAAGGAGACCACCCAAATGGGGGCTGCGTGTCCTCCCGGATGGGCTTAGGATTCAGCCTTATGGCTGAATCCTGGGCTCCCTCCCTCCCGCCTGCTGGCCCGCCCACGCCCCGCCCAGAACCACCCTTCCCCTGCCCACCCCCTCCCCTGTCCCAACATGGCGCTTCCCTTGCGCCAGCCAGCACTGGCCGATGCAAGGGAGGCACAACGCGGGTATAAAGGGACCAGCACTGCCTGCAGCACCCGTCCCATTGCTCTCGCTTTGGTGCCCTCACGTCAGCGCTAAGTGCGCAGCGCCGAGGCAACCCCGTTGCGTCGATGCTGTGCACTCCTCAGGATTGCGCTGCCAAGGAGACCCATTGAGGCAGTGGAGGTTTACCCCAAGGTAAAGGAATGGAAGTTCACTTACCTAGAGGAGCCCCCTCCCCCCCCACCAGGATAGCATGCAAGATCTATTGATATGGCTGCATCAGCAGGGGGAGGGTTAACAGGGATTGGGCTGCAAGGCTGCAATCCTATAAACACTTTCCTGGGAATGAGTCCCTTTGAACTCATGAGAGCGCAATCCTAACTTGGAATTAGGCCAACACAGTTTGGCTGGCACAAGGGGCATCGTAAAGTATGTTTGGACCACTCCTAGAGTCAGAGAGGCCAGCACACAGACATGCGCCATCCTCCCTGACTACGAGAGTGGTCCAAATGTGCTTTACGGTGATCCTTGTCCCAGCCAAACTGTGCTGGCCTAACTGTGCTGGCCTAACTCCAGGTTAGGATTGCGCCCTGAGTGTTTAGACATGCTTAGGATAGAGGTGGGAGAAAATGATAAAATAAAAACACATAACACTGCTTTCTGCACCTCATTTTTGTAAAAAAAGAATCAGAATCTGTGAAAAATAAAACTGTTTTATTTGGGTTTTTCTTAAAATTATTTAAGGTAGGTGCATGGGTAATGACTCTGGCTTCATCTACTTACACTATACCACCTATATCACCTACCTGGTACACTTTATAAGCGTTAAAAGTATAATTACACATGTAGATTATACATGTAGATACAATTATACATAATTATACATAATTATAATGTAAATTTTGAATAAAAACAAAAAAAGTGCTTTCTGGGAAGGCAGTGGCGTACGGAGAGGATCGGGTCCGAGGATCACACCCATGGCAAGGCGATGAAACCGCGCCCCCGGCACGTCGCCCCGCCCCTGTGCGCCGCCTCGCCACGTCTCCCTGCGCCCAGAAGAGCTCCTTTTCGGAGCACAACGGGCACCAGGGAGGGCGGGTGGGCCAAAAGACGTGCCAATTCATCTTCACTCTGCCGGCGCCCCCCCCCCCCGCTGCCAGCACCCATGCGTTCCACACCTCTGGCTACAACCTCCCTCCACCCCTGTGGGAAGGGGAAGATTTCATCCCTTGACAGTTTTGTCTCACCCCATCTACTCATGGGTATGTATGGGTACCTACTCAAGAGGTATGTTTTAATCTTTTTACCAGACATTTTTTCCAAGCAGTGTATGTTCCTCCCTCCCTGCCTAGTCTTCATTTTGCTCGCTGCCAAAACAGCCTGAAACTTTATTTAAGTGTTGCATTTCCAAGTGTTTGTGCCTTTCTGTGTGCAAGGCTCCTCACACATCACTCATGCCTTATTTCACAGGCAGAGTGGGTAATTAGCATCTCGCACAATTAGCAGGCATTATTTGCTTTGCTAATTCCATGCCATCTTGAAGGTGCTAACTTGGTAGGAAGCCGTAATGTGTTGCTTGATTTATTACCCTCCAGTTCTTATGGGTGGAAATCAGACATTGTGCTTTGATAGGGTGGGGGAAAGAACTAGCAACATAAATACATAAGAAAGCATATTTTGAAGAGTGAAGCTTCTGTGATTTAGTGTGAGAATATGCAATCAAGGCAAGTCAGGCAAACTTATCTTACCAAGCATTCATCTTGACTCTCTCTCTCTCTCTCTCTCTCTCTCTCTCTCTCTCTCTCTCTCTCTGTGTGTGTGTGTGTGTGTGTGTGTGTGTGTGTGTGTGTGTACCTGCACATAATGTACCTGCATTGTCTATGCCCAGCAAAACTTGTAGTGCTACTTGAAGAACTACGCCTGAACTCTGATTGAAGAGGGATTACATTAGAGCTCCTCAATAGTAACAGTTATAATACTTAGCATTGATAACGTGACTGAGGGCTTGATCCTATGGCCCAGATCGCTGGCAGTAGGTGTTTACCGCCGTCTAGAAGTGTCGCGAATGTGCCTGTCATGCAAGCAGACAGGACGTCCAGTGCTCCAGCAGTGCCAGCCTCAGGGAAGCCCATTTGGGGTGGTGGGGTGGTGGAGGAGAACCACTGCTGGGTCCAACCCCCAGCCTGCGAGGGGGTTGGACCCAGCAGCAGTTTCCAAAATAGCCAGCCGTGAGCTGAAGAGCCCCATTGTGGGCGGCAGGGCTTTCCATGGGGGAAGGGGACGAATGTTCCCATCTCCCCAGGAGCCTCCGGTGGCTGCCTGGCTGCCATGGGATGCAGAGTTAACCATTTTGGTGCCACTGCTTCTATGAGCGCCAGGCAATTCAGGAGTGGGCTGCTAGTACTCCACATTCATTACATCCGTAATCTTCAGAACAATCCTTTTAAGATATGTCAGTATGGTTATTATCAACACCCCCGTATTACAGGAGAGAGAACCACAAATGAGTTCATGCCAAAGGTGAGACTAGAAATGGATAATTCATATTACCCATCTTGAGCCCTTATTCAATTTACTAGGCACAGTGCAAGAAGAGCTGGGAATAAAGTTAGCAAGTTTAACTGCAGAATGCCACCATTATTGTTACACTTTGAGAAAACAAATCCCACACCTCCCTTTCCAGTATGCACTTTTTAATCCTCTTTATCTAGAAAGCAGATGCGCTCAGCTGGGCAGGCAAAGCTGGACTGGAGCCTGAAGTAGAACCTGCACACACCTTGCCCCCTTCCTCTCCCAAGGTATTCTGTGCCTGGCTTGCTTTGAAGAAATACCAGGTGGTATAGACACTAAAATTGGCTGTCAGGAGAGTTAGAAGCAACAAAAGAAAATATGTCTTTACCCAGTGTGTAATTAATCTGTGGGGAATCTGTGATGGCACCTGGCCTAGATGCCTTTAAAAGGGGATTGGACAGATTTCTAGAGGAAAAGTCCATCACATGTGGAGGAACCTTTCTAGAGGAAAAGTCCTAGAAGAGTTTTCTAGAGGAACTTTTCTGGAGGAAAATTCCATCACAGGTGAGGCTACAAGCCATGATGGGTTTGTGCAACCTCCTGATTTTAGAAGTAGGCTGCCTCAGAATGCCAGATGCGGGGGGGGGGTGGCAATGGGATGCAGACATCTTGTTGTCTTGTGTGCTCCCTGAAGCATCTGGTAGGCTACTGTGAAATACAGGAAGGTGGACTAGATGAATTTCTATAGGATTACCTTGGCCTGATCTAGTGGGGCTCTTCTTATGTTCTTAGGAAGGGAAGGGAAGATGGTAATCCTCTTCACCTTCATCACTGCTGTGACTGCCTTCTTACATTCTCCGCCGAATGCTTCTTCAAAACTGGCCAGGCAAGCAGGATCAGAAAGATTGAAATGCAGGAGGAAAGGAGGCAGCCACCCCCTTCCGAAGAGCAACCAGGAACAAAATTCCAGTGGCCCCTCACCCCTTCCTCCAGCTACATAGTTGCCACTTTGTCCAGCAGCATTAGAGGAGGAAACAAGGTGCCCTCCTCCTTCCTCCTTGTGCTTGCTCTCCAGGGACAGTGGATGAAGAAAAGACGGGCAGCAGCAGTCTGGTGTGGTGGCTGTGCAGGCAGCTGGCCACAGGCAGGCAAGGAGTGACCCCCCTATCATTTTGCTGCCTCCCCCAACCTGTAACTCTTGATCCAGCCTCATGAGTGGACCACCCTGCACTTAGGCAAGCCTGCCGTTGCTGAAAGCATGACTGAAAACCATCAAAATGTGCTTAACTGCATCAGAAGCAGGAAGCCAGTCAAGGAGGCAGCTGGACCAAAACAAAGCAGAGGAACAAATACTAGCAAAGGGAGATGAGCACACACTGCAGAACCAGACTGTGTGTTTTCAATCAATCACTAGTATTTATATACCGCTTTTCAACACGAAGTTCACAGTTTTGTATCTTCTTCACCCACTCCTATTCCCCTCTCCCATCAGCATAACTAGCACTGTGCCAGTGGAGGCTGCTTTATGGCAGTCACAAAGTAGCCTCTTCTGGTCCGCACTGCAGGCCTGCTGGTGGGGAGTCTGGTGTGGCCTCCCGCATGCCAGCAGATGGCTGAAGATCCACCAGCCCAGGTAAGTAGTTGCAGGGGATTGGAGGGAGGCGGGGAGAGGGTCGAATGGGACAAGGGGTGGACAGACAACGGCAGTGATGGGGTGGGGGAGAGGGCAGATCAGGCCCAGAAGGGGGGGCAGGTTTGGCAGTGGCAGCAGCACATGCTAAATCAACAACATTCCTGGGTCCAATCTGCCTTCACAGATCCACACAGACTTGTGGCAGCAATATCGTCGCTTCAGGTCCGTGTGGCCTCATAGCAGGCTTGCTGTGGCTTACCCCAGGGCAAGAGGCCAAATGCCCTCCTTACCCTGAGGAGACCTCCAGACCAGTGGTGTCACCTAAATGATTTAAGAACAGGTACTCACTTTTGATTGGCATGTGTCGGGACCCGCCCACCGGAAGTGATGTCGTGGCAGGAAGTGACATGAAAAAAGCCCTTTTTGAGGCCTCAGACGATTTTAAACTGACCCAACAGTTGCAACAGTATTCCACAGCACCCCCCCCCGAACATGTTAAGGAGTTCCAAAACCCCAGAGCAGCTCATTTTTCAGTGGCAAGGCAAGGCAAGGCTCCACTCGCTGCCTGCCTGGCTCTGAGAACATGCAGGCAACTCAAACATGCAGGAAATTCAAATGTTGCAGGGGGCGGAGTTGACAAGTGGGTGGGGGAATGGGCGGGGCCAGCCGTAATCCTAGGAACCGGTACTCGCGTACCCCCACGTACCCCCTGCATGACATCACTGCTCCAGACGCCAGAAGCCCCCTGTGGGATACAGCAGCGGTGGCAACGTTGCCGCTGCATCATTGCACAGGGATCTAGGTAGGACTGGGCTGCCCGGCTGCTTTTTTTCCCCAGGAAGGACTCACTTTTAGAAAGAGGGGACAAGAGATGACATTCTAAGGGCACCTCCAAAAGGCACCCTGGGCCGTCACTAGCTGCTTGCTTCTGCCCTGTGCTGTCCCAAACATGTCGTTAGGTATGTCTGCATTGGTGCAAGGAGCACTGGGCCAACGCAGGCAGCAGCAGCAGCAGCCCAGGCACGCTGAAGTAACGGTGGACGGTAAGCCACTCCGCACTGGCTAAGTTTGGCCACCGCATGGGCTTTTCTGGGTGGGGGGAGGGTGGGAGGGGCAGAAGGAGGATGGAGGGGGATAGTCCCATGGGCCGGGGCCTGGGAGGGGGGAGGAGCTGGGATCTAGTTATGCTGGATCAAAATCCCTGTCCCCAGACCACATGGCCCCAATCTGACCTGCGCCTACTGTATTGTAGGCACAGGTCTGAGCAACCCCATCAGACTGCTGGCAGCTTACTGGGGTAAGGGGACAAATGCCCCTTGCTCCGCAATGAGCTGCAGCTGCCTCTGCCTTGGGTAGGAAGCAGCTCAGGCTGGCCAGACTGCTGCTCCTGCCCAATTTAGGATTGGGCTGTCAGGTACACTGGCAAGTTCCAAATGAATAAATCCAGGTGGAATGCACCAGAGAGTTCTGAAAGAACGTAAAGGCAAAACTCCATATCTATCCATCAATCAACCAACAGTATTTATATACTGCTTTTCAACACGGAGTTCACTAAGCAGTTTACAGGCAAATAATAATAATGAAGTTAAATGGCTCCCTGTCCCAAACGGGCTCACAATCTTAAAAATGCAGAACACCACCAGCAACAGCCACAAGAAAAGACACTGTGCTGGTGTGAAGAGGGACAATTACTCTCCCCCTGCTAAATCTAAGATGAACACCACTTAGAAAAAGCGCCTCTTGCCCAGTTAGCAGGGGTTTTGTCATATCAACTGACAAAAATAAGTTTTATACTAAACTTGAAATTAAAATTGGCCTCTTTGCCAAGGAATTAGAAAGTAGCCGACAATATTCAAAAGATGATTTGGGGTGGGAAAGCTTGGAAATTATAAGCTAGGTAGCCTAACATCTCTCTGGGTAATTTGTTGGAATGTATGTATTGTTAAAGACAGAATTATTAAACAAATAGAGGGGAATCATTACAGCTTCTGCAAAGAGAAATCTTGGCTCACCAAACCTTTGGAAATCTTTGAAAGTCAGTTAGGGCAATACTGCTAAATATGAACTGGATAATTAAGGAAGTGTGCATTGACATAGGAAAACTAGCCAGGAGAAAAGAATGTATGGTTGCATTTTGGACTGAAGAAACATTCTGAAATTAACTTTCACCAAGCCTGAAAATGTGTAGAATCAGAGATAGAGGCGATGCTCCAAGCAGATCATTAAACAGATTTTCTGAAAAAGATGGCCAAGAAGGATCAAGGAAGAGAGTAGTTTTCAGAAAAGACATAATCTAAAGAGAAAGAAAGTATGATATACAGATAAAGCTCATCTTAAAAATGAGTTTTCTAAATCGCATAATTTGATGAATAAATATTTAAGTAGCACTTCCATTCGGGCTCTTCAGATTTTCCCAGTGGCACTACACACATATTTCTAAGCTTTGTCTAACATCTATTTAAGCATGTTGTCCCCATTTTAAAGTTCAAATACCTAACAAATATTGCGGATTTTCACTGAAGTTGTACAACAGCATATATCAAATACTGACTTATATACTACACACACACACACTACATCCAGAATGTTCAGTGCACTTTCCAAACGTTTTCTTGCCGGCGACTATCACCCTGTTGTTGTTGTTGTTGTTCAGTCGCTAAGTCGTGTCTGACTCTTCGCGACCCCATGGACCACAGCACGCCAGGCCTCCCTGTCCTCCACTAGCTTCCGAAGTTCGCCCAATTTCATGTTTATCGCTTTGGTGACACTGTCTAACCATCTATTCCCTGTAAGACAGGTTAATATTATTTCATTGATACCACAGATGGGAAGTTGAGAGGAGGTTTGCCTAGGGTAGGCCCTGCAGAGCACAATCCTAAACTGGATTTAGGACAGCATAAGCTAAAGCAGCAAAGTTTGGCCAGCACACGGGCCACCGTAGAGCATGTTTGGGCCACTCTTGGAGTCAGGGAGGATGCTCACGTCTGTGTGCTGCCCTCTCTGACTCCGAGAGTGGTCCAAACATGCTTTACGGTGTCTCTTGTTCTGGCCAAACTTTGCTGGCTTAGCTTATGCCGGCCAAACTCCACTTTAGGAATGCGCCCTCAGTCAGTTAGTGATTTGAGATGAGATATAGCTGAGGGACCTTCTGATTCATAACGCACAGCACAATCCTACCATTACGCTGTGCCAGCACAAGCCATCGTACAAGTGCCATAAAGGCCCGCATTGGCCTGCCAGTGCCACATCTGGAGCCCTGGCTGCCAGCACAAAGAGGTAACATGCCAAGCAGTGCAAGGGCTTGGAAAGGGTGGAAGAGAGGTGGAAAGGGGGCATTTCCTGGCAGGCAGAGCAGAATGGGGGAAGATCAGGCCCGGGAAGGGGTGGGATCAGTCCCGGGCCTTCCAACGTTATACTAGCCTTCCCAGATCTGCATCAACTAAACAGTTGGCATGGGTCTGAAAAGCCCCAGGGCAGGCTTGGACTATCCGGCATAAGGGGATAAATATCTCCTTCCCCCAAGGAGACTTCCAGCCTGGCTGAGCCAGCATGGGTTAGGATTGGCCTCTTAACCACATGAAGTGGCACATCAGAGAAGACTTATCGTATCTCAAAGGGTTAGCAGTGTCCACATGCTTCAAAATCCTCTAGGTCCCTTTAAGGGTTAAAGGTCTGCTGCAGGAGCCTACTCTGGTATACTTCCACCTCTTGGTAGAAGCTTCTGAATAGCACTAATTTTTTTTCCTATCCTTGTCCTGGACACCTCTCCTAATATAAGCCTTGTTACTGTTCCCAGGCAAATACTTGGCAGCTGGAAGTGACCCAGAGTTTGCTGAGTCTTCTTGCTGCTCTTGCTTATCTCCTCTTGGAAAGCCCTGAGCATAGCTTCAGTAGAAAGGCCCAGTTTGATGATTTTCCTCTCACTGATTAATGGTAGCATAACAGCCCCATCTTAGGGAGGACTGCGCTGCCGGGCAGAGTGTATTACAACAGCAGAAGTTTCTTTCTCTGCGGTAAAATTATATGAGAGCTGCCACAAGAGGCTGTAGCACCGCAGCTTCATCCCCAGACCCTGCCATGCCTGTCAGATCCAGTAAGTCAGCGGAGGAGGTCAGGGAGGTGGGATTCAATCAATCAATCAAAAATTATTTATATACCTCTTTTCAACATGAAGTTCCCAATGCGGTTTACAGGCAAATAATAATAAAGTTAAATGGTTCCCTGTCCCAAAAGGGCTCACAACCTAAAAAATGCAGAACTGTTGAGATTTGGTTAGTGTAGCACTCCCAGACTTGAGGGCTTTGCC
>JAJKFI010000054.1:5732197-5746918 GCA_029204185.1 Lerista edwardsae | reverse complement strand
TTGATTGATTGATTGATTGATTGATTGATTGATTGATTGATTGATTGATTGATTGATACTTTTATACAGTCAGATCACCGTGTGCACGGATCTGGCATCTATGGACTTGACTAACCACGGATGCCAGGAGATACCAGGGTTCACATTTAAATGCCTTTTTCTTTAAAGTGCACAATAATTGGGGTTTCTACATTTTCACTGCCAAACCACTTCATTTCTCAGCTTCTAGAGTACATTTTAGCACTGAAAAACCCAGTTCCAGATTGCACATAGGTTCCTCTCTTCTCCCAGGTTCACCACATGAGGAATCACATTGCCAGCTTTGTAAGTTTGTATATTCATATTTGTATATTTATATATAACTTTGTATATATAAGGGATGTGGTGGCGCAGCGGGTTAAACCGCTGCTGCTGGGCTTTCTGACCGGAAGGTTGGGAGTTTGAGACCATGCGAAGGAGTGAACTCCCGTTGCTTGTCCCAGCTCCTGCCAACCATTTCAAAAGCACGTAAAAATGCAAGTAGATAAATAGGTACCACTTTGGTGGGAAGGTAACAGCGTTCTGTGCGCTATGGCATAGAATCATGCCGGCCACATGACCACGGAAGCTTGTCCTCGGACAAAACACCGGCTCTTCAGCTTAGAAACGGAGATGAGCACCGCCCCCTACAGTTGGTCACGACTAGACCATTCGGTCGTGGGGAAACCTTATATATATATATATATATGTATATATATATATATATATATATACCAATAAACATGCTTCTCTTGTAGGCAGCTACAGCCAGCATTAGCCAAACCATGGCTGCAGTCAAGGTAACCCCAGCTCCCCCACCATCTTGGGGCACCCTCTTGGACATCCCCCCATAGCCTGGCACCTGGCGCCCCAGGCCACCCTCTTCGTACACTGCTGGGCTGGCCTTCCATGAACCCCAAGCCTTGGTACCTGGTGTGCCTATGACTGCCTTTCTTTTGTCCTCTGATTAAAGTGCCACAGAACAAATAGTGTCAGCCCAGTCAGCTCTGTCAGCCAGAGGCACAACGGACCCAGCATTCCTGCTTTAATGGGGACTGCCAAAGAAAGAAAGGTCCTAGAAACATATGGAGTTCTTACAGGGTGCCCTGCACACATGCGCTTGTGGTGTTTGGATGTCAGCACAAACCTATGCATGTCTACTCAGATGTAAGTCCTATTGTGCTCAACAGGGCTTACTACTCCCAGTAAAGTGTGTATAGGATTGCAACCTGTGTGTCTAAGGGGGGGCATATGAATGAGCTCAAATGGCCTGAGAAATTCTGCTTTTCAGAAGTATCTGTTGTGAACAGAACATCACACTACCTGCAGTCTTTTAGCATCCACCCAAGAATCTCTTCAGATAATCCAAGCCATTTATGAGAACATCAAACATTATTTATCACAGTTAGAGCTAATTTGTTTGCTGTTCCATGCTTAATTAAGCAAACAGAAGGAGGAGAGCTTCTCTGAGGACATCTTATACTTCCTACATGTGCACTTATTTTACTTTCCTTTCACACACACACACACACGCCCTTTTGTTGTTCTTCCCCTCCTCACCCCTTCCTTTATCCTTTCACAAACAAGGAAAAGGGGCTCTCATTTAGCAAAGAAATGACACAATGCTTTTTTCAAACTGCCAGTGAAACCTGCTGTACGTAAAGTGAAGTAACTTTGGCTGCTGCAATGAGTCCAGGCAAAATTATTTTGCCCTGTGGTAGATCAGAAGACCCAAAGACGGGGCCTGTGTAGTCTCAATACCTAGAATAAAAATATTCAGGCAATCAGGTGAGGATCTAGGGGCTGCATCCTCTGGATTGGAGACAGGCTTTAGGATATGTATGGAGGGAAGGAAATTACATTTCTAATGGGCTGCCTAAAAGGTCATGATCAAGTCCGTTGCATACCTCAAACAAAACTCTCCAGACACGACGGCAGGGGAGACAATTGCCCTGGCACCACCCAGTGGGGGGACACACCATGACCCACTTTGCTGCCCATTTTTTTAACTTTCATGTTTTGTTTTGTTTTGTTTTGTTTTGTTCTTTTCCCCCTTTTTTACACCCCACCTCTTCAATCAAAGGCCTTCCGAGCGCAGCCTCCCTGGCATTCAAAATTTTCAAACCGGGACCCACTTTTTAGAATGGCATTCGTGTTGAGACCCACCAGAAGTGATGTCATTAACCTGGAAGTGATGTTGTGGCAGGAAGTGACATCATCAAGCAGAAAGTGCTGTCACTGCAATGTAATAAAATGGCACTCCTGAAATGCAAATTGGCATTCTTGGACTGCAGCAATTGTACAACCGTGAAACATCCCGGACAGAAAGCAAGATTAAGACAAAATATTACGTAAAAGCACTGAACTAAAAACAAAATTTAAAAAAACCCTCAGCGGAAAATTCAAACTGTTGAACACTCACAAAAGGAATATAGCAAGAGTACGGTCTGCATTTTCCAAGATGGCTGCTCCCAGCTTTCCGTGATCCACCTGACATCATGTCGTGACCCACCAAGTGGGTCCTGACCCACGGTTTGAATAACACTGGCCTAAAACATTACTACTAGTTTTTCAGCAAAAAACAGCCCTCAGCCTTTTCCAGCCAAGGGGCAAGACTAAAAACATCATTTCTGGGTTTTAGTGAAAACTGGAAGTAATGTGTTTAGGAGACCTCAGAAGGCCTTCCGAAGGTTGGGCCACCTGTGGCCTCCCCAGCCCTTGGAAGGTCTCTGATTGGGAAGGGGAGGGGTGGAAGAAAAAAAAGTGATTTTTTTTTTGCCTGCAGATGTGATAGGATGCGATGGGGGGTGGCATTTTGGTTCTAGCCCCAGGCAGCATAGGGGCCACAATCACCACTGCCTACTGGAGCTTGGCTCTGATAGGGTTCAGAAAGTGAGGTGGGCCCCAGTCCACAGTTTCCATACCCACAGACTGCAGTATTTGCGGGGGTTCTAGGAACAGATCCTCCATGGATACTAAAAAAACAAAAACATTTTTATAGTGAAGTTTGATCTGATTCTAGTACTAATCTTGCCTTAGAGCACAATCCTATACTATACCGGCCTACTAAGGCCGACATAGCAGGGCTGTATGCTAAAGCCCATTAGGAGAAAGCAGCAGCAACATCCGGGACAAGGGGAGGTTTTCCCTGAGCGTTAGGATACAGCACTATGGCCGTCCTATGTCACAACCACTGTCTCTGCCTACTGCGCCTCCCAGTTACGCCCCCAGAATGCCTCTGGAACGCCCTCGCAAAGGCCCTGCGCCAACCGAGCGACACCGATGCTTGATTGGCACATGGCCGGTGCTGCTGACGGTCGCAGCACCACCTGAGGACCGGCACTGCTGCTCGCGCTGGTCCAGCGCCACAGCGCCGACGCAGATGCACTTGACGGCACGTTTGCGACAACGTTCAGCCAGCGCAAGAGCTTAGCGCCGGCACAAGGGGGGTATTGGATTGCGCTGTTAATTTCCTTTTCTTGTAGGCACAACCTTATGCCTACTAGCCATTTCTACCCTACTAGGGTAATTATTATTACTCAATAATTATTACTCAATAATTACCTACTAGGGTAATTATTATTACTCAATAATTAGTAAGCCAAAAGAATATTTGTGTGAACAACTATTTGTTGAAAAGACCTACCATATATGAATATTATTAACAGTGGTGTCACAGCCCACCAGTTGTTTGGACTGGGATTTTTGGGTCCTCACTGATTGAACTCTACTCAAGAGATGGTAAGAAATCACCATATAATGTTTGATGTCCCTAGTAGTGTGGCTCACTGCAGCTGTACAGCTCTTGTCAATGCCTGTACTGGCCAGATATTTAATAAAGGCCTGAGCAAGATTGCATCTAGTGACCAATGACAGCAGGAATGATTGTTTTCTTTCCCCCAACGGTGCAGTATTTCAGTTTCCAGGTCCTTGTATTTTGTGGTCTTTTCCTATTTCTTCTCGATTCAATAATCTCCTCGAATGGCAATATCAATAAGCATCACTTGTTCCTTCTCGACCACAGTTATATCTTCTGTGTTGTGTTCCAATTTTTTATCTGCCTGGATCATCATCATCATGAATTCGCCAGGTAAAAAGCTGGTTAGTGGAGGCTGTTGGAATGAAAAATCTGCACAGTGGCAAGAGGAAGGACCACAGGAGGGGAGGGTTCAGGGAGATCAAAGAGGTCACTTTTGCTTCCTTCCCCTCTCTCTCATGGTGCTGGATACTGGGTCCCATGGCACCCTCTTATTCACCATGGGGTCAGACTCTGTGGGAGCTAATATTTGTAGTGCTTTTTTATATGGGGAAAATATAAATGGCTCCCTCTGTATGTCACAGTTGATATGAATTTCTTCTGCAGAAAATGGTCCTTTTTTTTCCACCCTCCCCTCCACTCTAATAGGCGATCTTCGGGATCTCCATCAGAACCATAGGTGCCCTTTTCAGTTTTTACTCATTCTTTCCTCATACAGGTTCTCTGATGCTTCTTGAGTCCTCTCCCCATCTGAAAGGACCCTGGTGTTTTTTATCCTATTGGGGTTTTTACCTAAGTTATAAAGCCATTGGTTTTAATGGCTTTATCTCAGCAACATTTTATTTTCTGGCTAGCACATAAATTTCTCGGTATGCTATGTGCTTTTACTTCTTACTTCCTGCATACTAACCAAATACTGTATATATTTAAATATTTGCATCTAGTTGGTGTTTCCTGTATCATTGATGGGGGGAAGAAACAGTTATGATTGGGGTGCATGTTTAAAAATGCATCAAGGAGTGGCTTTTCAAATAAATCTTTTGAATGAAGACAGCCCTTCAGCAATCAGTCATGAGAAGGTCGAACTTTCACTGTGCTTTCAGGCTCACAAATCTGGAATGTCTGGAGCCAGATCCAACAATTACTAGGACCTCATCTATCTTCTCAATAACAGGTCGCTATGCATGAAATGTGATAACCCCACTCAGGTATCAGTAGGCTTGTCAAAGCAAGGAGAGCTCTTCATGAGAGGGTGTCTTCCAGGGCATAATTCAATTTCTGTCTCAGCCAGACCTGGCTTTGGTTACTCCTGCCTTCAGTGGCGTTCCAACAGGGAGTGTGTGCAAAATGCTAGGTTTTGCAGGAGTCTGTGCTCCTGTGTAATATCTGTCTGCTCCCATCTGCTCCTCCCTCTCACCTTCAAAGCCATTTGCTCTCCGAGAAGTTAATGGCTCTGGAGGCAAGGGAGAGGGGCCACTTTACCTGAATTAGGCTGTTCAGCCGCTCAGAAAGAGATCCGGGAGAGACTTCATCACACACATATGCACATCCAAGCCCATAGGAAGGCTAATTTCCCTGGCAGCCACATACATTGAGGAAGTGACAGTTTAATGGGGAAGCATCTTCCCTAGCCCAAATGAAATATCTAAGATGGTGGTGCCAGACTTTTAAAGATGGCTGCCCCAAGCTCTTCACAACCCCCTGAAAATTGGTTTGTGACCCCCTTGGGGGTCCCCACCCCCAGGTTTGGAACCACTGTACTAAGGCATTTGTGCAGGTGGGGCTTTGCATCCCTTCATACCATGTGTACACACATGCAGACTGCAATCAACCAGACTTTCAACGGGAAAAGGCATCAGCCAGGGACAGAGGCAGATCTAAGGGAGGGCAAAGCTCTAAGTTTTGCAAGAAGCCTTACCTTGCAGTGGAAATCACTCCTCTCCTGCACCGTTTTAGCCAATCCTCACAGGGAAAAGCAACATCTTGACGTTGCTTACTGGCTACAGCAGCAAGGGAGAGGAGGGATTTACATGACAGGGTAAGGCTCCTTGCAACACTTAGAGCTTTGCCCTCCCTGTAGATCCGCCTCTGGCCAGGGAAGGAAGGCCAGACAGAGAAAGAATAGCCAGCTTCACAGCTCACTTGGGAGAATGACTCAAGTACTGATGGGTAAACAATGCCTGTGTGAGTGGAATGAGCTTTTTACTGAGGAGATGAAAGAGGCACATTGGGACAAATGACAAGGGAGGCTGCAACTGCACCTTCATGGGGAACAAGCTCATGAGCAACATGGAGAAGAACATAGTGCTTTGGAGCAGTGAAAGCAGTTTGCCTTGCCAAGATATTACCAGTCAGGAAGAGGCTGGCAACTGGTTAAGCAGGCCAGTTCTGGCTCAGACCTCTTCATGAGCCTTGCTTGTACCCTCAACAACATCAACTCACACAGGAAAGCACATTGCAATGCTAGAGCAATGAGAACATACTAGTTAGAAACATGGTGACCAAGCATCATGTGTAGATGTTCAAAGTAAGGTGCCCTGAAAACAACTAAAACGATGTTACATTTTGTAAATAAATAAAATGAGTATTCAGTTTGTGAATCCAGTGATAATTTTATGTGGAATTTTACATATATTGGAAGATGTCAGACATGTTGTTTTACCAAGTGAGAAACATTTAGGACCGCCTCGGAAATCAATTTGTTAGGAGTTATTTTGCATAGATTTCAGAAAAGAGTTGCCCCTATGAGCCGAGGGTTGGTCAGTGTAGCACTGTAGCTAAGCAGAGAAGTCATTTTGTGCATTGAATAAATGCCCATATTTAGTAGCCAAGACAAGGAACACATAAATTATATAGAAGGCAGCATACAATAACATGTCCTGTGTTAATTTACAGTTAGCATTATATTCATTTGAGTAACTGATTTTTAAGCTGGCCTCTTCCTCTTCCATTGCATTCACAGATCCTTTGGGGAAATGTGGACACTATATTATTTTATTAGTGCACTCACAGCTTGCAGGACAATTGGTTTTTACGAATGGATGCTCACAAGAATAGTCCTTCTTTAATTCATCACAGTTGGAGTACCCAATTGGCTTTTCACAAGGATTGGCTGAAATGAAAGGGATACAAGTCTTTAGAGAGGCATTTTGCAACTTTGAATGAGACAGGACACCTCTGGCTGGCAGAGTCAAAGAAGAAGGGGGACCTGCAAGCATTCTGTTCTGCTTATGTACATCACAGTGGCATCACCTGGGCAGTGCTGGACACAGAATCTTCGACTAAATGAACTTTTGGTCTGATCCAGCATGGCTGCTCCTATGTTCTTCTCAAAGTAAAATGGCAAGGCCATCACAGCACGCACCAACATTTACGGACTTCTTGAGGAACATGCCTAGGACAACTTCCCACAACTGATATGAAATGGAATGAAATTGGGAAGGTTTGGCTTACCTGTGAACTCCCCTTCTCCGTAGTTCCAGTCAGGGCCAGCGTGGTACATCTGGGAAGCTCCTCCCTCTCAGACAGGCAGGTCAGATTGACCTGCGCAGAGGGGGAGGGGCTCCTGGATCCACCCAGTCATTCAAAGCCTCTGAGACGGTATCCCCACTCTGGAAAACTCTGAATAAGTCCTTGTCTTGTAACAAACAAATCCACATGCAGGGTGTAGAAACTGAGCAACAGGCTCTTACATCCCAGCTATACTCTGATGCCTCAGCTGTTAGTGGGCGGGACACTCCCCACAGAGAGTGAGCAACAATTCCCTCTGGAACGGGAAACCCCCGGACTCTGTAGGCAGACACTATGGCCTCTCTAATCCAACGAAATAAGGTGGAAGGAAATGCCTTGGTCCCCATCTTCGGGAGCCGGTAATGAACGAACAGAGCCTCCGATTTCCTCACAGGCAATGTCCTAGAAACATAGTAACTGAGAGCTCTACGCACATCCAATGTGTGCCACTGTCTCTCCTTGTTATGCCAGAGGTTTGGACAGAAGGATGGAAGTACCACCTCCTCTGACCTGTGAAAAAGAGTATTCACTTTGGGGAGAAAGGTAGGGTCCAATCTTAGAGTGACACTGTCCTCAGAAAAAATTTCGCTTGCTACTGACAAGGCTGCCAGCTCTGATACCCTTCTGGCCAAAGTTATCCCTACCAAAAAAAAATGGTTTTGAGTATGAGCTCTCTCATAGGGCAAGTGGCCATGGGCTCAAAAGGTTCTCCAGTGATGTTTTCAGAACCAACAGCAGGTCCCAGGTGGGAACCCTATGTACCGTAGGTGGGTTGATGAGGGCCACCCCTCTCAAAAAATTTTTGACATGGGGATGGGAAGAAAGAACCCGCCCCTGTGGATACCCCAGGATAGAGGCTATTGCCGATACCTGACGTCTCAGCGTGGCCGTACTGAGGCCCTTCTCTAGTCCAGCTTGAAGAAATTCAAGGAGCCCCTTGACTCTCGGCTTACTAGGGTCCACCGCCTTACCTGAACACCAGGCTGTGAACACCCTCCAAGTCGAATTGTAAACCTGGTTGGTTGAATTTCTCCTGTCCGACATTAAGGTGGACAGGACAGCCTGTGAATACCCTAGGATGGCAAGGGCCTGTCACTCAACCTTCAGGCCGTCAATTGCAGGAACTCCGGCTGTGGATGGCAAATTGGTCCCTGCATCAAGATGTCCTTTTGCTGAGGGAGCTGAAGCGGCAGGTCCCTGGCCATCTCCCTGAGGTCACTGAACCATGGTCTTCTTGGCCAACGTGGCGTGACGAGGACCACCTCTGCCTGTTCATCTTTTCCAGTACTCTGTGTAGGATATTGAGCGGTGGAAAGGAATACAGGAGACCCCTGGGCCAGTGTTACTGAAGAGCGTCCACTCCCAGAGAGCCCGGGCATCGTCCCCTCGAAAAGAAGAGTGGTGTCTGGTGGTTGAAGTGGGTGGCAAAGAGGTCCACCTCCATTCGCCCAAATCTTTGGATCAACATTCTGAAAATGTCCTGATGCAACTTCCACTTGGCCTGGTCTAATTAGCCAGTCTGCCAGAATGTTCTCCACGCCTGGCACATGTTCTGCTCTTAAAAAGGCGATGTTGTTTTCTGCCCAGTGAAAGAGCACACACTGATTTGGTCCCTCCCTTGCCGGTTCACGTAACCCCGGGCCGTCGTATTGTCCATGTACACTAGGACATTTGTTTCCCTCCTGTGGGGAACAAAAGTCCAGAGAGCCAGAGCTATGGCCCTTAGTTCCAGGAAGTTGATGCTCCTTTTCATCTCGGCTGGGGCCCGAAGGCCCTGAAGTACCCGGCCCTCCAAATGAGCCCCCCAGCCCAGCAGGCTGGCATCCGTGAAGATCAGGGTCAGGTTCAAGATCCGGATGGGACCACCTTGTGCTAGTCTGGTTGACTCTAGCCACCACCATAGGTCTGCTCATACTGCCTTGTTCAGGTTGACTGCCTTGGGCCTGTTGGTAGAGATGGCTTCCTGATGCAGCAGTAAATAATGTTGTAGAGCTCGAGCTCTGAACTGCACCCAGGGGATGACTTCTTGGCCTGACGTCAGCATCCTCAACAACCTGGCCAGGGTCAGGGCATCAGAACGACCCGAGTGTAGAATCTTGGTTGCCAGGAACCAGATCTTGTCCTGCCTCTCCTGGGACAGGGCTACCATGAAAGTGGATGTGTTGATGGTCACTCCCAGATGCGAGATTGTCTGTGAATGAAATAGGTGGCTTTTCTCCCTGTTCACCACGAACCCGTGGTGTTGGAGACACTGGATGGTCAGATCTATGTGTCGTGCCCCCTTATGGTAACTGTGGGCCTTCACGAGCAGGTCATCTAAATAGGGGTATACTGCCACCCCCTGAAGACAGAGATGGGCCACCAGCACGATGAGAACCTTCATGAAGACTCGGGGGCAGATGACAGGCCAAAACGCAGCGCGCAATACTGGAAGTGTTGGTCCTGATAACAAAATCACAAGTACTTACGGTGTGCTGCTCTGATTGGTACGTGTAGGTAAGCATCCTGTAAATCGAAAGAGGCTAAGAAGTCCCCTTTTCTCATGGCCAATAGAATAGATCTGAGGGTCTCCATTTTGAATTTGGAATGTCTCATCTAATGGTTGAGCCATCTTAGGTTTAGAATGGCCCCCGTGTCACCTGACTTCTTGGGGACAGTGAACAGCTGTGAATATACCCTAGAACCCCTCTCTTGTTCCAGGACCGGTTCTATTGCACCAATATGGAGGAGATGTTTGATAGCCTCCAATGTCTTCTGGCCCTTTACAGGACATGCTGGTCGCAACACTTGAACAAACCGGTCCCAGGGTAGAAAACGAAGTTTCAAGGTATACCCCCACCTCACCGTGTCCCAGACCCAACGATCCGATGTGGTCAGGTCCCATCTGTTGGTGAAAAGTTGCAGTCCACCGCTGATCTGTGGGGACCCTTGGGTGTCAGGCTGAATGAGGCTTGGGCCCCTTGGAGGCGAATTGCTGCTGAGGCTGCCCTTGGGGCTTGAAGGCTGACTTGTGTTGCCATGGTCATCTGGAACCTCGAAAAGAGGAAGAGGAGGATGAGGCCATGGATATGCCTGCACCTGTGGATTGGGTCTTATTACCTCAAAAAAACAGAAACGATTGTTTGAAGGTCTTTTCCCGGGTAGGCAGTGCTTTTTTCTTCCCCTTGGTCTCTACCAGGAGTGAGTCCAGATCCTCTCCAAAAAGCTTATGCCCCTTAAAGGGGATGCCCACCACCTTAGCCTGGGACACTGCGTCCACATCCCAATGGCACAGCCATATGTTGCAGCGAACAGTGACACTGGCGACCATTGCTCGAGCCGATAGTTGCATGGCATCCGCGATGGCGTCCAAGACAAACACAGCCGCTGTAGAGATTTTGCTGATGACCTTCCAGGCTTCCTTGGGAATGTCAAAGTCTTTCATGAGGTCCCGAGTCCAAAGGTACATTGCTCTGGCAAAAAGCGATCCTGCAACCAATGTCTTCAGGGCCCCTGCTGATGCTTCAAAAGCTTTACAAACTGCCTTTTCAATGCGGAGGTCTACCGCATCCTTAGGCAAACCGTCAGAGTTGGTTGGGAGTACCGCTGAGGAACCCAGAGCAGCTACTGGTGCATCTATGACCAGAAGTTTGAGACACTTCGTGTCATCAGGGTTGAGAGTATACAGCTTAGTAGACGGTCTTTGACTGTCCTTATTCTTTGCTGGGGTCTGCCATTCTTTGTCTATGAGTTGGCGGAAGTGCTCTGGCAGAGGAAACCCCTTGGGAGTCTCCTGCTGGGCTGGGAAGGCATCTGCCGCACCCCACACTTTGTCTGAGGAGCCAGGTACAGGCTCCTGATCCTTTAACAACTTAAGAACCCTGAGGACCTTCAGGACCATTGGGGGAAACAGCTCTGTTTTGAAAAGCTTGGTGCTCTGTTTCTCTGGTAGGGTTTCTTCCTCCGAGAGCGTTTCTTCCCCCCTCCAAGAAATCGGTGGACATATCCTCCACCTCATCATCAGAAACCATCTGCCTAGGATGTTGTGCTGACGGAATTAGGTCCAGGCTGCCCCCAGGTTTTCTTATGACGGGAGGGGGCGGTGATCACCTTTTGCATTCCCGCGTCTGCTGAAGTGACCTGACTTGGCTGGTTCCCAGATGGTTGTTGCACTGTTTGCGTCTGGAGCTGTGAACCCTGCGCTCCCACTGTCTGCTCAGAGGCTTCCGCTGCCTCCCTTCATTGTTATGTGGAGCAATCAGGGCCCGTGGAGCAACCTGCAGGCCTCCCAGGGCCGAGTTAAGAGCCGCAGTAACCATCCGTTGAAGGGTGGTTTCAATATCCCCCCAGGGTAAGGCAATCGGGGCTTCCTCGGCTGGACTCTGCCCGGTGTTCCCTTTAGAGGTGGCCATCACTGATAATGGTGGGTATCACTCACCGAAGAGCTTGTGTGATTGCAGTCAGAGGTCTGCAGGGCGCGCTGCAGATCGGCAAAGATGGCTGCCATCCCCACTCCCAGCTAGACGTGGGGGTCGGAGTGTTAGGGCAGGCACTACCCTCTACGGAGCCCTCTCCCCACCTCAGAATGAGCAAGGGGGTCGGGTGGTTGTCGATCCATGACCCATCCCCGTCCCTGAGTGAGCGCGGGGGTCAGGCGCGATCGATGCGGCTTCACAGTTCACTTTCAAGATGGCGGCCGCGATCCGCGGCTAGTCCCGATGGCCTCCGATCTGTGCCTGGGGATGCCCGTGGCCAAGAGTAGCCTGCTCACACCCCAGGAGCCCTTAAAAGGGCTGTTGAAATCGATCGTCTTCTGTCCTTTTCCGTTGACTTTTTTTTTCTAGCTCTACCGAGCGACAGAAAACGACCTACCAGCCACGAGGCTAGGCCAGACTGGGTGGATCCAGGAGCCCCTCCCCCTCTGCGCAAGTCTTCTGTCAATCTGACCTGCCTGTCTGAGAGGGAGGAGCTTCCCAGACGTACCACGCTGGCCCTGACTGGAACTACGGGAGAACTCCAGTTTCTGAGGATTATCAGTCAAGGCAAGAGGACAGCACAATCAACCTATCCAGCCACTAGAAGAGAAACACGTAATGGCGCTTTTCTTTTCTTATGGCACAATCCACCAAGGGCTCAATGAGCACAGACTGTCTTAGACATGCTGTGAAGCACACTGTGAGACCGATCCTACGAGCTCTATCGCCAGCAGTACACCGCCAGCTTCGGGTGTCCTAAATGTGTTGTAAAGTACATTTACAGCACCCAGCGAGGAGGGAGCACCGGCACTGGGGCAGTGCTATGCCAGTGCCAGTTGGACGGACAGACCACCTCTGCAGCACCGTTCTCTGGTAAGCCTTTTCAGGGTGGGGGGTGGAGGCAGGAGTGGGTGCGAAGGGATGGAGGGAGGAAAGGGCAGAGAAAAGGGAGGATCAGGCCCGTGCAGGAGGTGGGGACAGCAGCCGCCTCTGCAGCCAAATCCCAACTCCCCATCCCACGTGGGCTGGGTGGCCCTACATGGGACTCCTTGACTCTGCACCAGCTCCACAGTGGGCGCAGAGCCGAGGAGACCCATTGGTGCCACAGCAGCATTACTCGGGGTAAGGGAGGAAACACTGAAGGTGAATCAGGCCCAGGAAGGGGGTTGGGATTTCTTGTCTGCCATCACTGCCGAGCCCACCTGTGTCCCGGACCCAATCTTCCCTCTCTCCCACCCCTGTCATCATCCAGTTGGCCCAGCCCTCCCCCATTCAACACCCTCCAATCTCCTACACCAGCTAACTTGGTTCAGCAGCTATTCAGGTACCCACCGGCATGTGGGAGGCAGCTCCAGGATGCCCGCCAGTGGGCCTGCAGTGCATGGAAAGCAGCCTCTGCTGGCACAGCGCTAGTTATGCTGGCGGCCATAGGGGATAGGATTGGGCAGCTATTATTGTCTCCCCATCATAAAAACGTTGGCAGTCTTTATCCATATGACTGGGACTGTATTTCGGTCACGTCCTGTAGAAGTGCAGGGAAGTTGGGTGCAGCCTTCCCACACTTCAGAAATCCTTCCAGGGCCATTTGAAGCGCTCTTCCGGTTTTCACAAAAACAGCAGTGCATGTTAGAAGGCTCCGGCAAACCTCCTAAAGCATGCACGTGGCCTCTTCAGAACATTTCAGAATACCTCAGGATGCAACCAGAACACAGTTCCATTCGCCTGTGGAGGTCTTGATTGGACAAACCTGACCATTCCATTATCTGCAGGTTTTGGTATCTGTGGGGTGGGTGGATGGGAAGTCCAGGATTGGATCCCCTGTGAATACCAAGGTCCAACTGTATGCTTTACAGAGAAAAAAGCAGTGCATGTCTACTGTGAACTGGTGATGGGTAAACTCTCCCTGAATTTGGTTCAGAATTTGGCAAACTAAACTTAAAACTCCTACCCATGCTCTCAAAGTAATCTGGGGGTCCCCTGTTGACTGTGCCGCCCCCAGGTGAGGTGAGGGGGATGGCAGCCAGGAATAGGGCCTTTTCAGTGGTGGCTCCACAGCTGTGGAATTCCCTCCCCTTGGAATTAAGAACAGCTCTCTTGCTAGCAATCTTTCAACAGGATCAAGACTTTTCTCTTTAAAGGAGCATTTATTAATTGCTGACATGCTGGGCTGGCATTTTAATCGGTAATTTTAATGATTGTATAGTCCATTGAGCTCTGCTGCTTTTAATTATTTGTCATTGTTTTAATTTTATTTTGTATTCTTTTGTTTTATTTTTATTTTATTGTAAGCCACCTTGGGTGAGGTGAGGGCAGAAAGGCAGGATATAAATTTTTTTATTATTATTATTATTATTAATAATAATAATAATAATAATAATATTAATATTAATATTAATATTAATATTAATATTAATATTTTAATAATTAAAAATAATTATTAATAAATATTATAAAATATTAATTATTATTATTAATATTAATAATAATATTTTAAAAAGGGAAATGTATCAATTCAGGAAAATGAGCCCAATTCTAAACTATGGATCCATTCATATTCCTGATGACATCAATGAGGGGGTCTGAATGCCCCTCCTTGGTCTATGCCCCCCACAAGCCCACTGATTCCTTTGCTTTTCATTTACTTCAACTAGCAATGGTGCAACAATATTATGGGTGGGAAGCCCTTGCTTGTGGATCCCAGAAGGGCCTCCCTTCCTGGTACCTTGAATGTTCCTGTGGCAGTGCCTGAGATGCCAGAATCCTACCAGTGCATTTCACTCGCAGACTGCAAGATCCAAAAGTATAATGCATGGCAACCTCTCCACCAATCTGCTTTTAATTATTTGTCATTGTTTTAATTTTATTTTGTATTCTTTTGTTTTATTTTTATTTTATTGTAAGCCACCTTGGGTGAGGTGAGGGCAGAAAGGCAGGATATAAATTTTATTATTATTATTATTATTATTATTATTATTATTATTA
>JAJKFI010000054.1:5719207-5732187 GCA_029204185.1 Lerista edwardsae | reverse complement strand
TTTTAATAATTAAAAATAATTATTAATAAATATTATAAAATATTAATGGCGCAAGGCCCATGAGGCCACATTCTGGTGACAGCAGCCCACAGATCCACTATTGACAGACTCCAGCCAGGGGAGGTTAGTATGGGGGTTGTTTGGGGCAGAACAGGAAGAATCTTGGCAGCACAAGGTCATGCCAGATCCTAATTCCCCTATCCCAAATGAGACCCACCCCAGAGGCTTCTTAAAGCTACACCAGCAAAACAGCTGGCAAAGATCTGACAAGGCCCACAGAGGAGCAGACAGCAGCCAAAGACACATGTAAAATCTGTCTTTACTTACCTCTCCCAGCCAACCTGGTCCCCACCTGGCCAGGAGGATGTAGCTAATGCAGTGTCAGCCATTTGGGCCAGCAGTGCCATTTGGGCCAGCAGAAAATAAGGCTGAGCTGTAAATCACTTACCCATAATTATGACTGTAGTCCATTGACTGAACATTGCACATAACCTCAAAAGAACATTGAGCAGTATTGACAGTACTTACTGCAGAGTCCAGCATCACAATTGTTAGGGCAAGCTCCACATGGCTCTCCTTCTGTGTAAGGTTTATAGAAATTTGGTCCCTCCACGTTTCCCCTGAAATGTTAAAAATGGCATCACAGATATCATGGTCCATGTATTCTTTGAAGGTCTGTACACTTTTTCACACAAAGGGAAATCCTCATGGTTAGGCTTGGAACCACCTCCCAGAAACACCTGCAAGATGCTCCCACACGCAAAACCCTCAAATTCCTCCTGAACAGGAAGCCCTTCAGCACTTTGCCATTGTCCCTAAGACACTGATGGCTCCCCCTTGTCTGAGCACCCCTGGCCTGCCGCAGGGGGATATCCTCTCTCATGACCTTGCTGAGGCTCAAGGGCAGGCCGCAGGCAGAGACTACTTTGGGTGGGTGGGGCAAGATGGCCGGAGAGGGACCTGGAGTGGGAAGCTGAGAAGAGTGGCAGATGAAGGAGAGGCAGAGAGGGAAGCAACGAGAGGGTCCAGAAGCAGGGAAAGGACGAGGGCGGAGAAGGTGGGAGACAAGACAGTGGAGCAAGCAGGGGAGACAAGAGAGAGATGACAGCTGGGAGGGGGTGGAATGAGCAGCAGAAAGAAGCAAGCAGCTGAGGCAATAAAACGGACAAGGAGCAGAGGCACAGGGCGAGTGGCAGGATGGACAAGAGGAGCAGGAGAAGAAAGAGGAAAAGGAGAGGAGAAGATGGCGCAAACAGTGGGCAGAAGAGGAAAAGCAAGAGAAGGCAGAACAAAGAAGAGGCCAGGGTGAAGGGAGAGTGGGGAAAGCCACCTGCGGGAACATCACAGAGGAGGGACACAAGGAGAAAGAAGAGAGCTGGGAGCCAAGGATTGTTGGGGGGCAGGAAAAAAAAGCCCACAGATTGACTCAGCCAGCACTCAAGGGACTCGAGTTCAACTTTACTCCGTTTGGGGCAGGGGTGACTTAGTGGGCCCCCAGGTGAGGGGGAGTAGCAGAGACCCCAGACGGCGAAGAGGGTTGTGTGGCTAAGAGCTCAATCCTCTCTTTCCCCCATCGATGCAGTTGCACCAAAAAGGGTACATGCTGTAACTAACAAGGGGAGGGCAAACTGGGAGACTTGGAAAGAAGGTATCTCATGCCCGGGAAAGAGTTGGGATTTGGTGGGCACCACCACCACTCTCCCCCCTCCTGGGTCTGATCCACCCTCTTCCCTTCCCCCAACACCATTCCTTTCTGCCTACACCCTCCCTCATTCTGCCCCAACCCTTTCAAACCCCCCTCCACTCCCCCCCCCAAAAAGAAAACACTCCAGCAGGTCTCCTGCAGGTCTCCATAGTTCCATCACTGCAGGTGGGAAGGCTCCAGACCTCCTGCTGGCACAACAGCAGTGCACATTGCCAGAGGGCACTTTATTGTGGCTTTACAGTAGCCAGTGCTGGCAGAACATGCGTTCTGCCAGAGCTGCACCCCAATAGAATTGGGCTGCCCTAAATGTTTCTCTACCCTTCTCTCCATCCCCTCCCCTTTCTCTGATGCCTCATGTCAATATGTAATTTGTATGCCTCTCAGGGCAGGGACCTGTTGTTTTCTTCTATGTGAAATGCAAAGTGCACTGATTGTAGTATTGCATCTGTTCTACACCTTTCCACATCCAGACCATCTATTTACGCTGCTCCTTTGAAAATGTCTGCTGCTTTTTTAAGTGTGGCTGTTTCATGATTTTTCCTGCTTTTATTGTGGAGTTGGTGGCTATAGTTATATTATGAACTTCCTTGGCAGCCTCAACCAGTTGAAAAGACACAAATTGTAATTTTAAAAATAATTAGCTGTATGCTTTTTGACATCTCTCACAAAATTATATTTCTCTAGACCACAGACTTTGGAGCCTACGCCTATGCATGTCTACTCAGAGGTCAGTCCCATTATAAGCATTGGGGCTTACTTCCAGAAAAGTGTGGATAGAACTGTAGTCTTTGTTATGTGATCGTATGTTAATACAATTGCTGTAGGATTTTAGAACTAGGACATCAATAAAAGTATATCTATTATACATACGCAGGACAGTATTGGCAAACGTAGAAATATGGTAATTTTTTTCCTGGACACTTGGCAACTGCACATCCTCCCAGATAGGAATTATACCAAACCATCTATAAATAAGAAAATATTTAGATGAAGATAATGATAACGATGATTAAAAATATCTATGTATCACTTTTCAACAAAAGGAAAATTTTCAAAATGGTTCAGAATCCAAAAATAATAGTCCCTCAGCCCCCCACCCACCCAAAAGGCTCACAATTTAGAGAAAGATACAAAAGAAAATTAGCAAATAGCCATAGGGGGTAATGCCTTGCACCAAGACAGACAATTCTTCCAGTGCTGAATATAAAACAACAATACTTATGCAGTGCCAGTTACCATCATACATTCAGATTTATCAAACTGAGGAAAACCCAAACCAACAATGTTTTGCTAAACTTCATTTATTTTTTGTTTGTGCTTCTCTCCTCTCTAATGCTGTTGACTTACAGCCCAGTCCCATACGGGCAGTGCCAGCAGTCTGTGTGCTGCAGCAGCTGTCAGCACCTGACAGCAGCTGTCTTGAAAGTGCCATAAGGCACTTCCACCACAGGCAGGGACTACCCAATGCCAGCAGGGGGGTCAGCACCAGTCAGCACAAGGCCTCTGCGACACCCAGATACCAAAGAGAAGTGTGCAGCATAAGTATTGCCACCACTTGGTTGGGAGGCAGGGGAAGGCAGGGAAGGAGGGCGGATTGGGCCCAGGAGGGAGTGGGGTAGCAGCAGAGGCTACCACTGAATCCTGTCCCCCCTTCCAAGTCGCAGAACCCAACACGGGTCTCCTCAGTTCTGCACCTGCTCAAGAGGTTCCCTTACCCCAAGGAAACCTCCGGCTGCTATTCTGGCCCCATAGGATACAGTAGCAGTCACTGGCATGCTGCTGTACTGTCTGGCCCCAGGGCAGCATACTGTAGGACTGAGCTCTTCTTCTCATTTCCTCCCAGCTGTAGCATCATCAACCATAATTATCTTTTTGGCCAGCCTCTTTCTCAGCTTCATCCTCTTTTCTCCATTTGCAGCTCATGCTCTTTTTGTATTCTGTTTGATGTCATTAACTGCACCTTGCATCTTTCTGTCTTTGGCACTGTCCACACGCCTCTCTTCATGGGCTTCTGTTTCCTTAACAGGTGCGATTTAAGTTCTGGCATTAAATTTTTCAATCAACTTCCTCATCTACATCCCGCCTTGGGTATTTCATGTAGGTTTGGATAATTTTGTGACTGTGCAGGGAAGTGTTGAGTGCCACTTTGTACACCACTGTAAGCCCTCATCACACCAGATCATCCAGATGCAATTCATGATAGATGCTGAAGGTGTGGTGGAAGGATTTACAGATTGCATTCTTCCTGAAGAATCCTGCCCAGTGGTGGGATTCAAATAAATTAACAACCGGTTCTATGTCCTTCAGGGCGGCCTTCAGGGCCATCCACTGCCTTTCTTCCCTCTCCCAACCTAAAATTAACAACCGGTGCTGCAGAACTAGTGAGAACTGGCTGAATTTCACCACTGATCCTGCCCCTGGATTCCAGGGTGACCGTTTTCATTTTCAAGGCTGAAAGGCAAGTTTTGCCAGTGTTGCATCAGGGTCTCCAAGTGCAGCCCTTCCTTTTCCCTCCTTTTACATTGAGCAAGTAAACAAGGATTATTTTGTTCATTCCAAGGAGAGAAAAGAGGCGGGGGGGGGGTTCAAAAGAGGGGATAAGATCCAACATGAATTACTGTCACCGGATCCACCCCCTCCCTCCCCAATTCACCTGACCACACCTGAGCCCTCCAAATGCCAATTTGAAAGAGGCGGGCGGGCCAGGCCATGGCTGACTCCCAATCCCAGAGGGTCTCACGGCAGCAGCAGCCACCACCACTGAAGGAGGGACAGGCAAGCTAACCCCACCATGTTCACCACCACCCACCTTACCTCTTGGTAAGTAGCCCTCAATGGTGCCTCCCACCCACCGCCTCTTGCCCCTGCAAAGAGGAAGGGAGAGGAATGCCCAGTGCTCATGATGTGTCTGGGGGTGGGGCACCTCTTCCCCCTTTACAGAACCAGGTCACCTGGGGGGCAGTAGCTTCAAGTGACTGGGCACTAGGAGATTGGGGGGAGGCACAATATCTGCCTTGTCCCCGGAGCTGCCAACCCAGGCTACGCCACTGGTCCAAACGCATATTTCCAAACTAACAACATGGTTGGTTTTTATTTGGTTTTGATTTGGATAAATTTAGAGTTAGTGGGGTCTTGTTAATGTGATGGTATTACTTATTAGTCTAAGGTATATGTGAGAGCTTTTGAGCCGAAGGTAAAATTCCATGTGTGGTGAAATCCATGTATGGCCAATAAAAAATAAAATGCTATTCTAAGTAAAGATTGCTTAGGAAAACGTAGCCCGTTGTATTCTAGGCCTTGTACATACCGCAGTGTAATGTCCAACGACTGCACCCTCAGACTTTGGACCCTTGTTGTATATGAAATTTTTATTCTCATCAAACCATGCTTGCAGGGCATGTGGCCATTGTTTAAGGTTACTGGAGAAAAAAAGATTCTCACCGCATTGCATCCCATCTGAAAAAGAGAGGTGAATCATTCCTGTAAGACACCATCAAACGTATTTTGGACCATTCACATTTAAGGGGCCAGAGATGCAAAAGATTGTTCAGCAGGATCAGCCATCACTCATTCATAAATAACATTAATACTGTTTACTGCTCTGTTTACTGCCCAATCCAGCGCAAATCCTTCTGCAGCAGGGCCAGCCAGCATAGGCTGTGCTGCATTCTGCACTGGAATTTGGCAACCTAGAAGTCCTTGTGCGATAAGAGGGCATTGGTCCCCTTCCCCTGGAGTAAGCCCCCAGCATCTGCAATGGGGCAGCTCCAGTGGCATGCTGTTCTCTGCCAGTGAGGCACAGAATGTCATGATGCCCAGAGACCTAGAAATGACGTAACACTTCCAGGTCACTAGGCCTCTGAACATGACCGGAACCTTGTTCTGGTTGTTCTCAAGAACATCTCCAGGGACATCCAACAGCTCAGTTCCTGTTCAGCTTCCCCTGTCTGCTCTGAACACATGTCCCTGGGCAGCTCAGACCTGTGTGATCTCTATAGTTGGTGCAAGTCCATGTTGCCCTGTGTCGGCAGATCTGGCCTGGGATAGGAGATAGGATTCAGTGTGACCAGCTGCCACCTATCCCACACCCTTCTGGGCCTGATCCATCCACACAAGCCCCAGTGCTGTCTTCCCCTCCCGTTACATCCCTCCATGCCCTTCCCCCACCCCATTCCACCTCTGCACTGCTCAGCACAGAACATGCCCTCTGCAGCATGCGCTGTTCCCTGTGCCAGTGCAAACGAGCTGGCACAACCCTCTGTGCCAGCCCACGCAACTGCTGTGCCATCACAAAGTGCTTTACCCCCTTTTATGAGGGCAAACACTGGTGCAGCCTGCACTGCCCCAGCCTGCACGCTTTTCAAGATTGTGCCATTGGTCTTCGACTTATCAGGTGCTCGGGTTCAAGTGCTGGAAATAAAAGTAACTGGACATAGTTAGGCAGCACAGAGTTAGGCAGGTGGCAGGCTCTTTTAAACAATATGCATTTTATTCAACCATGTACAAGTCTTGCTGCCATGGCCCAGGAGAACTGGTGCATATTCATTTTCTTTGAAGAATTAGGGGATGCTGGGTGATATGGGAGACATGAAGGGTTTGTTAGGTGGGGGTCCATTAAGGACCATGTGACACCATGCACTCAGGACACCAAGATGAAGATGTATAGGGAACAGAGAGATCCCTCCCATTCAAAGCTTACTTTTAATTTTTCTTTGACTTTGAGGACTGTGATTATAATTGCACTGATCAGCCCAGGCCTTGCTGTTTTTTGCAGCTTCATCACTCCATCTCTAGAAAGAAAGAAAAAAGAAAAATGTGGAACTTGATAATGGCTAGATGCGAGCATAAATGCCAAACCTAACAAATGAATGCAAAACATTACAAAAACTCTGAAAATACTCTGCAATGTTTATTCAGCGTAAATGAGCTACGCCTCATTCTCGGCTCTGTGCCTGCTATACTGGGGCAAGGGCGTGAGCGTGCCCTTGCCCCGGGGAGGCTCCTCAGTGCTCCAAAGCTGCACTGGATACAGTGCAAGCCCACCAGCCTTGCGCCTCCCAGCGCAGTTTAGGATTGTGCTCTCACACAAAGAAGATAAATCTTTTATGTGGGACTTCAGTGTTATTATATGTCTCTTTAGGCTTCATTGAGCTATGGGGAGAACAAGAGGTGGGGGGGGGGCTTCTTGACTCTGAGGCCAATTCCATGGAATTTTCTCCCCAGAGAAACCCACCTGACCAGTGGCGTTCCTACAGGGGGCAAAACACTAAGTTTTGCAGGAGCCTGAGCTCCTGGTAATGTGGCCCCTCCCTCTCACCTCCAAAGCCATTAATGGCTTGGAGAATAAAGCCTCTGAGACAGCTCTGCAAGCCACAAATGGTTCTGGAGTCAAAGGGGGGGAGCCAGTGGTGTCATCCAAATGATTTAGGAACAGGAACTCACTTTTGATTGGCACTTGTCTTGATTGCATTGGCACCTGGAACCAGCCACGGAGCCCTTTAGGATCCGGAACGCCCGTTCTGGTCCGTTCCCCCTGAATGACATCACTGGGGGGAGCCCAGGAACCTGCAAAACCTAGCATCCCCCCCCCTTGTAGGAACACCTCTGCAGCCCTACCTGTTTCTTTGTTAGGGTTTAAAACCTGGTTTTAAAGTCAGTCTTCCTTAAACGTTTCTCTGCTTACTGCTTATTTTCTAACAATCCCACAGAGGTCCTACAGCAGCAGATCTCACCGTCCACTGCCATAAGTCTCAGGCCTGCAAGACCAACAAGTTCTACTCACTGCCAGAGCAGGTAAGGTGGTGGCGGGAATAGTTTGAGGGAGGATCAGAGCAGGCACTGGGGCAAGCAGGGGGTGTTTCAAAGGGCGAGGTGGATCTCAGCAGGATACTTACATGCCAGAATCGTACCCCTTTCACCTGGCCTGATGTCCCCTGAGGATGTCCAGACCTATGCAGCTAAATCACTGGTGTAAGTTCGAGGAGAGCCATTGGCAGCCAGTTGAGTTACAGGGAGGTATCTCTGGCTATCTAATCATCGCCCCCACCATAAGATGGCATCACTTAGGCTGGTGGGGGATAGGATTGGGACATAAAGCTACAGTCCTATGCATGCTTTCCTGAGCATAAGCCCCATTGAACACACAATGCAACCTACTTCTGAGTAAATATGCATATAGTTGGGCTGTAAGTAGAGGTGTTTAGCTGTTAATACTGTATTTATCTGCTGTTAACCTATGCTTCAGCTTTCTAACTGCTGTTGTATGTTACTGTATTTTATTTGATGCTACATAATATTGTTTATATGCTGTTTTTACATGTTATTGTTCTAGCATTTTGCTTTAGCTTCTTGTTAGCTGCTTTGAGTTTCTGATTGGGAAAAAGGGGGATAAATGTTTTAAATAAACCCAGAACAGATAAAACGGGCACAATTCTTACCATCTTCACCATGTTGGAGGCAGGTGGGTCCACTTTTCTCCTTAAGTCATTATGCATATCAAGAATTTCTGTCTGTACGCTTGGCAAATCGGTTGATAATTTGGCCCAAAGTGCATCTTCTTGCTGTTATGAAAGCAACAAAAACATCTTTATCTCTCTGACAACAATAAAATAAGAGTGCATTCAAGAGTGCATCAGCTCCCATCAATACCAGACTATGCCTGTTGGAAAACCTTTCATCTAAAAAAGGTTACTTGGATCTGTGCTATATGTTTAAGGAGTTTCTGAGTAAAACTCTAAAAAGCTTAAGGGCCTGATCCTATGCAGCTTAACGTGGGCGGTACAGACTGACTCTTGAGCCCTCAGTCCAGTGGCAGTGGGACCGTCCAGCATGCTATCAAGTGGTGGGTGGGCCGGGCTCTTGGAGGCCCAGTGCAGAGCTTTGCCTCAGGCATCCAGCAACTGACCTAGACATACTTTAGGGAAGATGATGGGCCCAATCCCATCCAACTGTCCTGCACTGATGCAGCCGTGGCAATGGGGCATGCACTGCATCCTGCAGGTGGGAGCAGTCATGGGGGCCTCCTCAAGGTAAAGGAACATTTGCATTGTGGCTGCATGACAAATATCATCATAGAAGGTTGCAAGAACTCTGTACCTGACTTCCAAAGCTATGAGGTTGTTTTGATCTCAGCTCAAGTAGCATTTGGGGGGAAGGCGGGTTAGGGGGTCTTCATACAATCCCAAGCAAGAGAGGGACATGATGAGAGAGCTCAAGTAAGAACAATGGGCATGAGGTCATCCTATACCTGCCACGTGCTCTGCCACTCCAAAAGCTAGCCCACTTGGGCTTCTCCAAAGCTCACTAACTGCATCACCACTAGCACAAGGTCACCTTTTAAGTGCATTTGGGTGGCAGGTTTCAGCCAAGTCCAAAAACCTACAATTGGGCTGCAGTCCTACATCTATGTACTTTCCTAGGAGTAAGCCCAACTGAAAAACATGGGGATTACTTCTGCATTCTAGGGCAACACTGTTAGATGCATTCTAGATTAAAATGTGAAAAGTCAGCGGGTTTTGAGAAGAAATACTCTTTGAATACTGGATATTGACTATAGTATTGTTATCAGCACAGGACAAATTAATTTTTCATCCTGTCTTTCATTCTGTGTCGCAAAGGTAATCCCAGAACACTCTGTTGATGGTACAAAAGTGGAATCCTCATCTGATTTAAGATAATGAGTGCCTCAAACAGACCTCAGATTTCATGCACAAAGCTCATACCTCATCACCAACACACAGATGGAGACCAGCAGCCAGGGCTAAGAGTGCTATGAGGAGAGACATTGCTGGGAAAATTAAAGAGAGAGAGAGAGAGAGAGAGAGAGAGAGAATTTAGTTTTATGAGAGTACAGTAAATTTTCTAGATTTTTTTAATAGTATTTATGAAAACTGTGTTTGATCCAAAGAAGCTTGCAGTTTCACAGCCACTATAACCGGCACCTGCCCCCTCCAATACTCGGAGGAGCCTCAAACCACTGCAAGCCTGTAGTGGCACAAGAGTCCTCCCAATATCAGAGGGGGCGGGCACCACTTGCAGCAGCATGAAGTTGCTCCCAGGGAGCTGCTTTCCTCCAATTATCAGAGAAGCTGATGCCGCTGCAAGCTGGCAGCCGCGTGAGGCTCCTCTGAGTATTGGAGGGGGTGGGTGCAGCTCATAGTGGAGTGAAGCAGTTTCCTGGGAGCTTTTTCACACCTCAGCAACCGGCACCTGACCCCTCCAATACTCAGAGGGTGACCAGCGGTGGCATGGGGGAAATGGGTCATGGTGCTGCCCCTTGCAGGGTGGCGCCCCATACATTTGCCCCCTTGACCTGCCTAGTTATGCCACTGCCTGAGCCACAGTCTGAGAAATGCTGCCGTACACAATCAACATTTCTGTGGGTCTTATTATTGCGGCTTTTAGGTACCCTTGTTACCATGCTGAGAACAGGAGTGAGTTTCCCTTTCGTTATGTCCAAAATTCACAAACCACTGATTAGCTACTGGTAATTATTGAAATTAATCCAACAGCTGTCTCTTTGACTGATAAATTATAAAAAAAATGATGATGGAATATTGGACAAGGAAATGATGCGTCATTCCACATAGGCATGGCTTAACTGAGTCTTACTGGTTTCTAAAACTGCTGTCCACGACATCTCTCTCGCTCTCTTACCTCTGCAGAGCTGACTTCTGAGTAGACGTGTAGCATCACATTATTATCTATGCATTCCCAATAAATGAAACACAGTAGAGTACAAATGTTGTCCTCAGAATGCCCCTTAAGGCTTAATCCCTGGCAGCACCTGCAAATACGATTGAGGGCGCAATCCTACCCAGTGCCGGAATAGCAAGGTCGGCCGTCCAGCACCATTTCCGACACGGGGTCAGGCAGGCTGGAACCTCCCTGCAGCAAGGGAACGTTCATTCCCTTATTGTAGGGGAGGCCCCAGCAACTGTAAATGAAACTCAGGCATCAAATTGTCAAATTGTTTGGTTTATCTAAAGTTTCAGCCACTCAGACTGCATCCGTAGCCACCGTGCATTCAGCCACCGTGGCATAAATAAGACATCTGCTACCCAGGACAAAGAAGATTTTGTAGCTCCCCAATGAAATCACATTTAATGTATTAAGTAAATAAATAAATAAAGTTTTCTGATATATTGTGATTTTTCTGATTCTGATTTTTTGATTAATTGGCCATAACTTTTGACAGAATACAGATCCTTCAGTGTGGTTTATTTCATTGCATTCAGCATTAAATTGCTTTTCCAATGATATATAACATGATGGTATTTGTACATACCAATGTTTTCCCAATTTTGGCCACTAGTGTCAAGCTCAGCCTGTTACTCCCCCCCTCCCAAAGCTTGTTGCCAGGTGCAATTGCTACTCCCTAAACCCCCTTAGGGACATGGTGGCACAGCGGGTTAATTCGCTGTTGCTGGGCTTTCCAACTGGAAGGTTGGGAGTTCAAGACTGCGTGACAGAGTGAGCTACTGTTGCTTGTCCCAGCTCCTGCCAACCTAGCAGCTCAAAAGCACCTAAATGCAAGTAGATAAATAGGCACCACTTCGGTGGGAAGGGAACGGCGTTCCGTGCACTACGGCGTAGAGTCATGCCGGCCACATGACTACAGAAGCTTGTCCTTGGACAAAACGCCGGCTCTACAGGCTCTGAAATGGAGATGAGCACTGCCCCCTATAGTTGGTCATGACTAGACCATTCGGTCGTGGGGAAACCTTTACCTTTACCTTTTTTAAAAAAAACCCTTAGCTATGCCACTGGGCTAAGTAAATCATTTTCATAACAAAACTATGCAGTCCAATTGTGACAAGATATTTTATTAGAGCCCAACCTTGTGCATGTCTACTCAGAAGTATGTCCCTTTATAGTCAGATAAATTATTCCCAGATAAAGGTGGATAGGATTGTACACCAAAGTTTATCAGAGTGCTTTGACTTTAGTGCTTCAGCTCTCTAGAGTACTAGTTTTCCTACATATTGGAAACAAAATCTGAAAAATGCCATTGTTAACATTCATGTCTTTCAAATTCTTATTGTTTAAATTGCAGTTAAGATTATTACTTGTTTAGCAAACTTTATTAAAGCTACAATCCTATACACATGGGAGTGCATAGGATCGCTCAATAAGTCTGGTCAATTATTCCTATAATTAAAAGAAAGCTAGAACCTTTAGCTTTCCTTATCTCCACTGTGGAGGACAGAAAATTCATTCTCCCAATAACAGCAACAGATTCCTTTTTCTTTACCCTCTAAAACCAGCCAGCTATACCTTATGAGGAGCTAAATTCAATGGGGGATATTTTCAGAAGGTCACTTGAAATGGCTCACCGAATGCAGATTGATGATCACAGCAAGAGATCAGCACGAGGAAGTCACCACCAAACGAACCAAAGGTGTCTTTATATATTTTGCTGTTGGCACATTTCTGTGCCAAACGCTATATTTGTTCCTGTCATTGCATGGGTGGCATTTGTTTAAGTTCATCTATGAAGCTCTTCTATGCTGGCTTAATATAAACAAAGCAAGAATAAACATCTTAAGATACCTCTTTGATTTCTGAATCATATATAATACAATAAAGAGAATTTATGTTCAATCTGAGTTTGACCTCTATAAAGTGTTGGTTTATATGGCATCTATTCAAGGTTTAGGAATATCCTGAACATGAGTGGCCCAACCATGAGACTAGGAGGTGTGTTATGTGTTGCATCTGCAGGGGACTGCAGGGGATCAAGAGGACAATGGATTTGGGGTGCTCTTTGCACTGTTACCTCCCTCCAGCCCACTACAGATACGGGGAAATGCTAAAAGAAAGCAGAAAGTGCTTTGCTCTTTGCTCCTCTTTGCTCCTGCTACAGTTTTCTTGTTTTTGTTTGTTTCAAAATGCAGGAGTGCAGGACTTCCAGATTGCTTTACAGGGACCAAGCAAACGAAGGAGCTCTTCAAACCAGAAGTCCTGCACTTCCATGCCTGAAGGAAACTGCACCAGAAACAAAGCAAGGGGGTAGTGTGTTTTGTTTTTGTGCATAGGAGGCAGCAGCAGACTTACCATTATAGACACTGATGTCACCTACTCCCCAGTAGACGGTTCGCTGGGCGGGAGTAGGAGTGACTGACAGCACGTCGTTTCACTTCCGGTATCTTCGCGCGCCCCGCGCGGCTTTCCCTCGCCTCGGAGGGGGCGCCTGCTCGCCCAGGCACCCGGCGCCCCCCCACCCATCCCCCATGGCGAGCAGGCTTTCCCTCGCCTCGGAGGGGGCGCCTGCTCG
>JAJKFI010000054.1:5701855-5718807 GCA_029204185.1 Lerista edwardsae | reverse complement strand
CAACAAAGCAATAAACAAGGGCATTGCAGCAGGATAAGAAGGCGCTCAGCAATCCTGCCACTTGAGAGAGCCTGGCTGCAGTAAAATTGGTTTCATTATTTGTTTCTCTTAAAGGAACCTATCAACAAGGACTTGCAGTACTACTATATCCCTTCTTGGCTCACACACCCTTTTCTTTTCTCACCAGTGCAACCATTATAATTAGCCAAAATTGGTGCATATGGTGATTCAGTGGAGGGGTGCTGCAAGTAGCACTTTACCAAGGGCTACCACTGTTTTCGGTTGGGAAGAAGGTACTACTTACTACTTTCCACAGGGCCAGTCACATCAATGAACCATTAAAAGTGGGTATCACAAGTGGGGAGGAGACTGCAACAGTCTCTATGAACATCATATATTTTCATTAGATGGCTCAATCCCATTCTGGATTAGAACAGGAGCCCGTAGTCCAGCTTCCTGTATCTCAAGGTGCAATCCAATAGCCCTGTAGGGCCGACACCTGTATGTTGTGTTGCCCCTGCACTGTCATGAACGTGCCGTAAAGTGGGAATGGTGCTGCTGTCAGCATTGGACTGCCTTATGAGGGCTTTTCTAGGCAGGAGGGGGCAAAACGGGCGGTGGGAGAGCGTTCCAGTAGGCGGGATGGCCTGGGGAAGGAGGAGGAACTCAGATCCAGTAGTTATACCATATCCAAACCCCATCTCCGGACTGCTATGGCCTGCTCGAACTTGTGCCTGCTAAATGGCAGGTACAGGTCCAAGCAGCCCCATAGGGATGGCTGGCGCTTGTCCCCGGAGTAAGGGAACAAACTCCCCCTTGCCCCATGGAGGTTCCAGAGGCCTCCCAACCTGCACTGTATCCAGCGCAGGCCAGGTGGCCTGCCTGCCCCAGCACAGGTTAGTATTGCGCCCTCATAGTGGCCCACCAGGTGCCTCAGGGAGCACCCAGGACAAAAAGATACTTGCATCCTGTGTCCACTCACTTGCACCTGGCATTCTGAGGGTTCACAGATTCTGACTTTTGGAAGGAGAGGCCATTGGCGACTCATGGTTTCTCTGCAAATATTCAGGTTAAGCATCAGATGAAAGTATGGTAAGAATCTATTTATTTTATTTCTTTTTCACATTTTTATACCATCATTCCTCAAAGGAGCCAAGAGTGGTGTGCCTTGCTCCACCAAGTTCACCTAGAACACTTTGGTGCTCAGCAGGTATTTGAACCTGGATCTTCCCGATCTACCCTATGTATGTATAAGTCTAAAAATTTATGCCTGAAAATTGACCCTGAAAATTGACTTATACTTGGGTTAATAAAGTATCTAACAACAGCTGGGGGGATGACTGGGCTAAGCAGCAGAAAGCAGGGAGGTAGGAAAAAATGGAGCAATTTTACTTACCACTAATTGTTCTCAGGAACCAACAGACAGCAAGCAAAAAACTGGTAGTCATTTTCCTTTTCCTACAAACAGGCAGAGAGGTGAAGGTGCTTATGGGAATTGTAGTCATGAGGGCTGCTACTATGTTGTACTGTATTCCTCACAAAGCCTACATAGCACCTTCATCTCTCTTCCTTCTAGTTTGGACAATGGCTCCATTTCTGTGCAGCCTCAGAAGAAAGTGAAATGGCTCTGGTTTTTGGATGGCTCTCTGTTGCTAATTCAGAACAATTACTGGTAAGCCATTTTCAAATATTTAATATCTCGACTAAGTTATCTCAACTTATCCATAAGTCACAGCAAATTCTATGATTTTTTTTCTTTGCTTAAACCGGCCTCGACTTATCCATGAGATTGAGTTGTACATGGGTAAATTCAGTAAGTCCAACTCCTGAACCACTACATCATCCTGGGTCCTGTTCACTCCAGTAGGTCAGCAGCAATAAAGCACTTCAAATCTTCCAAAAGACATCCATATGATCAGAGATGTTCTCCATCAGACTTTGTCTGTCTCCTGCACATGGTTTTGGAGCTAGACAAGGATTTGAACCCATCTCTGTTTTAAGATGAACACACCACCCATTATCCCATGCTGGTTCTGATGTTTGAGTCTCCCTTGTAGAACAGTTTCTGTGTCCATCATTATATCACTTACTGATTAAATATTGTTTTATCACAATCCCTCTGTTAATTTTTATACTTGTACTTTCCTATGAAAAGAAAGCTATGTTATCTTCACTTGGCTTTTCATCATAATTAAAACTGATGCTTCCTGTAACAGTTTATTATTGAAAAGCTTGTTCAAATAAAGTCATTGAATAGGACTTGGAACTGTAAAGCCCTATAGCAGCTGATTTCAGATCTTTATTGCATTTAGACAAGTGGTTTAAATTTGTAGTGTAAACTATATCAGGAACAGAAATGTATTTATTCAGGTGGTGCTCTTGTTATGATGTGTGCCTTTCCACTCCAAGGCTGGAAAAAGTAGTAGATATTCATTTTCAGTCTTCATTATTACAGAGTTGAGTATCAGTGTATTTACATAATGCACTTCATTACAATGCCAAGCAATACTTCTTCACATGGTTTCTGTAAAGATTAACCTCTTCAACGCAGGATTGGCAAACCAGTTGCACATTTCCCAATATAAGGGGTTATGGCAAGCATTGACAATGTTCTGATGATATCTCCTGGCAATAATATACATTGGATAGTATGTTCATATTGGATTTAGTAAAGGTGCCACAATGGGGTGTGCTTTTTTAGGATATTTACAGCATAAACCCTTAGGTACGTTTACTACATGTGTGGGAATCAAGCACAGTGCCCAATGGCACTACTCAGTGGAATGGCAGACAAGAAAGAGAGAGACAAGGGTAAAGGTGCAACAATTGCCCCTGCTAACAATAACCCCTGCTAACTAGGCAAGAAGCGCTTTTACAAGTGGTGTTCCTCTTATATTTAGCAGAAGAAGAGTAATTGACCCTCTTCACCCCAGCACAGTGTCTTTTCTAGTGGCTGTTGCTGGTGATGTTCTGCATTATTTTTTTTAGATAAATTTTTATCTCCCTGAGCCCTTTTGGGACAGGGAGCCATTTAACTTTATAATTACTACTAGCTTGTCGTTACCTGGCATTGCCTGGATATTTTTTTATCCCAAGCTTCTATTAGACAGGAAAAGTAATGAACTCTATCTATAGTGTAAAATTGAAGTAATTTTATGTACAGGTAATTAAAAGCATAAGTACAGTATAAAAATTATAAAGTAAAATCTTTTACAAATGCACTATAATATTAATTTAACTCAAAACTTGATTATAAACAACATTTTTAGTTTCACCTCCATGAGCAAGAATAAATAAATTTTTGGGTGAACCCACCCTTGAGCATGCAACATAAAGTTGTCCGTGGGAGAAACATGGCAATCTCGAATCCACTCCGCAGTACTTAATAGACTGCCCCTGTGACTTGTTGATCATGATCGAGAATGCAAGTCTCACTGGAAATTGCAATCTCTTAAAGTTAAAAGGGAGATCCGTCAGAATGAGTGGTATCTGTGGGATAAAAACTTTTTCACTCTCTCCCTTTCCTGTTAAGATAGTCGCTTCAATTACGATACCCAGCATCTTCTTGACACACAGCCTTGTGCTGTTGCAAAGTTTTGGCGGGTCAAGGTCCCATAGTAAAATAATTGGAGATCCCACTTTAAGTAAAAGTCGACGTGGTGGCAATCCAGCCAGATCAAGTGAGTTTAGGAAGTCTGATGGGAAATTGACAACCTCATAGGCATCTACTACGGTATCGATAGCCTTGTATTCAGTGACTACGCCTGGTAACATGGCAAGTATTCGACTGGAGTCCAAAACCAGGGCAAAATGATTTCTAAAAATTTCCAGAAGGTTCTACAGAGTTCTATTCGTTCGACTGCACTTGGGCTGAAAAGTCATCGGGATTGTTACCAATCAGCTTAGCAACAGTGAAAACTATGGATTAGGCATGAATGTCGGTCATTTTGGACATTTGCATCTCTTCTCACCCCCTCCCCCATGCTGATGGGGGCTGAACGTGGACTTAAACGGCATCAGGAGCATGACTATTCATCTCAGCAACCCTGAAAACTGTGGATTTGACACTAATATAGGTCGTTTTCGATTATTTTTACATGTCACCCCCTTCCCACCCCCACCATTAGGGGTGTGTTCTATTCGACTACTCTTGGGCTTCAATACCATCGGGACTGCCACCAATCAGCTTAGCCACCCCGAAAACTATGGATTCGACATTAATGTCGGCCGTTTTCGATTATTTTTACGTCGCCCCCTTCCCACCCCCACCCCTGGGGTGCTAGGGATGTCTTACCCCCACAGTATTTCTAGAAGTGGGATGAGTTTTGAAATCTGAAAGCAAATGGGGTCCTCTATGCCACCATCAGCGTGCTGTGGATATTCTATTTCCAAGCACTGTATCTTGCACCCCTTCTCACCCCCTATGCCAAGGGGGGCCAAACTTGGATTCAAACGGCATCAGGAGTGTCACCGTTCATCTCGGCGACCCCGAAAACTATGGATTCAACACCAATATTGGCCGTTTTCGATCATTTTTACATGGCACCCCCTTTGCACCCCCACCCCTAGGGGTGCTAGGGATGTCTTACTCCCGCAGTATTTCTTTCCAGATCGCAAGGCATATGTGTACCAAATTTGATATAAATTGCTCCAGGCGTTCCAGAGTTATGCTGGAACATACACACACACCGGATATTTTATTTTTCACCCCTTCTCACCCCCCACGCTGATGGGGGGCAAACCTGGATCAGGAGTGTCACCGTTCATCTCAGTGACCCCGAAAACTATGGATTTGACACCAATATCGGCCGTTTTTGATCATTTTTCCATGGCACCCCCTTCCCACCCCCACCCCTAGGGGTGCTAGGGGTGTCGTACCCCCACAGTATTTGTTGCCAGACCGTAAGGCATATGTGTACCAAGTTTGGTGTAAATTGCTCCAGGCATTCCAGCAGGTCATTGTGGACATTTTATTTTGCACCCCTTCTCACCCCCCACGTTGACGGGGGCTGAACCTGGACTCAAACAGCATCGGGAGTGTCACCGTTCGTCTCAGCAACCCTGAAAACTATGGATTCGACACCAATGTCGGCCGTTTTTGAGTATTTTTACATGGCACGCCTTTCATAACCCCCACCCCTAGGGGTGCTAAGGGTATCTTACCCCCACAGTATTTCTTTCCAAAATGTAAGTCATATGTGTACCAGGTTTGGTGTAAATTGCTCCAGGCATTCCAGAGTCATGCTGGAACATACACACACACATCCATTTCATTTGTCACCACTTCTCACACACCCCCATGATGATGGGGGCTGAACCTGGACTTAAACGGCATCGGGAGTGTCACCATTCATCTCAGCGACCCTGAAAACTATGGATTCGACACCAATGTAGGCCGTTTTTGATCATTTTTACATGGCATCCCCTTCCCACCCCCACCCCTACCCCTAGGGGTGCTAGGGGTTTCATACCCCCACAGTATTTCTAGAAGTGGGATGAGTTGTGAAATCTGAAAGCAAACGGTGTCCTCTATGCCACCATCAGCAAGCTGAAGATACTCTATTTCCAAGCACTGCATCTTGCACCCCTTCTCACCCCCCATGCCAAGGGAGGCCGAACCTGGACTCAAACGGCATCGGGAGCGTCACCGTTCATCTCGACGACCCCGAAAACTACAGATTCAACACCAATGTCGGCCATTTTCGATCATTTTTACATGGCACCCCCTTCGTACCCCCAACCCCTAGGGACACTAGGTAAGATACCCCCACAGTATTTCTTTCCAGATCGCAAGGCATATGCATACCAAGTTTGGTGTCAATCGTTCCAGGCGTTCCAGAGCTTATTTGGAACATACACACATACAAACACACAAACATACATACATCCTCTTTTATATATATAGAAGACTAGCTTTTTGTTACCCGGCGTTGCCCAGGTAACAAAATGATCTTCCAGAGTTTATGAGTTTTGCACCCCTTCTCACCCCCCACACCGACAGGGGCTGAACCCGGACGCCAACTGCGTTGGGAGCGTCACCGGTCGCTGAGGCGACCCCGCAAACTATGGACTCGATGCCAATTTTGCCCGTTTTTGGCCATCTTCACTTCAGGCCCCCTGCGCACCCACACCCCCGGGGGCGCTAGGGGGGGCTGACCCCCGCAGTATCTGTCGCCAGGCCGCACGGCATGCACGTGCCAGGTTTGGTGCACATTGCTCCAGGCGTTCTAGCATGGCATGGCGGACATTTTGTTTTGCACCCCTTTTTGCCCCCCACGCCGAGGGGGGCCTGAACCCAGACTCCAACTGTGTCGGGAGCGTCGCCGCTCATCTCGGCGACCCCGGAAACTACAACTCGACGCCGATTTCGGCCGTTTTCGACCATTTTCACTCGGAGACCCCCGCGTCCCCCCCAGGGGCACTAAGGGGGTCTGACCCCCACAGTGTTTGTCGCCAGGCCGCAAGGTGTATGCGTGCCAGGTTTTGTGTCGATCGGTCCAGGCATGCCAGCAGGGCATGGCGGATGTTGTGTTTCGCACCCCTTCCCGCCCCCCACGCTGAGGGGGGGCGAACCTGAACTTGTACAGCATCGGGAGCGTCGCCGCTCGCCTCAGCGACCCCAGAAACAATGATGATTTTGTCCATTTTTGACCATTTTCATGCGGGGGCCCCGGGGCCCACCCTGGGGGCGCTAGGGGGGCCTGACCCCCAGAGCGTCTGTTGCCAGCTGCAAGGCACGCGCATGCCGAGTTTGGTGCACGTTGCTCCAGGCGTTCCAGCAGGCCATGGCGGATATTGTATCTTGCACCCCTTCTCGCACCCCATGCTGAGGGGGGGCGAACCCAGACTCTGACGGTGTCAGGAGCATCGCCACTCGCTCCGGCAACCCCGGAAACTATGGATTCGACCCTGATGTTGGCCGTTTTCGACCAGTTTCACTTGGGGACCCCCATGTACCCCCACCCCTGGGGGCGCTAGGGGGGTCTGACCCCCGCAGTGTTTGTCATCAGGCCACAAGGTGCATGCGTGCCAAGTTTCGTGTCGATCGGTCCAGGCGTTCCAGCAGGGCATGGCGGACGTTTTGTTTCGCACCCCTTCTCACACCCCACGCCAAGGGGGGGTGAACCCAAACTCCAACGGCATTGGGAGCGTCGCCACTCGTCCCGGCGACCCCGGAAACTATGGATTTGACACCGATATTGGCCATTTTCGACCGTTTTCAAGTGGGGACCCCCATGTACCCCCACCCCCGGGGGCATTAGGGGGGCCCAACCCCCGCAGTGTTTGTGGCCAGGCTGCCAGGCTTCCGCATGCCGAGTTTGGTGCCAATCGGTCCAGGCATTCCAGCAGGGCATGGCGGACGTTATGTTTCGCACCCCTTCTTGCCCCCCACACCGGGGGGGGGGGGTTGAACCCAGACTCCAACGGCATCGGGGGCAGCGGCGCTCATCCCAGCAACCCCGAAAACTGTGGATTTGACTCCAATTTTGGCCGTTTCCGACCGTTTTCACGTGGGGACCCCTCCGTACCCCCACCCCCGGGGGCTCTAGGGGGGCCTGACCCCCGCAGTGTTTGTCGCCAGGCCGCAAGGTATATGCGTGCCAAGTTTCGTCCTGATCGCTCCAGGCACGGCGGAGCCTATTCAGAACATACATACATACATACATACATACATACATACATACATACATACATACATACATACATACATACCCACGTCCGTTTATATATATATATATATAGATTTGCCTGTAAACCGCTTTGTGAACTTTGTGTTGAAAAGTGGTATATAAGTAGTTTTGATTGATTGACTGACAATTTTATTTAACAAAAAACTTTTTTATTAAAAAAAACTTTTATTGTGACAATAATAATACAATCATGGGGAGGGAGGATCAAAATAAAAAGCAACACAATGCTTTTCACTAGTCACTAGTCACTAGTCTACGTTAAGCACTCTCTAGATCAACAATTTTCAACCTTTTTCATCTCATGGCACACTGAGAAGATGCTAAAATTTTCAGGGCAATTTTTGACAATTGACAAGGCACACAGCACTCCAGCCAAGGGCTCATGTCCCCCAATGACCCTACTAATACATTACCTTCCCCCCAAACTCCTACAGTACACCTGCAGACCATTCACTGCACAATGGTTGAAAATGGTTCTAGGTTCTAGATCAGCAAACCTTTTGGGCTCAGCGTGTCAAAACGTAGGAAAAGGCTTAACTTGAATCTGTTGGTATGTCAACCCCCCTCCCAAACGAGAAACTATTCTTTATATTTATTTATTTATTTATTTATTTAAACAAAAAATACAGTTTAATCATGTGAGGTGCTATGTATTATATAAAGAAACATCAAATAATTGCAAAAGTGAAAAATAAGTAAAACAAACTCAGTTTTTGTTAGGCATTGGTGAAACATTGTGGTGTGACAGCTTTGACATGCATGTCATAGGTTCGCCATCAGTCTTCTAAGTAAAGGAATAGAAAGAAAGAAGAGGACATCTTTAACAGGGAAAGAGGGCATGGTGCAATCAGGGAGGGAAAAAAGGAAGGAGAATGCGATGTAGGGCGATCAGGAAGGTTATTCCAGGAAGGAATATTGTGTCCAGTTCTGGTCGCCACACCTCAAAAAGAACATAGTGGAGCTGGAAAAGGTGCAGAAGAGAGCGACAAAAATGATTACAGGGCTGGGGCACCTCCCTTATGAAGAAAGACTGCAGCGTTTGGGGCTCTTCAGTCTGGAAAAAAGGCGCCTGAGGGGGGACATGATTGAGACATACAAAATTATGCATGGAAGGGATAGAGTCGATAAAGGGATGTTCTTTTCTCTCTCTCTCAAAACACCAGAACCAGGGGGCATGCGCTAACACTGAGGGTTGGGAGAGTTAAAACAGATAAAAGGAAGTCCTTTTTTACCCAGCGGGTAGTTAATCTGTGGAACTCTGCCACAGGAGGTGGTGATGGCATCTGGTCTTGATGCCTTTAAGAGGGGATTGGATTGATTTCTGGAGGAAAGGTCCATCGTGGGCTATAGGCAATGATGGGTTGTAACCCACCCATTAGTAGTAGGCTACTTCAGAGTACCGGGTGCAAGGGAGTGGCAACAGGATGCAAGCATCTTGTTGTCTCATGCCTCTCTGGGGCACCTGGGGTGGGCCGCTGTGAGATACAGGAAGCTGGACTAGATGGGCCTTTGGCCTGATCCAGCAGGGCTCTTCTTATGTTCTTAAGTATTAGGGGAACCGAGGGAAGGCAAGAGCAAGAAACAGAAGAATCCCAAGGTTCTGACGATGGCAAAAGACCAGGCCTGAGTTGCAGTTCTCTGTAGCCTGAACCATGATTGCAGGCAGGGCTTGCCTTAGGAGCTGCAGGGCCCAATGCAAAACATCAAGGCCCCCACTCCCGTGTTCCCCCCCCCATTCAACAGGAGGAGTGGCAACGGCAAGGCACCCAGCAGCAGTGTCATTGCCAACTGCTTCCAGGGGAGCTGATTTCAAGCCCATCAGAGCCAGGAGCAGGCGGGAGGGAGAGTCGTCCCATAGCAATGCTCCACTTATGGCACTCTTCTTATGATGTCTCAGCATGGAAGATTCCATGCTGGAGCATCAGCTACAGAATGAGATGCCGGCTGCAGCTGTAGGTGCTTTGCTTGCCGTCCCGGTGCGGGGCTGCAAGCATGGGGCCCAATTTGGCCAAATTGGTCAAATTGCCCTAAGCCCAGCCCTGGTTGCAGGCTAGGAGTGAGCCCCTCCTGTGTGTTGGGAAATTGTTTCACTCACTTGCAGTGGGAAGAGACCTTTCTCCCATCATCTTACCGCTTCAAGACAATATCCCAAGACAATCAGCAACAGGAATCCCCATTGTTCTTGGAATTCTAGCAGGAACTAGTTTCAAGGAGGGAAGTCTTGCAAGAAAGCCAAGTCTGCTTTCCTAAGGAAAGGGGTGCAGTGTGAGGCAGGGCACTCTGGAGCAGCAGCTTCTTGGTTGCACTGAGAAAGGGCAAACAGGGAAGGCTGATAAAGGAGAAATGGAGATCCAAGATCTATCCTGACTGCCAAATGCCACAGTGGTTCTTGGCTAGCAGATAAGAGGGAATAGGGGTGATTTAGGCAGCACCAGTAGGTCAGTGAACAAGAGCAATGGTAGTCTGCCATTATCTGGGAGGGCAAATGCCCAGTGGCGGATCTAGGGGGGATAGGGGGGCACGAGCCCTGGGCACCATCTTGGGGCCATCTAGGGGGGTGCCAGTGGCCCCTGCAATATTGTGCGGGTAGACCTGGGCTCTGGAGCCCAGGTCTACCCATTGGGACCAGCCACGAGTAGACCTGGGCTCCCTCGAGGGAGCCCAGGTCTACCCAGGGCTGCTTCTGGTAGGTAGACCTGGGCTCCCTTCAGGGCGCACTTCTATTGGGTGCCCCGGGCACCATTTTGACTAGGTCCGCCCCTGCAAATGCCCCAGGCACCTCCACTGCCAGGCCCTTTAAGGATGGCACCACTGCTTCTATCACCATCATTCTGCCCTCCAGGGAACCAGAAACAGTGTGTAAATGCTGTCCAAAGGCATTATGACGCTTTTGGACAGCTCCATCACGTTCATGTGGGTGGGCGCAGCTGTCTGGAGGTATGATTGTCTGCAGGGCGGTTATGGGGTCAGGGGCATGACTGAACCAGCAGAGCAGGCAGGCAAATGAAGAATGCAGAAAAAAGGCCCATGGGTCTATGATACAGCTGTTTATTTCCTAAACTCCCATAGGAAAGCATAGGGTTTTAAACACATCAAGGACCTTTCTTGCCATGGAGCTGGTAAGATAAACCAAAATTGGCAATCCTTCTTTTGTGTTGCTAATGTCTTCATTTGCTCCAAGTCAGGAAGCTCCAAGGATGTGGCTTTTGTTTATTGGTTCTGATGTGCAATGTAAGCAAGGTTTAGCCATTCATGGAATTTTCCAAGAAATGAAAGAAAGGCAAGGCTTCTCTCAAGCCAGTCAACCAGAGTCATTGCTTGTTAGGGCAGACCAAAGCTGTGGCCTTCCTGGAGGCTTGCAGGACCGGAGGCTTCTTGTCATCAGCCCAATTCAAATGGCAGGGAACTGGCCTGAGTTTTGCTGTCCTGACTTGCACCTTTCCCCCCAAATACGTGTGTACACAGAGAAAAAACAGAGAAAAGTCTTGTGTAGAGAAATGCAAAGTGACTGAACTACAAATGAGAACTTCCCTGGCTTGACTTCATCTCTCTGCCATGAACTGTCTCAGGCAAGCCACTCCCCAACATCAAGGGGTGGATAATTATACTTACCTTACAACATCAAGATAATACATGTGAAGTATTTGCACACTCAAAGCACACTATGTAAATGTTATTAGTCTTAAATCTCCACTCAGCTATGCAGTGGAATGCTTAGAGGGCGGGACAAAATTGCAAATGCTAAGCATTGCAGGCCTGTATAAAGTGCTTCTCCCCTTGCTTTCAGAGCCATTTGGGGCCCAGAGAGCAGAGCCTTTGCTCTCTGAGCTGCAAATGGCTCTGAAGGCAAGGGGGAGGGGCTGCTTTACACAGGAGCTCAGGCTCCTGCAACACTTAGCATTTTGCCCCTCCTCTAGGAATGCCACTGCAGCCATGAAGATCACTACTTGATCCCATGCTTCTTTCCCAGCTAGTAACTTTCCCAGCTAGTAAAATGTCTGTCATTTTAATGGGTGCCAAGTGCTTGGAAAGATGGCCTGTATTCGACAGAGATAATCATAAGAAGAGATTGCAAAGTATATGTCCCAGTGATCCTGGTGTCTATGGAAAAGGGGGTGTCTCTCTTTGTTTCATCCGCCCTGCCTGTGCAGAGAATACGCACCACCACTGAAGTTAAAACTTGTGCGGACAGCAAGAGCTTACCTCACAGCATGTTCTTGACAGCAGCGGGCCTGTGCTGGAGGGCTCAGGATTGAACCCTAATTGCTTCAAGGCCTGAGGCATTCAAAAATCAGATAGCTGCCAATAACCCTGCAAACAGCTCACCTCCTGGAGTTCCCAAGATAGCTGTTAATTGCCATGCAAAAAAGCTCAGCAGCTATTTTGCAAAAAAGCTCAGCAGCTATTTGCATAGCAAGAAGCAGCTATTTTGCAAACTGCACCTTCTCAGGTAGCCGGCTCAAGGTTGACTCAGCCTTCCATCCTTCCGAGGTCAGTAAAATGAGTATCCAGCTAACTGGGGGATAAAGTGAAAAGAAGGCTGGAGAATGCAATTGCAAACATCCCGTACAACAAAGTCTACTTAGCAAACGTCACAATGTGAAAATAAAAAATTATTTCTATATCTTTTTAATTCTCAGAAACCTAGGTGGGTCTCAATCGAATGTCACTTTAAAAATGGGTCCTGGTGCTAAAAAGTTTGAGTTACCACTGAGTTAGGTGGTACAACCTGAAAAAGAGCAAGTAATCATAGTTAATAAATAACAGACTGAGTATGAGCGAGCAATGTGATGCTGTAGCCCAGAGTCAATGTAGTTTAGATAGTATCAACAGTTTAGTTCCAAGATATGGGGATCTACGGCCGCAGTGTACCCAGCACTGATCTATCTTGAGCATTGCATTTATTTGCAGATACCTCCAGGGCCGGCCCAGGTACAAAGCAGTCTGATGCAGCTTGGGTCAGTGGTGGATGGCAGGGGGCCAAGGGGGTTGCAGCTTCAGGGCGTCCTTCATCCTAAGTCAACTGCTGCCATTGCCCCCTCTGCCATCTCCCTCCAGTCTGGCACAGATGTGAGCCAGATTGATCTGCTTCCTTCCCATGCTTTGTCATACAGTTTCCTCAAACCAGAAAGTACAGGACTTCTGGGTTTTTCTTTTTTGAAAAGGACTATGCAAACAAAGGAGTTCCTTCATTCGCATAGTCCCTTTAAATAAAACTGGAAGCCCCGCATTTCCTGGATTGCGAAACAGAGCAACGGAGTATTATAAGCTTTTTTTCAGCACACGAGGGCAGAGGTGGTAACAGTGGACCTGGGGCACCCTTGGCAAGGTCCTGCGCCGACCGAGCACTGCCAGGGCACAACCAGTGCTGCTGACGGGCACAGCGGCGCCCATGTGCCGACGCTGCTGCTTGCGCCTGTCCAGCGCCTGACTCACCGGCGCAGATGCGCTTGATGGCACGTTTGCGACAGCACAGGAACGGCGCAGATATAAGAGGTATTATCCCTGTATATATCCATCTGCGCTGGAGCCCAGGTCTACCTGGGTTAACATACCGGGTTAATAGCGATATATGATTGCGCTCTTAGACATGTCCAATAGTTGCACAGAAGAGACAGAGAAGAAAAAGGTCCTAGAGCTTATGGAGGGCCTAGACTAGAACGGCCTTTGGCCTAATCCAGCAGGGCTCTTCTTATACGTTCTCATTCAATTGCCATGGGGCTTGTAATGAATTGGCAATGAGTTGTCAATGAGGAAACCCAGAGGCCAAACACACTCATTTTTTTACTTCATTAAGAACATGAGAAAAGCCTGATAGATCAGGCCAAAGGCCCATCTGGTCTACAATCCTGCTTCCCACAGTGTCCCACCAGCTGGGCCCGGGAAGTCCACGGGCAGAAGAGAAAGGCATCCATCTCTCCCATCACGGCTTCCCTGCAACGGGGGATCAGAGGCAGTAGGAAACAATCACTGTGCCTGTCTCAAGGCCAGGAGGCTCCAACAATTGTGTCATTGTCCTGTAGGCTTGAACAGAATGCAGTTACCGTGGAATTTTCCAGAAACCAGACAGAGGTAAGGGGGAGTTGACTCAAGTCACAGAAAAGTTCTGCATTTTGCAATGAGCCTGTGGGTTTTACACTCTCCTGACATCAACCCTAGCCCAGGAAGACTTGAATCTGCCTGGGTCACATGCCCTCATGACATTCAGCCATAATTCCTTTCACATACATGCTCAGCTCTGTGTGTGTGTTTGTAGAAGCACACATGTGCATATGCGCACACATACATGTGGACTATGCATTTGATAGAGTGGGCACTTGCCCACAAAAGCTGGTGCTACAGTAACAGTCCAATCCCAACTTGCACAGGAGAAGGCAGGCTGGCTGGCCTGTGCTGCCTCCTACACAAGATAGGAGGCAGCTAAAGATCACCACAGGGCAAAGGGCTATTTGTCCCCTTACCCCAGGGTAACTCCCAGGCAGCCTGATGGGACTGCTCCGATCTGCGCCTGCAAAATAGCATGCACAAGTCCGAGCAGCTTGCAGTGGCCTGGATCAGGGCTGCGTGGCCTGGGGATGGGGGTTAGAATCTGACCCACGGGATCAGCCTCTCCCACCCTTCCCCCACCCCTTTCTGCCTCCCTCCCACCTTCCCCATCCCCAAAAGCCATACTCAGCCATAAAGCACCTCCAGCGTGGGCAGTAAGCAATTACCGCCAGTGCTGGCTCAGCACTGATCCGGTGTTCCTGGCAGTGGCAACAAAACACTAGCACACAGTAAGTAGACCGCTCACCAATGTTGCACATTTTTCGGGCTGGGCAGGAGGGCAGAATTGGGGAGGGGAGGGGGAGCGGGGTGGAACTGGGAGCAACCTTCTCCACCAGATCTTACCCTCCGTGTCGGGCTGTGCAGCCTGACATGGATGGCCTCATCTCTGCACCGGAATAATAGCCAGTAGACCTATTGCCCTTACTGTGGGGGAAGGGCTCTCCTGCTGAGCCTCCTAGGGTTTGTTTGGCTACCATTGCACCGTTGCCAGGCAGCTCAGGTTTGGGCTGCACATCACCCGTAAGGCTTTTCTGGCTGAAGTCCCTTGGATCAGTTTTACCATCTTTCCAAACTCCAGTTGAGAAGGGAAATTTCCACTCACTAAGAATTTCTGTGCATATTTTGATTTTCTGTTTCCCTAGTTCATGGTCTCATTTTGCCTTGTCAAAAGCCATGGGCGCCCACACTAGGGGGGCATTGGGTTTTTGGGCCCCCACGGGTTTTTTCAGTGGGGGCAGAGCCAGCCCCCTCTGGCACCCAGCACCCCTCCCAATCAGTGGCCCCGCACCCCTTCCCAAGGCCGGGGCATGCGATGGCCGCCCCCGGCTTTGGAAGTGGCAGCTGCAATGACACCGCTGGGCAGCGATGACAAGGGGTGTGGTCATGACAACATTGGGGGTGTGGCCACATCAACGTCGGGGCGTGGCCATGGGCATCCCCGATGTTAAACGCAAGTCGGCACCCCTGTCAAAAGCTTACACATATAGCTTCAACGCACAGCTCCTGATCTGCCTTTAGGTGCAATTTGATCAGCAGGCATTAAGAGTTATCAGACTTATTTCCACAACAGGAACATTTTCACAACTGGGTCAAGATCTGCAGGCTGAGCACAAGAATAAGGCAGGCAATTTTCACATTGGATGTGTCTTAGAAACCTTTTTCTAAATTATCTGCATCAAAAGTAGATGGGAGGGTCAAACCACATGAAACACTGTTAGATCCATGACCATACATCCTGATTTTTTTTTACCTTTCAAAGGAAAAAAATCAGGAAATACAGTCATGGATGTACAGGGTTTCACATGATTTGACCCTCCCATCTAATTTAAAATAATCATAGGGCGGATCAAAGTGAGATTGGAGCAGTGGCACCAGGAAAGGTTTTATCTGCCTTACTCCCCAACTTCCAGTTTCCCCGGACGCTGCCGTATCTATACTGCAGTGGCATATCAAGGGCATCTGACACCCATAAATTTTTGGCACCCTCCCATGACAATTATTTTTAATAACAGCAATGACATGGAATTAATGATGATGATGGCCAGTGAAGATGCACAGGCAGTGAACATGTTTTATTGCAGTGTGTACACAGGTCCCAGGGACGTGGTGGCGCAGCGAGTTAATCCGCTGTTGCTGGGCTTTCAACCGCAAGGTTGGGAGTTCGAGACTGCGTGACGGAGTGAGCTCCCGTTGCTTGTCCCAGCTCCTGCCAACCTAGCAGTTCGAAAGCATCTAAAATGCAAGTAGATAAATAGGGACCACTTTGGTGGGAAGGTAACGGCGTTCCGTGCGCTACGGCGTAGAATCATGCTGGCCACCATGATCGGACAAAAACGCCGGCTCACAGGCTTTGAAACGGAGATGAGCACCGCCCCCTACAGTCGGTCACGACTAGACCATTCGGTCGTGGGGAAACCTTTACCTTTACCTTTACACAGGTCCCACCTGCCTATCCACAAACCCACATTCTAGGGCCAGACCTGAGCTCCTGGATGCATCCAGAGAGGCTTTCCAGGGGCATTCAGGAGCCTTTCTAAGGCCTGCAGAGGCCACACGGCCTCTTTGGGCCTCAAAATGCCACCCAGAGTAGTTCAAAGAAACTTCTGGTTTTCTGCAAGGTTCCAGTCACATTCAGCGTCCCTGTGGGTCTTAAACACGGCTATTCTTGATGTGCTGCACTTGGTGTCATGTGAAGCAACACCCTGAATGTTTGCATCACTCAGTCTTGAGCACCTATTGTATTTTATATGATGTCAGTAAAAAGAAAAGCCAACATTGTGTCCTATTAGGAAAAGAATGTGCTCTTCAAGCTTGGATGTTCTTTTGTGCAGTTCATGTTCTCTCTTTCACAATGTGTAACTGATGACATTTAAGCCCCCAGTTATGACAGAAGATCAAGTGTGTTAAGAGCTCCAAATTACATCAGATCTTTGGGTTTAAAACAAGAGAAAGAGTTCTCAAACTTTGGCACTAGGAACTTGACCAACTATAAAGCACAAGAGCACAAAACTGAACAAACAGAAGGTGGGGTGTGAATGTAGTTCAAGATGATCCCATTATCCCTTTAAGCTCATGAAAAACAGAATGAAAATTCTCTGCTTGTTTAAAACAAAACTTTGCTGAATTATATCAAAAGCCTCAAGGAAGGTCAAAAGGGTACATTTAGAAAATTGTGTAACTTAGTCTTTCTGCATTGAATGAGGCTGACATTTC
>JAJKFI010000054.1:5652870-5691558 GCA_029204185.1 Lerista edwardsae | reverse complement strand
TATCTATCTATCTATCTATCTATCTATCTATCTATCTATCTATCTATCTATCTATCAAAAGAAATCAAAACCGAAGAGAAAAAAGTACTGGCAGCCAGCTAATTCCCAACCTATTAGCTGATCAGCTAATAGCCAAGGGAGCAATTGCAAATTTCAAACCACAATGAGTGAACAAAAGCAAAGAGGCAACAAGGCAGGCTTGCCTTGGTCTCTCTATGCATTTCTTCCCTTGTTGCACTTGTTCTTTGTAGTTGCTCCTTTAGTCACACTGGGACCTGCTGCTGTGTCCATTGCTCTGTTGCTCTCCAGGTTTTTCTGTCCTGCAGAGTCTTTTTGGAGCATCTTTTTTTGGAGATTCCTCCTGTAATCTGTGCTATTTCAGGTACGAGCCAATTGTATTATGACTGCTTATCAGTGTTGTGCTTTCATTTGGAGGAGCTTGGAAAACCTAGCCATGTCTTCTCTGTACTGGCAGAAAAAACCATTGCCTTAATCTGCTCTTTTTTTTTCCCCAATTTGTTGTGATTCCATAATGGCAAGTAGGGTGCCTGCAATGCACTGTAATTTTTAAACAATGGAATAGGCAGGTCAGCTGAAATAGGCAGGCTGGTTCACTTGCACTGCATCCTAACCACGTTAGGAGGCAGCAGCAGCTCAGCAGTATTCATATACTGTCAGTCAGAAAGCCTGTGCTCTTTCCATCTTGTTGAGTGAGGAAGGAGAATTTTTTTTAGCAGCAGCAATGGTAAGACATTCTTTAAGAGCAGCAAGCAATCTGGCATGGATTAATTCCTTTAATACAAGTTTCTGAAGTTTTACTGTTTGGATACAGTATGTGAATATTGCATTGGTTTGGAATTTTGAAAACAAATCAGGAACTTTTCCCCACAATCCTGTATGATTTTATGACATAGGGTGCTTTTAAGTGTGCCAAGTGGACGTTTTGTCCAAAAAAATTTTTTATTAATTGTTCTTTATGACATGCCACATTTAGCTTTTTTGGCAGAAGAGACTCCACAGTAACCATTTGGATTTTTAACATTACCCGAAGTATTGCAATAGGACTTCAATTGAACCCGTTTTCCTAATGAAGAAAGACTCATTTGACAGTTTGAACATACTTTGTGATGCTCGAGCATGGAATGTGGTTTTTCTCCTGACACGGATTTCACTGCCCAAGCTGAACATTCTTACAACATGTTTTGCAACACCAGTGTGGGCGGTACATTCGTACTGAGGGCCCCAGGATTAAGCCCTTATTCTGTCTGTCTGCTCATAGCTACTGTACATACATACATACATACATACATACATACATACATACATACATGCATGCTGTTCTTGCAGATACATATATCAGGTGGCTTACAAAGAACTACAATGAAAGCAATATTAAAACCCATTGTGTCGTCAAAACAGCATAAAAACAGCAGCATAGAAACATAATTCTATAAACATTCTATAGACATTCTATAAAACAATGAATAATTCTCAGGTTCAGTGGCATAGCTAAGGGGGGCAAGGAGTATATTGCCCCAGATACCACGCCTTGAGTAGGTATAAGTAGGTTGGTTGCACCTCCCAGATGCAACCAAAAGTGCCAGTCGCATAAGGGAGGTGTTCTGAGGCATGAGGAGACCTTGGGCAGCTACCCTGGGCCTCCAAAAGGTACTTCCGTTTTTGGCGAAAACCAGCCATAGAAAGGCACTTCCAGTTTTCATCTGAAGCTAAACAGGGAAAAACTGGAAGTGCCTTTTGGAGGCCTCCAGGAGGCCTTCTAAGGCCCAGAGTGTAGGGTGTTAAACATTTGTGTGCCCCGGTGGTCAAATGCCCTTGCTCTGCCACTGCTAATGTTCATAATGGAAGTCTGAACATTAAACAGAGACGCTGCTCCTCAAACAGAACTGCAGACTCTGTAAGCATCATCATAAATCCATGGACTTCCATTGCTTTTCACTTAGATAGCTTACAGATCTAAAGTTTTCTGAATTATTTCTCCCTGTGCTGCTTCAGTGGTTCTAGTCCCAGACCAGCCTTGACTTACCAGTAAGTAATTGTTTTGAGGCAGCAACAGAAAGCAAAAAAAAAAAAAAAAAGAGCCACTTTCCCTTCTTCAAACAGGAAGGAAAATGAGGGTTCTTATGAGAGGGGTAAGCTTTGTGGGAAATACAATAGAGTACTTCCATAGTGTTGGCCCAGCGCTGGCACTGCGACAGAGGGGTAAGTCGGTCCCGCACCAGACAAGTTCAGCCAGCACGGGGCCATTTCTGGACAAGGTGGGAGGGTGGGAGGGAGGGCGGAAAAGAGCAGGGGGCCCTGGCAGCCCCAATATGGGCGGTTGCGGCATACTCAGACTTGTGCCTGCTAAACAGCAGGCCCAGATCCAAGCAGATCTGAACATCCCCATCAGGGCAGCGGTCGCCTACTCTGCGCTAAGGTGACAAATGTGCCTTTGTACTGTGGAGGCTCCAACTTGCATTGGATACAGCACATCACAGCCAGCCGGCCTGTTCCAGTGCAGGTTAGGATTGTGCCCTTAGCTACTATATTGACCTGTGTATGTCTATCGATGTTTTCAGGGTCAATTTTAAGGCATAGATTTTTCAATTTATACATGAATGTATACGGTAGCTAATCTGTTTTGCTTTTTCAGAACAGGGGCAACAAATAACCTATCATGCTGTGAATCATCAATCCAGCCTGCAAAAACAAAAGGCAAAACATATCAGAATGTAGGAAAGAATGCAGGACAAAGGAGGAAATATTTATTGTGCTTCGTCTTTTCTCATTGCTTGTCAGCAGTAAAGATTCTGTTAGTTGAGGGTTGGACTGGAAAAACAAAGGAGAACAGTTTGGATGAAATAGGCAGGGAAACAAATTTAGTAACATTTTCACATTCTCTTCAAAAAAAAAAAATATAAGTACAGGTGCTTATTTCCACCTGGAAACTTTTGGTTTGACTCACTGACCCTGGGGTGGGGTTATGAATGAACAAACTGCAGTGCCAGAACCCCCCCCCCCCATCACAAACTTTTGCCCCCCCTTTCTTACATGATGACATAGGTGGACAGTCAAAACAATTCTAGCTCTGAAAAGGTATATCCTTACAGTTAACACTATTCACATTGCAAATTTCAGGTATTTTGGTGGGGCCGTTTTTTTAAATCCCTGTACTAATTGTTAGGGACGTGGTGGCACTGCGGGTTAAACCGCTGCTTCTGGGCTTTCTGACCAGAAGGTCGGGAGTTAGAGGTTGGGAGTTAGAGTTAGAGTGAGCTCCCATTGCTTGTCCCAGCTCCTGCCAACCTAGCAGTTGGAAAGCATGTAAAAATGCAAGTAGATAAATAGGGACCACTTTGGTGGGAAGGTAACAGCGTTCCGTGCGCTATGGCTTACAGTCACGCTAGCCATATGACCACGGAAGCTTGTCCTTGGACAAACATCAGCTCTTCAGCTTAGAAACGGAGATGAGCACCGCCCCCTACAGTCGGTCACAACTAGACCATTCGGTTGTGGGGAAACCTTTACCTTTACTAACTGTTAGAAAACCCCACTAGAAAATGAGCTATCTTTCCATTCTTTTTCTTCTTTGTAGAAGAACCTTTGTTGGGATGTGATTTTGAACACTGGTGTAAATTTGCAAGCTGAAATGAGTTAGCAACTACGCTTTTAGGCGGGAACCTGATCATGTGATATGTACAGGTAAATGTTGCAATTCTGTACGGGCTTTAACTGGACTGTGTGTCAGTTAGTCTGTGTTAGTGTGTTAGAAGCTGTCTTTGGAGTGAGATGTGTGGAGAGAGAGAGAGAGAGCTTGATATGATTTCTGAAAGCTGTTCTATGTAAATATGTTCTATAATACAAAGTTATATTTAGAACAAGTCTCCGCATCTTTATTTGGACGAACCTAAAGGTCACTCAACGTGTCCACCCCTAACACGCCGCCTCTCCTTCAACCTTCAATAAAGGTTTTCCTTTCTTTATGACCACAAGACTGGCAGTGATCTACTTAATATAGAGATGTCCCAAAACATGCTGTATAAACCAGCTTTGCCAAAAGCCACTCCCATGGAGATGAACTACCTAAAACAAACCGAAAACAATGAGCTTTTGCAAGATAAGCAGTACCGTGAAGTTTTTGAGAAGCTCCTGCACATCAGCAAAACAACACATTTTGAATATATTTAACTCTCCAGATGTCCCTGTGCCCATTCAACAGCCTAAACGCTGGGACATACTTTTGCAAGCTGCTTTTGTCCTTTGGTTCAAACTCCATAATCCAGCCCCATACATAGTATATGTTTTGGGAAAATTTCTAACATTCCAACAGCTATCTGGAGTGCTGAGATTGACATGTGCTTAGTGATGGGGCAGCCAAACTGTCCATTTATGTCAAGGGAGTGGGAGGTGTGTTCCTGATATCCCAACAAGCAAGACCACTCTCAGTGAACCCTGACTAGCTGCATGGAGTCCACCATACACCCATACACCATGGGTCTCATACACTCATGCAAAGGGAATGGCTCTGGGATTCCTGTACTATCCACAGAAATACATGTGTTTGGGAACTGTAAGTAAAGTATTTTTCATTGAGACCTTTCTACTACAAAAAGAATCAGAAAAGGTTCCTTCTGCCAAATGCCTCTGATTGATTTAGACCCCCTTTTTTCCCCAACAATGATTTTTACAGAAATCTCCCAAACCCTGCTATGTAAACCAGCTATGCTAATAGCATGAAGGCATTGAAGAGCTCAGTGGAATTGTGGGCACTGAACTTTTTGAGTCACCCAGCATTCATTGAATCGTCATGAGCAGTATGAAATGCTGCAGGATCCACTTCCATAAAGAGTTACTTTGGATCAAAAAGCATACACTTGAACACACAGCCTTTGGAGAAGGAAACAGGCAGCAAATTTCAGTTCATTTTCCTGGCAGTGGAGGTAGGTTTTTGGGGGTTTTTTGGTGATAACAAAATAAAAACATATAACACAGCTTTCTGCACCAGTGGCATCACTAGTGTTTGCATCACCAAGGAGGAGAGATCATTGTATCATCCCCACGATGGACCCATTATCATCACATACCTCACTATGCAGAATAAAATGCAATATTATACACAAAGTCTAAATGCAGTGGCATCTCTAGGATTTGAGTAACCCATTAACTTTATTTATCTTAATATACAACGATAGAGGTCCCCCAACAAATCAGTAACCAACAAAAAACAAACAAACAGTGGACAACTTGATGACTCTTACACAACTGAATAAGGGTTCTGGTATTAGGTCTGCTACATGGAAATGAGGGTTGACTCATATTCACACCTTATGGGTTCTCTTTGTTGTTCAGTCGCTAAGTCGTGTCCGACTCTTCGCGACCCCATGGACCACAGCACGCCAGGCCTCCCTGTCCTCCACTAGCTTCCTGAGTTCGCCCAATTTCATGTTCATTGCTTTGGTGACACTATCTAACCATCTCATCCTCTGCCGCCCCCTTCTCCTTTTGCCTTCGATCTTTCCCAGCATGAGGGTCTTTTCTAAAGAGTCCTCTCTTCTCATGAGGTGGCCAAAGTACTTGAGCTTCAGCTTCAGGATTTGTCCTTCCAGGGAGCAATCAGGCTTGACTTCCTGGAGGACTGACCGATTGGATCTCCTTGCAGTCCAGGGGACTCTCAAGAGTCTTCTCCAACACCATAATTCAAAAGCATCTATGCTTCGGCGCTCTGCCTTTCTTATGGTCCAGCTCTCACCGCCTTTCTTATGGTCCAGCTCAGTGGTGTCATCTACTCTCTCGCAAGCCGGAACGCTGGGCGGGACTTGAGTGATTGACAGGCCGTCGTTTGACTTCTGGTTTCTTCGCGCGCCCCGCGCGGCTTTCCCTCGCCTCGGAGGGAGCGCCTGCTCGCCCAGGCACCCGGCGCGCCCCCCACCCGTGTGCCTGGGCGAGCAGGCGCTCCCTCCGAGGCGAGGGAAAGCCGCGCGGGGCGCGCGAAGAAACCGGAAGTCAAATGACGGCCTGTCAATCACTCAAGTCCCGCCCAGCGTTCCGGCTTGCGAGAGAGTAGATGACACCACTGGTCCAGCTCTCACAGTAGTTTCACTACTGGGAAAACCATCGCTTTGACTATGCGAACCTTTGTTGGCAGGGTGATATCTCAGCTTTTTATTAAGTTGTCTAGGTTTGCCATAGCTTTCCTCCCAAGAAGTAAACGTCTTTTAATTTCATGGCTGCAGTCACCATCTGCGGTGATCTTGGACCCCAGGAAAATAAAGTCTGTCACTGCTTCCATTTCTTCCCCTTCTATTTGCCATGAAGTGATGGGAGTGGTGGCCATGATCTTAGTTTTTTTAATGTTGAGCTTCAAGCCAATTTTGGCACTTTCCTCTTTCACCCTCATCAGAAGGTTTTTTAGGTCTTCCTCACTTTCTGCCATTAGAGTGGTATCGTCTGCATATCTGAGGTTGTTGATATTTCTCCCAGCAATCTCGATTCCTGCTTGTGAATCATCCAGCCCTGCCTTCCTCATGATGTACTCTGCATATAAGTTAAATAAGCAGGGTGACAGTATACAGCCTTGTCGTACTCCTTTCCCAATTTGAAACCAGTCGGTTGTTCCATGTCCAGTTCTAACTGTTGCTTCTTGACTCACATACAGGTTTCTCAGAAGGCAGATCAGGTGGTCTGGTACTCCCATCTCTTCCAGAACTTGCCACAGTTTGTTGTGATCCACACAATCAAAGGCTTTAGCATAATCAATGAAGCAGAGGTAGTATAGATGTTTTTCTGGAACTCTCTTGCTTTCTCCATGATCCAGCGAATGTTGGCAATTTGATCTCTAGTTCCTCTGCCTCTTTGGAAACCAGCTTGTACATCTGGTAGTTCTTGATTCACATACTGCTGAAGCCTAGCTTGTAGGATTTTGAGCATCACCTTGCTAGCGTGTGAAATGAGTGCAATGGTGCGGCAGTTCGAACAATCTTTGGCATTGCCCTTCTTTGGGATTGGAATGTAAACTGATCTTTTCCAGTCTTGTGGCCACTGTTGGGTTTTCCAAATTTGCTGGCATATGGAGTGCAGCACTTTGACAGCATCATCTTTTAAGATTTTCAGTAATTCTGCTGGAATGCTGTCACCTCCACTAGCTTTGTTGTTAGCAATGCTTTCTAAAGCCCACTTGACTTCACACTCCAGGATGTCAGGTTCGAGCTCAGTGACCGCACCATTGTGGTTATCAGGAACATTTAGATCGGCCTTATAGAGTTCCTCTGTGTATTCTTGCCACCTCTTCTTAATCTCATCTGCTTCTGCTAGGTCCTTGCCGTTTTTGTCCTTTATTGTGCCTACCTTAGCACGAAATTGTCCTTTGATATCTCCAATTTTCTTGAAAAGATCTCTAGTCTTTCCAATTCTATTGTTTTCCTCTATTTCTTTGCATTGCTCATTTAGGAAGGCCTTCCTATCTCTCCTTGCTGTTCTCTGGAAATCTGCATTCAGTTGGGTATATCTTTCCCTTTCTCCTTTGCTTTTGGCTTCCCTTCTTTCCTCAGCTATTTGTAAAGCCTCATCAGACAGCCACTTTGCCTTCTTGCATTTCTTTCTCTTTGGGATGGGTTCTCTGCTGTGTCTTAAAAATTGCTTCAGAACCATCAGTCTCATTGATCAGTTTTGAATTAAGAAAATCAACTTCTTTCAAAAGGCAATTGTGTTTTCCTTTTCTGGTTATTTGGCCATACGTTTTGATAGAATACAGATATTTCAACATAGTTAGTTTCATTGCTTTCTGCATTAAATTCTGCATTGAATTATAACATGATAGTATTATTTGAAAATGCCAAGATTTTCAAAATTTCGGCCAGAAGCGGTGTCACACACACCCAAGTACATCACTCGGTGCTGTCCACATGCCCCTAGCAAAGCCAATGTTCTGCACTTCTCAATTTTGTTTTAAAAAACACAAAATCTGCAAAACAACAACACCCCATTTTCTAACACCTCTACTTTTTTACTAACTACTCTCCTTGCATGTGGTTACATCTGCTGACACTATACCACCTATATCATCTACCAAGAACACTTTTAAAGTTGTTATAATGAATTTAAAAAGGTGCCCTTGGAATAAAACCTCACAACATTGCTTTCTGCATTTCTAACTTTGGAAAACAGTGTCTAGGTTGTCTAGGTTCACCATAGCTTTCCTCTTTGCTTTGAAATTCACAAAGAAATAAAGCCATTTTCACCCACCTCTACCTGGCAGTTGTCAACCAATAATGCTCCATATAAATAGAGAAATACCCCTGCATTCATTATGCATTTAGCATAAGCTTGGGAAATAATCCTCTTACCGCATTGGGGTGATCAAGACTGAAAGGATACCCTAAAACTGAAAGAGTCCCTCACCAAACACTATATACAGCAATACCTTGCATTTTCATCTAGTTGGGGACCACAGCATGGACGAGAGTCAAAAATTGATGAATGTCAAAGCACAGCCTTACGGCCCAATTCTATCTCACTTTCCAGCCACAATGCAGCCCCAGTCCTCAAACTGGGAGGCCCCAGTTTGAGCAGGCCTCCATGACTGCAGGACGCCCCGTTGGCATGGGTGCATTGACACAGGAAAGTTGGGTAGAATTGGTCCTTTAGTTAGCTTGCAAATTTATTTTGGCTGGCAAAAAAACATAACTACTGTATATAACATGTGCAAAAACATAATAGAAATAAAAGAACAATAAAAATAAAAATGTTGATAAATATCATGGACGATTGATGAAACAGGACAAAAAAGGAAAGCGTGTGGACGAAATTTGAAATGTGCTTCTAACTGAAAACAGTGGAAAGAGCAGAGCAATAAGAGTAAAGTGGATAAAAGTCAAGGTATTGCTGCATAGGAAAGAAAAAAGCAGGTAATGACGGTTGCTAAGTGTAGGTTTCTTCCAAATAGGTGTAATTATAAGTAAAGTAGTCCCCTGTGCAAAGCACCAAGTCATTACTGACTCAAGGGGGTGACCTCACATTGCAGCGTTTACTAAGAAGACTTAGAGTGCAATCCACAGATTAGAGCCTTGGGCCAATGCAAGCGGCTTGTGTCAGCCCAACACTGTCACTCACGTGCTGTAAAGCTAGCGCACACCAGCGCTGCTGCAGCAGCATCGACACAAGCAGCTGACGCACCGCACTTGCACCGGCCGAGTCTGGCTGCACCATTGGCATGTCTGGGCGGGGGGAGGGCAGGAGGGAGGGTGTTTCTGGAGCGGGGGTGGGCAGGCTGGGAGGCGTGCTGGCGCTGGGAGGGGGTGGATCTCAGCACCAATTTGGGCTGCACTGCTTGCTCAGACCTGCGCCTGATCCGAGCAAGCCCATTGGGGCAGCTGGTGCCTCCCCCATGGCAAAGGCGCGAACATGCCCTTGCCCATGCACAAGTTAGGTTTGCGCCCTGAGTTGGTTTGCCATTGCCTTCCCCAGTCATCTTAGCTTAACCCCCAGCAAGCTGGGTACTCATTTCACTGACCTTGGAAGGATGGAAGGCTGAGTCAACCTTGAACCAGCTGTTGGAGAACCCAACTGACCCTGGGATTGAGCTCAGGTCCTGGGGAAGAGCTTCCGACCACAATGCGGCAGTCTTACCATTCTGTGCCACAGAGGCTCTCTATAGATATAATTGTAGACTTCTTATAATTATAAGCATTAAGTCTGAACTAAGTACTATTATTCTGTGGTAAGATCTGCCAGCCCATAGGTATCCTTGGGAAGAGACCAGAGCTGATGAAAGCAACTGCAGCAAGCTTGAAAACAAAGACTCCCTGTCCAAGAAGATTGGAGGGGTTGGTGGAATTTAAAGAGTTAAAAATATTCATAAAAGTTGCTCTTTTCAACGTAATGTAAATGAGCACCATTGTTGCTTTGTAACAATTAATCATGGCAAGTAGGGGAAAGTACTGCATGAGCTTCATTTATAGAGTACAATCTGTAAGATTAGAAAACAACAATAGAGGGTATTGTAGCACAAACATGCTACCCCTCAAGACTAGAGTGGCTACCCCTCTGGAATCCGGCAGGATCTGGTTTTACAATTAAATTCCCTTGCTTGCCCAGGGCTCACCACGTCACATAAATACTGGCAATTAAACAATCATACCCTATTGCAGAGGACAAAATAGTACAATATGTTTTTCTTAGACCACTGTGCTAAAAGAAGAGTATGCTTTTATAAATGGCGTTCCCATAAAACTGTCCTTGATGTAGATGTATGCTACATGTGGGATTATTCCACATTCTTTTTTAAAGACTTCCCAGCCATTGAAATGAATGAGCATTGTCATCCTCGCCCTCAAGACTTTCAGCATCCATTTGTGAGGAAGGTATTTTTGTGCCCCCGTTCAAATGTAACTGAAAATCAGCAATCAACATTAGCTTTTCAAAAAAACAGTTGTGTAGTTTTTAACTGGAAAGGCACTGTATTCATTCATTCATTCATTCATTCATTCATTCATTCAATAAATAAATAAATAAATAAATAAATAAATAAATAAAAGTTTTTATTTGTACATTGTTAATAAACAAGTCTATATCAACTAATAAAATGCCAGATCTTGAAATCACAGTCACAGTCACTAACCTTTATTGGCATAATAGATCTTGAAACACTTTTTCTTCTTCATACAGATTTGGTTTATCAAGTGACATAAAAATACAAAAAATGGGGAGAAAGGGTAACAAGACTTCAAATTAAGGAAAGCCACCATTTGTTAAGGGAACTCCACTGTTTTCCTAATTTCCTTTTGGAAGGAAGAACACAATTTTTTGTTACCTTGCACAACCTTGGGAGATAACAGATTCATGATTACAGGATTAAGGCCAATAAAATACCAGGAAGTAAAACCCAGGACACAGATACACGTCAGGGGCGGGACTGTGATATAAATCCCTCATCATTCCTACCCCATCAGAAAGTATAAGTCCCTCGGTGGTTCACTTTGCACAGTAGGAAGCAACAGAGGTAAGCATTTGTCTATATCGTATATAAACCACTTCACTGAAGAAAGAAAATCAGCTCACTTTCACAGGTAAGAAACAACCTCAAGTTCCAAAGAATTCTTTTAATCATACTGGGAATAGAAAGATAAGAGTCATACATGATGTAAAAAATTATCATTTTAAACATCCCATGTAATGAAGGTCACAAACTTGTTTAACTGAGTATCATAAACAGTTGCTATAAGTGTAAGATCCAGAATCCATTTGCATTTCAATCCAAGGTGTATTGTGTCTTAAAGTGCTGAACTATATGGCTTCAGACATGAACATGTTTAAGATAGATTAACATGCCCTAGTCTGTGGTTGGTCTTGGAACTGACTAGTGCAAAGACAATCTTAGACAAAATCGTACGTGATGCTCAAAATATGTTGTTGAACGAGCAGGAAGCAGTGACAATAGTACTCTCCAGTTCAACATGTACTGTATGTAACTTGGAAATTTCCAAGTCCAGAATAGGGACATGCGACTTCAACAGAGGGGTCTTCTCAAAAACACGAGGAATAGTAAAAAGGAAGCTGAAAGCAAAATCAAGAGGGTCAAATCTTTCCAGATGCCTAGAGGTTATTTAAAACTACAATACTAGACACTCACTCAGGATGTATACCTTTAAGGAGAAACACATCCCCAGGTCCAGGAGGATGACAGCATGGCTCAAGAGTGGAGTCATGGGAGCTATAAAAGGCAAGACGACTTCCTGCAACAAATGGAAGTCTCATCCAAAAGCAGAAAAAGAAAAAGGAATCCTTACTCTGGCAAAAGAAATGTAAGTTTGCCATAAGGGCTACACAATTAGAGGAGTACATGGCTAAAAAGTGAGGAGCTCATGGCCACTCTAAGCGCTCTGTTTATTCAAAGGGAAGGACAGGAGAGAAATCATTTGAATAAATCCACAAATAAAAATATCAAGACAATAAAAACTTCTTTAAATACATAAAAACAGGAAACTTGCTAGGGAGGCAGTTGGCCATTAGAAAACAAGGAAATGTAAGGGAAGCTTAAAACAAATTATGCAAACTGCAAAGAAGTTGATTTTTTTTTGTATCTATCTCCACTATAGAAGACATAGTGGCAGATGTGTAAGTGCAAAGTAATGCATATTGGGGTAAAAAAATCAAAAATTTACATATAGGCTAATGGGTTCTGAACTTTCTATGAAATGGCCCAGGAGAGAGATCTTGGGGTGCTTGTGGACAGCTTGACTGAAATGTTGACCCAGTTTGCGGTGGCAGTGAAGAAGGCACCTGAGGGGGGACATGATTGAGATGTACAAAATTATGCAGGGGTAGATCGAGTTGATAGAAGGAATCTCTTTTCTCACACACAGTACCAGAACCAGGGGGCATCCTCTGAAACTGAGTATTAGAAGAGTTAGAACAAACAAAATAAAATATTTCCTTACCCAGCATTTAATTAGTCTGTGGAACTCCTTGTCACAAGGTGTGGTGATGGTATCTGGGAATTGGACCGATTTATGGAGGAAACGTGATTTATGGAGGGTCATGGTGGCGCTGCGGGTTAAACCGCTGCTGCTGGGCTTTCTGACCGGAAGGTTGGGAGTTCAAGACTGCGCAACGGAGTGAGCTCCCTTGCTTGTCCCAGCTCCTGCCAACCTAGCAGTTCGAAAGCAAGTAGATAAAGAGGGACCACTTCGGTGGGAAGGGAACGGCGTTCCGTGCGCTACGGCGTATAGTCGTGCCAGCCACATGACCACGGAAGCTTGTCCTCGGACAAAACGCCAGCTCTACAGGCTTAGAAACGGAGATGAGCACCACCCCTACAGTCGGTCACTACTAGACCATTTGGTTGTGGAGAAACCTTTACCTTTATGGAGGAAAACTCCATCACAGGTTACAAGCTATGGTGGGTATGTCCAGTCTGAGATTATCTGGTCGCTTATCATGAAGACTGGATAGGAATTTTTTCCTGTCATCCGAATTGGCCATGGATTGCAATTTTTTTGCCTACCCAAGCAAGGCAAGGGAGGGACAGTGTGTTCATTAGCTTTCATGACTTAAAAATTGGTCACTTGTGTTTAATAAAGTGCACAATCCTAAACTGAGTTAGGCCATCATAAGCTAAGCCAGCAAAGTTTGGCCAGCACAAGGGACACCGTAAAGCATGCTTGGACCACTTTCAGAGAGGCCAGCACACAGACGTGAATCATCCTCCCTGACTCTGAGAGAAGTCCAAACATGCTTTATGGTGGCCCTTGGGCCAAACTTTGCTGCCTTAGCTGATGTTGATCTAATGTTTAGGATTGCGCTCAAAGTCTGGTGTCTTCCTTAGGGGTGGGCTACCTCAGAATGCCAGATGCAGGGGAGTGCCAGAGAGATACAAGTATCTGGTTGTCTTGTGTGCTCCCTCAAGCATCTGGTGGGCCACTGTGAAATACAGGAAGCTGGACTAGATGGGCCCTTCACCTAAGCCTTCATGAGGCTTTTCTTATGTTCTTTTAGGGCAGATAACCATGTCCAAACTGACTTTCTCAGAGACGGAGCCTGAAGAAGTGTATAATAAGAAACAAAAAATGAGATTATATTTATTTTTACCCTGCCTTTCTACCTGAAGGGACCCAAGGCAGCTTACAAAAAAAAAAAATTACAAAAAGCATAAAATCACAATTAAAACACAAATCATATATTAAAACTTGTAACAATTTAAAACATCATAAAAACATTAGTACAATAAAATATAAGCGCAGCAGCAACCACCTTATAAAATAAAATCCCAAGCCAAATGTCATTTAAATGGCTGAGAACTCAGAAGGCTTGTCTGAAAAGAATTGTCTTCAGGCTTCATTGGAAAATCTCCAATGAGGGAGCAGTTCATAAATCTAGGGTGCTTTGACAAATTAAAAATTAACAAATCATTACATCTAGATGGCATCCACCCAAGAGTTCTTAAAGAATTCAAATGTACAATAGATACTTCAGTATACATTGATCTCACAGAATCTGTGCCTGCGTGGCTCCAGTGTTGCTTAGCCTGCGCACATCCGTGCACTGGCTCAGCTTCCTTCCAAGTAGCCGCGAATGTCCTCCAATCCTGCAGTTCAGATGAACCGGCACAAGCCCCTTGCACAGACCCAGGAGTGTCATGAACATGCCACAAAGCATGTCGCACCTTCTTGAGAGTCAGCTAAGCCAGCACATGGATGTACGCTAGCTCACAGAGGCTGAATCAAGCCTCCATAGTGCTTAGGAAAGGTATGGTGAGGAGAGTTGGTGAAAGTGGCAAGAGGGTGTTTTGGGGGAGGGAAGGTGGGGGGAGGGGGAGGCGTGCGTACCCCCACCCACTTACCTTCATGGCCAGCCCTGCACTAGCATTTTGCTGGCAGAGATCCAAGTAACCTGATAGTGGTGGCTGCCATGCAACACCAAGTAAGGGAAAATATAACCCCTTACTCCAAGGTGTGTGGCAGCCAACTCCTAACGTGCACTGGATACGGTGGAGGGCAGTTGGCCTGCCTGTTCCAGAACAAATTAGAATTGGACAGTAACCTCCTACAGTTCTTCAAGAATGTCAATGAGCATATGGATTGAAATGACCCAGCTGACATAATCTCCTTGTAGTTTCCAAAGGTTTTTACAAAGACCACCTTGAAATGCTCTTGTGTAAACTTAGCAATCATGGAGTAAGAGGCAATCCTTCTATGGATTGGTAACTGGTTAGGTAGCCACGGATAAGAATAAATAAGTGGGAATTTTCATAGTGAAGGAAAGGGAGAAGCGGAATGCCCCAAGGATGTGCTTTGGGGCTAGTGTTTTTTTAACTGTTCATCTGGAGTTAAGGGTAACGAGGAAAGTGGCCAAGTTTGCAGATGACACCCAAACAGTCGAACTGGTAAAAACCAAAGCAGATTGTGAAGTGACCTGACAGCAGTGTCATGTCATTAGCAGCCCAATCCTACCTAAATCCCCACGAAGCGATGCATCAGTATCAGCATCAGCTCAGCTTCTGCTGTATCCCACAGAGAACCTTTGGCCCAGCCACATTATGCATGCACACATTTGGCAGCCCAAAAAGAATGAGTTTGCATATATATATATCAAACGTTTTAATGATGGGAAGTTGCAAAACTCACAGGTGCTGTTTTGTCTTTTGCTTTTCAGCAATGCATCTATCTTTATTTATATCCTTGGTCACAATATTGCACCAATCTGGACAGGTAAGAGATTTATGAGTTGGAATAAAATAACAGAGCACTTATAGTAGATGCCCTGATTTGAAATGGGGAGTGTCCAATCATTTCTTTTCTATATGGCACCTTTCATCTTAAAAACTAAGATGCACATAAAGTTTTTTGAACATACCCCACTTCTTTATACAGATCTATACCATTGGTCCATCTAGCTTAGAATAGCCTGCACTGACTGAAACAAGCCATCCAGGATTTCCTGGAAATGTAAGGAATTTAATCTGGAGTTTCCTGCATACAAATCGTGTATGCTACCCACTGAACTACAGCCCATTCCCATCCCACTTACTAAGCCTACATGTACAAATCAAATGCAAGGAAATCTTGCCATGGAGCAGAAACCAACTATAATCGTTTGCAATGTTTCTTCAGGTATGTTCCAGCTGGCCATTCACATACAGAATCTGTCTATAACAACAAGCCTGTGCAAAACCATGTGCAATTGGATTGCTCAGACTGGAGCTTCTCACCCCTACAGAGGTGTAGAAGGAAGCCAGGCTGAGTTTGAATGTCCTCTTCGAGTGGGATGTTGCTAGTGAGCAAAGAACTACAGCCCATACAACTACAGACCACGACTGTGTGATCTCATTCCTTGGACATTGATATGATCTGTCAACACCACAGTCTTACCATGCAATAAAATGAAATAAAAACAATGCCTCTTTCATTGCAGGCCTTTGCAAATATTGATGCTTTGAAGACCACAAATGTAGCTCAACAGCAAGAAATTGTTGATGAGCACAATAGACTGAGAAGAGGGGTAACACCAACTGCCTCCAACATGCTGAGGATGGTAAGATGCATTTGATAATCAAACAAGATTGATTGCAAGCATCTTGTTGTCTCGTGCCTCCCTGGGGCACCTGGTGGGCCACTGTGAGATACAGGAAGCTGGATTAGATGGGCCTTTGGCCTGATCCAGCAGGGCTCTTCTTAAGTTCTTATGTTCTTAAGATTACAGGTGGGCTTTTTTCCCCCTGAAATAGCCATTCTGAGGTCTGGGGAGGCTGCACTCGGCCTTCATCACCCTCACAAAACCCTCTGGACCTGTCCGGAGCACTGCTCTGGTTAGATTCAGAGGGTCAGGTGGCCCCGAATCCGCATGTTTGAACACCCATGGATTTCTATATCCATGGGGGGTTCTGGGAACAGAACCACAGCGGATAAAGAGGGCCAGCTTGCTCATGTTAGCAACAGCAGCATTTTGAAGGTATATTGCAGAAGAAACAAGCATTCTCTTTCATAGGCATATAATACTGAATACCTATTAAAGTCAGGCAGTGACTAAGGGCAAAATCCGAATCTTGAGTTAGGCCAGCAAAGTTTGGCCAGCACAGGGAACACCTTAAAGTGCGTTTGGACCACTCTCGGAGTGAGGGAAGATGGCGCACATCTGTGTGCTGGCCTCCCTGACTCCGAGAGTGGTCCAAACATACTTTATGGTGTCAGTGTACTTTACGGTACTTTACTGGAGCTCAATGACTCCAGCCCATCCCTGTTGACGGCACAAAGAAAATAACTAAATAAACCATCAAAACCCTTTTGGCTGTCAACAATAGATCTACAAGTAGAGACAATCAAGAGAACATACAGTAGATGCTTCCAGGAAATGAATAAGACAGAAAGAATGTTTGAGAATTTCAATCCTAACCCTGCACTGGTACAGCCATGCCACAGAGCCTGCCCTGTATCCAACACAGGGTTGGAGGTTGCTGGAGGGTAAGGGGATATTTTTCCCCTTACTCTGCATTGAGGTCCAGCTTTCCCTATGGGGCTACTCAGATCTGCCGCAGCTCTGTGGCCCAGAACTAGGGGTTAGGACACGATGTGTGCTGCCACAGCTGACCCCAGCCCCTCCCGGGCCCAATCCTCCCCTATTCTCCTCCAGCCCAGAAACACCCACTCCCCACCCCTAAAACGCCTTCCCTTTAGTGTCTCCTATCTCCTGTGCCGCCTGGCACTACACAAAGGGATGTAGCATACCTTGCCGGCACTGGGGGAAAGGCTCACTTTGTGCCCCCCCCCCAAGCCAGCAAAGCCCTGCTTCCTAGGAGGTACGCAACCCATGGCCCTGCCTCCCCTGTGGAGCCAGGGGAAGTGTGTCAAAGCCGCCAGTCACCTCCCAGCAGACCTCGGCTTGCAGAGCTGGTGGAGGTGCATCGAAGCCAGCAGAGCCACACCTCCCAGCAGAACGGTGCCCAGGTTCTGCTGGGAGGCAGGCTTTGATGTGTCTCTCCCTGGAGCCGGGGATGGCGCTTCAAAGCTGCCAGAGTCCTGCCTCCCAGGAGAACGTGGGTCACTGTCCCGGAAGGCAGGCTTCAGCACATTGCTCCTGGCTTCAGCTGAAGCCGGGCGAGGCTAGTCAAAGGAGAACTCCCGTGTTCTCCATGGGGATGAGGCGCTGCAGACTCAAAAGGCAAAAAGGCAAAATTTTGCCTACAAAAAGGCAAAAAAATTTTGCTCCCTTGAAAACTTTGCTTCTGGGGCAAAGGCCCCCCTGCCCAACCCCATTCTTCACCTCTGGCTACACACCTGTCTGCATTGCATACATTGTGCCAGCACAGCCAGCTTGCAGGTCAGCACAAATGTGCCTTACATGTGCTTGCAGCACTCCTGAGCCAGCACGGTGGGCCCACACCGGCACAGCATACCCTGTAGATTGGGCTGTTCATCATAAAAAGAAACAGGCAATGCACATACATACTTGCCCCTCTTTTATTTTATTCTGTTGTCACCACCTCCTCCTCCTCCTCTGAACTGGCCAGATCCCTCCTGCTTCGAAAGGAGAAGAAGGTGCAATAGTGGGATCTCAGTGGGAACCCAGGCAGCAGCTCAGAGGCAATCCGGGGGGGGTGTCAGGTACTGCCCCCCATGGCCTCATGCAACTTCTTCTTTTTTTTTTTTAAATAAATTTTTTAGTTTATTGATAAAGGTATGGGTAAGGAATACAGAAAATAAAAGGAAAGGGGTTAACAAGGGAAACACATAAGGTAAATCATTGTGCGGTGTCTTAAACCATAAAATAATACTTAAAGTATCAAATCTTACTCTTAACAATTGTTAAGTAAACATTTTTCCCCCGCTTATAAACTAAATTCTATAGCCATACATTTAAGCAAACTTAAAATATATCCAGTTAAACGTCTTCTTTAGCATATGGTCTCTATCCAGTTATAAAATAATGCCCAATACTGACTGATCTCATTCGATTTTCTCTCTTTCAATCTTTCAGTTAAAACATCCATTTCTGCTACTTCATAAATTTTTGCAATAATTTGCTCCAAAGTTGGAATACATTCATTTTTCCATTTCTGAGCAAAGACTAATCTAGCTGCTGTAACAATATGAATAATTATATACTTTTTCATAACATCTTGAATTTCTGTACATATATTCAATAAAAATATTTCTGGTTTAAAAGGGATTTTACATAATACCATTTCTTCAAGCATTTGATGAATCTTTTGCCAAAATAATTTAGCCTTAGGACATGTCCACCACATATGATAATAAGTACCTTCTTTAACCTGACATTTCCAACATTTATTTGGTACTTCTACATACATCTTTGATAACTTTTCGGGAGTTATATGCCATCTATAAAACATCTTATAAATATTTTCTTTATATGAAGCTGCCTTTGTATACTTGATATTTATTTTCCAAACTTTCTCCCATTCTTCTAAAGAGATAGCATGTCCCACATTTTTGGCCCATTTAATCATTGGTTCTTTAATACTTTCATCCTCCATTCTTCTCTTCAAAAGAAATGCATACATTTTTTATATATAATGATCTTTCTCCTCTAAAAAGTTTAAATCAAATTCTGTCTTCTCCAAATAAAATCCAACTTTACAATCTTCTTTAATCCTTGACTTAATTTGAATCTCAGACCACCAGTCCAGAAAAATATCATCTTTTTCTATATATTCTTTAGATCTTAATTTATTATCTGCATTTAATAGTTCAGTATAGGTTCTATTTTGGTCTTCTCTGAACCAACCTGTTTTTGTTCCTATCTCTAGAGGCCTAATCCAGCCTGGAATTTTCTCATATACTTTATATCTAATTTGATCCCAAATCCATAACAGTGATTTCCTTAAACAATGTTGTTTAAAACCGCTATAATACTTCGCTTTGTCATAAATCATAAATGCATGTAGACCCACTTGAAGATCATATGATTCTAATTTAGCTATTCTTTTATCTGTCGGTATGGCCCAATCTTTAATCCAATTTAATGCCGTTGCTTGATAATATAACAACCAATCTGGAAGTCCAAAACCAGCTCTATCTTTAGCATCTTGAAGTAATTTAAGACGTATTCTAGGTTTTTTCCCTTGCCACACAAACTTCGATGTGATTTTATTAATTTCTCGGAAGAAATTAGTCTTTATTATTATGGGTATAGTCTGAAACAGATATAGTACTTTTGGTAAGATATTCATCTTAATTGCCGCTATTCTCCCAAGAAATGACAGCTGTAGTTTATTCCATCTTTCAAGATCATTTGAAATTTCTTTCAAAAGTTTTAGATAATTATCCTCCATCAAAGTACTATTTTTATTTGAAATCTTTATACCCAAATAGTCTGTTTTTTGTGTTAGTTTTAATCCCCATTTCTTCAAGTCTTGTTTTTCTACATCTTTAACATTCTTCAACATCAATTTAGTTTTTTCAAAATTAATCTTCATTCCCGCCATAGCTCCGTATTCGCTTAAGTCTTCTAATAAGAATCTTAAAGAGTCTTGAGGGTCCTCCAAAATAAATACTACATCATCTGCATAAGCCTGTACTTTGAACTCTTCGCCTTGTAATTTTAAACCTTTAATTCTCTCATCTTCTCTTATCAATGTCATAAGCATTTCTAACGTCAAAATAAAAAGTAATGGTGATAAAGGACAACCTTGCCTAGTCCCTTGTTGAATCTGAAACTCATCAGATAGATCTCCATTAATCTTAATTCTTGCCGATTGTTTAGAGTAGATCTTTTTTATTGCTGACATAAATTTTGGACCAAATCCAATCTGGTCCATTTGTTTAAGCATAAACCTCCAATTAACGTTATCAAATGCTTTTTGAGCATCCAAAAATATCAGACCTAATTTTTGAGTTGAATGTCTCTCATAGTATTCCAAAATATTAATTACTGTTCTCAGATTCTTCTTAATTTGTCTACCTGGTAAAAATCCAGATTGGTCTTGATGAATTATCTCATTTAATATCTTCTTTAATCTTGTAGCCAGAATTGTAGTAAAAATCTTATAATCAACATTTAACAGAGATATAGGTCTATAATTTTTAATTTCATTTTGATCCGTCTGTGCTTTATGTATCAATGTTATTGTGGCCTCTCTCCAAGATTCTGGTATATCTCCCGAATTCCAAATATCATGGCCTCATGCAACTTCCAAGCACTTGCCTGCCTGCATGTCTCCTGCCGCCGGTGTGGATGGTGGTCGAGGTGCAACAGTGAGGCCGCCCGCCCACATGCCTGCCTGCCCCCCTGCCCACCTCTCCTGTCTCCCCCTGTGGTGCGGAGGGTGGATGAGGGGCTGGGTGCCAGCAGCAGAGCAAAGGCGAGCCCAACCACCAGCCTTCCTGCCTCTGTGTCTCCTCCCGCGATGCGGAGGGTGGACAAGGGGCCAGAACGAGGGGTCTCCTGCTGCCTCCGCCACTGGGGAGCCTGCAGTGGCACCTGGGTTATGGTGCCAGGTCCCCTGGCTGGAGAGAGTCCCCTGGCTGGGACCCAGGTCCAAGAGCAGGGCAGGTGGTGCGGGTCCGCTGCAGGGCAGAGCTAGGGGCTCATGCTACTTGCAGCTTTCCCTCTCCGTGCCCCACAGGCACTGCTGTTGCTTGTTGGGGGGGCGTCAACCCAGCGTGGTGACACCCGGCTAGGCCAACGCAGGAGAGACGCTACAGCAGCAGCAGCAGCAGCAAAAATGATGCTGCAAGGCTCAGCTCTGCATGGGCTGCAGCACATTGCAATTCCCAGTTTGCTGCTCAGGGCATTAAAACGGGGCTGGCAGCTATTTTTCCGGCCCCCAGCCCAGCGCCCGCAGCATTTGTTCCCCTTGCCCCCTCTCAGGAAACACCTCTGTAGCAGCTCCTCCCACTTTTTCCTGTTTCACTTAGGGCTTTTCTTACCTTCCCCGCCATGGTCTTCACTCAGCCACTATTCTAAAGTAGAGCAACTGAGTGAGCCAGAAAACAGCAAACGTCATGGAGGAGGCAAGTGGAGAAAAGGTAAAGCAGCTGCAGGACTAGTCAATGGGCACAGGGTGTCGCCTGCACCCACACACTGCCTAAGGCAACTCACCTGCCCTGGCCTTATGCACAGGAAAAGCCCTGCTTTTATTATATTGCTGCTGCTGCTGCTGCTGCTGAATATTTTCAACAAAAGGAGCTTACATAGCAAAATACATTTAAAAATGTTTACTGTTCCAAAAGGGCTCAAAATCTTAAAAAAAACAAAAACACAGATGCAGAAGAAACACCAACAGCCATTGAAAAAGATACAGTGCTGAAGTGAAGGAGGACAATTGCTCTTCCCCGTTAAATACACACTTTAAAAGGTGCCTCTTTGCTTACGTAGCAGGACTTACAATTTTCAACAAGAAATGGATGACTAATGTTTTAACCAACACGTTATCAGTTCATAAACCCCAGTAACGCCACCAATGGGGAGAAATCCAAAAATAAGCCACAGCCCAATCCTAGACGGGGCTGGAACAGGCAAACCAGCAGACCTGTGCAAAATCCAGTACAGTGTCAGCCCCGGCCAGCGTGGGGGCAGCTTACCTGGGTGGCTCCACGGCTTGCCTGGGTCGACGTGACTCCCTGCACTGGCCCAGCACTTCTTGCGCTGCCACAGACACGCCTTGCCGCACATTTGCTACAGTCCTGGGCTGACGCAAGCGACCTGCGTCAGCCTAAGTGCACAACAGCATCGCGCCCTCCAAGATTCTACTTCTGTCATTCACTTGTATCCATCATCCATTTCACAACTCACTTTCTTTACCATGTAGGAGTGGAGCAATAACATTGCAGCTAATGCACGACAATGGGCAAATAAATGTACTTTGCAACACAGTCCAGGTGCAAGCAGGGTAGTAGGTAAGTCAGATCCTTGTCATCCAATATACATTGAAATATATTGGCTCTGTTGAAGAAAAATTCCATGGTGTAATAAGTGTCGAGTTCATATATTTTCAAACGTTTCATTTCAGTGCAAAGTTGAAAGAGAGTACAACTGGTTCATTTCAATTCTGCTGAGTGGCCTTTGTAGCTGTGTGTTTTATATCGCCTCACCATCCTGAAACAGGGTATTGGACGTTTTCCCCAAATTCTTCCATTTCAGGAGGAATTTCAGAAGTCTTCCATTAGCATATTCAGTGCCAATGATACAGTTGTCTTAAAACTCACTCCCATCCTCACAGTATGCTGGCAGACCGCAAGGTCTCCCAGCATGCCAGTCTCTCTGCCAGTCTGCTCGGCTGGCAGGGTTCTGCTGGCAGATCAGGTTGAGGATCGGGGCGGATTGGGGATTGGAGCTTCAAGGGCGCCTGCCATTTCCCAAACCCCCAACCCAGCACAGACACAATCCCCCAACAGTCTCCTCTGAACTATGCCAGCAAAAGAGCTACTGTGGATCAAAAGAATCTCATCAGGGACAGTAGGGCAGCTACAGAAGGTCAAAACTCTATTTACAGTGCAGAAACATGTCATGTAATTGGCCCCTCCCCCTTGCTGCCGGAGCAATTCTGGGTGGCAAAAGCCATGTGAAGAAGACTTCTCCCTTTTGCTTTCACTGCCAGGAATGGCTCCAGTGGCAAGGAGCAGGGACCACTTACGGAGTACATTGCCCCGCCTCTAGCTACACTATTGATCAGGGACCATGAGGCAGACAGGAAGATAAGCAACGTTTTTTTATTCCTTGCCTCTCCTGGGTGGCCAGGTCCCCAGTTGGTGCACAAGATGCAATGGGGTTTTTTGGTGATCAACACAGAATGCTAAATAATGAGAATTTCTACTGAAAATGCTACATAAAATGAAATTTAGGTCAAAAATGCAAAAAAAAAAACCAAAACCACCGCTTTTGCTTATTATGACATAGTTTGACACAAATTTAGATCAATTTCACAAAAATAACACCACTTTTGTTTATTTTTGACACAGTTTTGAGGAACCCACAAATAGTTTTGCAGTAAGGGATCAGGAGGATGAGGAATGGTAAAAACAGGAGGAAGCTTGCTTAAACTTGCATGAACACACATGTTCCTAGTTCACAGTGCATGCTGGGGCGACTTTAACGGAATGTGGAAGTAGGAAGTAGCAGTTCCTTGATGCTCCAAGCAGCAATCAGAGTGCAGCTTGGGAATTTTTGAGCAGGTTATTTTTGGGCTGGGGTGTGTGTGCCAGTAATTACTTGCCTTTGTAGGGCCATTCATCCTTATTTATTGCACTGTTTGTACAATTTGCAATAACAAATTGGATAAAATCGCATAACATTTCCCCTTCTAACTGAGCAAGAAGCACTTTTTCAAGTGGTGTTGCTCTTATATTTAGTAGGGGGAGAGTAATTGTCCCTCTTCACCCCTGCACAGTGTCTTCTTTAGTGGCTGTTGCTGGTGGTGTTCTGCATTTTTTTAAAAAAATTGTGAACCTTTTGGGGACAGGGAGCCATTTAACTTTAATATTACTATTTGCCTGTAAACTGCTTTGTGGACTTTATGTTGAAAAGCGGTATACAAGTACCTGTTAATTGATTGATAACACCACAATTTGCTCTTTTAATCAAGAAATTTTGGAAAAAATATCACCAAAAAACCTCCACCCCTATCTATAGCAAACATTGTTTCTTGGTGTCAGCAACTGCTCATAATAAACAAGGTGTGGAATACATTACACACACAAAAGATCTAAATATAGTTATTGTACTTTACAACACACGTTCTAAGTAGAAAACAATGCAATGACTTTATAGTTTGCCATCTGAATTAGAGAACTCCTTTGAAACAGTGGATCAACAAAAGCATTCATAGAACTGTACCCAACTGAACTGTATTTCCAGTCAAACAACAATTAGGGTCAAGGTGGCAACATTTCAAATTGGTAGCAATAGTTTTACCTCTAAATGAGATTCCGCCAGCAGGGCTAAGATTATTATGAATTGTAGACACTAGGAAGAAGAGATGTTCCTAGCAGGAGTTAATGCTCTTTTTCCTGAGGCCTTTTCCACTGAATTGCAGAATTAGCCGAGCCTTCTGGTTTTTCTGAGTGATTCTCTTTCCATTTGCAGATGGCATGAGCTGTGGTGAAAATCTCTACATGTCAAGTCACCCTGACACATGGCGAGGTGCAATACAGGCTTGGTATAATGAAGTAAAAGGTTTTAAATATGGTGTTGGAGCAATCAATGGCGCAGTTATTGGCCATTACACTCAGGTACAGCAACATTAGTCACAGTTTCAGTTGTTGAGTTTCATTGACCGAGTTTCACTATGGCAGTGGTTCACGGTTTTCAACGGGCAATTCCCTTGACCTGCTAGGCCATTGACTGCAGATCCCCACTGTAGCCCATTAGGGCTGCAATCCTATACACAGAGGTGGTCCGGTCTGGGAGTGCGCCCCATGGCAAGGCGACGAAACCGCGCCTCCGGTACATCACCCCACCCCCGTGCGTCTCCCCGCCACATCTCCCTGCGCCCAGAAGAGCTCCATTTCAGAGCGTTCCAGGTGCATGGGAGGGCGAGAGGGCCAAAAAGCACCCAGACTCCGCACAATGGCGCGCCCCCGCCACCCAGCACCCATGCGGCTTGCCATCCCTGCACCTGCCTGGATCCGTGACTGCCTATACATTGTATAATGCAGCTGGTTTTTCACAAGGATTCCTCGGTTCCCCAGGCTGGTTTCTGCAGCTCCCCAGGGAGCCACAGCTAAAAGTGTTGTGAGCCACTGCACTGCTAGTTTAGCAACTGTTTAGAAGCTATAACTGTCATGAAATAGCAAACTAGAAAGCAGAAATATCTGTTATCAGAACTATGTAAAACTGTTGCATGGAATCATAAATGGGAAAATATAAATTGCACTAACTCCTATATGATAGTTCTTACGACGCTCTGTATAAGCACCATTCAAGTGCTTATGCAGTTGTGCAGTGGGGAGCATGCTGCATCCTGGAGTGGGGTGACAGCCCAGAAGACCTCCTCAACATAAGGAAACGTTTGTTTCCTTACCGCTGCGCTGCATTGCAGCAGCATCAATGCAGGACAATTGGATAAGTTTGGGCCCTAAGACGTACTGCGAAATAGATGGCGCCATTACACAGGACTGTGCCATTACACACATTATTGTCTTGTGGTGTGGGGGATACTTGCTAACTGGCTAAGGACGCAATCGCAGGCACCTGTTGCGTCAAAGCGACAGACACTGCTCCGACGTGGGGGCATTGAGCTGCACCCCCGCATCGGCACTGAGTCTCCAAGACTCTAGAGCTGCTCTGAGAGCGCGGGTGGAGAGCATTAACTCCAAACTCGGCTGGCGCAGGGACAGCTCTGGCTAGGAGGGATGGCGGCTCTTGGTGGGCAGAACTGATAGGGGGTGGGCGGGCCGGCCAGCCCAGGGAGGGGATAGGCAGTGATGTCTTTCAGGGGGAACGGGCCAGAATGGGCGTTCCAGATCCTAACGGGCTCCGTGGCTGGTTCCGGGCTCCCGACAAGTGCCAATCAAAAGTGAGTTCCTGTTCCTAAATCGTTTGAATGACACCACTGGGGATAGGCCTTGGATGCCTCATCCCCAGGTTGCGCAGCCCCAGTTTGTGCTGTGTAGACTCCTTGGATCTGCACCCACAGGACCGAGGATCCGAGGAGCACATTGGGGAGGCTGTGCCCTTGGCGCCCTTTGCTGCATTGGATGCCGCGCGGGTCCGCTGGCCTGCCTACTCCGGCACAGTGTAGGCTTGTGCTGCCCCTTTGGTTCCCCAACCACATCATCCTTATCTCTGCTTTACTGCCCAATCCCAAGTAAGTTCTCCGTGTAGCAATGCAGTGGCACCAGTGCCAACCACAATGTATCCTGCAGGGGCATTTTGGTTGCTGGAGGTAAGGGGGCCTTGGGGTAAGGGCACTGCCCCGAAGGGCACTGCCATTGCTTTAGGCTGCAATCCTGTTCACACGTTCCTGGGAGTAAGTCCTACTGAATTCAGTAAGGCTTACGTCTGAGTAGATATGCTGCATAGGATGGTGCTGTGACTCTGCTTTCGTGGCAGCCTGCATTATTGGAATACTAGTTCCTCTTGCACAGGCCTTGAATAGGATTAAGCCCTATTAATATTAATAGGCTAATATTAAGCCTATTAAAGTTTTGAAAAATAAATGCAGTGAAATATATATATATATATAAAATCTGGCACCTGTTAAATGCTGTTTTACAAGGTATCCTTTAAGTTGCCTGCTAGCCCCCGCCCCCACTTACCCGAGATGGCTTTCTCTGCAGCGTTGCTGCATCTTCCCTATCCAGAAATGGAGACACAGGTGTGTCTCCCACCCACCCCCATGGACATGGAAACCATGAATAAAAGGGGATTCAAAAATCCCCCCCTCATGCCCTCCCATTGCGCAAATAACATATCTGCTTCAGATTGAACCCTCCTTGTCACTGTTCCTGGGTCTTGGTAGCTCTTGCTCTCAACACTAAGCTCTTTTAACTCTATGAAAAGATAAAGATGGAGCCGGGGCAGATAAGCCTGGGAGGGGGGTGGGATCTGTGGTGCTGGTGCCCTTTTCCCAGGCCTGATCTGCCAATATGGATCAATGTAGATGTGCACCAGCGATATCACTGGCGCAGGTCCAGGTTGACCATAGTGGTAGCTGCGGCTTCCCCCAGGACAAGGGGACAAAGGCCACCTTACCCCAAAGAGGCCTCCAGCAGCCAAAAATCCACTGCAAGGTGCAGCATAGCCCCCGCTGGTGGCACAGCGTCAGTATGGGGGAACTTGGGTAGGAAAAGGCTGTTACTCGCTGAGAAATATAAAAAAGATACACCCTGTGAAAATGTGTGTCTTTGTACAGTTAGCACAGTCTATCTTAAACCTGAAATAGCTACCATATGCAGCGATGGGATCTGGGAATGAGGAAGCGGAACGCTGGGCGGGACTTGCGCGTGATTGGCAGCCCGTCTGTCCCATTCCACGGCTGCCCTGGCCTCAGGGGGGGCTGCCCCCCAGTTGGCACGCCCCACCGCTGCTCGCCCAGGCACCCGGCACGCCCCCCACCCGTCCCGTCCCCCGGCGAGCAATCTGAGTGCTAGGAAGTCTAAGATCTCTGCAAGAGAAGTGCAACCTTGAGAAAAATCATAGGAGGATTTCTATACAATAAACAAAGCAAAATATATCACCTTCATCAAAATACAATGCTACAGAAAGACTCTGCCTAGGACACCTTCGAATTGTCTTTGGCATCCACACCCTTGACTTTTTGATCATACTCATATTCTTTTTTTTTTTATCCGCAGGTGGTTTGGGCTGTTTCTTTCAGAGTAGGTTGTGCCATAGCCTTTTGTCCTAATCAGCCATCGTTGAAGTACTACTACGTTTGCCAGTACGCCTTCGCGTATGTATTGATTTACTTTTTATCAGCAATGCTGTTTTTACCTCTGAAAAGTGAATATCAGGTTGCCAGCCCCTGTGACCACCTTTAAGAAGCTGCTCAGCTTTGCTCCCTACAAGCCAAATTTCCCCCAAGACCCGCTTCTGGATACCTTCAGGCCTAACCCAGGAGCCAGCAGGTTCCGTCCTGGAGCAGATCATTTTATTTGGCTCCATCAAAGGCAGAAACTGAAAGCTGGCCTCCCTATATCAGTCTTACTAAGAATATTTATATGCCACTTTTCAACAGGAGTAGTTCACAAAGTGGTTTGAACAGTAAAATACAGTACATCAATAAGTGGTTCCTTGTCTCCAAAGGGCTCAGTTTTCATCCCATCTTTAAAATATCAGCTCCATGTTTACAAGCAGCCCAGAAAATAGGAAAGGGCGCCATGAACTAAGGCAAGAGCAGTTCCAGTATATTTGCCAGCTGCCACCCCTGCTAGCTTGCCCCCCTCCCCTGTTCCATTGTTGCCTTCTCCTCCTCGCTCTTCTTCTGAGCTGCCCAGCTGTTTATGAAAGTAGCCCGGGGAGCAAGGAGAGGGGGTGTTGGGCTCAGCACTGGGTTCAGCACAGTGACTTAAGGACGCAATCTTAACTTGTGCAGGAGCAGGCAGGCCCGCGAGCCTGCACTGCATCCTAATGCAAGTTAGGATTTTGCAGAAACTCACCACAGAGCAAGGGGATATTTTCCCCTTGCCCCGGAGTAAGTCCAGTGTAGTCATGCACCCGGTTCTCACCGGTTCCCCAGAACCGGTTTCTAAATGAGCTGGCCCCGCCCACGGCAGCTGGCCCGCCAGTGCTGTCATGCAGCTGGAACGGTGTTCCGGTTGTTACATTGCTCCGTTTTTTTTGCTTTGCACTTCGTGTTGGTGTGTGTTTTTTTTGCTTTGCACTTCGTGGGTTTTTTGTGTGTGGCTCCGTTTGTTAATTGGACCAGAAAACAGGGCCATTTCCCGCCCATTTGAATTTCAATTGCAAGCAGAGGCAAATCTAAGGGAGGGCAAAGCTCTTAAGTTTTGAAAGAAGCCTTACCTTGCAGTGGAATCACTCCTCTCCTGCACCATTTTAGCCAATCCTCACAGGGAAAAGCAACATCTTGGCGTTGCTTACTGGCTACAGCAGCAAGGGAGAGGAGCAGTGGTGACATGGAGGGGAAAGGCATCGGAACGTGCATTCCAGAACCTAACCTTAGGGCTGGCTCCGCCCACTTATCGCTGGCTTTGTTTTTTGTTGTTGTTTGCTCCGTCCCCCATCCTCTCTGTTAAGTGCTCCTAGAAATGCAGACCTCCCTCTCCCCCTTGCAGGATTGCCCCCCAGCCTCTCCTTTAAGTGCTCCTAGAAATGCAGACCTCCCTCCCTCCTTGCAGGATCGCCCCCAGCCTCGCCTTTAAGTGCTCCTAGAAATGCCTTTCCTTTCAGACTTCCCTTGCAGGATCGTTGTGCATGAAGAGATTTTGTGTGAGCACAGAGCTTAGCATTGCTGCACTTCCTTGTAGCCTGCAATTCACTATATCGATCTTTGTGGAAGTTGATTTTCCCTGTGTTTGGAACTGTGGTGAGTTCTCTAGAAAAGTGTAAAGGGAAGATGTACACGTAGTTGTTGTTCTTTGTGGGTGTCATGAAATTGTGGTCTTATGTGAACCTGGTTAGTTGGGAGAGAACTACTCAAGTGTAAATGGCTCAGGTGGGGGTGATTAGTTCATTGATATAAAGTTAAAAGCCTCAGGGAACAGACCCCTTTGGCTGCTCTCAGGGAAGGTTAGCCTCACTATGTGTAGTGCTGTGGAAGCTGGTTGTAGTCAGTCAGTAAGGTAAAAATCCTATAGGATTTTTTGTTGTTGTTTTTGTCCTTTGAGTTCCTCTCAGTTAAGTTATAAACAAAGGGGTTGATTATTGTCATTTTAATATTCAGGTTTTATGGTACAGAGCCTCTGTAGTTTATTTATAACTCTTAATATATGTCAATAAAATTGGGTTTTTTACTTCTGTTATTTGGCTTTCTTTTAAGAGGGATTTTTGCCCAGGAGCTCCCTTTGTTGTGTTGAGCCTGGGCTGGTGGCAGCAGCAGCTACACCTGAGGAGGGGAGTTACACCCCCCCTCAATAGGTTAACTAGATTTCCTCCCACAAGGTTTGTTGCTTTTATTGCTGGAATCTTAAATGATGTGGGTACTACTTTAAAGCAACATTGTTTGACATAGTGAAGCACGAGATTTCTCCTGTCTCTCTTGAGAAGCAAGAAATTTCTTGTGAATATGAGACATAGTCTGTGACCATTCATAGGTCTACTAAAATGACATGCAGCATCCTGTTGGTCTGGATGGCATAAAATGAAGCTTGAACTGGGGATACTGTGGACTAGTAACTTGCAAAGTGGATCACTATATGATGCAAATCCAAGTAGGAATCATAGTTCAGTATGATGGTTTCTGTGAATTAAGCTGTTGTTAAAGGCTGGTTTTCCCGCCTGCCAACTCTAAAGTTTGCACAGCGTTGATTACCCAGCACAGTTATTTACAGGTGATAATTATTATTAATTGGGCATGATCCAGTGTAATTTAAGTGCTTTTACATTGCATTGATTTTGAGTAGTCAAACATGTGCTTAACTCTCCCTCCAGTTGAAATCCCTAAGACATAAAGACTGATCTAAACTGTTTACTCAGAAGTCAGCCCCATTATTTTCAGTTGGATCTTCCAAAAAGACAGGCTTATACTTGCAGACTTATGCATATATTGCTGAATGGCTTACTCTTTAGAAAGTGTGTTTAGAATTTCAGCCTTGAGAACTATTGGCTGAATTCTGCCCATAATTGTAAAGATTATCCTATTTTCCTGTGTCATTGCATTCCTCCTACCTCCAAATCACTGACAGTATGATGGGTTTAGAAGACCTTGTGTACATTCTGAGAACTCTTTAGAGTATGGTCAGGCACACACAGCCCAAAAGAATTAGATTGGGAAGAGCTGACGTCCCCCTTCTCAGGCCTTCTTAACATGCTCTGAGAGTGATCTGGAATAGTTTGGGAATTGTTGGGTCTGCTTGATGACCTCACTTCCTGCCATGACATCACTTCCGGTGGGCGGACCCCAACAAGTGCCAATCAAAAGTGAGTTCCTGTTCCTAAATCATTTGAATGACACCACTGCTTATGATGTCACTTCCGGTGGGCGGACCCCAACAAGTGCCAATCAAAAGTGAGAACCTGTTTCTAAATCATTTGAATGACACCACTGGGTAAGTCCCAGCCAGGCCGACAGTCCTCCTTAGATCTGCGCCTGCAAGTCCGATGATCCTGCAGTGGACCAGATCGATCTCAGTTCCTTCCCCCTCCCCGGGCTGCCCCACCCACAGGAATGCCCCCCTTCCATCTCGTTCTGACCTCCCTCCCACTTTCTCCCCACCCAGAAAAGCCCCTGCACTTGCTGAACTCAGCCAGCGCATGGGCAGCTTACTGGCCGCCGTCTACAGCGCAGGACCAGCACTGCGGACATGTGTCGGCCCAACGCAGTGCTTGGATTACGTTGCCCAAGCAGACCCACATCTTTCTCTTACCTTGAGCTCCTCCATTCATCAGTCACCTCTCCTGGTTTGCTGAAACCATTAGTACAGGTAGAGCATGCTGGTAGTGCCAGGGAAGCAAGCAGAAGCAAGTGGAAGAAGACGTTTGCAATGGGCCAAGAAGCTCAAGGAAGAAGGTGTCAGGTACAAGGAGGCTCTGCCTCCTTCTTGCCTACCAGGTCTTCTTGCTGGGTGGGAGCCTGTTGTGAGTGCTCATGGGAACAAGCCATCAGATGAGGATTGCCTGGCTGCTGCTGCTTCATCCTGAAGGTCCATTGCTGCAATTGCTTTCAGTGGCTGTGGCATAGGAGAACAAGCTGGTCTGATCAGTGACGTATGACTTCATCTTTGAACATCTGGAAATAAAAAGCCACTGAGTTGCAACACAGCCAGGCAATGTGACTGCACAACAGCGCAGACCCCTTACAGAGAACACAGCTCCCAGCGTGCCCTGCATTTCCTGCTTCATTGAAAAACCAATGCAAAAGAAGTGAGAGACTCAGAGTGCAGCTATCTGGCCCTTGCCTTCTCACCTTCACTTCTTCCTCTGCTGGGCCCAGTGGAGGGGGGAGCAAGGTAAGAAAGCAGCCCTTCAGCCTTCAGGGAGTCTCGCCATCGGCACTTGTAGCATCGGCCTGAGAGCTCTAGTGCCAACGCGGAGGTGCTGTTCAGTGCCCCCATGTCAGCGCTAGTGATGTAGCATCGATACAGCTATGTTGTGTCGCCACTACATGAGAGGGAGGATTGTGCTGTGAGACAAATGCAGGTAACTCTTTTTAGGGCCATTTCTCCAATTCAGAGCGCAATCCTAAACTGCACTGGAGCAGACAGACCGGAGGGCCTGCGCTGTATCGAGCACCGCTCGCAGGGAGACTGGCGTCGCCCCAGAGCAAGGGCATATTCATGCCCTTGCACGAAGGGAGGTGCAAGCCTCCACTATGGACTCCTCAGATCTGCACCTGCAAAACTGTGGGCACAGAACCGAGTCTGCACACACACACACACCCAGGAACTCCCACCCCTCACCCACTCCTGCCTGCCTAGGAACGTCTCTGCACCAGCCAGGCCTGCAGCGCCAGTCTGGGAGTCATAGCACTGCCATGGGGTGCCACTTGGTGCTCCCGCATCAGCACTAACGACATAGCACCGACACAACCACGTTGTGTTGATGCTATGTCCCAGGAGCATTGCACTGCTCATTAAAACCCACTTAAAGTAAATTCAAAAAAAGTTGGGAAATCCAATCACAGATCTTCCACATCACACGCTGTTAGGACAATTTCAAAAGTTAGATGCTTGCAATTCCTCCATTCGGAGCATCCCCAAGGATTTACTTGTTCATAAATGACCTGGAGACAGGGACAAGCAGCGAGGTAGCCAGCAGCGAGGATGACACAAAACTTTTCCGGGTGGTAAAGACCAGAAGGGATTGTGAAGAGTGCCAGAAGGATCTCTCCAAGTTCGGGGAATGGGCAGCCAAATGGCAGATGCGTTTCAACGTAGACAAGTATAAAGTGATGCACATTGGGGCAAAAACCCAAAACTTTACCTATAGGCTAATGGGTGCTGAGCTGTCTGTGACAGCTCAGGAGAGAGATCTTGGGGTGCTGGTGGACAAATCAATGAAGGTGTTGACCCAGTGTGCGGCAGCAATTAAGAAGGCCAATTCCATGCTTGGGGTAATTAAAAAAGGGGTTGAGAATAAAACAGCCAATATTATCATGCCATTATACAAATTGATGGTAAGGCCACACCTGGAATATTGTGCATAGTTCTGGTCGCCGCACCTCAAAAAGGACATAGTGGAGTTGGATAAGGTGCAGAAGTGAGCGACGAAAATGATTATGGGGCTGGGGCACCCCCCTTATGAAGAAAGACTGCAGTGATTGGGGCTCTTCAGCCTAGAAAAAAGGCACCTGAGGGGGGACAGGATTGAGACATACAAAATTATGCACAGAAGGGATAGAGTTGTTCTTTTCCCTGTCTCACAACACCAGTGGGGACATCCACTAAAACTGAGTGTTGGGAGAGTTAAAACAGATAAAAGGAAATACTTTTTTTACCCAGCGGTTAATTAATCTGTGGAACTCCTTGTACGGGAGGTGGTGATGGCATCTGGCTTAGATGCCTTTAAAAGGGGATTGGACAGATTTCTGGAGGAAAAGTCCATCATAGGCTATATGCCATGATGGGTGGTGCAACCTCCTTACATTAGTAGTAGGCTACTTCAGAATGCAAGGTGCAAGGGAGTGGCCACAGGATGCAAGCATCTTGTTGTCTATTGAGCTCCCTTAGGCACCTGGTGGGCCTCTGTAAGATACAGGAAGCTGGACTAGATGGGCCTTTGCCTGATCCAGCAGGGCTCTTCTTATGTTCTTATGATTTAGACATGTAATGTGAAAGAAGGGTGCAACAATTGTTGAGATATTAAAATCCAGATATTAATATCCTCTTTCAATTTTTGTCCAAAAATATACAAACCAAAGTGTTCCTTGATATCACACATTACTTGACTCATCAATTATTGAATTTTTTTTTGTTTTCTCATCACAACTGCATATGGTGCATTTGTGTGTATGTGTGTATGTGTGCGCATGTTATAAGAAATAAAGCAGAATCAGCACTTAGACGGGAAAAAATCAGAAATTTCAGGGCACAATCCTAACCTGGAGTTAGGGCAGCACAGTTAGGCCAGCAAAGTTTGACTGGCACTCCGTAAAGTATGTTTGGACCACTCTTGGTGTCAGAGAGCCCAGCACACAGATTTGTGCCATCCTCCCTAACTCCGAGAGTGGTCCAAATGTGCTTTGTGGCCCTGATGCCAGCCAAACTTTACTGCTCTAACTTTGCCGGCCTAACTCCAGATTAGGATTGTGCCCTCAGTGTAAAGAAGGCAAAAACTCTTGGGCCATTTCTGCCCATCTGCTGACCCAGCGAAATAATTATTTTGTAGCCCTCTTTTAACTATCAACCAATGTAAGCTCCAGTGGTGTCTCTGGCAGAGGCGGATCTACAGGGAGGGCAAAGCTCTAAGTGTTGCAAGAAGCCTTACCCTGTCATGTAAATCCCTCCTCTCCCTTGCTGCTGTAGCCAGTAAGCAATGCCAAGATGTTGCTGTTCCCTGTGAGGATTGGCTAAACGGTGCAGGAGAGGAATAATTTCCACTGCAAGGTAAGGCTTCTTGCAAAACTTAGAGCTTTGCCCTCCCTTAGATCTGTCTCTGGTCCCTGGGTGCCTGATGATGTAGCTATGCCACTAGCAAGCTCCATATCAAGACACACAAGTCCCAGTGAGAACAGAGGCCACTGAGATGAATTGGATTTCCATTTATATACTGGGGAGACCCAAAAGAAGGTGGTCTTCCTTCCATTCTACTCTGACCATGACCTACTTCCAAGCAATAACATCCTGGAAGTGGAAGTTTCCTTCAGACCACATGACCAGTAACAAACATCTATTGAAGAAAGTAGCTCCAGCCAGCTGGCCTTCTTCTTCTCCCCTTTGAATTCATTTCTGGACACAAATGGAATCTTCTCAGAACGTAGGAGTTCTCAAAGTCACAGTATCATCAAAACAGGGTGAAAGATGGGGGAACTGAAGCCATTGGAAAGAACGACCGTTCAAGGCCTAGTCTTTGAGCTTGGCTCTGTATCCAAGTATGCATATACACTGCTGATTTTATGTTGCTTATTTCCATTTTACATTCCAGAGGAAACTTAACCCCCCTGATACCCACCCCCTACAAATCAGGAAAGCCATGTGGGGACTGTCCAAACGCTTGTGACAATGGATTGTGCAGTAAGTTTTGAGAACATTAAAATTATCATAAAGCAAAAGTATTGACATCCATTAGTAAATACTGACGGCCTTTAGAGAGGTTTGAAAAATTACAGTCTTGTCTTCATAAGCAAAAAGTCTGTGTCATTCAGCAAACAAGAGTTATCCTCAGCCCCGAGAGCCTCAAGCTAAGCTTATGTTGTGTGATGAACTTCCAAAGTAGTCATGAGCATACCAGGACTACAATATCTGTGGATTTGGAGCCTGTGGCCTTGGCCCCACCTGACCAACCAAGTCTAATGAGCTGTGTTCCAGTTGGGTCCAGAGGGTGATCTGAGGGCCGGGGAGGCCGCGCACAGTGTCCCTTCAGGCAAAAAAAAAAAGTTACTTCCAGGTTCTCGGGGCAAACCAGAAGTGACATTTGTATGCCCTTACAAGCAACGGCGTCATGCAGCCAGAACGCTGGGCGGGAGGAATGGGTGAGCGGCAGCCCGCCCGTTGCGTACCGCTCCATTTTGCCGTCTTCCGGAACGCGGGGGTGGGGAAGACAGCGAAACGGAGCAGTACACAACGGGTGGGCTGCCGCTCACCCGTTCCTCCCGCCCAGCGTTCCGGCTGCATGATGCCGCTGCTTACGAGGTATTCTGGGGCATGGGGAAGCTGTGGTGAAGCTGTCTTAGACCAGGGCATGAAGCCAGCAGCTTTATACAATAGTCTCTGAATAGTGCTTCAGGGCTGTTGTGATGGGAAGTATTAAGGGGTACAACATTTCTTTTGGGGGTACAAAGTGTCTTGTGGGTCTCTTCCCTTCTCCATTGGATTAACATGTCATATGATGATTGGATCATAATTTCTATAAATTGCAATGTACAGCTAACCACAGGGACTAGGTTTCTGGGCTCCTTCTCTATACCTGAAATTGTGGATAAGAGGGAACCTATGATGTATTGGATTCTCCCTTTCCGCCCACTCCAAGCAAGAAGGTTTTTTAGCAACTTAAAATAAGAATTTACGAAGATAAGAGGGGACCCCAGATCCATGGATAATTGAAACTGTGGATACAGAATCCATGGATACGAGGGCCCACCTGTATAAAATTACATAGGCTTGCATAAAATGTGAGTGCTAATCATCTCAAAATATACGTAACGCAAACACTTACTAAGATCCCAGGAAATTTCCAGCTCCCCTCTATTGGCTCCAAGGCCCCCTTTATGACCCAGGCCCAGGTACCTCCTGCCTGTCATGGACCCTGGTGAGACAGAAAAGTGTAAGATCCCAGGGAATTTTCAAGGCTTCTCCTTTGGCTCCTGGGCCCCATTTTTGATCCTGGGTGCAAGTTACACCTGCACTCCTTCTCATGGACCCTGTAGCGCCTCATCATGCAAGGTAGACCCATGGCTACCTTGCAGTTGTACAAATCAGAACAGCTTGAAAAGGCGCATTGTCAAGGAAGAAAAGTCTCCAACTCTAGTTAGGGATTTGAGCCAATCGAGATACTTTTAAGAAGCAGGCAGGTGCAAGAAAAAACACAAGCCCTCTTGCAAGGAGTGATCTTCTAGTCTTAAGGCAGAACATGACTAGAAAAAAGTAGGGAAAAAAGCACCTGAGAACAGATATGATTGAGAGTGGAATCCTATCCTGGAGTTAGGCCAGCACAGTTTGGCTGGCACAAGGGCCCCTGTAAAGTGTGTTTGGATCACTCTCGGAGTCAGAGAGGCCAGTACACAGATGTGTGCCATCCCCCCCTGACTCCAAGAGTGTCCAGGCGCACTTTACAGTGGCCCTTGTGCCATCCAGACTTTGCTGACCTACCTCCAAGTTAGGATTGTGCTCTGAGACATACCAAATTATGCAGGGAAATGAGTAGAGGGATGTTCTTTTCCTTCTCACACAATGGCAGAACGAGGGGACATCTGAAGGGGTCTGAAAAAAACATTGCTTTTGGGGCCACAGCCACACACAGGCTGCCAAACTAAAGCGTCTTCCCACAGGTCAAAGGACAAAATGTTTTATTTTGCTTGCTTGCTTGCTTGCTTGCTTGCTTGTTTGTTTGTAGGAAGTATAACCAAAGCTAAAAATCAAAATGTAGTTAACTATGATTTAATTTTATTAAAAAAAAAAAGATGAGAGGTCAGCAACATCCACCAGCCAGAATTTTTGAAGCCATTTCTTTACTTTCTAATGTATATAATATTGATGAATTATTTTTGTTTTAATTTTTAGCCAACCCATGCTTGCACGATGATGCGGTTACCAACTGCAAGCAGTTAATTGATCAAGCGGGCTGTTCTCATGAAGTAACAAAAGCGAACTGTAAGGCTTCTTGTCAATGTACCACGGAAATAAAAATGTAAGATCTGGAGCCAATTGTTTATGCAGATCATCACTGTGTAAAAACTATAACTTCCTCTATTAAATTAAACTATAATTTAGTTTTGATTATCACTGGGCAATGATCATAGATTATATTGTTTCCAATAGGTATATATTTTACATACATTTTTCATCTTTTCTGATGTACTGCTTTCCTGTTAGCTTTGCACTAGATGTTTTCTCTTTTTTATGATCTGTAAACAATTTCACTTGAACTAATATAATGTTATGTGAAAATAAAATGTAGCAAATTGCATTTTGACTATTTATTGCATGTGTTATTCACATAACGTATACATAATAGTGATGAGCAAAATATCCCAGGCTTGATTTGAACCAAGACCTGCAGCTATGAGCAAGATTAGAGAACTCTCAAGGATACAGTCCTTTTTTCCCCCATGAGTTCATAAACATTTTAAATTTTTGGTAGATTTTGTTTTTTCTCCAAGGAGGAAAAGTGCAGAAAGCAGTGTTATGTGTTTTTATTCCAAGGGTGCGTTGGCAGGAGCTCACTAAAGGGCAAGGGGATAATTTCCTCTTACCCCAGGGTAAGCCCCAGGCAGCCCTACGGGGCTGCATAGATCTGCACCTGCTAAATAGCGGGCGCAAGTCAGAGAGGCCTGGATTGAGGCCACGTGGCCCAGGGATGGGGTTACAACCTGGTCAAATGGCCAGATCCGGACTCCACCTCCTCCCTGGGCCAGCACACCCATGAGGCTGCCCTCCTTCCACCTTCCTCCTGCCCAATCTCCACCTTCCCGCACCTCCCTTCCACCTTCTCCTCCCTCCAAAGCCCCAAACTTGGTCAGCCGGAGGAAGCCTTACTGGGCAGTCCCCATGGCGTGGCTGGGTCGTGTCTGCTCCTTGCACCAACCCAGCACATCCTGGGCTGCTGCAAACCCAGCACATCTCGCCAGGCCATTGCAGCGGGGAAATTGTCCAAGGGACCAATCAAGCTGTAGCACTATTCCAGAGGCACAAACAGTATGATGATTATTTTTTACAATGTATACCCCACCTACCCATCATCCACATGCATGACGAAATAACTATGTTTTGAGTCCTCTCTGAGGAGCCTTGAGGGAGGGGGGGG
>JAJKFI010000054.1:5598963-5644191 GCA_029204185.1 Lerista edwardsae | reverse complement strand
CACACACACACACACACACACACACACACACACACACACACACACACGAAACACTTATTTCAGTTTACACTTTTACATGGTGCCCAAATTATGGTATGGAAGTGAAAGCCTTACTTAAATTTAGGATAAACATCAGTAGGATTAACTAGAAATGTATCCCTTGCAGAGAGAAGTAAGAATCTGCGAGAAACCAATTGTGACACATAATGCCAGAATGAGAGAAGAAAAGGTTTATATCAACTGCAAACTTGCAGACCAGCTGTGCAAGGAAAGCATTTCAAAATGCTACCAGAATCAACAGTCAAATTTTCTTCATCCATATCTCACTCTCAGCCCCAAAACTTGGGTAACACGGAAGCAGTAATACACAAATTAGCCTTCATCATCACTGGATGATTTTCCTGCTAAACCTTCGTCGTCGTTGTCATTTCCATACTCAAGAGCATCTTGGTCATCATGATCTGACTGAGCCTTCTCCATCTCGTCCTCCTCCTCTTCACCACAAGATTGGTCAGACTGGAATCCAGACTTCTTTTCTTCTTGTTCCTGTCCCTGAGACTCTCTTTCTTCTAGTTCATTTTCATTATCACTATAGGAAAAAGAAAGAAAGCTTCATGCTGGGATTTTTGAAGTTCAATTACTTCCTTAAAAAACCTATTATGAGCCAAGTTCTGAAACAAAAAGATCTCAATGACAAGGAGCTAAACTCAGTAACTAGCATATCATTGTGCTTGTCTAGTAGTGACCAAATAATTCATTCAAGAGTATTTATAGCCCAATTCTATCTTCCAGAGTGAGGGAACATTTAGGAATATCACTTGCCAGGGTGAGGGAATATTTATTCCCTTGCTCTGGGGGTAAGCCCATGCCAGAACACCATGTCTACCCAGATATGCACAGCTGGTGCAAGTCCACATGGACCCAGATCAAAGAATCAAGGCTGAAAGGGGGTTAGGATTTGGCAGACACCACTGCCGCAGAACCCACCTTCTTCCTGGTCTCACTCAGACCTCCTACCCACCCCCGTTGCTGCTCTGTTCTGTGCAGCCCCCACTTCCCTCCCTTACTGCGATGGCAGGCAGACATGCAGTGGCTACAGGCATGAGGAGCTGGCCACATGTCATTTGCAGTGGCCAAGCCACACGCTTTTGAAATAGCCAGAAAGTGCCTAGCACCATTGGAACACTTGTTCTGGTGGCACTAGGCTCCTTTAGGACTGAGCCATTAGTGTCAAGTTGAGGGGCATTATTATTTTGATAGGAAGACAATGCAGCATCTAGTTTCTCCTTAACACGGAAGAAACATTCATTTTATATGCATTGACTTGTTTATTTCCCCTGCTTTTCAGGCAAAAAATACTCTCTTCCTGGAAACCTGCTTTGCTATTAGGAGGCACACCTAGAAGCTGGAAGGGAACTCTGGTAGGGATACAAGTTTCGCCAGTCCTGCTCTCCAAGAAATAAACCATTCCCTGCCCACTGTCAGTCCTTGAATGAGGCAGGAAAAAAAACTTTCTTTGAGATTTCTGATCCTTTTCTAGCTGTAACAGAACAGTTTTTAAAACATGTCAAATACAGTTATGTGCATTTGCCGCTTTCAATATAAAAAGTATAGCAGTTCCGCCAGTAATTATGTAGCATCTCTACTTTGACCTAAAGTATGTAGTTCCAGCACAGTCAGGAAGCACATGCTGATGGATGCAGGACCTGAAGCTTGCTTTAGCCTGTCAAAATGTGCTTCACATATGCTTTTATAATCAATTTCCAAATCACCAATTGCAGAAGTAGGATTGCAGAATTTCCTGCTTTTTTTGCCAATGGAGAAGAGCACTCCACTGCCATTAAAGTTGAGGAAAGAGCCTACAAGCACTGAAGCGCCACAGTAAGCAGGTTCACTAGGGTATCCGGATCCGGGAATGCAAAACTGTTAGAACAAGCTCTAAAAAAGCTTCATGGACCCCTTGAGGGAAATAAGCAAAACACTGTCTCCTAATTTAAAACTTCTAGGGAAAAGTCATCAGCAATGTCTACCTTCCTTTGACGGCTGTTGAGCCTTCGGAGTCACCACTAGAATGGTACTGCACAAGTGTTTCTACAGCTGTTTGGCCTTTCTTTGAAACAAACTCTTCACACAGGCCCAACTCTCGGAGGGTATCAGAGTAATGTTTCTCTGCTGCTACCCGGGCATTTTTCTAAATTAAAGAAAAAGGAAAATAATCATTTAAAAAATAGTGCAGAAAAATTATAGCAGAATTCATTATGTTCCCAAGTTTAAAGAAGTCATCACAGATAATGTAATTGCCATATTTCAAAACATAAGTGGCCCATAGGCTCGTAAAGGCATCCCTTATTTCAAATGTAAGGGAATATTATAGCATATAGCTTCATACAGTGGAAACTACAACAAGAACAAAATGCCATGTTCAGCTTGGAGGCTTCTTGGATAGAGAATATCACTTCAAACTTATTTCAACTACATTAGCTTCTCATGTGTTTCTGGTGCATAATTCAAGGCACTGATTGTTAGCTTTAAAGCCCCATAGAGTTTGGACCCAAGATAAAGGCCTCCAATGCTCACATGATTTGATCAGCCTATTAAGATCCTCATGGGAGGCTCTACTCTGCATGCTATCTCTTGCTGAGTTTCATGGGCAAATAGGACAAATCCTTGATGGTGGCGATCCTGAGAACTTTCTTCCCTTACAGAAGAGGGACGTTGCCTCATCCCTCCTGCCATGTGTTACAAACCCATTTGTTCAACCAAGTCATTGTGGAATAATGATGTTGAGCTCTTCATTGGGAGGCTCAGGTTGCTACTAGTTTGGCCTGACTGCATGCTGTCTGTTGTGATTCAACTGATCTATTTTTATTCTTTGCTATACATTTTTATAATAAATGGCTCTGGATTTTCAATATATTGTTAGCCACTCTGGGGACCAGAAAGCAATATGCACATTTAAGAGAAAACCAAATACATATATAGAATACAATGACATTTTTAATTTTACACCCACAGCCCTGGTTGGCAAACATATATTTGGGTTATTTGTGCAAAGATTCAATTAAATGTATCACTTCCACGCTTTGTACTGAAGTGGGTCAAAAATGCAAAGCAAAGGGAAAAGAGACAGCTTTTTTCAGATACAGTATTATCACACACAATCATAAGTGGGCAGGCAGAATAATGACATATTCAATTAGGCCTACAGGAATTACTCGGTGGGAGTTGCAGGATTAGGGAGGGAAGGCAAATGGGAATTCTTGAATATCAAGGAAAACTGGCATCCCAGTGTAAACAGATACAAGTAGCTGAGAGTTGAGAGACAAGTCAATAACCTGTGCAGTTCTTTCCAACAACAGTGGCATCCTTTCCACCCTTTCTTCCATTTCTTCAAGTTCCTGAAGATATTCTTTCATTCTTTGCTTTTCATGTTTCCTGTTTTTTTAATATACCATGACATGAAACAGTACAGGATTTAATTGTGAGGTTTTTTAAAAACAAACTAAAAATGGAAATAGCAAGACTATCTGACAAGCTATGAGGGTCTGCTACAGCACTAATAATCTTGCATCTAGAGCAGTGGTTCTCAACCTTTTTTCCACCGGGACCCACTTTTTCTATGACAGCCTGTTGGGACCCCCAACCATAATTGGGAGCAAGTTGCATCGAACTCACTGACAGCGCAATTCTATGCATGTCTACTCAGAAGTAAGTCTCATTGTGTTCAATGCAGCTTACTCCCATGAAAGTGAGTATAGGATTGCAGTCTGGGACTCAGATCCACATTAGCGCACGCAGACACGAGCAGCCCTCTGACTCTCCCCAAAGGCCTCCATTAGCTCGCGCAGCCTCCCATCTGCGCGAAAGGCCCTCTTTCTCCAGCCAGACCTCCCTCAGTGTGGCTGCACCTGCCCGGCAAGAACTTGCGCCTTTAACGCCACATGAGGTGCGCCCCCCCGCCCGGAAAGTCATCTCGAGAGGGATGAGAGCGTGGTGCGCGGACTGGATCCAGTACGCAAATCCCTGCTCAAGCCAGGCAGCTTTCCTGGGTGGCCTTGACCTGGTCCCCCTCTCTCAGCCTCGCTTATCTTGCAGGGTTGTTGTGACGGGGGGGGGAGGCGAAGCACCCACAAGCCTGACGTCGGGGCGGGATGGCTCAACGCCCTGCAGCACCCTGCAGACTCTCTCAGGGCTGGAAAGCCGCCGCCCGTCCTGCACGCTGCTCCCAGGGAGTCCCGCTCTGGCCCGTGAGTGCGCGCGGGAAAGGCGGCCTCCGACATGCGTTGACTCACGAGTCGGCCCCACACCGCCCAATGAGCATCCCTCCCGGGAAAGCGCGCGTGGACGGGAGGCCTCCCTGGGCAACGCCCCTGCGCGCCTCCTCCCGAGTAGTCCCATGGTGCGCCTCCTCCCGAGTAGTCCCATGGCGCCCCGTGAGGCTTCCAAGGTGAGAAATTCCGCAGCTCCCTTTTAGTGTCTTCCTTTGTCTTGGGCCAAGCTTCGTCCCCCACCCCCCGCAGACCCGTTCCCCCCCCCCATGTGTGTTTTGGAGGGAGGCGCCGGCGACCCCTGCAAAATGCTTGTTCGACCCCCAAAGGGGTCCCGACCCCCAGGTTGAGAACCGCTGATCTAGAGGGTCAGGGTTTGGAGGGATAAATTACAGAATACCTGAATAGTTTTAGCTTAGATTTATATATCTGAGATAAGCTCAGATGTGGATCATTTGCCTCAGCACGGCTGGTAATAAGTCTCTGTAGTTTTCTCGTTCTTTGTTTCTGTTTTGCTTTATTTCTTTTCTGCTCTTCTTCCAGCTTTCGTTTTTCCTCAGTGGAATCCCTGAACATGGAAACAAACTAAAGCTAAATAATTTTTTTAAATAAATAATTTCTCTCTCTCTCTCTCTCTCTCTCTCTCTCTCTCTCTGTGTGTGTGTGTGTGTGTGTGTGTGTGTGTGTGTGTGTGTGTGTGTGTGTGTTTATTTTAAGAACGTAAGAACATAAGAAGAAGAGCCCTGCTGGATCAGGCCAAAGGCCCATCTAGTCCAGTTTCCTGTATCTCACCATGGCCCACCAGATGCCTCAGGGAGCACATGAGACAACAAGATAAAAGAGGCAAAGGAGACTTTCCTTCCCTTGTCTCTTTCACTTTATATCAAACAAGAGGCAAGGCAGTCACCTCCCCACTGAGATCATTTCCAGGAACACTCTTGTCTATATACGTCAAGAGTGACCTATGTTCTGGGAACTGAAGGCAGAATTGAGCAGGAAAATGCATTTTGTAGTTTTATATCACCTGAAATCTGAGTTTTTAATTCAGTGTGAAAGTAATTAGTAGATTACTGAGGTTGATAAATCACATTTAAGACCTATGATTTCTCTGAATCCTGAAGACCTATGCCTTCTGGTTCAAACACCTTGAATAGAGATTCAGAATTTAGGGACAACATTGTATCAGCTGTAGATACTGGTAAAGATTTTAACACTTCACCAAAGAAATATAGCAGCAACACAACAAGTGATGGGCCTATTATCTTTCCCCACCAATATATTGCTTTTCACAAGCAACCTGAAATTAATTGTTGACTGCCTCAGTCCATGCTCATGAACGGCTTACCTTACAGCTTGCAATCGTCTTCTTGCAGTTTCTGTGATTCTTGGAGAGGCAGATTCTTCATATCCTAAAGGAGTTGAATTTGTATTCAAAGACTTCCTCTGCGGTTTACTTCGGGATGAAACATAAGGCCAACGGGTTTCCTTTAATTTTTCTTCATCCATTAGGATGTCCTCAAGAATCTTCGCTTGTTTTGATGGGATATTTGGAGTTTGGAGATTGAAGGGTTCACAGACGGTACTGTGCATCACTTTCTTCTGTTTCTGAAGTTGCTTTTGGAATTTCTGGTGCAATGTTTCAAAATCTGGGACCTTGGCTTTAGTCATGGCCTTCTGTTCCTGATCCTCCCTTGGTTCAAGGTAGTTTAGCTGCTTATGCTTATGAGCTCCTCTGTTTCCTAACCTGCGGTTGGGAGGGGAGGAATTGCGTAAAAGCTCTTCTGATCTTATCTGAATTCTAATTTCTCTGTAGAGCTCTTCTTCCTTTAGCTTTTCATTGATTCTTGGACTATAAATACATTTAGGAACTGGTTTGGCTTTGAATACTTTTGCTTTCTTTGCTGGTTCACCAAGGTCCTTCAGTTGCATTTTCTGCATTTCTTTCTTTTGGGCTTCTCTTTCAATAAACTGAAAAGGTTTTTGTGAGGCTAAGAGGATTTCTTTCCTCCTTTCTCTAACTGATTTTCTACGTTCTTCACTTTGCTGCATTATTTCATGATACAGAGGGACATAGACAAAAGCGGGCACTGGATTGGCTCGGAATTTCTTCTGACACTCTGCTTCTTCCTCTAATTGTTTCTTCAGCAAATTATTTTCCAGCTCAATCTGTGACTTGGATTTGATGTTCTGTTGTTTCTTCTTAGCTTCTCGAATTGTCATTTGGAAAGGCTTAGGGACTGTGAGCACTGGGAACCATTTTTTTGGCTTCCTACTGCTCTTCTTCAAAGTCTGTGATTTCAATGAGATATTTTTGATAGAAGGAGAATAATCTTCCTGAGAAGACCCATCCCATGCATTTCGAGTGTGCTCTTTATCAAATGTTAGTGATCCATCTTCACTATAATTGTCTTCAACTTCTAATTCTGTATCAGACACATCAGATGCATCTGAATGGAAAGAATCATTTAAACTGGGCTCAGAAAGGGATCTACGCATATTCTGAGGACAAAATGAGCTCTTATCCCATGCTGACCTAAAAGGCAAAAAAGAAAAGTGAGATTAGTCTTTTGGAAACAGCAAATTGAATTCTGCAGGTGCAGTGGGTAGGGCCTGTCAGTTGCAGGTCTTTACTGCCCAGAGTCTGAGAAACAGCTCTATTCAAACCACATGACTTGGCCAAGCATCCTGAAATCATAGCACCAAGCATTTGGCTGCAGCTTATTGCAATCTGGCTACTGCTTTCCTGCGGCTCCTTTCCTCACGGAGGCTCCCACAGCTGCCTGACTGCTGCCTGGCTACTGCTGCACTCCCGGGGGGTCAGCTAGTATAGGATAGAGCTGTTTTCTGGGAGTAAATGCCATTAAACTTACTTCCTAATAGACTGGCACAGGATTGGGCTGTAAGGTTATGGAATCCGGAACTGACCACAGGATTGTATCTCCCTCCCAACTTCTTAGAATGGAAATTATTTCTTGCCACATTTAACCATGGCTAACCATTACATCTGCTGTGATATTTATATACTGTATATAAAATTGGATGTGTGTATGCGTGTGTGTATATTCCAGCATAGCTCTGGACCGCCTGGAGCGATTTACACCACACTTGGTACACATATGCCTTGCGATCTGGAAAGAAATACTGCAGGGGTAAGACACCCCTAGCACCCCTAGGGGTGGGGGTTACGAAGGGGGTGCCATGTAAAAATACTCGAAAACGGCTGATGTTAGTGTCAAATCCATAGTTTTTGGGGTCGCCAAGATGAACGGTGATGCTCCCGATGCCGTTTAAGTCCACGTTTGGCCACCCTCGGCATGGGGGGTGAGAAGGGGTGCAAGATACAGTGCTTGGAACTAGAATATCCGCAGCACGGTGATGGTGGCATAGAGGGCACCATTTCATTTCAGATTTCAAAACTCATCCCACTTCTAGAAATACTGTGGGGGTACGACACCCCTAGCACCCCTAGGGGTGGGGGTGGGAAGGGGGCAACATGTAAAAATAGTCGAAAACTGCCAATATTAGTGTCGAATCCATAGTTTTTGGGGTCGCCGAGATGAATGGTGACACTCCCGATGCTGTTTAAGTCCACGTTCAGCCCCCATCGGCATGGGGGGGGGTGAGAAGGGGTGAACAATAAAATGTCCAAAATGACCGACATTAGTGTCAAATTCATAGTTTTTGGGGTTGCTATGCTGATTGGTAACAGTCCCGATGACATTTACGCCCAAGTGTAGTCGAATACAACGCACCCCTAGGGGTGGGGGTGAGAAGGGGGTGACGTGAAAATAATCGAAAACAACCGATATTATTGTCAAATCCATAGTTTTTGGGGTCGCTGACTAGTGACACTCCCGATGCCGTTTAAGTCCACGTTCAGCCTCCATCAGCATGGGGGGGGGGTGAAGGGGTAAAAAGTAAAATGACCGATATTACTGTCGAACCCATAGTTTTCGGGGTCACTAAGCTGATTGGTGACAGTCCAGATGACATTTAAGCCCAAGTGTAGTCAAATAGAATGAATAGAACTCTGTAGAACCTTCTGGAAATTTTTAGAAATCATTATGCCCTGGTCTTGGACTCCAATAAAATACTTGCCATGTTACCAGGCGTAGTCACTGAATACAAGGCCATCGATACCGTAGTAGATGCCTATGAGGTTGTCAATTTCCCATCAGACTTCCTAAGCTCACTTGATCCGGCTGCATTGCCACCACATCGTCTTTTACTTACAGTGGGGTCTCCAATTATTTTACTACGGAACCTCAACCCGCCAAAACTTTGCAATGGCACAAGGCTGTGTGTCAAGAAGATGCTGGGTAATGGAATTGAAGCGACTATCTTAACAGGAAAGGGAGAGGGTGAAACAGTTTTTATCCCACGGATAACATTCATTCCGACGGATCTCCCTTTTAACTTTAAGAGATTGCAATTTCCAGTGAGAAATTTGCATTCTCGATCACGATCACCAAGTCACTGGGGCAGTTTATTAAGTACTGCGGAGTGGATTTGAGATCACCATGTTTCTCCCATGGACAACTTTATGTTGCTTGCTCAAGGGTGGGTTCACCCAAGAATTTATGTATTCTTGCTCCTGGAGGTGAAACTAAAAATGTTGTTTATAATCTAGTTTTGAGTTAAATTAATATTATAGTGCATTTGTAAAAGATTTTACTTTATAATTTTTATACTGTACTTATACTTTTAATTACATGTACATAAAATTACTTTGATTTTACACTATAGATAGAATTCATTCCTTTTCCTGTCTAATAGAAGCTTGGGATAAATAAATACCCGGGCAACGCCGGGTAAGGACAAGGTAGTTTATATATAAAATACAGATCTTACCTTGCAGTATTTCACAAAAGAGCCTAAAGGCACATGGCAACAATAACACAATTCAGTACAATGGCTATGGTTAGAGCTAAGCAAAGTTCTAGCCCTCACTACAATTAAATGTCACTGCCAAACGAATAGAAAGTCAATGTTAAACCTAGTAAGATAAATTTGCACTTCTGAAGGCATGAATGAGGAGAAAAGAGTATATAATCCTCTGGTCCACTCCAAATTGCTTAAACATAGTCAAGGGTTGTATTATATCTAGTGACATGAATGACACATAACTACTTTTTATCTAATATATACGCTTATTGAAAACAAGAAGAGTGGGACTAAGCTGCTTATTATTCACAAGGATGTTTTAAAAACTCAAGGCCAAATCTACAAAGTAGAAAACTGAACGAATGTTTACAAACAATAATGGTTAAAATAAGATGTAAACAACCAAAGGCACCAAATCACCAGTGTGCTAATTCTGCAATATTGGAATCTGCAATATTGTGACAGCTTTGTGAACCATGACACGACAGAAGTAGAGATTATTGTAAACCATACCTACAACTCATGCTACGGGACACATCCACATTGGCTATGGGTTGCACATCTTTTAGATGCAATTTATTCTGGTACATGCTTTCCAGTTTTGCCATTGTCTCTAGGTGCGCATTCTTCAGCTCTTCCAACTTTATATAATACTCCTGATTTGAAAGGTACATTTTGGAAAGGTCTATCCAGTCCTTGCAATCAGCTCGCAAAATAGAATTCTGCTCTCTCTCTGAGCTTAAGTTCAAGGTATCCTAAAAAAAGAAGATACATTAAGTTTTCCTATGAAAAATTAATGTCATTAAGATTTGGTAGGGAACCATGAACCACAATGGCAGATATCAAACCCAGGGCTGGGCAGGCAATCCTGAGCTGCCTGGCCGCCAAGGGCACAGTGGTAGCCAGAAGGCTATTGCTTTATCCAGCAGCCACCAAGCAGCCGGCAGAAGATCCTTGGAAGGAAGGGGACGTTTGTCCCCTTCCCCCAGGTAAATCCAGAGACCCGCCAATGGGTCTCCTCAAGTCTGTGCCGGCTATTTAGCCACTGGTCCACCCCTACCCCACTCCCTGCCCAGGGATAGATTCCCTCCCAGGCTGCCCAGAATAGCACAACACCAGTAGCAGTAAAACCTCCTGCTAGCCAGCATTGCATCACTGCCTCTGGGCACGCGGGCATAGCGCTGGACCAGTGTAGGCAGTAAGCCCTTACCATCCACGTTGGACATGCCTTACAGCACATTTGCAGAAACAGAGCGGGTGGTATGCTTGTACTACCCGCACTGGAGAGATCAGGAGTCAGCCCTGAGTCTACTTCCAAGTACACAGAGTAATGTGCAGGACACTACCATCTTAATCCAAGCCTTTAGTCCAAATTTCACCCACACTCTTTGTGTTCTGGAGTAGTTTGAATCCCAAGAATATTTTCTATCAAAACAGGGATTGAACTGTATCCCAGAACAAAAATTAGGATACATTTGCTTCTTCTAGCGAAGGGGTCACAGAAGTAGATCAGTTACTTAGGGTGAAATAATTTGATTTCTAATTTCTCTGAAGGTCACGTTTTCCTAAGTTTTCAGAATGCAAGTTTGCTTCTTGCTGAAATGGTTGCCAGATTGAAAAAAACCCTCTTTTATTCTGCTTTCTGCTTTGTTTGAAAACTAGATCTTATTCCAAACCTGCTGCGGACTTTGAAAATATAAGCTGTTCCATGATGGAAAGATTATTAGCAATTATAAAGCAATTATTAGGTTTAGGCAAACAGTTTATCTGCAGCTTTTAAACTACCTATTGTGGATTATAATTGACAATAAGTTATAAAAGGCAATTGACACCTTTCAAAGAAATATTCAGGGTCACTTTGCATAAAATATTGAAAATAAGTTAGAGTTATGTAACCCAAAGATTTACAGGATACAAATGTACCTTATATGCAAATGTCAAAACCATTTGGGATACATTTCTAGCCACAGGCATACTTTTATTCACAGAAAGAAAATAAATGGCACCTAGATGTATTTTATTTCAGATATGTTGTGTAAGAATGTGCTGACAGTGATTTGACAGTGATTTAAAAGGGCGAAACTGGACAACCATTAACTTGCAGGTTTTTGCAAGAGAGATGCCCCTGTGGTAACAAACTACCGCAGAACAGAGAACTATGGCTAAAAGCATTGTGTGTATCAATCAGGACCCCTCTAGTAATGCACAAACACTCTAATGTACACTAAAGATTATTTCTGAGATTGAATCCAATTGGCAGCACACCATTACCAGCTGTGAAATGGAAGCATTTTTCTGTCAAATCTTGGACACTTAAAGGAACTACTCTTGGACACCCACAGAGAACTGGGCCATAAAACAGACCATATATAACAGTATTAATGTTCCAGTACATGAGTTTAGCATGACCATGTAAAATCTTTTTCTTCCTATTCTTGTATTTCAAAAATGGATATATTGTACTGAAACACTTTGTACATTTCTGTTGAGCTGGACTTTCAATGTTCTTTGGCACAAACCTAATTAAGAGATTTGTGTAAGCTTGATGCAGCAATGCCATCTGGCATTTTTTTCCTAAATAAGCTGATACCATGCTGGCTTTAATTACATTATAATATTTGCAATTTTCAAACATTATTGTTAGTAAAGTTTGCACAAAGGCTGTATATAAAATGCTAGGGAAAATAGCCATAAATGACTAGTTTTCTAAATTGTTCCTTAAGCTAAATATTTAGGTTGCTTGCAGTTTGTATGCCATTTGCTGATGGTAAACTTTACAAGAGTCTAGTAGCACATTTTTTTATTGTTTTTATCACATTCCTTTATGTCAAACAATATCTTATAACTAAATTTTAATTTTGACAAAGCACAAAAAAAACAGAAAACATCCTGAATGAATTTTTTAAAAAGGTAAGCTAGGGGACAATTTATGGCACAGAACAATGTTACAAGGATCCTAACCAAACAAATGTTTTCCAGTGTTTAATATCAAGCAATAGTCAGGGTAGCATTTTTTTTTCCAGAACTTAAACTTGTTTGAAAGGCGTGCATCATGTTCAAAGGGTATTCAGTGTTCTCAGCCAGCACAGGAGGGACACAAGTGCAAGACCTGAGGCAGGGGATTCTACCCTCTAATGGGCATATATTGTCCATCCATTGTCCTCCATTCCTATCAAACAGAAGAAGACTAGAACTTCACAGTCCAGTAGGGAATGGCCTCCTAAGTTCGTGGTGAGTCCTAACCCTTAACATAACTGGACCTGCAACAATCTCCATTTATGTCAAGCTAAGCAGGTGGGGGCAGAGTGAGTTTGTTGAAAAAGGTGAAACTCATGAAAAAGGTGATACTGTACATGTGTCCATGACATAATCCCAACACCAGAAATAGTCATCAACTTGGTTGATAGAGGTGTGCAACAGGCACAAATTCAACCAGTGCAGCTTTCAGTAGACCAGGAAAAGTGTAAGTTAAGGTACAGAAAGGAAAATGAAGGGAGCAAGAATTTTGGGGCAAGACTTTCATCTTTTTCATAGTAAAAAAATAAATATACAAGAAGCTTACTTTAATAATAAAAAATAGCTTTCACAATTGACAGAAAAATTCAACGGGTGAAGTTTTCCCCCACGCAAGCACGTAAGTGCTGTGATCAGACAAGCTGCAGAAGCTTAATATTCTTCAGCAGATAAAAATCCAACAGCTGCGAGGAGCTGCAAGGCAAAAAGTTGGCACTACTACTCGAGAGCTAAAATCTGCCTAGATGGAGTTATGCAATGTTCTCTGGATACTTTATCAGGAGCCATTTTGGTTATTAATGAAAGCTGCTCACACAATAATCCTCAATTGCAAACAATAAACAAACAGAAGCCCACATCTGCAGAAGAAACTAATCTGCTGCCTGGAAAAGCTCCTAGCAAAATCATCTGAGGCTAATCGCCCACCCTTCTACCTCTGCCTTTAACAGCTGTGTAGCAAGTAGGCACTGAAACAGTGGAACTTTTCCCAGCAGGAAGGAAGTGCAACAGTATGAAGAGCAACACCGGCGACTTTGCTCGTAGCACTACAGTAACCTCTAAAAATTCTCTTGTGCCTCCAAGTGCATTACTTCTCCTCGCCACTGGGCGGCGGCGGCAGCGGCAGCAAAAACCATCGTTCGAAGCATTTTGAAGGCTTCTTATCTCGGAGAGGAGGCGGTTCTACCTGAACGAACTGCCACGTCCACATACTTACCTGTCGGTCGCATTCCCCAGCCGTGGGCCTTTCTGACTGTCGTTCATAGAGCGCGACCGGTGCTCTGGTGCGCGGGTTGACTGGAGTATGGAGACAGGAGGCCGCCAACAAGACGGCCCGATGCGCCGCATCCATGGTGAAAAGCCGCCTGCCTGGCTTGGTTACCAAGGGCCTATCAGTTACTGGGGACGCTACGGCGTCTCCAACAGGACACGAAACCCCCGCTGCTGAGCAAAGTCGCTCTGTGTAGATAAGAGGTTCTAATCTACATCCTTCTACGCCTGCAGGCGAGATTTCACGCGGTGCTTTTATTTGCTTTGCTTTGTTCTCCATGACAATTATTCGAACCAGAGCGCACGAATGCCGGACTTTATTCTGGGTGGGATTTCAGTCAAAAAAGGCTATCTTCTTCCTGCCCCCCCCCCCAGAGATCACAAAGTGTGTGTTGAGCCTTTTTTTAACCTCTGCAAATTACAGTAAAAAGCCAAGAGCTTTGTCCCCCTCCCCTTCTTCCCTGGGATTGCAGAGGTGAGACAAGGCAGCCTTTTCAGTAGTAGCACTCCACTTGTGTAATGCAGGGGGAGGAAAAATCATATATGCCAGCATTTGTCAACGTTTATCCCATCATAGTCACATGATGCATTGCCACTTTTATAACACTTTTATTTTCAGGTGCACATTTTTTAAAAGCATAACTTGTAAAGCAACCTTAAGACTTCAGGATTCATTTCTATTTCAGATCTCATAAGGATTGTAGATATGTTAGCTGGTTACACATCACTCCAGTGTGTATGAGTTTGTCTCAGAAACAAACATGCTTGAATTTATCAGTATTGCCTCGTGTGAGAATGAAAACAGCATTTGCATCTTATGAGAGACATACATGAGGGACATACCAAATTCTACTTCCTCCTAACTGGCTTTTATGCCAGTGTGCGTACTGATTAAGTTTTGGCCTGGGAGTAAGACTATGTGGGTTCAAATGCCTACTACAGAAGATTTAGCCGAGAGGGTTAATGCCTCCGTTTGCCGAAGATAACACCTGAAGATCTCAAGGTCGTGAGCTCAGGACTGCCGGAAGTCTCTGTGAGCAGCAGACCTTGGAAACTGCGGCTGATTACAAGCTGAGTTTCAGCTGCCTCGTGGGAGGAGGAGTGTGCTGAAATCAGCTGCATCTCTGGTGGCAGCAGGGAAGCCTCATCAGCCAGCAGACGACTAGACAGACAGGTGGCTAAAGAAAGAAGGCTAAATCCAGAAAGAAAGATCTGTAGGAGTGTTGTTCTTGGAAGATAGAACATTCTGTAAAATTGTAAAAACCTTCGGGTTTGTGAGAAAGTCTGCCTATGTAAACCGCCTTGAGTGCAATCATTAGAGAAATCTAGTGATATTAAGAAAGGCGGTATATAAATAAATGTATTATTATTATTATTATTATTATATACCTTGGACCAATGATCATCTTTCAGCATAATCTACTTCAGAAGGTTGTTAAGATAAAAAGGAGCAGCCATCAACATTGCTGAGAATCTCAGAAGGGCAGAATATAAGTGTGCAAAATTGTGTAAGACAGATAAAGAACCCTGAGGAACAGCGGTTCTATATAGTTCAAATATAAACTTTTCTTTAGACCAGTGTTATTCAAACTGTGGGTCGAAACCCACTTGATGGATTGCGACCTGATATCAGATGGGTCATAGAAAGCTGGGAGCAGCCATCTTGGAAACTGCAGACCTTACTCTTGTTATATTCCTGTTGTGAGTGTTAACAGTTTGAATTTTCAAGTGAGTTTTTTCAAAAATTTTGTTTTTAGTTTAATGCCATTACATAATATTTTGTCTGCAATATTTTGATGCAGTCCAAGAATGGCAATTAACATTTCTGGAGTGTCATTTTATTATGTTACAATGACAGCACTTCCTGCTTGATGTTACTTCCTGCCACAACTTCACTTCCAGGTTAATGACATCACTTCTGGTGGATCCCAAAAGGAGTGCCATTCTAAAAAGTGGGTCCCGGATTAAAAAGTTTGAATACCACTGATTTAGATGATTGAGATTTAATCTCTATTTGCAAGAGGCCTCATGCTGCAATATTGAATATCCACATCTATGTAAATTGAACATAAATTTCAGTTGTGAAAGCTGCCCAACAAGCTGCCCAACAAGTACTGGACAAGAGGCACTTTTTCCATGGTGTTCCTCTTATATTTAGCAGGGGGAGAGTAACTGTCCCTCTTCACCCCTGCGCAGTCTTTCTAGTGGCTGTTGCTGGCGGTCTGCCTTTTTTTAGATTGTGAGCCCTTTTGGGACAGGGAGCCATTAACTTTATTATTATATGCCTGTAAACCGCTTTGTGAACTTCGTGTTAAAGGCGGTATATAAGTACCTGATTGATTGACTTCCCAAGTGATCTCAGTAACTTTCTCAATGTAGTAGGTGAAGCACACCAAAGCTTACTTCCTGGGTTTATTGAAGATTCCGCACCATTCCAATTTTAGTGGTTTTTAATTGATTAGTTAATGCTATAAACATGCATGCTTGCCCTTCATATGGTCAAAGGAAAAGTCTAAGGTCTCTGAAGGATATGCTGCAACACAAGGCCATGGGAATGCACTGTTACCTTCAACCTTACCCAGAATATGAAGGGAAAAATTGTCTTCAAGGTTATTCTTCCTCAATTACATTTGCACTTAAGGGGCAAAACTATTATTTAAATGCTGTCTTTGATTATGACTGTCCAGTTGGACCTAGCAGTGGTTCTTCACCACCAATGGAGTTCTAACTAGTTTTCGGCTTGGAGGTATTAGACTTGACAAACTATAATATAGACTGGTGACTTAACGCTTTCCACACTGAGGAACTCTTTCTACATTAGTTTCTTGAGAACCCCATAACCATCTCCCACATAGTCTCTACACACTGCAAAAGGATTCTGGGATGTTTCTTAAGATGCATTCTCAGTCAGAATGCCCACCTGAATATACCTGTCAAATATTTGCTTCATACAGAGTGCTTAAATTTGACTGGACTATGGTCAGAGTTCAAGCAAGAGATGCAATATTTCTTCAGATTTATAAAAATAATGTAAACAAGATCTGCCTTTAGAATTTGAGATTTTATTAATTTAAATTGACAAAAGTACATGTATGTAACTAGGCATTAAGTAAAGGAGCCGTTTCGGGTTTATTCTTATGCTGAGTTGCACTGCCTTTTCTTTAACCATCTCATCGAGTGTTCACCTGTGAAGAGAAAGAGAGATGGAGTCATTGTACGGAGGGGTACATTTTATCATGAATTATCACTCCAAGTGTCTCCATAACATTTGAGAATTTCATTGACAATTGCATTTCTTTAAATCTCAGAATCAGTTACCATTGTTGCAAATGCAGTCTTACCAATTTGCAGACTACTATACAAATCATCACTTCAATAAAACATAACATAACATAACCTTGTGACACTAAAATGTTGACAACACAAACAAATATTGGATATACTATGTCAGCATTTAAACTTAGCTTACCACATCATCAATCTTAAGGATACTGCGGACAGTTTCTGTAGCTAGGGTCAGAGCACTGATGGACACCAATAAAGGCTGGACAACCAGCTCTTCCAGGATATTGGAAATGCCACCCTATAATTTAAGAATTGCAACCTTAGTTTATAAGCAATTTCCATTCAATATGAAACAATACATTTTCCAACATTATCATTATGGAGAGTCTAAGAGAAACTGAATCATGAATTCATTTATTGGCCAAACCATTCACAACCATCATCTCTGTCTCCAAATGTTAGAGAAAAGTCATATGTTGCTAGTGTCAGCTTTGAAAAAGAAACAGAATGTCTGGCTTGAAAACAAGACACTGCTGACACCGACAACCTTGAGTATGACGAATCAATAATACAGTTAAACTTGCTCTATTTAAAGAGAACAAAAACATTTAGTAGTACTGAGCATAGGTCTTAAACATAATTATAAATAAAAAAATAACCAAAATGAAGGTACATGTAAACTGAAGATAGACATAAAATACAACCAAAGGAAAATACATCCTAGTATTCTTAGTTATTCCTACAGACGTCTACTACATGGTTTTCAATACAAGACTGACACATGGAAGTTGCCCAAGTCTTAATGAACACAATGGGTTTACTCCTAAAATAAATAACTCTTCAAGCACCCTAGTGATAGAATGGTATTGCCACAAAAACAAATAAAGCCACCTATTCTGTTATTCTGCTGACTTGGGTCAGTAAGTAGAAGTTCAATTTTTTGTGGAATATTGGTTCAATAGTCAACTACAAAATGAGTCACATATTTAAGTCCTAACTGCTTACAGATGAACAAGATGAATATCTTCCATTATTTTGGCCACAATGATACATAATTTCTTGGGAATTGCAAAACACTTCTCAGTCCCCTCCAAAACACAGAAGATATATTTACTTGAACCCAAATCTGGTTTAGTTTAATATCTGACAACCATTAGCTAAATATAAAGTCAGGCTTGTATTTAAGTTAAAGCGATGACAGGAGAGCAAGAACTATGTAGCCCCAATTCACCACTCTAGTTCCATGCATTATACATATCATGATTTAAATCAATACTATGATGTAAAGAGCAATAAACATGAAATTGGGTGAAATCCAGAAGCTAGTGGAGGACAGACAGGCCTGGCATGCTGTGGACCATGGGGTCAGGAAAAGTCGGACACGACTTAGTGATTGAACAACAACAAAACAAAGACTTAAAGAAATTGGTTTTCAAGCTTTCCACTTTCAGGCAATTCTCTGTATTTGTCAGGAAAACTCCTGCCTGAATGCCAGCCATAGAATTCCTGTGTAACTGCAGGTGAATTGAGTCATGTTCTAAACCTCTGTTTGCACGGATCATCAGCCAAGCCTGCCGCACCAAGCTGTTGTGCAATGAAACTGTGAGAAACTAAGTAGCATGTGGATAACAGCACATAACTAGAACTTAGCCTAACAGATTAATTTGTTTTGTTCCTCAGCATCTGCTGCCAATATTCAAATTGTGCAGGATGTTTTGACTGAACTAAAAATAATGAAGTGAGAGGCATGAGAGACACTGAACATAGTAAACTTCCATCCACCAGAATGGCCCTGTTTCAGAAAGCAGAACTCTACAGAGAATGCCATTTATTGCTGTTGCCACTTTGCATATTACCTTTCTGACGTTAATGCCTGCAGTTCTCTCTCCTTGTGCATGCCTGTTTCTCAGCTCTGTTACGGTAGTGATAGGATTAAGGCCTGCATTTTCAGCCAGGGTTGATGGAATAATTTCCAGGGCCTCTCCATAAGCACGGACACAATAAGACTCCATTCCACTTAAGGTGCGAGCATATTCATTTAAGCGTACCGACAACTCGATTTCTGGTGCTCCACCTCCTGCAATCAGGGCTCTAAATTTAAAGTTTTGCCATTTGAAACATTAGTCAGACATACTCAACAGATGGCACAATAACTGAATTGTCTATGAAGCCAATTTGGTACCTTTTCTTTACCAGACAGCGGATGACACACAAAGCATCATGAATTGAACGTTCAGCTTCTTCAATCACTAGTTTGTTAGAGCCACGAACCACAATTGTTACAGTCTTTCCTGGGCTTGTGCAGCCTGTAATCTGTAATACAAAGTATCACTATAATATCCCATTTCAGTTGAATTATCTCTAACAGAGACCAGTGTTTTCAGTATCAAGAGCAATTGAAGTAAACACAGAAATTCAGCAAATTGAAATTGGATACACTTATTTTGGCAACTTCAGCCAAGCCATTTACTGTCAGAATAAATGGAACAGTTATATTCTAGCACATTTTAAATGTGTAGCAAACGTTGATGTAGCCTATTCAAAACTTTAAACAGCAATAGCAACTACCACGTTCTCCCAAAAATTAGTCAATTAAAAAAAGGTAACTCAGCATAGAGATCTACAGGGACAACTGCACCCCACTGTGATCATGATACAGTTTTTGATACTATCATTCACAAGGTGTTGGAGGTGTGACTGCAGGACACTGAGGTCATTTAAACTAATGGATAGTTTCACCCATTTTTGGCAGAGGTGAAACTGAGCAATAAGGGATAGTTGCTCACTGCTCCTTATGATCTTCAGTCATTTACCAGAGGTCTACTTTTCCTCCACTGCTATTCAACAGGTAAGAACTTGTTAAATAACAATACAGAAGCATGGTATTAAGCATCATCACTTTGCACCACTAAACTGGCAGAGAGGATGGATGTTCTAATGCAAAACTTTATTACATGAAATGAAGTATTTGTCTTAATTACTTTTAGCCTTTATAAAACAGAAAGCTGTTTGTAAACAAAAGTTCTGCTTCTTACCTTTACTAGCTTTCCAGAGCCATTCAAATTGACCTCTTCTGCCAGTTCAGCAGATCCCAACATTTCACCAGTGAACTGATCAATATGCGCAACTGGCTTAGTTCCAATTGTCTTTTGAAAAAACGAAAAAGACATATCACAGGTTCATAACGTAATTACAGAATTCAGCATGCTCTAATGTATATACAGTGTGTACCTAGGGTAGATAGTGCCTCTTACAGAAGGTATGTTTGTTTTCTTTGGGAAGACACAAAGTGAGTAGTACGGACAGTTCTTTCACATACTGTCTCCTAACATAATCCATGTACAAAGTGCATTGAGAGTGCAATCCTATGTGCTCTTTGGGCCAACACAAGTCCCTTGCACAGGCTTGTTGCAAATTCAACATAAAGTGTGTTTGTGCTTCCTTTTGAGTCAGGGAGGCCAGTGCATAGACATTTGCTGGCCTCCCCGTGTATCATCCCAGACCTGTGACACCCAGGTAAGACCAGCTGAGGGAGGGAGAGCTGGGGAAGGCAAATCAGGGAGGGGAAGGCAGGCCTGTAGGCAGACCAGCCCAGAGAGGTGGGTGGGACCTGCCTTTGGCATTTAGGCTGGATCCTAACCCCTGTCTCCAGCCCAGTTGCCTTTACATGAGCAGCTTGGATTTTCACTAGCGATTTTGCTGGTGCAGATCAGAGTAGCCCTACTGAGAAGGCTGCAGCACAACACAGGGTAAGGGGAATGAATTCCCCTTACTCCAAATTGCACTGCAGCCAGCCCCAAACCCATGCTGGAGGCTGGCTGGCCTCCCTATTTCAGCACGGGGTTAGGATTGGGCTGCCAGCATCTTTACATATTTCTGGAATAGCATATCATATATCACAAATAAAATATTCATCCAACAGAGACCACCACATTCTTACCTTGCATATAAATTCAATGTCTTCTCTTTCAATATCTTTAATCACCATGATCTTCATTTTGTTCAAGAAATGTAAAGCTAAGTCACTTAGAGCATCCCTGAAATAGACACAGTAAACAAGCTACGAGTTTACCACAAATACATCATAGTTATTAGATACTGGTTAAATTAATCCAGTCAGGCTTGCTCGCAAAAAAAAATATATATTCTCATCAGGCCCCTATATCTTCAGAAAAACAATGTGGTCCCCAATTTCTACACTTTCCTCAAAACTTACTTAACAATCCACCACAGAGATGAAATGGAGATACCTCTTTCCCAGTGCTTGACACACTGATACATCTGTGACCCAAGATACACTGGGAAATGTGATTTTCCCAACACTACAGCCCTGCTGGGAAAACCACACTTCACAGGGACAGGAGAGACCTTCCTTTCACCAACCAGAGCAGCCAGACAAGAATGTGAATGGGAAGAGGTTTGGAAGCAGTCAGGTGAGAGGACTTCCTCTCTGGCTATAATAAAAATCTGAACTAGCACTTTTGATAGTCATAACACTCACCTCTTATTTGAAGTAAGCATCACAAGCTACCTACCAATGTTTTATACTGAAATTTCAGGAATTCTGAAATTCTGCAACATCATTACTAGTTTTTTTTCCCCCCTAAAAAGATTTTACTATAGTGAAATCAGGTTAAACCAACCACAAAGTCTGCAGGAATCAGAAGTCTTCAGATTTCCTACTTGGGGTACCAAGTATATTCGTTCTCAAAATATAGCCTGTGCCAATTCTACAAATAAGTAGTATTAATGAAACAACAAGCTTCAAAAGAAGTATCAAACCACATAAACAACTATTTTAATCCCAAATCCTATGCATTATTCACTCAAGTGTAGCATGAGCTACGGAAATAAACGTACCTTAGAATAGATTTCTGAATGAGCAGCACATTGCATCCTGTCTTCTTAATTTGCTTAATTAAATTGAGAATGTAGGCTCTCTCTTCCCGCAAGACCCTGTCCATTTGCGTGTAGTCAGAAACAACAATCTGATTATCCATCTAGCAGAAAAATAACAATGTTTAAGCTTTAAATATCTACATTCGTTAGGCAATACATTTCGTGTGTATATTCAACATCAACCAACCACAAGCAAAACAGAGGGATGCCCACTGAAGCTGCCATATGTATTCATTGCTGCCATGCCTACTGTTCATGTTCAAGCTGGAGATTCTAGGCCAGCTATTTTCAACCATTTAATTGTGCCGCTGCACACTGGTGTGCCACAAACAGTCTTAAGTGTGTCTCGGGAATTTGGGAGTCATTTAGGGCCATTGGGGGTAAGCCCCCCACCAGTAGCACAGTGTGCCTTGTCAATTGTCAAAAAGCTGATGGTGGGCCTTGACAATGTTAGCACCTTCCCAGTGGGCCATGAGATGAAAAAGGTTGAATATCTCTATCCTAGGCAGTTCATTGGTAGGTGTGGTTGTTGGAAATCTTGGTAGGTGTGGTTGTTGGCAGAGTATGGGCATACAGGCACCTAGGTTTGATTCTGCAAAGCATATTATTAAACAAGAGTGCAATTTCAATATTAGTTACACCTTTTAGAGAAACTGAGATTTTGCTTTATAAATTTAACGTATGCCAATGGTCCACAGGAATTCCAGTTGTGTTGCTTTGTTTTTTAAAAAGTGAAGTCAGCCCACCACTGTTTTAAACTTTTTGCATACGACTATGAGAAACATAAAATACTACACTGGTGTAATGATAACTTTTATAGTTATGTTTTTCAGTAAGCCATTAAGATGACTCACAGTGGTGCAGGTATGAAAAAACGTAAGAACAAGCCAACTTACATCTGTTTTTGGAGCAGACAAGCAAAACTGAATGAGACCTATCTTGGCTTTCTCCACTCTGGTTACACCAGTGCTGGCCACTTTCTGGGTCAGGACCAGCCCTTCAACCAATTCACAGTCATCTATTGTTCCCCTAAAATTAAACATTCAATTAACAAGTTAACACATACTCCTACTGTATACATTCCAAAACTTGTATTTTCTAAAGTTATTACTTACCCAAGCTTTTTAACAATTTTGATGTCTCTAAGGTCCACGCTACTTGCTGTAGCTGTATCGATCACTTTCATAACTGCTTCCACGCTCATTGGAGAAAGCAGGCTTGAATACTGCGAGACAACCTAAGAGATTCAGTGAAGGTCCACAATTAATTCAGCAGACTCTTTCACTTGCAACATACAACTAAAACTACAATACACAGTAAGACCTAAAAATAAAAAAAATAAAAAAACAGATGATTCAGAGTTTCAGGTATTGCTATTCACTCTAGCAAATGCATGGTAAAAGAAGAGTTGGGGGTCGTCTTGAAACTATATGAAGATTCCACAGGGATCTCATGTATTTCAGTTAATACAGCTATACAGAATTTGTACTTAAAGCACAAGTTGGACGTGCCATGGTTTCATGCCTACCTTTGAACTGAGTGCAGTAGTTGCACTGTTTAGCAAGGTTTCTCTGTCACTCAATTCAATAGGTTGCCCCATGCTGGTCAGGACTTCAACTCCTTTATCCAATGCCTTCTGGAATGACTCGGAGATGATAGTGGGGTGAATTCCTAGTTAGGGTTTAAGATACAAGGTTATTCGAGCCGTATCAATCTTAAAATGAAGTCATTTGAAAAATACCATTTCCCAGTTCAATTAGAATATTGCATAGTAATATATTCCTTCTCAATGTATTGTACTCGGCACCTCTATTTGGAAGCAAGCCCTGGCAGCAACCTAACTCTTCTATGAAGGACTGCCAGGCAGCTTTGGATAGCAACACGGAAATCACACATATGTATCATTATGAAAATAAGTATAATAAACACAGAAATATGAATTTCCTTTGCCTTGCCTGGGAAAAAGCACTGAATATCAGTCTCTGCAAAGCACTCCCTACTTCTTCTATTGGGAATACACAATGCTCCAATACAGCATTTCTCAACCAGTGGGACGCAATGGACCCCCAGACCCCTGCTGCCTGGCAGTGAGACTATCAACACAACAAGCAGTGGTAGGAGGCTGAATTCAGTGGGCAGAGATCAAGCATGTGCTTTTTGTGTGCTTGAAAAAGCTCTCCCATCCGCCCTGAGCATCTTACCAGTGTTTGCTGTGGAGCGTCGGGTCTCCCAATCCAATGACAACATCACCGGTTACTTCCAGTGATACTTTCAATAGTGGTACGGTACCATGCGAAGTGGTACGGCAGGAAACAAACATTGAAAAACACTGCTCTATTGCATACGTCAGAAAACCTTGAAAGGCAATATATGGAGAGGAACTCCAATACAGTTGGAGAGCTGCCAATGGATTACACAACTGTACAAAGATGGCATTAGCTCAAGGGATTTGCATATTTAAACTTGGAACATACACAAATCCTTAATCTTTCAAGGCTGAGTTGAGGAATGCTCATCAGGCTGAACTGCACACAAGTCATTTGCACCCTAGACCAGCATGCATACTAGCCAGCTTTTCAAGCAAGTCTACAGACGTTAATAAAGATAAAGGTTTCCCCACAACCAGATGGTCCTGTCATGCCCGACTGTAGGGGGCGGTGCTCATCTCCGTTTCTAAGCCTGTAGAGCCAGCGTTTGTCCGAAGACAAGCTTCCGTAGTCATGCGGCCAGCATGACTATACGCCATAGTGCATGGAACGCCGTTACCTTCCCACCAAAATGGTACTTATTTATCTACTCATATTTTTTAGGTGCTTTCGAACTGCTAGGTTGGCAGGAGCTGGGACAAGCAACAGGAGCTCACTCCATCACATGGTCTCGAACTGCCAAACTTCCAATCAGAAAGCCCAGCAGCAGCGGTTTAACCCGCTGCACCACCACGTCCCACACATAAGTTAATAGCCCACAATAAAATTACTTAGCATGCTCACCTATGAATAGTTACACTAATAAATATGATACTGAATGGAGAAGATGACAATGAATATGAGCTGTTCATTCCCTGGTTGAGTAAGATACTTGTCTGAGGTAAGCAATAAGTGGCTACTGCATAATAAAAATGGCAATTTTCTCATTTGTTAATAGGTGTTCTATTTTTAATTTTTCACCAAAAAAAACCACAAACAGAACACATAAGAATTTTCCATTCAGACAAAAAGAAAAATCAACCAATTTACATTTGCTAAATCTTTAGTAAACAACATACCTTTCTGAAGAAGTCGTGAACAGGCATCCAAAAGAGCACCTGCAATGACGACAACAGAGGTAGTGCCATCTCCAGCTTCAATGTCTTGTGCTTTGGATAACTCCACCAGCTATTTTGAGCCAAATGTTTAAACAAATGAAGTGTTATTTGTATTACATAGCAGGAAACATGCTCAGGTACCAGAAAGCAATAATACAGGTATTATTATTATTATTATACGGTGAAAGGAAAAAATTCTGGATCTTTCCCACATTGTTTAGACCTTTTAAATGTCTCTGAGGCTTCTATGAACAGCATCCTAAAATTGGCAGAAATTTGTTATTTAAAAGAGTTCTATCCTGCCTTTCCTTTGCAGGAACAAATGCTCAAGGTGGCTTACAATTTAGACTAAAAATTAAATACATAATTAGGGGAACCAGGTTTGAGGAGGTCAACTATTCATAACCAAAGCACTGGTTTGTGAAATTGCAGCAATGTTCTCTTTTTTGAATTCAGCACCATTACACAATGACCATTTTACATCCCGCGTATTATGTGGTTTCTCTGCCTTCATGACCACAGTGCCTCAGAGAAAGATTTTAACCTTGCCCCTCACAAAGACTGGCAAGTGCCCCAACTGGGCAATCAAATCTGCCCAGTTATGTAAAAAGGCTTGCTCAGGTGCCTTAACTCATTTAATCAGATGATCCTATGATAATAGCAAACCTAGATTTGTACGAATACTGAAATGCTCAAGGCCAGCAGTTTTCAACCACTATGCCACAGCACGTTAGGGTGCCACGATTGAGCGAGAGGTGTGCCTTAGGCGTTTGTGAAAGAGTAATTTATTAGTAGGGCTATTGGGGAATGTGAGACACACATACCCGACACTGCAGTGCGCCTTGCCAATTTTACTGTGTGCTGTGAAATGAAAGGTTGAAAAACACTGCTCAAGGCTATTACTTCTGGTTTGTCATCTGATACACAGTGTGTGCACGCACTAACAAAATGTTCACCCACCGCTCTGCAGAATGCAGAAAGCAGACCCCACCTCCTACTCCCCTGGACAGGACAATCAGCTAAAAATAGGGCAAGTCCTGTTTGGGGTTTTATTTTTCATTTGTTTTTTCAAGCCGATTTTTTATCAACCCCTTCACCCCACCCCGCCCATCTCAGTCAGTCTTGTTTTTCTATTTTTGTTTAACACTACATTCATTGAGTAAATACACATATTGTAAACCTCAATTTAAAATGAGAAGCAATTACATTACACGTAACACATACATTATACACAACACATTACAATAAAAAACTTATCTAATGTTTTAGACCGGGGTCAGGGAACTTTTTTACTTTTTACCCCAAAATATATTTAGATACGCCGACGTTACCCCCTTCCCCACCAGAACAAAAGAAAAAAATTACATATTGGAACCCATTGCTTTTTATTTGATTAATTAATGAGCTTAATTAATGCAGTGTAAATATGAAGTTGTAAAGAGTTTGGGTACACCTGCAGACCTTGAGAGAATAGAATTCAACCCTTCTGGGTTACAACTAGCTTACCTTTTTGACAACAGGTTTAGGTGCTTGGACTTAAGATTTCTCTGTATAATGAATTCAGATTGGCTCTGGCTCACAAAAGCCAGCAACAGCAGTTCTGATTTTCTTTTTGTTTTCTGCTGTTCACCTTGCCTCGTTGCCTCCCACCTCTCTTTGTGTCCCTGACTCCCTGAGCAGGCACCCCAGGCCTCACCCGCCCGCCCCACTCCAGCAAGACAAGGCAAACCCAGGGAGAGCCTGTGGACAAGCAAAGAGACACGTCCACAGAAGTCCTCTCAACGCACGCACGCACGTGCGTGCCTGCGGGCACATGCACACACACCTCAGCCGCTCACCAGACCCTGCACGTCTTGCATCCCTGCCGGGCTCCTGGGTGGTGGCAACGGCGGCAGCTCCTCGGCCTCCCCACCCGGAGCTGATTTGGGCTCTTCCCTGGTGTCAAGAATGCTGGTCATGAAGGAAGGATGAGGGAAATGGGGGCGGGGCATACTCCTATCTGTCCATTACCCCCAGGAATTTCATTTTTACCCCATTTGGGGTAATTTACCCCTGTTCCCTGACCACTGTTTTAGACAAATGCTCCATACACTAATAGTATTCCAAAAGTATCCTTTCCTCAAAATATGTGATCAGAAAAAGAAACACTGAAAATTATTTTCCACTCACACACTCCTCCACACTAATACTAAGCCCTGTTGGGGAACTAGAACAGGCATAAATCAATTCCAATTACAGGAATGCCCTAGTATCTGCTGGGGTTCTGTTCCGGACCCTCCCATGGATACATGAAACTGGATACTGGGGACGCTTTTTTAAAAAATAGGGGAACACTGTGGTTATTCTGTAATAAGGTAAAAAAGGTATTTGTTTAATGTTCTCCTATCTTTTAATAGGGATCCCAGTATCCATGGATAACCAAAACTGTGGATACCAGGGTACATCTGTATAATATAAAGTTCATACTGTAATCCAAAAATCCCAATTCCTTATACATCCTAATCTTATTCATTTAAACATTGTTTCACATTTATCTAGACCAAAATTCAACTGAAGGCCACCATTACTATTTTCAGTACTGTACTAGGCAATCTTAAACCTTGCCACTATAAACATATACCATTGTTCTTTCTAACATAACATACAAATACCCGAGAACAATGTGTGATTTTCATGGTATATTATAATAACTTTGTTTATTCATTTTAACTTTGGCAGACTCCCAATTACAAGACTCTTCTAACCCAGGGGGGTTTGCCCCAAGCAATGTTGACCTGTCTGGTCTTTCGTAGTCTTGGGTAGTAAAGCAAAAGCTATCATATTTTCCAGTAACTCCCAGTCTAACCAGTGAGAGAGAAAGGACTATCATTAACTGCAACGCACTACAGCTCTTTGGTCTCCCTTGCTCCTTTCTCTACCACTCTATGATTAACAGTACAACTTTTAACTGTCAAATGGAGATAGCCCACATGCAACCGAACAAGACCACAGGTCCCACTTGGATACTAGTTCTAGTATTTTCTAAGGCAGTGGCTCCCGAACTCCAACAGGGGAGTTGGGACCAGGTGTTTGTGTGGGTGGGGAGGGGGGCAGTGACAGCAGTGCAGAGATTGCAGCACTGCTGCTGCTTTTTTACTTGCCTGGGGGCCAGCGCTGATTTTCTGCAAGGTCCAGGAGGCTTGCAACCCCCTCTGATCTCCTCTGCAGCTGCTATAAAAAGCTCTCATCTCTGATCTAAAGCTACTTCCTATTCTCCCCCCCCCCAAAAAAAAAACACCCAGAAGTAACTTTAGAGAGATGAACTTTTTACAGCAGCTACAGAGGAGATCAGGGGGGCTACAAGCATCCAAGATCCTCAGGAGGCCCCCCCCCAAAGTAAAAAAGGTCCATGGCAGCAGCAGTGTTATGATCTCTGCAGCATTGTCACTGCTATTGGAACAGGGCCAATCAACCTACAGGGAAATGACCTGCTTCCTGTTCCCCTGGTCAGTTGCGACCCACCAGTTTGGAAACCACTGTTCTAAGGGAAATGGCAAAAAAAAAAAAAAAAAAACTGGCAAAGCAAATCATTGCATCACATTTAAGAAGGACAATACATATACTTACCATTTTGGCTGCAGGATGAAGAACCTGCATCTGCTTCAGAATTGTTGCTCCATCATTTGTAATTGTCACGTCTCCTTTTCCATCTTGGATCTAGAAAAGAAGACAATTTTGTTTTGCTTTTGCAGGCAAGTTCCAAAAATGAAGGACATAAAGAGATGGCACACTTAGGCTTGGATATATCACAGTAATAGTATCCATTTTCTGATGGCAATAATGAGCACAATCTTTTATAAGCTTAGCTTGATCAAGTCTCAGGGGTGGGGGCTCTGTGCTGCCTTTACTAAACACTTTCTTCATGTATAAATTTTGTTTGTATTAGTGGTTTATTCTTTTGTGTCTTGTTCTAATACTGCATAATTCAACTTATTATCAGCTTGCAATTAAAACTTCGGCTTGTTATATCAAACAAGGATTCAACTTTTCCTCTTTTCAAGTTGAAAAGTGAAGCGAAGCTATTTTCAGCTTGGGGCTGCTTGTCTCCACCAGCAAAATAGCCAGCAGAGACTTGAATAGCCCCATTGTAGGGGCTAGGGCTTTCTCCAGGGGTAGGGCTGGAATGTCTGTTTCCTCTGAGGAGACTCCCACAGCTGCCATGCTTCCCGCAGGATGCAGTAGTAGGTGTTTTGGTACTGCTGTTCCTCCAGGAGCCAGGCAGCTCAGGATTGGGCTGCCTGTCACTCTGTGACACTAGCTCAATTATGTTAGCTAGAGCTGTTGTCCAACAAACATGAGAAGCAGATGCACACTCCTCAATCTTTACATCTAGGTGCCCTGATTGGGCTACAGCTCCTCAAAATGCATATGCTTAAAGAGAACAAGGTCATGGAAATCTACAAAATTTACTTCTGATTAAATACGCCATTTTGAGAGGCACTGAAAACAACTACTGTAGCATTCACACATTTGGTCATTCACAGGTTACGCATTTGCTGTGGGAGATACTGGAAGACTTGGGGCAAACAGAATTGTTCCACAAAGACCCTTCTAAGCGAATTAGCTTTATTTCAATTCCCCATCTTCTTCTGGTTAAGAAGCATAACTGCTTTCTTTTTAGCAACCCTATTTCCTGAATCATCTTCTCACAGAACACACTTGCTTTATTTGTAAACACACTACAGCCCCTTCTTGTTTGATTGCTGTTACAAGGCCATCATGTTCATTGTTTCTGATTACTCTTATTGCCAAAATGATAAATAAATTTTCCCCTCTCCATAATATGGATTCAACAACATGTGAACACCAACCTTCCTCTCACCATTGAAAACAACATGGCTTTAAGAACCCATATATATTGTTTAAAACTATGCTAAAAAAACACACATGAACTAGTTTATATACAATTCAAAACCTACCATTTTATCCATTCCCTTTGGTCCAAGGCTTGTCCTAATAGCATCTGCAACAGCTAAAATAAAGATGGACATAACATTGTTATATACACAAACCAATTAACAAAACTAGAGTTGGTCAGTCTTGCACAAAAGCAAATTTTCAAAAGCCTATAATACACATTAATTCTACTTTAAAATAAACAAAGCCATTGTTTCCCCCTACTTTTTGCACAAATCTTTCCACTTTGCACTTAGTGAGGAAAACATAGGTTTAGATATACAGACAATAAAGACAAACTGAATTAAAGCAATTCTACAAAGCAGGGCTGGCCAACCCATAGCATGTATGCCACACAGACACTTTCCAAGTGGCACACAGTTGTCAACTTGGGCAAAGACTCCCAGTGGGGTCCCAGCTACGTGTGGTTTGGCCAGGATGCCCCGTGGAGGCAAGCAGCATTGGCTCCCTTTCCATAGTGCAAGGCATGCCAGCCAAGCTGCACACAGCTGGGGCACTGCCAAAGGCAGTTGGAGCAGCACATTCAAAGATTCTTTGAATTAAAAGTAGCACATGGTGTGCTGCAGGTTCGCCACCCCTGTATTAAAGCAAAATTAGGTAATTATTACTAGACATCTAGAACCATACTGCACATTCTAAACATTTAGAATACTGCTGGCTCTCAACTAAATAACCACATATTGACATGCTTACATAAGAACACAAAGAAACACAGAAACTGGGTCTTTCTTAACAACATTCCATTAGAAAAAATTACCGCTTGTTATTGTCATTACTACTGTTACCATATATGTAACACAGCACATTACAGAGTTTCGCAAAGTAGTACCCCCCTCCCCAAGGACTCGATGTTCTGTTGAGATGAATCCTATGTACACTTATAGTGGCACAGCAATAGTAACTAAAATCTGCACAATTTTCTTCCGATTAAACACACAAGGTTGTGGGATTTGTTTTTGTTGTTCTTTTTGAGTGGCACTGAAAGCAGCCTGTATGTTTCAGCTTTCTAGTGCAGTTGGACTTTAGATCTGCACATTCTTAGTGGACGATCTAGTTCACCACTGGAAAGCTCATCCCTTTGATGCCAAGAGAATCATGCCACAGAACACACGATGATGAATAGTAACTTCCAATAGGCTTTAAGGGCAAGCCACTCCTACGAAACAAGCCAGCTTCATTAGCTTACAATGCTCAAATTACGGAGGGGGAGTCGGGCGCCGCCACCTCCCCATTTAGCTACTATTTAAGGCAGTGACCATGACTTGACTAAGCCTGAAGAGAGCCACGGGGTGAGACTTGCCGATTTCATTCAGAGGGGGGTCAGCCCGGTTTTCTCAATAATTCAAGCTCTGAGAATTTCTTTTGGAAAAACAGTGACGAAATATCGCCGACATTAATCGACCATGGGTGATAATGCAAAACATTCCGCCCGGATACCAAAAGGGACCTCCAAGCAAGCCTTTTCTTTTTCCCTCTCTTCTTTTCAAGAGCATAGAAGGAGAGAGGGGCAGAAGGGCGTGCCCGCCGCATCACTACCCAGCCCCAATCAAGGAGCAACGGAATGCTCCATTCATTCATTCATCCGTCCGCCCACGCGCCGCGGCCGGGAGAACAAAGAGCCGTCTCCCACCCAGGCCCAGCGCCGTTACCTTTGCCTGCAGAGATGTTGCTGAAGCGGATCTGAGCGGGCTTGTCTCTATCCTGGTACGAGCCCCGGTTCCCGCCAGAGTTACGGTTCCCCGCGCTCGCACCCCCAAGAGGCCCCTTCAAGCTCGCGTTCTCCGGCATGACTACGCCCAGGCGCCTTCCTGATGCCTCCGATGGCGATGGATCCCTTGCCCCTCGCTAGCTCCGTCTCCAGCTAACGGTTTCCTGCTAACCCGAAGCTTCCAGAATGCGCCGCGGCCAGCCAGAGAAAGGGGCCTTTCACGCTTCAGGTCGCGCAGGTTATGACGTCACTGACAAAGCTAACCTGGGCGGATGCCTGAACTCCGGAACAAGGAACGGTAGGGCGACCGCGCTCGAACTCCAAGAAAAGGGAACACACTGATTAGGAGAAGGCACGTAGCACAGCCCCCAGACGTGTTCAGTGACTCTGGTTCAAGGAGGTGATTAAACCTCCTTGCTCTGGTTACAGCCAGTGAAAAATACGAACCGACATGTGAGATAGACAACCAAAGTTATCGCCCGCCCGTTTAACTCTTAACTGTCCGGAAAGTCTAAGGGCGGGGTTCCGGAGGGAAGGGCTCGCGCGGAAAGCAGCGCGTGATGCTGAAACGTCTTGTTGCCTCCCTTCCTTCGCGCTGCTGCTGCCCAGCACTCGCAGTGATCACGCAGGTGCTCCTGAGACGCCCACAAGTAGGAGATAAGAGCCGTGGTCTCCTGTGGCCTTTTCCCGATGCATGCTGTCAGCCAACCGGGAGTTTTCAGACTTCTAGCCCTTGGCACCCATTGATTCGTTTAATAATCCGCTTTGAAAGCCACCCCCAGCGCTATCCTGTGCGTGTCTGTTCAGAAGTAAGAGACTCGGGCTATAGCCTATGCACACTTTCCTGTGAGTAGGTTCCATTGAACACAATGAAACTTAGTTCTGAATAGACCTGCATAGGATTGGGCTGTTGGAGGCTTGAACTGGGTGCTGATGCGTGGTTTGTTGGAGAGAAAAAGATACAGAAAGAAGGGGAAAAGAGGTGCCCCTGCTGGAGCAGAGCAGGATTGTTGCCCGTGGGACTGTTGCCTTGCCCTTGCTTTGCCCGCTGTCGCTCCTCTTCGCACAATGAACCAAGGACTGCCCCACTCCTGCACCGCTTATATGAAAGAGTGCTGCTGCTTGAGAATGCTAGCCTGCCACTGGGCTAGCATAACACAAGCATAGACTTACCATAATTTTTAGAGTTTAAACTGGGACTAATTGATCTGCAATTAATCTTGATCTGCACCAGGCATGGCACTGGGTTGTGTGTGTGTGTGTGTGTGTGTGTTTAACACTTCATTGGAGAAACCTGCACTCTCTTGGGCAATATGGAGCAAGCTTGTTGGGGTTTTTTTGCTCCCTCCTCCGGGCCCTCCCACCTCATGTCAGCAATCAATCAATCAATCACTAGCAATCAATCAATCAATCACTAGCAAAAACCTGGCATCGTCCCTGAGTACACCATAGTGTAAGGTACTTGATCAGAGCAAGCCTATTCTTCCCACCAATATGTCACGGTGGAAAGAGCTGGGTTTACCAAAAGAGCTGGGTTTTCTTAATTTTTAGGGAATGATTACACAGCCCTGGGAGCTTAAGACTGGATAAAGAAATTGGCATAATGCAGAAATCCCCTTTCCTTAAAGAAGAGACTGAGAAAAATGATTTCAGTAAATGATTATAACCTTATTAAGAAAGAATACAAAATAGATATCCAAAAGAATTAATAGAGAAAACCACTTTTCAGGAAATAGGACAGGATTACCAACTTCTGACAGGCAGAGCAACCACAATCATGGGGGCCATTGAAATAATTGGGACTAGTATAGCAAGTCACAACCCCCTTCCCACTCAAATTCTAGGTTCCAGTACCTGCTCTAGGCTATAAATTGTTTCCTGGAAAATAGAACCAGAATGCCCACTTCTGGACTAGATGAAGCAACCAAAATCACAAAACCAATGAACTAACCGGTGTGATATAACAAATCACAAAAAATTATCTAATTCCATCTTCCAAGGCCTGGTCCAGGCTGTAAGGGCTGTGGCTTTCACAAGGGCTGGAGGGTCTTTTGTATCAGAGGAAGAAGCAAGTCTAGCCCAAGGCTGTCATAAATGAGCTTTATTTTTTTTCTAAAACGTAAGAGCAGCAACTCACAGGAGCACCTCCAAGTATCCAGAGGCATCTCCAGGCACAAAACTTACATTTCTAAACACAACACAATGTGGGCACCTCCACAAGCTTTGCATGTCTCTAGGCATTTCAAGGCAACCACAAAGGCAATGCAGCCTCTAGTGTCTATCACAAGGCGCAGGGCAGGGGAGGGTGAAGCAAGACCATGTATTGTTTACATCAGCTGGTTTATTAGGTAATCACTGTTAATTTGCAAGAAATAGACTGCTTGACAGCAAGATGATAGATATCAAACTATCACTTGGGTTCAACACGTGTGCTCAACTTGAACCTCACTTTGGCTCTCTTTTGGTCTCCTGCACACATGCAGCTCTGCACCTGCACCTCCTCGATTGGGGGTGGGGAGGAGTCATACAAAAATCTTTTGACATCCAGGCCCCAGAAATTATTGGTACCCCCCTTGAATTATGCCACACTGTAATGCATACTAATCTGTCAAATGCAAAATGGTTTAACGGGTAGCAATTATGTGAAAACATTTAGGACACAAACAGCTGTTATGACTCAGGACTCCTGACTGAAGGTGCAATCCAATGCCCAGTCTTGGGCTGACGCATCAGCCCAACAGCAGCAGTGCTGACACGAGAGCATTGACCTGCGCAAGAGCAGTTCTGGGAGGGGGTTGCTGGTGGGCGGGCTGGCAATCAGCATAAGAACATAAGAAGACTCCACTGGATCAGACTAAAGGCCCATCTAGTCCAGCTTGCAGCGGCCCACCAGATGACTCAGGGAACACACAAGACAACTAGATACTTACATCTCATTGCCACTCCCCTGCATCCGGCACTCCAAAATAGCCTATCTCTAAAATTAGGAGGTTGCATTAGCCATCATGGCTTATAGCCCGCAATGGACTTTTCCTCCAGAAATCTGTCCAGTCCCCTTTTAAAGGTATTTAGGCCAGATGCCATCACCAGTTCCTTTGGCAAGGAATTTCACAGATTTATTACCCACTGGGTAAAGAAGTGTTTCCTTTTATCTTTTCTAACTCTCCCAGTACTCAATTTTAGTGGATGTCCCCTGGTTCTGGTATTGTGAGAGAGGGGAAAGAACATCCCTCTATCCACCCCATGAAGAATTTTGTAAGTCTCAATCATATCGCCCTTCATGCGCCTTTTTTCTAGGCTGAAGAGCCCCAAACGCCGTAGCCTTTCCTCATAAGGGAGGTGCCTCAGCCCTGTAATCATTTTGGTCGCTCTCTTCTGCACCTTCTCTTGTTCCCCTATATCTTTTTTGAGGTGTGGTGACCAGAACTTGGCAGCAAAGCGAAGTGCACACACAGCAGGGTTGGAATGCTGCCCTCCCTTGACAGGGTTAGTCTGGAGGAGGGCACTCATGGAGGGTGCCGATGGCCACAATCATGGCAAGAGAAACATCAAAGCATGGGAGGAAGGTCATTTCTTTTCATTGGTTGTGCCCCATCTCAGTTGCAAGAAGCAAAGCTATTCTGGGGAGCATCATTGCAAGCCGGAAAAAAAATACTGCCCAGCAATGGGTGGGTGGGTGTTTGTCCCAGTAAACAGCTAATTTGGGGTGTGTGTCAAAGAGCAGGGATTAGAGATACTAATAATTAATTAGCCAAACATAGCAGCTGCCACCTCCTCCTCCTTAAAGCAAGGAAGACAGATCTACAGCTCAGTCAACAGCAAGCCAAGTGGCTCTTTAGTTCAGTCAATATGTCATTAGACCCGGGACTACGTCTAATAAAAGGTCTGTCAACGGTTCTGGTCAGTACTAGGTGTACTGATAGACAGAAAAAAAGTTCTCCAAAATTCGACCACCGGAAGTGGGTTATTTTCAAGATGGCAGCCGCAAACCATGAAAGTCGGCCAAAATCATGCAACCGTGTTATTTTTAAGCTCAGAAAAAGTCTAACCAAAGGTCTGTCAACGGTTCTGGTCAGTACTAGGTGTACTGATTGACAGGAAAAAAGTTTTTCAAAATTCGACCACCAGAAGTGGGTTATCTTCAAGATGGCAGCCGCAAACCATGAAAGTCGGCCAAAATCATGCAACCGTGTCATTTTTAAACTTAGTCCTTTTTTCATTTTTCAAACTCAAGGTTTTTTGTATGGTCAAGTAATTCATTTTAACCAATTACTTGGTTCATGGGTTGAAGATTGGATTCCAATGTAATGCGTATTGCAGGTACAACACCAACCTCTTGGAGCGGGGGACGGGACGCCGCGTTCTCCATGCTCTGGCTGGCTCTTTAAGGCCAGCCGGAGCGCAGAGAACATGGCATCGCGCGACGCCATGTTGTGATGTCACGACGTCGTGATGTCATGATGTTGTGTGCCCCCATGGGCGCCCTTTCTACTAGAACAGCCCCTGACTGCAGGGCCTGTGCTGTATCCAGCACTGAAACTGGACAAGCTCGAGGTCTCCTTGCAGTAAGGGAACATGTGTTTCAAACGAAATTGCTGGTACAAGTCCAAGAAACCCCATGTAGGGTTTTCAGGCTTGGGAATGGGGTTAGGATTTGTCAGAGGTATCCTCTGCCATCCCTGCCCCCTCCCAGCCTTCTCCCTGCCCCTGCACCACTTAGCACCATACTCATCAGTTCCAGCTCCTCAATATTCCTCAATATTCAGTGCCAGGAGGCACTGCTGGCGCCGCTTATGGAGTGCCAAAAAGCGCTTTATAGCACTTTTCGAACACACCTAGCACCAGTGCAGCGGCCACTGAGCTGGGGCTCGCCCAGTTGAGGATTGGGTGTATAGATAGAGAGAGCACTGGGTGTAATCTGCATATTGCCATGGTTCCTGCCATATTGGTAACAGCCAACTCTCAAATCTCCAAGTGATCTCTCAGATGAGTTGCCAACCCAGGAAGATCCCAGAGCCATCAGGAATCCATCAAGATCCAGAAGCCTATGAGGGTGGACCACAGGAGAACCAGCCCTCCTGCTTCATCCAACCAGGTTTCCATTATCCAGGGAATAGCATATGTAGTCATAGAGCTGTAATGTTTAAGAATTCCATGCCCACATCTTAGGTGGGCAAATATTAACATATGGTTAAAACACAGCAAGTAAATAAGTGGCAACTGACAAAATATGAATACTGAACAGTTTTATCATTGGGGACTTGATCCCTGCTACATATATAATGAATGAATGAATGAATGAATGAATGAAATCCACAAAAACACTAGTGGAAAAATTTCAGTCCTCAAAGTGCTTTATTACTGCAAACTACAATAAAAATGAATGAGGGTTTTACACAGCCAGAACAGCGTGATAAATGCCCTCTTAATATTGCATGATTGATGTTTGAATTGTCAAGCAATCATCACTTAAAATGAAAATGCTGAAATGTGCCCCAGGGTTGTTAGGTGTTGGGACATAATTATGTAATTAATGTAATTTGCATGTATGGCAGATGTCAAAGTACACTCAGATTGGGATTGCCAGCCAGCCAGCCAGCCAGCATTTTCAAAGCACAACCAGAATGTTATCTTCTTGGCTTACTGCCACACCTGGAGGATGGAAAGCCCCCAAAAGCGCACTCACAAAAAAAGCTGCTGGGTTGTTTGTGATGTTGTTGCCAATGGATGGATTAGCTGCCATTGTACATGGCTGTGCATTTAAACACTATGTGGGGAATGCATGAAGGAGAGTAGAACGGATAAGTAAGGGGGGGGACAGGAAAAGCAAAGAAAGAGGAGGATGGAGGAGACAGGAGAAGGCAAAAGATGAAGCCAAGGGAGAAAAGGAGAAGTGGGGAAAAGGGAGAAAGAGAAGTAAAGGTGAACTGGCCATGAAGGGGAGAAGACAAGGAACAAAGGAAAGGCACAAGGGAGAAGGCAGATTCAGGCAAGAAGGGTCTATGAGAGGTTGGAGAAAAGACTAGAGACAGGATAGAAGAGAACAGGAAAGATTGGATAGAGGGGACAGACTGAGGAGTTCCTGGGCTGGTCCAGCAGGAATCCAATGAGGGAAGGATTCTTAGACCAAGGGGTGTTGCAGGAAGCCAGGCTCCAAGACCCTTTTAAACTCTGGGCCGGATCAGGTGGCCACCTCAAATGCGCTTTTAACACTGTCCAGGCCTCAAGCTAGGAGAAGCTAAGTATCAGCAGATGACTTGGGCACTTTGCTGCCTCTGCTGGCCTTTTCCTGGGTAGAGTAACCTGGCAGTGGGAGCTCCTGCCTTTTTTTTTTGGTTCATACCATAATCAAATAAATTCTTAATTTCCCCAGATATAGAGTTGCCCCCATGGGAAGAGGATGGGGAGATGATAGCACGAAGGGGAGCAACCTGCTTCCTTCCTAGTGAACCGAGACGTGGCAGGTAAACCCTCATAAAGGAGACTGAAAAGACTGAAAATTAGAAACAATGGAAGAGAAAAGTACAAAGGACAAAAACAAGGCAAGTGGAAAATAAAACAAAAATCCTGAACTATTGTTGGGTATTTTTCCTTCTCTACTTACTCAAACCGTCCAGGGTTGCGCGACGAGTCCTAGGACCGATACATAGCAAGATGAGCAGGGTGCCTCTGAGAAGCATTAGATGCTTCTGACATTGGACTTAGGCAAATGTGCAAGTAGGTATGGGTGTGTTTGTGACCCCACTTTTTATAACATGTGGGCATTAAGGTTTCACCTATGAATTAGACACTAGGAGGTCATGGGCAGGGGATTTCACTGCCCAATGATTTCAATGTCCAAACAAAGCCAAGTATTTTGTTTGCTGTCCAGCTAGGAAAGAAGCTGCTCTAGCAATAAGCAGCAACAAACATCTGCATCTGGATGTTTCAGCATCATCCCAGATTCCTTAGGATGCTGAGGCATCATAGAAACCTCCAAGGTGCTAGAAAAGTCCAAAATGGGTTTTTATAAAGTAGGTAAAAATTCAGCATGGTTAGGTCTGCACTGCATCTCATACATACATCTCGTATCATACATCTCATACAGGTTAAATTGTACTGATTTGGGAGCATACCCAAAAGAGTGTGAGAGTCCAGTTTTACATTTTACATGCATCAAAACTCCTCTATTCAATAGAAATCCAACTCATATGCAGTGGTGTTTCTACAGGGAGGGCAAAGCTCTAAGTTTTGCAAGAAGCCTTACCTTGCAGTGGAAATCACTCCTCTCCTGCACCGTTTTAGCCAATCCTCACAGGGAAAAGCAACATCTTGGCTTTGCTTACTGGCTACAGCAGCAAGGGAGAGGAGGGATTTACATGACAGGGTAAGGCTTCTTGCAACACTTAGAGCTTTGCCCTCGCTGTAGAAATGCCTCTGCTCATATGATAGCAAATTCCAACAGTTCCCATAAAATTCTGCCTGTAATTAACAAAATTAAGAACTAATTGTTCATGTTTAGCATGGAGTTTAGTATATCCAAGAAAATAATTCTAAGCATAACCAGGATCTTAACTGTTTTATGTTTTGTGCACTTCTTCATCTATTCTCATTTTATTAGAAGTTAATGAGCTATTTTGTAGGAATACATTTATTAATTTGTATTTGTTTACTAAAAGTGCTGGTATTAGCAGGATTGAGACATCAAGTACACACAATTCTGCCCCTGCCTCTTAGATAATATCCTTGCATTTCAACACTAGCTCTTGATGGAAATAAACCTCCAGTTATCCAAGGAAATGCCTCTAGCTGTTCTTCAAAGGAAACAAGAAATGAAAATGATAGTGAAGGGTGCTGAAAGAGGCAATGAAGAAAAGAAAATTGTGAAAAACAAGTAAGTAACCCTTACCAGTGAGGGGGAAGAACAGTAATTGAAAGGCACATGATGCAGTCAAGATTCTGGGCAATGCCATTTGAGAGAGCAGAAGAGTTTGGGGATGTTACAGAGCTATTATATGCTTATATTCACTTATGACCCAGGGAAAGGAAAGCATGTCAGGAAACCCATGTGAGGAAAGCATGAAACTGGGCTGCCAACTGACCAGAAAACTGTCCTGGCCTGTTTTTGTGCCTTTAACATAAGTCCATGTTCTGAAATCAGCAGATTAAATAGCATACATTAGAAAGATAGATGCTTCAAAAAGTTGTCCACAGAACCCAAGAGGAATGACAGAATAGTTAATCTAGAGACCAAAGGCAAACAGGCTACCTTACTGACAGCACAATCCTATGTATGTCTACTCAGAAGTATCATGGAGTTCAATTGGACTTCTCCCAAATAAGCATCTACACTGGATTGTAGCCTGAGACGGATGCCATTTTCCGGCGTACCACCAGGGGGCATTGTGGAGCTGCTGTCCTGATCGTTATGCCATTTTTCACTCGTGACACTGAAGCACTGTGAGAAGATTGTTTAGAAGGTCCATTCAGTTTAAACACGAATGGCCTTGGTTCCCGCATTAACGGTATTCAAACATGCCTACAAAAAGTGGGAAAGAGATCAAACGAATGGTGATTTTAGTGACGTTTGCAAAAGGGCTCAGAATGTTGCAAATGCGGAAAAGGAAATAAAAGTCATTTTCAGAACGCGTGCTACATTAATCTTGCATCGATCTATTGATGCATTACATTAGAGACCATCAAACTGCAAACGGGAACTTTCAGCACGTGTACTCGTGGGGTTAAGGCTACAACTCTCTATACACACTTTGCTGGGAGTAAGCCCCATTGAACATAATGGTATTTACTTCCGAGTAGACACGCATAGGCTTGTGATGTCAGTCAGGTAGCCTGTTTGCCTTTGATCTCCTATGAGAATGAGCATTCAACTTCTCTATTAGTTCAGGTTCACGCGTGCCAGAAAGAGAAAGCGACTGTTTGTAGCTGCGCGCTCTGTAGTGTCTTATGCAAGCGCACCTGATACAATAAGGAACAAAATGCCTTAGTGCTTCTTCCGGATTTAAAATACTGGAGTCTAAGCATGGGCTTTACAGAAACTGAGAGGCGCCAGCCCATCTTTATTTCCGTAGCCAACAGGGGTCGCTACAGAGCCGAGCAGGATTGCGAAATAATCGTTATTTTGTCCTCATCGGGCTCCCGTTCTCCCTCCTCTCGAGTTGCGGTCCGTGGTCTTCGAGCAAGATGGCAGCTACCGCGGAACCTCCCCAGCCCGAGGTCGCCAAGCCCTTACTGGGGCTCCTGAACGGCATCGCCCAAGCCACCTATTACGGCAACTCCGACATCACGGAGGAGCTGTTGCGGGACCAGCTGTACCCGGAAACGACTGCTCAGGAGTTCGGCGCTCTGCTGGCCAAGATGACGGGGATCGTCAAGGTAACGGGGGCGGGGCCGGCCTCAGGGGGGAAGAGAACGGAACTGAAGTTAGCATCAGGCACGTCTGGCGCTGCTGCGACCGAATTTACAGCTGGGAGTGCAGAATATATAGCCGTATTACTCAAGACGATTCGGAATTAGAGAAGCTTTTTAGTTGACCCATATGGTGCTCCCTAGCAGCGCAGTCTTGTAGTAGCACTTTTTTTTCTCGTTTTGCTGCAATGTTTGAAATTCGTGTCTTTGTGATCTTCGCTGTCATTCATTTTAGCGTGTCCACCCCTAAGGAGAAGGCGCTGGCCTGCAATTCAAGCTTGGATGAGGATTGCTTGCGGAAAAAAAAAATTCTGGCATTTTGAGCAGAGTAATTCTGAGCATGTGCAGAGCACTGTGCTTTCATATGATGCATTACACTTGGAATAAACTGTCCTAAGGATAACGTGCTGCTTAGAAGAGTATTAAAAGGTAAAGGTTTCCCCACGACCAAATGGTCTAGTCGTGACCAACTGTAGGGGGCGGTGCTCATCTCCGTTTCTAAGCCGAAGAGCCGGCGTTTTTGTCCGAGGACAAGCTTCCGTGGTCATGTGGCCGGCATGACTATATGCCGTAGCGCATGGAACGCCGTTACCTTCCCGCTGAAGTAGTCCCTATTTATCTACTTGCATTTAGGTGCTTTCGAACTGCTAGGTTGGCAGGAGCTGGGACAAGCAACGGGAGCTCACTCCGTCGTGCAGTCTTGAACTCCCAACCTTGCGGTCAAGAGCCCAGCAACAGCGGATTAACTCGCTGCGCCACCACGTCCCTTAGAAGACTATTACTACCCATTTAAAGAAACAAGATTAGGTTGCTTTAAAATGGACCTCAGATGAGACTTGCTTTATTCTCTGAAAATTTGTGGAGTGGGATACTACCCCTTGGTGTCCTTAGCAGTCCTCTTTCTGCAAAGTTCATGCATCTTCTCTGCAGTGGTATATCTAGGGTATTGCGGGGGGGCAAGAGCAATGGGGGTGCCGATTGCTCTTCCCCCCAGCACAGCGCCCAAGAAGACACCTGAGCAGCGGCCAAGGGAAGCTGCGCCCCCCTCGCCGAGCAGGGAGACGCATGGCTTCTCCCGGCTGCGGCTCCTGCAAAATTGCCCGAGCGGCAGCAGAGGGAAGCTGTGGGCCTCCACTTGCAGAGCAGAGCAGGGAGACGGGCAGCTTCTCCTGGGCCAGCTGCTGCTGGGGCAAAACTGCCGGAGCGGGACACCTCCCGCCATGGCTTGGCTAAAGTTGGCCAAACCATGGCAGAGAGATGCCTCAACATCATGACGTTGAGTGCCATGGGCAGGTTTCACCTTGGTACATCCCTGGAACTAGATTTCGGATCTGTAGGCTTTTAGTCTTGCAGTCAACAAAAGGTCAATGGGATTGAAATATTTTGCAGTAATATTGCAGACAGACCCGCTGTGCATCTTTCTTGAAGAGGGTCCACTTAGTTCCAAACAGCTTTTATAAAATAGGTATCTGGCAAAAATACAGGTTTTCCTGGCTACAGGGGTCCAAAATTTTTATGGGAAGACTGAGCCAACCTTTCTTCAAGAGGGAAAGCTGATCCGAAGCTGCGCAAACAGCTACTGCAACTTCCAGTGGGAGTTGCAGCAGCATTGGAGGCTCCTTGGGGGAAAGAGAATTCCACTTCCCCCAGGTAAGGGTGCTGGCCCCACACTAGGCCCCCTCAAGTCTATGCAGGCTATTTCACCAGCACAGACTTGAGCATATCTGAGTGGAGCCACATGGCCTGACATGGAGGTTAGGATTTGGTGGTGGAGGCCACTATAGGTCCCACCCTTGCCCAGTCCTGCTCTACCCCTCCCCTGCCCAGTTCTGCCCTCTACACGCCCACCCCACCCCACCCTAAAGGAGCACACCGCCAATGGCAGATAAAGACTTACCTCTAGGCAGCTTCTTGCCAGGTCCACCTAGAGCTGGCCCAGCACCAGCATTAAGCCCTTAGTGCCTTACGGCACTTTTGCAACACCAGTGCCAGCAGTACAAGCATACTAGCACTGGGGCCATTAGGATGGGGCGCTAAATGTGCAAGAGCTGACTCCCCATCTCCTGTCCTGCTAACTGTTACCTCTGAAGATGTGACAGAGAAGCAGTGGCCTATCTAGGGTATTGCGTGGGGGGGGGGCAAGAGCAATGGATGCTGTTTGCCAAGTGGCACCAACTGCCCAGCTCCCCACGCAGTGCCCAAGAAGATACCCAACCTGTGGCCGAGGGAAGCTGTACGCCTCCCCCCCCCCCCAGCTTGCCAGGCCAGGGAGGCTCACAGCTTCTCTGAGGCACGACTCGCCCAAAACTGCCCAAGTGGCGGCCGGGGGAAGCCCCACGCCCTCCTGGCTCAGCGAACCAGGGAAGTGCAGCTTCTCCTGCCCGCCTCTGGGACCAAACTGCCCGAGTGGCTGCCGCGGGAAGCTCCTCACTCCCTGGCTCGCCGTGTCAGGGAGGTGTGCAGCTTTTCCCGGCCGCCACTTGGAGAAAACTGCCTGAGTGGTGACTGGGAGAAGCCGCACGCTCCCTGGCTTGGTGAGTCACGGAGGTGCGTGGCTTCTCCCAGCTGCGGCGAGGGAAACCCCTCACTCCCCAGCTCACCATGCCGGGGAAGTGCACAGCTTCCCTCGGCGGCGGCTGGAGCAAAACTGCCCAAGCAATGGCCTGGAGAAGCTACACGCTCCCCAGCTCGCAGCTTCTCCTGGCCACCGCTGAAGCAAAATAAGGGGACAGGGGCTTGGCCTCCCTGCCGTGGCTTGGCCAAAGTTGGCTGAACTATAGTGGAGAGAAGCCACACTCCGCAACGTCATGACATCACAACGTTGTGAAGTCATGATGTTGCGTGCCATGGGCGCAGTTTCGCCCTGGTGGCCTGTGTAGTGATGACATTGAAGCAGTCTGACTCCATTAGGCCACTTCTCTCCATCTGCACTGGCTGCTGATTAGTTTCTGAGTACAATTCAGTGTCCTGATTTTGACTTTTTGAAGCCCTTCATGCCTTAGGGCTGAGGTATTTCGAGGGCGGCTTTCTTCCATGTGAGATAGCCTGCCTCTTGAGGTCATCTGAGTGGGTCCTCCAGAGGATGCAGCCAGTCTCTAAAGCTCAACCCGCAGCAACAAGAGAAATGGCCTTCTCTGTAGTGGCAACTCTATTGTGGAACTCGCTCTCCATTCAGTCAATAACAGAACCCTCCCTGTTGGCCATCTGGCAGGGGCATAAGATCTTCGGACTGCTTACATGGCTTTGCATTGGATTGCTTAGATTTTTGCTGTTTCTGTGGTTTATTGTGTTGTTGTGTTTTTAGTTTTTAAATTCTTGATGTTGTGTAATGGTTCTTCATTTTCTTGGACATGTGATACATGAGAAAGTTAAGGCATGCAACTCTAGAACTCTGTTTTGAATCTCCTGCATAATGATAACTGAATAGCTTTCTGAGGAGGGCAATAAGTCTTTCTCCTTGCAAGTTGGTCTTCATATGGGTGTGATGATCTTCTGAAGACTGTTGTTGCCCCTCCCCCACTAGCAGCTGGTATACAGTGGTAAATTAGCCTTTGAGCATGGTGGTTCAGCACAGTCATAAATTGCAGGCCGTGATAGATCTTTGCCACATGAATTTGTCTAATCCTCTCTTGAATCCATTTAAGCAAGCAGCTATCATCCTTTCTTATGGCAGCCAATCCCATTATCTCTACACTGTGTAAAGATGCATGCACTGACGTAAGGAAGTGAATCAGTGCTATATTTCTCATGCAAGCAACACGGCAGGGGGCAGATAAAAAGGTTCTGCGGGCCTCATTTGTGGACTTAGCATGCAGGTGCACACGCTGTATGTTTGACACCCCTGCATAAGGCACTTGTATTTGGGGGGGGGGATTGGCCATAACCTTGCTAGAATAAAGATATTTCACTCCAGGGTTTGTCATTGAATTCCTGGTGAAATTCTGCATATAATGGTCTACAACATGATGGTATTATTCCTTAAAACAGTGATTTTTAAAAACCGTTATTTTTACAAAGGAATTTTATTTTTGTGTTTTTTTGGCCATAACTTTTGCTAGAATCATGATATTACACCCCATTTTTTCCATTGAATTCTGGGTGAAATTCTGCATCTAACAGTATATAGCATGATGGTAGTATTCTCACAATTTTTGAAATTTGGGGTTCAGTGGTGACACACACACACACACACACACACACACACACACACACACACACACACACACACACACACACAC
>JAJKFI010000054.1:5557273-5598953 GCA_029204185.1 Lerista edwardsae | reverse complement strand
CACACACACACACACACACACACACACACACACACACACACACACACGAGGATTGCAGCCTGCCCTATAGGTAGCTATGCCACTGCTTGAGGATACATTGTGGCTACACTATCAATGGAAAGTTGCATAAGATTGGACGCTATGTTTTGTTATGCTGCTGCTGTGTATTGGCTCTTTAGCAAAATACCAATGTATATCATTGAAACAAGTAACAAGTCAACAGAAAGAGCAAACATGACTATCCCAGATGTATCTGTGAGTCATATGGATTCTTTCCCTGCCTAATCAGATGAGTAACAGCCTATTAAACGGAGATGCAAATCCCCCCTCATCTTTCTACCCATTCTGACATAGGGTGACTCTTATACAGAAAATGATTAGATAAAATGTTGAAGTAAAAGCCATTTACTGAGCTTTCCTTAGGAGACTCTTTGCCCCCCCAAAAAATTATACCGTGTAAACTGTCATTCATCTGTCCTTACTTTCTGAGCTGCTAGTTTGCTTTTTTCCTTAATTGATCTCTTTCTCTAATGAGAGATCTCTCCAAATGTCAGTAAAAGGCAAAGATTTCCCCACGACCGAATGGTCTAGTCGTGACCTACTTCAGGGGGCGGTGCTCATCTCTAAGCCGAAATGCTGGCATTGGTCTGAGGACATGGTCATGTGGCTGGCATGACTATACACCGAGGCACACGGAATGGCGTTACCTTCCCACTAAAGTGGGAAGTATCTACCTACTTGCATTTTTACATGCTTTCAAACTGCTAAGTTGGCAGGAGCTGGGACAAGCAATGGGAGCTCACTCCATTGCACAGTCTCGAACTGCCAACCTTCCGGTCAGCAAGCTCACAACTACCTTGCACCAATTCATTGAATATGCCATTCAGTGTGTTTATTGAATGAATAGCATGTAGTTTCTATGCAGAAACATCTATTAAACTGAAGATTGGAACGTCACATGCATAGATAAAATGTGATAAATTTATAGCCTTTTGAAATTCTAATAAATAACACGATAATAAATATTTCCAATACAGATCTTGCTCCCTTTTTTAATGAAACAATTTTTAGTTGAGCCTATTCACTTGCTGCCCCTTAGGTGGCAGTACAGTATCGGCTTTGGTTTAAACATTGGTCAGATCATCAATCTTTTAAAATTCAAGACTTTAAAATATATTGAGATCTGACTTGGTATTATCGCTTAGAACTGTATTTGCAAAATTTGTTATTACTTCTTCTTTTATTACAAAAGAGGCTGTAGTTGTCTTTTGAGATCACACATGTATTTATTGTCCGGAATATATTACTTTGGTTCTTGCACAATCCTAACCAACTTTCTAGCACTGACATAGCTGTTCCAATGGGGCACGTGCAGCATCCTGCAGTGGAGTAGTAGTTATGGAGGCCTCCTCAAGGTAAGGAGTGTTTATCCCCTTACCTCAGAACTGCATTGCCCTTATCCTGGTGCTGGAATGTTGGTTAGGATTGCATCCTAGGTCAAGATTTGCACTGAGCTAATCACTGCAAATCCATGATCCTGTTTCTGGACAATAACCACCAGCTTAGATTCCATCCATATATATGTATGTAAGCTGTTTTGTCCCAGTGTGCACCACTTTATGCATAATTAGACTTGAATCTCATTTGTCATTCTGTTGCCTGTTTTCATTGGGTGAAGAGATCCCTTTGGAGATGTTCACAATCCACTAGGATTTTTATCATCCTGAATAATTTGACCACCTTTCTTTTCATCGCTCACTCCTGATCACTTACAAACAAATTAAATAGCACTGGTTCCTAATAGAGTACCCCACTACTTACTTCCCTCCATTATGAGAACTATTCTTTTCCTCTAATATAAAGCCCCTCCTAATCTTAAATGGCCAAGTTTCCTTTTTCTCCACCCATTGAGTGCTCTTCCCTTTAGTAGCATTGTCAATTTTAAAGGTACCAATTTTAAAGGTGCCTTTAACCCCATCTTGATTGACATATATTGGCTGATGACAATGCTGGTCATTATGCTGTGAAAGCTTCGTAAGACCAACTTGCTATTAATGGCACAGGCAGAGCAACAGTCTGGCTGTGTTTTCCATGGCATTTGGCAAGTCTATCCTTCAACCTCCTTGCATCTTAGTTTCTCTAGAAACTAAGGCTGCAGGCATTCTTACTGCTTTGTTCCCTAAGTGTTTGGTATGTTCATGAACAATGTTTCCTGCTAGTGTACCAGCTCTGCCAATCAGTAGAGGAGACCTCACCATCAAGAACAATGCAACATAGAAAGCAAGATGGTCTTGTAGGGTCATCTGTTTGCATGGCTACACTTTGGAGTACCATAACTAAATCCACAGAGCAGGAGTTTGGTTTTTCCAAAAGAGGTCATTATTCAGATGGATGAATTGTTACCGGAAGCCAAATCTCCCGCTTTCCCTATGACCATCCAGAGTCAAAGGGCAGACTTGTATCTGCCAGAAATATGTCAGTGAATGTTCTTTTTCTGCTGTAGAACTTAATGGGAATGAATATTCAGATTTGGCAAAAAACAAATGGACAGTATAATGAGTTTATTCTAGAGTTCCAACCAAGTTTTCATAAAGTGTTCAAAATATAGTCTTTTTGAGCTAATGAAAACGTATGTAGTAATGGCTTGTTGTTGTAGTAGTTCACTTTTATTGTGAATGGTAAAATTATGCTGATAACAAGTTTCTTATAATTTCTGAATAGAAACTGTTGGAATGTTTGGCAGAGATGCCCCAGGGACTAGGCCTTGGGGATAGGTTGGGGAGGGGAGCAGAAGTCATCCCATTGCCATGCAGGCAATAAACACAAGTTTCAAACTGCACTTTAGGAAGATTGTTACTGTAGCAACAAAATACCTAATGTATTTGTAGCCTTGCTGCAGAGGTAGCCCACTAAGCCATACCAAGGGTTGGGCTTTTGTGAAAGGGCTTTAGTCAAAAGCTGTGGCTGCTTCTGGAGATGCTCCACAGTCTTGGGGACTCCAACTGCCCCATCACAACTCTGGTGGGGCAGTAGGTACCTGCACCTTACAGTTAGCATATGACTATACATACAGTCTTTCCACTATCCCCTGGGCCATCAAGGTACAGGGTTGGCTCTCCTTGCAGGATGAGGGCTTCTCCACTCTGGTGCAATGCTGGCCCTTAAACCACAAGGCTGGACCAGGTAAAACTGAGGGTGGGGGAGAGACTGCCAGGAAAGGGCAGTCTTGGGGCCAATGCTAAGTAGTCAATGGACAGGCTACCCAAGGTCTGCTCAATGTCTGCTCCTCTGGGGTGTGGGCAAGCCCAGGGGAGGAGGAAGGAGAAGGAAAAATATTCTCCTCCCCACTGCTGCACTGAGGCCTGATTGGAATCCCAGTTACTGGGCCATAGTTGCATCCAAGTTGCCAAAGGGTTGGCATAGCATCATTTTTTGAATAGCTTCACAAATGAGCAAAATGCAAATGTTATCACACCAAAAAAATTGTGTGCATGTGTGTTAGTCTGTATCTTATATCAGGTGTGGTGACATTACTGCAAGGATGGCAAACAGTAGCACCAACTCCGTGGGTGCCGATATGCTGTCGGCAGCCACAGTAATTTTCTGGGGGTGCTCTGCACCCCCAATGTTGGGGACCCCCACACAGCACAGCACCCCCATGTTTGGTGCTGGGCCAGTAGTGCGCCTGGCCCAGCAGTGAACAGGCCAAGCCGAGGACAGCGTGATTGAGCCAATGAGCTCCTTCCTGAGGCATCACTGGCGCCTTGGGAAGAAGCTCATTGGCTCGCCTGCCCCACCCTCAGAAGGGGGCGGTGCTGCCTTGCAACGCCTAGCCGCAATGCAAAGCAGCCTCTTCCAAGGCCAGGCCACAGCAGTCGCCCGCCCTGGCTTCGGAAAGGGGACGGCAAGCAGCCCATCCCGAGGCCAGGCCATGGCAATCACCCGCCCCTGCTTTGGAAGGGGCTCCTGCAAGCAGCCTCATCCGAGGCTGGGCCACAGCAATTGCCCGCCCCGGTTTCAGAAGGGGGTGCTGCGATCACTTCCCCCTGCTTCAGAAGGGGCTGCCTTTCAGTGTGCCTCCGCGTTGCAAGGTAGCCTGTTCCAAGGCCAGGCCACGATGATTGGGGGTGGGATCATGTCAACGTCAGGGGCGTGGCTATGTCAACATCAGGGGCATGGCTACATCAGTGTCCGGGGCATGGCTACGGGCACACCCAATGTTGAGATCAAGTCGGTAACCCTGATGACAAATCAGTGTATAATGGCAAATGATTGCAAACTAGTGTGATGAATCTTTAGCATCTTATCTACAGTGATTAAGAAGGTAGCCTGTTATGTATGGAATTGGAGAGAAGCTGGATATTGTCTGATGCACTAATCTTGTAAGAACTAGATAGGGGAAAACATGGATGCTGTGTTGAGTTCCATGATGCAAGAAAGGGGGATAACATAATGCTTTTCCACCTTATTTTATGTCCATCTTATTTTATGTTCTCTATTATTACAAAGAACAAACTGCTTGCAGCATTTGTTATGTGCCTGCAATCAGACTGGTCTAGCTAAAACATGCAGGAAGGGTGGAATTAGCATTTGAGTGGATCATTTGATTATTAGAATTGAGTTCAAGAGCAAAGAAAATCTGGGGAACTGACAACATGGCCTTGTGGGAGTTAAGTTGATAAATACTTGATATAAAGATGGAAACTGCCTTTTTTAAAGAAAAACAAAACTAAATCCTCCCTTGCAGCTTGGCATGCCTTGTTTACATAACAATGATTAATAGCCAACAAAAACAACAGATCAGGTTTGCCCTTGGATGGGCATCTGGCACTCTCAGAAGGGAGGCTTGCCATTGGCTTTCTCAGGCTGAGAATGGAAGCAACGCAGTAGCATATCTACCTATGGGGCAGGGTTCCTCAAGTGCCATCCTCTAGTTACATCATATGCTACCTCACCAGGTGACACCAACCTTAGAGACACTAACCCACTTCACTGATGGGAAGTTTGGGTGGTGTTGGCCACTGGCTTAGATGACTTTTAAAGTGGATTCTAAACATTCATGGTGGACTATAGTCTATCTATGGTTATTAACCATGATGGCTGCATTGAACCTCCAGATGCAGGGGCAGTATGTCACTGAGTACTATATGCAGGGGAGCAATAGCAGGGGAAGGTACTGACGTTCATCCATTGCTTGTGGAGAAATATTCACTGCATTTATTTTCTGGCCATTATTATGTTTCATTTTAGAAAATATAAATAAATGAAAATAAATTTGTTGTGGGAGGGTGTCAGAAATTTATAGCCCTGGGTATCAAATGACCTAGCTATGCCACTGGAGCAAGGAACGGTTTGTGTGGAAGAGTTGAGAGGTTTTTGGCTTGGAAGCACTTTTGGGATTTGAGGAGTATTACTCCTTGTTTGGGGCACACTTCCAAATTATTTTTAGCCCTTCAGAGTTTAGAATTTGAAATAATGTTTGCCTTCTTCATTCACAAGTTACAAATTCAAGCCTTCACAGAATGGATTTATATTTTCAGCCATCCTTTGCAAACTGCCAACTGAAGACGGTGCCCTCAAAACAGAGTATGGAGTCTGCTCCTCTGCCAAGTTTGCCATATCACTTGGTTTGTTTCTCTTCTGCTTCTGCGGTGCCAACAGGGGCTCAAGAAGTTACACTGCCTGAAACAATGCAGATCTGCTGCCCTCAGTAGTGCTCCCCTAACATGCCTGTTACACTAATGCCCCAATGTTTGCTCCCCCCATTTCAAATTTGAGTATGCATAAAAAAGTGCATGCCCTTCCTCCACCCCTGCTGTCTCCACCTCTTCATCTGCTCAATCATTTAAAGAGGCAACCAGGCAGGCAAGCAGAAGAGAGGGGGGGAGCACAATGCAGAGGCACTAGAATGCATCCCGCCTGTCTTCATTGCCTCCCACTTGTGCCTACTTGGCTCCATCAAACACACAGGCTGGGCGTCATACGCAGGAAGTGGAGATCTCATTCGCTGCCTGCGTGTTCCATCCAGCCTGTGTATGTAAAGATGTGGCTCAACTGGAACAAGCACGAGGCATTGGAAGTTAAATAAGTTAAAATAAAATTAGCTTCTTCCTCTTGTTGCCCACTTGTCAATGGAGAAAGGTAGAGTGATCCTGTTTTGGTTGTTCCTGGAAGGGAAGTGACGGGCACAGGATTACTATAACACCCTGCATCATTTTTTTCCCCATACCACTGCTGCTTCAGTTCACCTCATGGCTGGGCCAGCCCTGTGTGGTACCTTATTTAATTTATGGTCTTGTAGAGTCTGTAGTGTTTGCAGGTAAATGCCTAATTGATTGATGTCTACTGGCTAGGCAGAGAAGTTAAAATAGCACAGGTAAGGAGGAACCAGGAGAGCTGCGAGCCTTTCAGGATTGGCCTGGAGTCTCCAGAAATTAGTGTCCATCTCCAGAAATCTACTGGAAGTTATCCTGCAGGTTTTATTAGGGTTTTTCTGGCTGAATGACACTGGAGTATGTTGTATAGGGGGCAATCTCCAGGAATAGTTTCAGTTAGTTGGCCTGAGGACCCATCAAAATGCAACAGTTGCCTTGCTGGATTAGATTGAGGGCGCAATCCTAAACTGGAGTTAGGCTGGCACAGTTAGGCCAGCAAAGCTTGGCTGCATAAGGGCCACCGTAAGGTGTATTTGGATCACTTTCAGAGTCGGGTTGGATGGCGAACGTCTGTGTGCTGGCATCTCTGACTCGGTGGGCGCAATCCTAAACTGAGTTAGGATGGCATAAACTAAGCCAGCAAAGTTTGGCCAGCACGAGGGCCACTCTATGTTTTAGGCTTAGAGGGCTTAGAGGGCCTTAGTGGCTTAGAGGGCCACTCTAAGCCACCAAAGTATGTTTGGACCACTCTCAGAGTCAGAGAGGCCAGCATATAGACGTGAGCCATCCTCCCTGACTCTGAGAGTAGTCCAAACACACTTTATGGTGGCCCTGGTGCTGGCCAAACTTTGCTGTCTTAGCTTATGCCGGCTTAACTCTAGTTTAGGATTGCACTCTGAGAGTGGTCCAAACATACTTTACAGTGTCCTTTGTGCCAGCGAAACTTTGCTGGCCTCAGTGTGCTGGCCTAAGTCCAGGTTAGGATTGTGCTCTGAAAGTCTGCCTTCCCCGGAAGCTCACCAGCAGGCCCTGTTGGAGATAGTCATTCCCTTTGAATCCAGCATCTGGCAATCAAAGCAATGTTGTGTCTGAGTAGGGAAGTTCCCATTTTTATTATCACACCTAAGAGCCACTGATAGGCAATTTTACGAGTCTCATTTTAAAAATAATATTTGCTATTGGCCTTCATTGTACCACATGACAGGGAATTATATAACAAATTATGTGCAGAAAAACTTCTCTCTATTTGTCCTGAGCCTGCTGCTGCTCAGTCTTGTTGGATGATCCATTGTGTTGGATCTTGTTAGATGGGCTTTTTACTTGGAGCTTGTTGTCAAGGTAAAGATTCTGCACATTGCAGAAGGCTCTTTGTTTTTCGCCAGGATTCAAACTAAGCGCATCATTTAGTCTATATAAAGTATGTTAAAATCTTGTTGACTTCTGTGGGAGAGCATTAAGTGCATGCTTGATTTTCCCATTGCAATAAGTTAAATTTAAAATGATAAGAGATCACATCCTTTTTGTTTATCTCTTAAGTTAGTTGCAGTTATGGATAGGAGATTGCAGAATGGCACATTCTCAAAGCTTTCTCAGCTTAGTGAAATCTACATATTCTTGTCCAAAGTAAACAATTTTTATTTGCTGCTCTTGTTGACATTGAGTTCCTTACTTCTCAATGCTGGACTTTTGGGAAGTTACAGGCCATTGAACACTTCACACTAGAGGCTTGAAATGTCCAAAGTGTGTATCCATCCTAAAATATTAATCCCATTACCTGCTTATCGGAAATCTAGAGTATAGATGAGAGATACAACTATGATTGCAGAGACTACATGCTTGCCAAGCAGGGATTTGTAGCATCTCCGATGCTGATTAACTATAGCATGGCGACTTACGAGGGGGGTGGGGAACAGGACAAGAAGGCAAAGGTGTTCTTTCTGGAGCTGTTCAAAAAGTTTCAGTAGCTGCGCAACACCACAACAGTCTCAGTCAACACCACAACTCCCTTTAAGGTTCTGTAAATTATTTTGATCTCTTAAATATGGGTCGCCAAACTCCAGCCCATGGGCTGGATCCGGCATCCACCCTGCCCTTCCCCCAGGTGAACGGGTCTTCCATTCCACCTGGGACGTGTGCAACTTCAGACCCCAGGGATCTTTGCAGTGCACTGGGTCTGTGCAGACTCTGCCCACACAGCATGCTGGGGTGGCAAACCCCAGAAGTAGCTCACCACGAAGACCCCTGGGGGCTATAGTCAGGATTTTTGCGCCTGTCCTGAGTGGAACAGAAGAAGCCATTAGCGCTGGGGACACTTTTGAGCGGTAAATACTTTTCTTCAGTTTGGAGACCGCTGTCTTAAAAGAATGCAAGAGGAAGAAGCCAGTTTGCCATTTACATTGTAGCATTTTTAGTTGATCTGTTCTGTACCAGAGCCAGAGGAAACCAATGACCTTTCTCTGGTCTAACATGGATTTTTAAAATGGCCATTAACTTTAAACCATCCAGCTGTGGTTGATTTTAATTTACCAGCTAATTTTCTGGTTACGTTTTGAGCTTATTGTCGGCGTTGTCAGGCCAGAGGCACCTGCTCCCACGGTAGCCAACATTACAGCGTCAAGAGAGGTAGCAACTGGAGCAGACACCAAGTGCGTCTAGCCTCCCAGCCTATTGAGGCACCCAGCAGCCTCAGAGACAGCTTGGGGGGGAGGGGGTTCCTTCACCCTCTGGTCCTCCTCCCTTCCAGGAGCCTTTCTTGGGTTCACTGGCTAGCCAGCATCTTGCCTGCTCGCCAGCATCCTCCAGACTGCACTCATCACCAGCTTGCCTGAGGTTATATAGAACTGCCCCACCCTCTTGCTCCACCTCTTCCTCCCAGCCAGGCTGACAACCCTCCCAGTCCCTGATCCTGCCAGCACACTCCCCTGTCTTCTCTGGCCATTGCAGTCAGGGGCTTTCTTTCCCCTGCTCCTGGCATCAGCAGGCCAGGCAGACTTCTCCTCTGTCACAACAGACTGGCCTGACTGCGATCGAGGGGGAAGGGGTGGGATGCCTGTCCTGGCTGCTGTCCACAGTGCCTGGTGCTTCTCATGGCCCAACCCACCATGAGGAGACCCTGACCTGCTGTGGTCCCCATGTAATGGGAAAGCCTGCTGGCCGGGATCCTGGCTGCCTCATGTATGCCTTGTGAGCGGAGCCCCAGACCAGACCCTGGACATTTATTTGCATTATTTTTAGGCCTTTAAAATGAAGGTGAGGTGGGCACTTGCTTTCTTTGTGCTTTCTGCGGGGGGGGGGGGAGCCTGATTGTTGGAATCTACAGCAGGAGAACCTCCCTATTGGCTGGAAAGGGTGATCAATAAGAAGAATGTGGGTTGATGGAGAGGGGAGGGTGTGTGAGTTAGCAGTTGGGGTTTGGGAGTTGGCGATAAAAGACTTCTATAAGCCTGGTACCAGTTCAACAGAAAAATAAGAGTTGGGTTCATCTAAATCCAATTTTTGTTGTTTACGCTTCAGCTACCACGCGGTGAATAACTGATCAATTCCTCAGAGCACAATCCTAAACTGGAGTTAGGCTGGAATAAACTAATCCAGCAAAGTTTGGCCAGCACAAGGGCCACCATAAAGCGCATTTGGACCACTCTCTGAGGCAGGGAAGATAGCTCACGTCTGTGTGCTGGCTTCTCTGATGCTGAGAGTGGTCCAAACAAACTTTACGGTGTCCCTTGCGCCAGACAAACTTTGCTCTTTCGCCCTCAGTGTCTGGATGAGAAGGGACACGAGGCTATTGTGACACTTTCCAAATTAGTGAAAGCAAATTCGGGCAAGTTGGCAATATGACTTAAGGCTGTTTTTACTCAAGCTTGGCCCTAACTACGGTAGGTATGTACACAGGGAGGTGCCCTGATTCTGCCTTTGGTTAGGTTTGTGTATTTTTGCTCGATCACTATAAGTGAGCTTGGCATAAATTATCCTTACATTTAGTTTTTAAAAAACTGTTAATTTCTTCTGTGGACTGCTGTTGGCAGTTTCCTGAACATTGGGTAAATATAATATTTTAAACCAAGTTCTGCAGTTACCAAGTACACTTTTCATTTTCATTTTTGCTGTAAAAGATGTTCATAGGTTTCTGCCAAAGGATTCAAGGCTTATTGCATTGCACATTTTTCCTCTTCTGCATTTGCAGCCTACATAAATTATTATTGAGAGTACAAGATGAGGCCCTAACATGAAGGCAAACTTGAAAGCAAGTCTGCTAAAAGCAAAAAAGACGTAGCTAGGCAACAGATGTTTTTGAATAAAAAACCGTACTCATTCAACACACATTTACAAACATGTTTTTTCTTTCCAAAGTCTTGTGATATAAAAAGGTGAACTTTTGCTTTAATTTTTTCATATGGCAAATCAAAGCTTCTGTTTAATCACATATTACTGTACTTTCTGTTTAAGAAGATGAAGGTGAATTTATTGCCAATACTATGTGCATTCTATTCATTATTGTGGTTGCATTGTCTGTACATTATTATGGTTGTGCAGAACCATTAGCAGATTCTTCACAGTACAGTACTACTGTACCATCAGTATCATGGTACAAGAAACTTGGTGAAGAAAGTAGATAAAAAGCTGGAGATAACAAATTTAGCAGAGCTGTAAAAAGTCTTGAAGCAAGACAGAAGAACTTATATGGCATTGGGGCATTTGTCTCCATGTCATGCTCCTCTGCTTATGGTTCTTCCATTGGTGGAAGATGCTTCCTGCTGGTGAAAAGGCGCCTTTGGAAACAAGCCATTGCCATCTTTACATAGGAAACTGCCTTGCACCATGTCAGACTGTGGGACCATCTGGTTCAGTATTGTCAAGCATTAACTGGTGGTGGCTCTCGAAGGTTTCAGGCAGCAGTTTTTCTCTGCTCTTCCTAGAGATGCCAGGGATAGAACCTGGGACCTTCTACAGGTAAAGCAGGGGCTCTTTCACTGCGCTGTGGGTCTTCCTTTCTCCTACGATAGCCCTGAGCAGCCAAGGTGGGAAAAAAATAGCAGGTTACCTGATGAATTTGGGGTCAGGCAATGTTTGAATTGGGAACTTGTTAGCTCCTAATAGCTACTATACTAAATCAGCTATGGCACCAAGGTTTCTGATTGTTCTCACTTTTGAGGGATCCTAACCTGCCTAAGCACTGGCAAAGTCTGGGCTGTCATCGGGTTACCTTAACCCACAACGTGATGTTGTACTCCTTTAGAGAATGGCTCATTTGACCCTGTAGTAAACTTTCTGCAGTTAATATCTGTACAGTAGGCAGTGCAGAGGTGAATATACACAGTTAACAATGATGCAGCTAGAACGTACAGCCATTCACGGTATGCAGTACAGGATTAGTGTGCTAAAGCCTCTCAGTTCTAAGGAGGTTGCTTGCATATGTGCAAGTGGCGCAATATGCCATGGCTTTTTTGCACATGAAACAATCCTTCCCTTTTTCTGTTTTTAATATTGTAAATAAAGTTACAGAGAACATAGGATCAGGCTACATTTTAAGTCAAACTTTGTTCCTGAGATTGTTGGGTGGTAGATTATTATTTAATTTTTTGAATAGCAGTTGCAAGGGGACAATCAGAATCAGGCATTTAGGGATGTGGTATTGATCCTTTCCCCTGTGCTGTAATCACAACAAATACGCACGCACGCACAAATTAGGCTTTCAGTGGAAGCATTGTGACCCCAGACCGTCACATCAGATTTTGAAGCACCATCTTCATATCCAAGTGTTACAAAAAATCAGCAATGATTAGTGCACTGTTCGAGATTGATTGAAAATACTACACTTTTCCCCCAGCATAGGCTGGTCTGCTTGAGATCTTCTTTCTCTTGACCTCTGAAGTGCAATGCATTACAGCTCTTTTCTCCACTAAGATGAATATATACCTGTTCGCCATTTGGAAGAGCCCATTAAATACTTTTCTGCTTCCTCTTTCTTTTTAGAGAAAAAGATTTTATTATTTCTCATTCAATTTTCTAAGCTTAACCATAAAGAAGCTCATCCAGCCACAATATTTCAAAAGGCCATAATCCCTTAAAATTATTTAAAATCCCTTCTGAGATACTGAATCACCCTCAAAGTTGGTGTGTGTGTGTGTGTGTGTGTGTGTGTGTGTGTGTGTGTGTGTGTGACTTAAAACACATTAGAGCTTTCCCCTTTATAGAGCCCAATCCTGTTCTTCCCCTCCCCTTGGTGATGCAGCCATGCCAAAAAGGCATGCGTGTATATAGTAGGGGTGGGGGAGGGATCAGGAGGTTGGGATGCAGAAGAAATACCAGCAATAGCTCCTAGAAAATGCTGGGGTGGAGAGGCATAGTTGCTCTTCTCCTGCAAATGTAGGAGAGGGCACCAATTTTAGCAGAGATGTATGAACTTCCTAGATCACAGTCCAAACCTTCCCTTTCTGATGTTGCAAAATGTTAACTGGGAAGTACAAATTGGAGAGTATACTAGTTAATTATGTTGAAGTCTTTGGCACTTAAAGGAGCATGGCATCTTTCTGTCTGGTTCTGGCCTAAATATAATTATGAAAAATGTGCTCCCACATCAGGATCATTCCAGTATCCTTTCTTCTTCTAAACTTGAAAATGAATGTAGGTAAAACATTGCTGGAAATCTTAGTGCATGAACTAGAAATTATCAAGAGTAAATATTATTTTCTCACTTTATTTTTGAAATAGTGTATTTCTACTGTCCCATGTAATAGAGTGCATATTTACTGTTCTGGACTACACCATGCAGTAAAAAAAAGGGTTTGTAAAATATTCAGTAATCGGCTGCAGTAACCTCAAGTGATCACCACTGTACTAAATTTAGCCAGAGAGAACGGCAACTTTCTATCCCTTGTGTCTTCAAAACATGAGCTGACCCATCTTCTATTTTTAGCTGTTCTAAGTGAAACAAGATGAGACATTGAGGACTAGTCTAAAGCAGCAAGCGGTTTTCCCAGAATACTTCCAGAAATGTAATAAATAGGTACTCATTATTTTTCTGCAAAGAGGAAGGAGAATAATTCACATGACCTGTCTAGAGGGGAAGGTCATTTTAAAAGCTCTATTGTATCCTATACATGTCTCGTAGTTGTTGTTTTCCCCAAACCAGACATTTTTTGTCTTCTGCCCCATTTCACGCCCTTGAGGTGTTTGCCTTTTAGGCTTCAGACCAAATGACCTCTATTTGCTGAAGTTATTTTTTAACTTTTGTTAATTTACTACCGGATATCCCCTACACGAGTGTTATTCAAACTGTGGGTCAGGACCCACTTGGTGGATCAGGACCTGGTCCTACGTGGGTCGCGGAAAGCTGGGAGCAGCCATCTTGGAAACTGCAGACCTTACTCTTGTTATATTACTTTTGTGAGTGTTAACAGTTTGAATTTTCAAGTGAGGGTTTTTTTTTTTAATTTTGTTTTTAGTTCAGTAGTTCATATATATAGTTCAAAAAATATTTACATAATATTTTGGCCTAATCTTGCTTTCTGTCAGGGATGTTTCATGGCTGTACAATTGCTGCAGTCCAAGAATGCCAATTTGCATTTCAGGAGTGTCATTTTATTATGTTATAATGATAGCGCTTCCTGCTTGATGATGTCACTTTCTGCCACAACACCACTTCCCGATTAATGACATCACTTCTGGTGGGTCCCAACACAAGTGCCATTCTAAAAAGTGGGTCCAGGTCTAAAAGGTTTGAATACCACTGCCCTACACCATAAACATCTTACACCCTTCCTATTTACCTACATGAGGACATAATATAAGAGTCAATGTTTGTTTTCACATTTTTATAGTGCCCAGAGAGCTCAGGATGGTGTATAAGGTTTCTCCCTGCCTTTTGTCTTCACAACAACCCTGTGAGGTAGGATATGTAAGCTCTGGTATATCTGGGCAGACCAATATGGGAAAACAGTTTCCATAGTATATGGTAAGTGAGGAAATAATGGATCCAACATGACTGCCTATCATCCTTTCATTCTTCTTTCTCTTACTGCTCTGATGAAGTTCAGCAGCCGACATGTTCAATGTGAGGGTGTAAACAGAACTTCCAAATATATAAATGCCTTAACCTCTTCCTGCCAAGAGGATTCCCAAGAGTACTTTATGTTTAGAACCCGTTAGGCTAACATCTCTATAAACTATTCTGGTATAGTCCTTAGTACTTGCCCTGGGAAGATCTGAATGTTAAAAACTACAGTCCTTAGGACACTTAAGAGGAAGGGAGTAAATCCCATTGGGTTCAGTGGGACAATTCTGGTTAAATATGCTGGAATGATATGGTGAATGTTTTGGTGTGAGAAGAAGGCTTCTGACCCTTTATGGGGGATCTCAGCACCACACAGAACAGGCTGATTCCAAATTTTCTTATCTGCTATACCAACCAATCAATGGCACCCCAGTTTTATCTGGATTGAGCTTTTCAGTCTTCCTTCCAAACTTCAAAGATCTATTCTGAATCCACGCCTTTGAAAGGGAAATGTATGCTGTGATTTTACTCTTGCAGAAGTTTCATATAGACAGTAAACAATATGACGGACAAAATAGAATGTTCTGGAACCCCATGGTAAATATCATTGGGATGAATAGTGACTGTCTAGTCTGCCTGTTAAATAAGCTGTTAGATGGGAACAGAACATGACATCCTCTGTTCTCATACTGGAAGAACACCACAGCCAACTGTATTGAAAAGTACAGTGAGATGTGCAGCGCAATCCTAGTGTGCCCCTTGCATCGACGTGATATCATCGCGTTGACGCAGGGGGCGGAGTGCCGGCACGCGGGCACCGAGCAGCACCTCCGCGTTGGCGCTCCATCTGTGAAGCCGATGGAGAGCCTCCCTTGTGCCGACCAAAGACGGTCAGTGCAAGGGATTCTCCGTCCCGTATCGGGACGGGGATTGGTGGGAGGGGGGGAGGCGTCATAATTTAAGAAAATAAAGCCCTAATCTGCCCTCTTTAAAATACCTTATATGTGCGTAGTGTAATTTACTTATTTCTCTTTACTGTTCATACAGTATGTTAGAAATTGATTCTTAAGAGTATAATAAAATTATCAGACATTTCAGACTTCCTGGCAAAGAATATAGTCAAGGCCCAGGTTAAAATGTGAATGAATTACTAGTCTTCAATATTTCTATACAAAATAACAACTGTGGTCAGTTTGCACCATTTTTAATTTTCTACTTCAGTGTCTCTTTTTCATGGAATTACCGAACAATCCTATGCACAGTTACTTGGGAGTCAGCTCTGTTGAACACAGTGGGACTTACTTTTAAGAAAGCATGCCTAGAATCTCATTTCCAAACTTCTGCTACTAAAATAATACCATACATATTGGTGTATAAATGAAAAAAATGTATGCCTTAATTGTATGCCTAAATTGCCCAGAAAATCTGACATCGACTTATACCCTGCCCTGAACTTATCCATAAGGTCAACTTATACCCAAGTATATGTGTTTATTTATTTATTTATTTATTTATTTATTTATTTATTTAATGAATTTATACCCCTCCTTTCTGCTCCTATGTTAGGGCACCCAAGGTGGCTTACAATAAAAAATACAGAATAAAATTTAAATTCTGCCTGATGAAGTGACATCTCCTCCTTCTTTGAATCTCTGCCTGCCTGGGGGAGAGGCAAAGAAGCAAACAATGGCTATGGCATATGAAGCTGAATTGTATGCATTTCTCTGAGCCTTTGATTATATTGTACTGCAGATTGGCAGCAATCTGCAATTTAGAGAGTTTGCAAAAGAAAATGCCTACATGGCCTGGCATGGCAAATTCCTGGATCATAGCCACAGCTGTTTACAAGTGAAGTTTTGTTTCTGGAAACCAAGGGTGTTTTCCCACTGGATTTTCTCAATTGTTCTTTCTAACTAGTATTACATGCTTGTCAGGCTCTATTTTTCAGAAAACATAATGAGTTTATATCTGTATTTCCTGCTGTTTGTGTACCAGGGTAACTTTCTTTATGAGCCTAATTAAAAAATGAGGCTGTACAAAACCATCTTGCTGAACCAATTATTCTTTCATTATGGAACTGACATTTGAAATTATTATTATTTAATTGGCTGATTTTTTGAGATGGCATTTGTTTTGAACAAAGAAGACCATAACTAATCTGTTCTTGGCAGAGTCCTAAACAAACTTTTTCTCACCCTTTAAGAGCTGTTTGTTATTTTCCTCCTTCCCCTTTTTTCGACTTGAATACCAACTATTTGAAAACTTTCCACAGAACAGGAAACCTCCATATTTCTGAGATTGCATGTGCTGAGCAAGGATCAGATCACCTTGGGAAACAGAGAACCATACCAAAGCAAACGATAGTGAATATTCTGTGTAGAGGAATTATCAACATTGGAATTTGGATCAGAGGTGAAATCTTTATGTCCTTGGAGCAGTTTAGGCTGAGCAAATGTGACTTGGCCAAGACTGCACATTAAGCTTTAGAACTAAGCAGGAATGAGAACCTGGGTTGACATCCAAATCCAACCTCTTGTGAGCTCCCAAATGGAAGTATACACATGAAAACGGACCAGAACACTCATCCAGCTTGATCTGACTTGGCATCCATCTTTTACACCAGTGCACCTCATGGGACCTACTACAGGTTTGTTTTTTAAAAATAACGTACATCAACATGTATGTCTTCCATCCAACTTGAGAGAACCCAGATTCAAAATTGGTGAGGGTTCCTGTACCTTCTGACAGCTCTGTAAAAGTAGGCTTTTGGGAAAGTGTATCTTGTCTTCTGCAGGTGAGAGAAGCTCCATCTGCTTAAGTTCCCTCTTCTGTTCAACTTATGAACCCTACTGACCTCTGCACTCTTTTGTTATTTTTTTGCCCTCTTTTTTCTGTTTCTTTTTCCTCTGTTCAAAAAAGAATATGGTAGGCTGCCAGTGTAACTTGACTTCTCAGCAGAGGCACAACCCACTTAAGGGACAAAACTCACCTTTTGAAGACCAGTGGACTAGGGAGACGTTGCAGTGTAATCATGCGACATGAAATGTTTTGAGTTGGCGTCTTGGGTCTTACCCAGATAGCAGCATTCACTGTGGTCCTTTGTAGGGATCAAAAGGACAATGAAGGTAGGCCTGTGGGGGGGGAGGAGAATTACTTAGAATGAAAAACCCTTCAGAAAATTGCTGCTCACAGTCTAGTAATCACAATAACAGCACAATCCTGTACCCCCAATGCGCCGGCGCTACGCTCTTGCGCCGGCCAAATGCTGTCGCAAACGTGCTGTAAAGCGTATCAGCGTCGGCGGTACAGCGCTGGACCGGCACAAGCAGTAGTGCCAGCGCTCAGGTGCCGCCAGCAGTGTTGGCCTTGCACCAGTCAAGTGTCGGTGGTGCTCGGTCAGCACAGGGCCTCCACGAGGGCATTCCAGAGGTGTTCTGGGGGTGTAACTGGACAGTGCAGTGGGCGAAGACGGGGGTTGTGATGCCACTGCCATAGTGTCATATCCGAAAGCTCATCCCTGGCCAGGGTGGCCCCAATTCAGGCCGCTCCCGCGCATGTGCACCTGCAAAAGAGCGGATGCAGATCTGAGCAGCCCCATAGGGATGACTGGGGCTTACGCGGGTGCAAGGGGAGAACCTCCCCTTGTCCTGCACTGTGCTGCTGCTGCCTCCTAATGGGCTTTAGGATACAGCCGTGCTATGTCGGCCTTATTAGGCCAGCATAGTATAGGATTGCACTCTAAGTCTGATGGTATGTAGCTTGCCTGCCGATTTAGCTTGCATTAAGAAGCAAGAGTGTCTGTCAAGGTAGAAGTGATGCTTTCTCTATCAACTGCAAGCCCTTTCTTGACCATACACGTCTGCACAATGCATTGAGAGCTGTATGAATAGGGTTTTTCTAAGGTAGCAGGAAATAATGACGGAGCTATACACCAAACTTCAGTTAGCAGAGAGTATGTTGTACATTGAGAAACATTTTCTTTCTGTTTCAGTCAATAGCTTCAGCTGACATGGATTCAAATCAGCTCGAGGCTTTTCTGACAGCACAAACAAAGAAGCAAGGAGGCATCACGTCTGATCAAGCTGCAGTCATCGCAAAGTTTTGGAAAAACCACAGAGTGAAAATTCGGGAGAGTCTGATAAATCAAAGCAAGTGGGAAAATACCCTGAAAAACTTAAACTGGAGAGTGGATATAAAGTCACAATCAAGACACATTGACCAGTTAAACAGTCCTGTGGCAATAGTTGAAATGGAACTCGGAAAAAGTGGACAGGTGAGCAATTCTCGTTTTATCACCATAGAATTTTGGGGTTTGTGTATAATGTGTTTGCAACAGAGCTGCCTAGCAAATCAGGAGAAGGGAAAGCACGTTTAGAAAATGCACAGAGAGATTACTCTGTTAAGCTGCAGGTGAACTTCTACTGATATAACTTTAAAAGTTCTATATCTATGGCACCTAGTTGTGCCTTTCCACCCAGGATCAAAGTCCCACTGGTCATTTTTAAGACATCGCCTCGTGAGCCATCCTTTCACCAACATCATTTCTGCCAAGCTGTATTCCATATAACATTTGTGCAGCAGTTAATCACCTGAACACTACATAACCACTGTCATTAATGAGGTATTGTCATTAATGAGGCATCACAATAGTAAGATGTCATGTTTACATAGAATTATTATATGCTACATATATTTCATGCACATTTAGCTCCACTATTCCAAATTAAAAAATATATATCCTCCATCCACTGAATGCTAGGTATTCTGCTAAAATGGTAACAGACCTTCTGAAAGCCCTGATTTACAGCACAAGCCTGTGCCTATCTACTCAAAAGTAAGCCCCAAAATCAATCAGTTTTGTGAAATGTGAACTTAAATGTGAATTTAAATATTTAAATTTTTAACTGCAGAAATGATGGCTTTCTTGTCTGGTATGTTTGGATTTCATGAATTATTTTGGGTACTATATTTACATTTGTGGTGGGTGTGTTGTAAACTGCTCAGGAGTTATCCTAGTAAATGATCTATAAACATAATAAATAAAACTCTGCTGTAATTTGGAGCATTCACTTCAGAGAAACAAGGGTGTGCCAATGTCCATCCACAAAATGGACTTGCCTATCCTTGTTCCTACCATCACTCTTTTCAAGCTGGCAGAGAATCCTGACAGCATGCAGTTCCCAGGAATTCTGCAAGTCTTGGTTGCTACTTGGCTTAAGAGTTGGGCAGAGTGTACTACATGGTTTATGAACAAATAGTTCATCCCTTTTTAGCAGCCCGTTTTGGAGGGCTTCCTCCAAGTGCTGCTAGGATTTAGATAGAAGCCACTGATCATCAAAGGGTCCAAACTATTTCCTCATCAATTGTTTGGTACTTTTTGTTTAAAGAGAGAAGGGTAAAGTGTCATGGAAGAGATTGAGGCAAATAGGAAGAAGGTTGAGGGGAAAAGCCAAGCTTCTGCTAAAGTAAAAAAATCCCAGAATTAGGTTCCGGCAAGGCTCTATCGCTGGCATAATCTGAGTTGATCTGTGAAAGTGAATCAGGCCCAGGAAGGGGCACGTTTGGCGGTGGCAGCACATGCCAAATCTTGACCGCCCCCTTCCCAGGCCTGATCCACCCATGTCACCACCCTGTTCCACCCTCCCCTGTTCCGTTCCACTGCCTGCACATTTTTACATATTCCAACAGATGTTCAGCCATCTACTGGCATACTAGAGACCTCTCTCACCTCCCCACCAGCAGCCTGGTAAGAACAATCTGCACAGACTGCTTTGCAACTGCTGTAAAGCAGCCTCCACTGCCACAACACATGGTAAGCCTAAACCAGCCCCCTAGCCAGCATAGGATTTTGCCATATGTCTCCTGCCTTCTAGTTTAGGATGTCTTGGAACTCTTTCATGATGATTCAAGGTCTCCAAGGATTTGAACTCTGAAGGCACTCTGTTACTTATATGTAAGACCTACTTCGACAAGGCAAACCAAGAGTTCTTGTTGTTAGTTGTTTTTCCCACAGGCAAAATTTAATAGTTTGAGGGGGGGAAATACAAGAAAAGAGACTGAAATGTTTAGCAGCCTACAACAGAATAAAAAATAAGTGCAATCTTAACTTAGAATTTTGTTTAAAGATGCAATCCTAAACGCCTATATGTTGAATGGATTATAATTAGATTATTAAAATAAGTGTGATTTCCTTCTTTGTAAATATGTGTCAAACCTCAGTGTTTAAATGCATTAGCTTTTGTCCAAATGTAAGGGCAGACTCAGTGCAATTTGAGATAACTGCAAAGAGGGAATGAAGCTGTGTTTTCAAGCATCCCACCTGAGAGATAGCTCTAGCATCCTTGCGAATGCACTCCAGAATTTTCTGTGATACATGCTCTGAAATGTACCCATCATTCATGAGGATCTGTATTTATAGATGGCATATGGGTGGCTTGTTCACTATGATTAATCCTCCCATCAAGAACTGTCTGAGAATCTTCTGAGGAACACCAGAATTTCTAAGAACACAGTTTGAGAAGTACTTGTATTTGGTTGTGGTCATTATTCCTAGCACATTCTAAAGGGCAGGGATAGAAAAAAACTATTAAGCTCACAAACTATTTGTACAATAAACTATGTGAAATAGAGGTCTTGAAAAAAGTAAACATGGTCACATTATAAATAGCATTGGGAAGTTAAGGAATATAAGATGTTGGATCTGTATTTAGTCATACAGAATGAACTTTTGAGTAAAATGGGGGTGTGCGAATTTAAGGAAGTAATGTATTCAAGAGAATTAAAGGTTCTGGAAATGTTTGTTTAAAAAGTGTATAGGCGGCCCTCTCTACTCCAACAAAGTAGAATGAAAATAGTTGCTCCAAGAGAGGAGTCACCAGGACAGCTTACAATTTCAGTAAAAATAATTTAACCACCCAATAAATCACCAGAACAAACAAATCAAATAAAAATATGATGAATGGCAACCAGCAGACAACATGAAGAAAAATAAAACATGAGCACAGCAGAATATTGAAAGGAAATTCGGCTAAAACAAAAAACATCTTAACTGTGCTTAAAAGTGGGCAGTGTAGTTGCCCGATGGGCCTCATCAAGGAAAGTTCATAACTGCAAAGCTGTCAGTGAGAAGACCCTGTCCTGTGTCCCCACCAACTGCACCTCTGTCTTGCCTGGATTAAATTTCAGTTTTATTAGTCCACATTCAGTCCCTCACAACTGCCAAGCACCGGTGCAGAATCTCCACAGCCTCCCTGGCTAGGTGGAAATGAGCAGTTGGGTTCGGTATCGGCAGCATATCGATGACACCACGCTCCAAACAGCCCAGGCACCTTCTCCCAGTAGTTTCACATGTTATAACATGGAGGACAAGAGGGAGCCCTGCAGGAAATAGCAAATGCTTTAATTTTTTAGCTGCCTGATTTATAAATGCCAAGGGGTGTAGCTATAAGGGCAGTTGGGTAGCACTGCTCCTCTTTGATGCACGTAGCCTAATTTAGTGCTCCTCAAATTGGTGGGAGCATCACCCTGTTTCCCTTTAAGTGGTAGGGAGAGGGAGAAAACAGCTACGCCATCCCTGGGATGCTGCCACTGTTTTGGCCAGGAGGGGGTCCTACACCTACCTTACGATCATGCTGGCCTATGGGGGGGGAGCCCCTAGAAAGCCTCCGCGAGGATCCCCCACGGGGATCCCCAAGTCTCTCTGGAATCAGGTGGCTTACAATCACAATTTTTACTAACAGGGAAGCTTAGAGAGCCTCACAGAGGCTTCCCCAGGGCTCCCTGCACCCCTTGTGGGCAAGCGCGATCGTAAGGTATGCGTAGGACCCCCCCCCCTTCTGCCAAAACAGCAGTGCAATTCCAGGGATCATATTGCTATTGAAGCCCTGCCCCCACAACAGTCTTTTCCTCCCAAGGAGAACTTTGAAGGCCACTGGTCTAATCTATTCTGTCAGTTACACAATTCCACCAGAAATTGGATCGCAACTCACTGGTGTGTCCCAGACCCACGGTTTGAGAATTTCTGATCAAATGCATTCACGCAATTTTTTTTTCTTGCACAAAAATGCTGTCTTATAGTATAAAGAATGTAAGGTGAGAGCCACATGCCAATTTTGCAGAGATTACAAATATTTGAAAGCCACAAAATTGACACACTATATTTGTACAAGGTGGTGCACGGTTTGTTTTTGCTGCACCTGTGTAGCGAAGATGTTGCATGAAATGGCTTTTAAGTAAGACAGGCAGGAAAGGAGGGTTAATGTTGGGACACAATTGGAGTTGGCTAGTATGGCAAAGCACACATGGTGAGAATCCACACCAAGCAAAAATAAATACACTGTATAAAGACTTCACAAAAGTAAAATGTCAGTAGTAATATTTTCCTACTTTTTGTAACCTTGATCCAGCCTAATCCTTGTATCTCTTGTTTGTACAGGCATCCTTTTACTTCTGTAAAAAAATAAATCCATTTTCAACATATTGAAATGACATACCTAAACTGACCTTGGTTAAAAAAAATATGCCGTCTCATGTAAAAATTTGTAGAAACTGGTCACCCTGGTGACCAGGATAAATGTAGTTGCTGGAGCTTTGTTCACCTTGAAAACATGCGTATTAGAAGGAACAGTTATGTAACTGTATGAAGTGAAATCTGAGCAGCAGCAACAAAAAAGGCAAGGTTCCCATCGCTCAGGAAGAAGTAGAACAGAGCTAAACTATTATGCTCAGCATTGTTTGAACGCTGCATTCTATATCTGCAATTTTTCACTGCATTCTTTCACAGCCATAATATTCTCAAAAACTATGTAAAAGATCATGCATATTGATAATACACAGTTGGGAGCAAGATTGCCTCTTCAGATTTCCTCTTATCTCTTTGCAGCCTCTCCCAGCTGGGTTCACTTCAGGTGTTTGAGCCTGGCACAGAAAGAAATGTTTGCAAGAGAGATATCAAATATTTCAATGGGCTTTGGAAGTTTTGAAAGGGTTGCCTTCTTGGCACCTCTGTTTAATTCTTCCCAGGTGTCCTCTGTACCCTTAAAAAAGAGTTGATAGCCACTTCCACAATGTGAATGCTGCCATGGAGGAGGGGCTTCTCCTTATGCCACCAATTAGGCATTAGTTGGTGATGGGACATGCAGAGGGGCAGGAATCCATATGGGGAAGATGATCCTTAAAGTTTCCTGTTCTTAAAGGATATGGTACTTAAATGTTTTAGGTGATAATCTGCATCTTAAATTGTTCATCCAGAAATGGGACCAGCCCCCAATGAAGATGATACAGGAGCAGAATGGCATACAGTATACCCCCGGTATTGTTGGATTTAACTCACCGCGAAGGCAGTGGATACTGGGGGAAAACCACTTCTGGTTTGTTTGTCAAGCCGGAAGTGGCCCGGATTCACATATCCACAGATTGGTACATCCAGAGTAGTTTGGCATGGATCTCCCATGGATAAGACGAGCGGACTATACTTCGTAAAGTTGGTTCTAGTCCATATCCTTGTTGTATTTCCACCCTGCAGTTTTCAAGTGTTCTTCTTAGGGATAGCCTTCAATACAGTGTTTTTTGTTTTTTGTTTTCATTTTCATTACTTTTTTTTTTTTGGCCTACCCCAGATTGAGGAGGGAGGGACGGGTGTTCAGTAGGTTTCATGATTTACACTTGTGCTTACGTTAAACCCCATCCTCAGTCTGGTGTCTTCCTTGGGGGTGGGGCAAGGGTAATAGGCTACCTCAGCATGCCAGATGCAGGGGAGTGGCAGTGAGATACAAGTATCTGGTTGTCTTGTGGGGTCCCTGAGGCATCTGGTGGGCCACTGTGATACAGGAAGCTGGACTAGATGTAATGGGCCCTTGGCTTGATCCAGCAAGGCTTTTCTTATGTTCAGATATGAAATAACATAAGGGGTGTGTGACCATGATCAGATCTATTTAGGAATTGGCAGAGCAGCTGAAGCTGGGGAAAGAGGACCTTGGCAACTGTTGCCACCTGGGAATTTCTATGTGTGTATGTATCTCAGCTTTCTCCCACACTGAAGGGGATTCAATGCGGCTTACATACTGATTAAAACAATAATAAAAGCATTGAACACAAAAGCAATTAAAACTTTAAAACAAAACACACAAGCAAGATCACACAACTATTAACATTTGCAGCACCAGATACTGAAGTGCTCCCAGACTGGACTGCAAACCTGGCTTTGCAGGACAAATGCAACCCATCCCAAAAAACTAGATTCTCTATCTTTTTTACACCAGGTGTAAAGTCAGACTGAAGTTAGTCTAGGCCAGCATTTCTCGAAGTGTGCTCCTAGAAGCCCTGGGGCTCCCAGATACCTTGTTAGGGGATCCATGAGCACTCCATAACTCTGCTCAGCAGTGCATCACTCTACTCATGTGCCAGCACTCAAGGAATGCCCAAGCCTTTACACATGTACCAGCAGGACTCCCCAAGACTCCAGTTAGGAATACAAAGGGCTCTGGAGACCAAAACATTTGAGAACTGCTGGCCTAGGCAATGGAGATTAATCAATAGATCCTAACCTGGCAGCAGTTGGGTTGCTCAATCGCAAGCCCAGGGATTTTAGTGTGAATTGAAATTCTAATGTGACACATCCAACATATTTTTAAATCAGCTTATGCAACATACCAGCTTGGCGCTGATCTATACAATGAAAATAGATCATTGTACTGATCTGAATTTGGCTGAATTTTGAGGTTCCATTATGCTGCCAATCATGAAAGGAGTTACTTTAAGAGAGTGAAAAAAATTCAGCTGCAAGTAGAATGCAGCGTTTAAATCGAACAAATGTTTAATGAGCCTGGATCCGTGCTTTTTGCAAATGTCATTGTTTCAAAATATTTCAAGCAAACAAAGTTAGTCACATTCTGTGTAATGGTGAACCACATTTAGCCTGATATGTCTGGCCTTAAGTGGAGTAATGAAACAAGGCAGATCATCACTGCAATGTTTCATGTTCATATTGAATAGCTCTCTTTAAAATGCTTTCATACAGCACCAAGCTGGAATCTTGAACTAAATCAATGGTCAACTTAATTTGCCCCTTGCTTATGGAAAAGATGCATTACAACATGGAGGGGAGGTAAAATCTGAATAGATTTAAATGCAATGCAACTGAGAGCACCATCCTAATATAACCTGTGCTGGAAAAGGCAGACTGGTGGCTTGTGCTGTATCCAGTGCAAGTTGGGAGGCCGCTGGAGCCTCCACAGGTCAAAGGGATGTTTGACCCCTTGCTCTGGGGTAAGCCCCTGGGCCCCTGGGCCTCCTTGGATCTGCGCCTGCTGTTTAGCTGGCACAATTTCAACAAATTGCAATGGTCTGAATTGGGGCCATGCAGCCTGGGGACAGATGTTTGGATGCAACCTAATGTCCGCATTCAAACTCATCCCTCCTGACCCTCTTGCAGGAGGTGGTTTCTGATCATTATTTTGAGCTAATGGGAGGCTTGGGGAGCCCCTGGAGGCTTCTATGGGGCTCCCTGCACCCCCTGGATGCTGGCACTACCTGCAGATAAGGAAGAAATAAACCCTTCTCTCCAGGCAGCAGGCCTGGGGATCGTACTGCTGCCTTTCCTTCCCTGCCCCTTAAAAGGGGCAGAAGCAAGCGCTTCCCAGGATGGTGGGTCGCAACTCATCACTTTGGGAACCACTGGCATAGCAGATTCTGCACACAAAGCCCCAGTGACCAACTGAGCTGCCTCATTCTGCAGGAACTGCAACTTCTGAACTGTCTTCAGGTGTAGCCCATATAGAATGCATTATAGTTGTCACTAGGGCAAGGACCACGGTAACCAGATTGACGAAGCTGAGCAAAAGCCCCCAGCCACAGGTGCAGTGTTTTCTAAACACTTGATTCCTTAATAATATGCTACATACCTCTGTATGTCTTGTATGATTTGACATGTCTGCAGCTGGGCTCATCTGTCTGAGACTGAGTTATCTACTCTTCATAGTACCTTTTGTTCTTGGTTTGTGCTTGTAATACAACTGAAATCTGGATTGTGTCAAGTTGATCTGTTTGGTGGAAGATGATTTGTAAGCTAATCTAGTTGCAGTACGCCAATTTAACTAGGAGGGGGAGAGAGAGGCTCCACTTCCTTTGCGATGCCTTTGCGATGCCTTCCAGATCTGCTGTGTTTTGCTTGGGTTGTTCTTTGCAGTAGCTCCTACTGCCCTGATCTCGTTTGTGTCTCTATTTATATACCGCCTTTCTCATCCTCAAATATCTCCCCGGATATACTCAAGGCAGTTTACATAGGAAGGCTGCCCTAGACTCAACAAGGATCTTTACAATATTGTTCTTTTTTCCTTCATGATGTAGTCATCTCTCTTAGCTGCAGAATACAAACTTCTACAGTCAGTCAGACAAATCACACCAAGCCGGGAATCTTCCAGTTGTTGTCACTCTTGTCACTGACATTCTCAGCCTTCTAGTCACTTCTCCTGCAGTAGTGACTCCACTGTCTCACTATCAACTTGTCATTGACTTCCAGTTCTCCCCCTTTCAGGCATGGAATTGTGGGCTGTTCCTGCTTAGCTTCAGGTAGTGTTCGTGCAACTCTGGGCCACACCTCCTGCCCATCCCTAATGTAGAATTTAAAGCAGGGATTGCAAAACACTGTTAGGATAGTGAAAAGTTATGTGTCTTATATTTGCAGTGTGAATAGAAGGTATCACTAATAGGCTGGTAAATTTACTTAAGTATCAGATGCAAATAAACAGGGAACACTCTAGACATTCTTCAGTAACTGGAGAAAAAATTTCAGATATGAGGCAGCCAAGGAAAATACAAGGTAGCCATGTCTCATGGGAAGCTGGAGAGCCTGTAAATCTTTCTGGCCTAGTTTAGTTATCTCAAAAACGGGTTTTTTTATTCCCTTACTTATAAGCAGACTGTTCAGGCTACCAGCTGGCAACTTGGTATTTGTGTTTACCTATTTGCTCTCTTACGTATCCTTCCTGAATTTAGGCCCGTCGACCACCATGTATAAAATGTTCACTTTTCATGTGTTTATCCCATTGAGAAATTTTTGCCTTTTCAGAGATGTGATCAGCGTACTATCTAGTCATACTGGATCAAACAATTTCTGTTTATCCTTGGCAATGATCCTTTCCCAGTCCTAAAGGTCTTTTCCTGTTTAGGGTGATCCTAGAGTTGATCTTGGCCAATCTTTGTTTTCCATTGGCCTGATGTACCCTAAGAAGAATTTCCCACAGAGAGATGCTAGACTTTAGCGGCTGAAATACTGCATGTCTGAGGCCACCCATCTTCAATTGCTAACTTGACTTTGAGAAAGGATTGTGAACTCGTAGTGTTAAGGCAAACTCTATCTTTCAAGGCTGAACAGAATATGAATTAACTGGAACTAGCAGTAATCATCTTGTGTTGGCTAAGGCTAACTTTTATTTTCTTTTTAAAAATACTACTAACTGTTTTAATTTAGCATTTTCTAGAAGAGAAAGCTTCACTTATCTGTCAGCCTCAGCAACTAGATAGGAAAAGTTCTTCCCACAGCAAGTGCTTGTTTTCAGCACGGATAGAGCCAGAGGCTGATCTCAACACCCTCCTAGTGACAGTGTTGTCTTGGCTCCCAGATTTAGATCCTGTGCAGACCTGGATGGGGCAAGATAAGATTACTCATAAGAGCAGTTCACGTGCTTTTAAAAGTTAGTGCACCAACACAGCACTGGTGCCAAAACATTGTTGCTGCCAAGTTCTTGCAGGTTGTACATTGCATAGGAGTTGATAAGAAATAGCAGGATCCTGAATCATCTGGGCACATGGACTGGTTTCGAGTGAAGTCAGAAGATTGAGGTTTGCAAATGGAGATGGTGTTGGCTATGTTTACGTGTTTCATTTTCTTAGCAGGGAAAAGTTGCATTGTTTGTATCTTAAATAGGTTATTACTTAGCAACCTCTTCTTGAAAACTTGTTTGGAAGTTTGGATAGGGTAACAAAGGAAACGAAGTATGTATGAACTTGACATCACTGTGAAATATTTCTTTAAATCTGAATTGAGTCTAAATTTATCTTTCTTCCTTCTCCTGTGATTTTTTTTAAACACTTGCATAATACACCGTGTATGAGAGAGAGGGATGGCCAGATTGTGTCTTGTACCTGAAGGTATTTAGCATGGCCCTGAAGGCGCTTTCCCTTTTATTTGCATTTCATCTGCAGCCCCATGCACCACATGCCCCTCCATTCTTTTGGGTGCCCTGACTCTCAAGGCGCTGGGACTGGAATAGGGATCAGGCAGGCTCCATTTTGTTCCAACTCTACACGTTCATAAAGTTTGTCTCAATTTACATACAAAATACAATTGTACAGATTTCAATACTGTCTCCTCTCTTTTCATTTTATATTTTTCCCCTAATTGGCTTGCTTAGAAAACTTTAGTTTTCTTGCTGGGAAATCAACTCCATGGCCATAGTTTCCCCTAACCTAGTGGTCTCCAACCTTTTCAGTTCAAGGGCCACATTTTATATTTTACACGTTTTTGTGGGCCAAAAATAAATCAGTTTTATAAATCAGTGGTGTGCCTTGAAGGGGTCGGGGGGTGGGTCAAATGAGCCGGAGAGGCAGTAGGGCCACAACCACCACTCACTCACCCCACCACTTACTCACCCACCTGCCAGCCATAGCTGCCACAAGCGTGAAGGCAAGCAGTGTTTGGCCCACTTGCCTGCCATTGCGCTCTGACCACTCCAAAATGGAGCAGAGCATGCTGGGGGCAGCACCGGGGGGGGGGGGGCGGGAAGCTAGTGTCAGGGGTGGCGAACGTCAACCCGGCCAGGACAGAGTCTTGGCTGGATCCCCCACTGTTATAAATGATTGAATGAAATTTAAATTAATCCACACATTTTATTTGGATCTGCTTTATAATCGGCATGGTATGATTCAGAACAAAAGAGAAATGTGATCATTTTGCTGTAGGCTGGATACGATTCTTGCCCTAACCTATATCTGATAGGCCAATATTTGATGTCAGTCATAACCCTTAAACTTAATTAAATTTAAGCCATGAGACACTTGTTGTCTGTTCAAAGACACAGCTTGGTGAACAGAAAACTGTACAAATACATATTGTTTTGAGTTATTTGAGCCTATGGTTTCCATGGAAACATATTTTGCAGATTGACAGGTTAGAGCAAAGTAGTGGGTAGCTCACAGATTTTCCTTGATGAGTATTGTTGCCAATGGTGAGGAGAGATTAGGAGCTCTGAAATAAAGCCATGTACTGGTGATGGCACACACCCACATATACCCACTCTTCGTGTTCTTGCAGTTTGCATAAACATTGGCAGGAGGTATGTATTGCAAGTCCATCAACTAGCCATGGGTATTTACACAAAAGTGTGGTAACAGGAACACAGGAGGCTCTCCTACGGAGTCAGACCATTGGTTCATCTAGGTCAATTCTGTCAGCACAAACTGGCAGTAGCTCTCCATGGTTTCAGGCAGGAATTTTTGCTCTGCCCTACCTGAAAACGCCTGGGATTGAACCAGAAATCTTCTGCAGCCAAACCTGGTGTTCTGCCATCAAGCTATAATCCATTCCCTAATACTAGAAATTTGTTATTTGTCCTGTATCATGTGGCCACTGGACTCTATATCCCAAGTGCATCATATGCTCTGGAGAAAGTGGCCATACAGTGGTTATACAATTTGGTCTTTTAGACTTGGTCCTTTTTCCTAAGCAATGTGCTTGGCTAATATAGGCATGCACAAAAATAAGAGTGTGTTTATTTACAGAAGTGCAGCATGAAAGTGCAGTAGTGTGTTCCTAAGTGACAGCCCCCAGCCCCCTTTTTCATAAAGAGCAGTATTATTTTCCGTTCTTTCCTTCTACTACTCACAATCATTCTCTCCAGCTCACCTCACCAGTGAAAAAGCAGAGTCTTAAATGTCCTATTTCTTATTCTCCTTTTCATGCGAGCTCTTGATAGGCTTCAGTGGTTTTAGGTCAGTTGGCTCAGGCTGCACGCCCCACAGCCAGCCCAGCCCAACAAATATGTGCATGCTCAAAAAGAATAAACCATGTGCCCCAGCAGAAATTCAAACCTGGAAGCTCAATCTGTCTCTAACAGTAAATAACTCTCCCTTATCACAGGAGGCTCTGATACGCAAGAGAGAGCCCAGGCTATCAGATCCTTTCCTGTAATGTATGAACAAGTAAACGTGCCCTGAGGCCACGTACAAGCTCCAAATTAAGAATTGCTCCAATTCAGTGAAACCACTTGCTTGTCAACCGCTACCAGAATACAGCTGCTTTACTGGGATACGAAATAAAGACTGCAGAAGTATTTAAAAACAGAAGGCAGTTGAAAAGCATTAGCTGCTGACCAGTAAGGAACAGAGAAGAACAGGTTTCTGAAAGACCTCCAGATCAAGATTAGTCTGTTGTCTTGGGGAAGAAGGGGAAGCCCTCTTGTGTCTGAACTGCTCCTGGGGTGGGGGGAAGCATACCCAAATTCCAGTATCTGAACGCACATGTATCCAAAATCAAGTTGCATTTTTGGCCTACAAGTTGCATATTTTGCAAAATTCAAAACATGTTGGCTGTGTTCGCATCCTGTACAAATACTGCTTCCTTTAGCATTGCTTTGTTATGGTGCTCTTCATCTGGGTGAGACGGATGGCTACTGAAGCCAATGAGAGCCATGTACCTGTATTCCAGCTGATGCAGACCAAGTGGTGCCAGTCTCCTCCCACAGCACTCACCTTTGCTCTTGCTCAATGTATCCAAACCCACCTGACTAAATCGGAGGGAAGGTAGGGATGCAAAAGTGGCTGTAAACCACCCGCTTGGGCAGACCTTTAACCTATTTTAGATCAAGCCCAAGGATGCTCACATATGTTCTGGTTCTCCAGCGTGTGCCTGTGCATGGCCAGTTCTACCTATGTCACTGCAAATCAGAAGGGTGCAACGACTCTGAGCAAGTTTAGATAGGAATTTTAGATAGCTGGAAGGTGTTAAGGAATTATTCTGCTTTTACGTTTGCCTGCAGTAACCCAGCATTCTAAATCACAAGGACAATATCTCCCCATGGTCAGCTTTGGCCTCCAGACAAATGTTGACCTCAGGGAAAAGAGGGTGGGGCTACGTTGTGCAACAATGTAAGGGGGAGGGATTTTTGGCACACATTGTGAAACTGTGGCAATTCTCCACAGGTCCATAATGTTTTAAGAGGGTTCAGCTGTCATGCCTATCAAATAATGTATAAGTTATTTGTGTTGGCTGGCAAAGTGTGTTTCCGGAAGGTGCAAGGGAAGGTGGGAGGGTGTTTCTGGGGGGTGCGTGGCAGGGCTAGGCCCTTCCTTTAGAATGTATGGGAACGCATTGACTCCTTAGCGGCCATGACAGTATGTCCAAAACATTGCTCATTCCAATGATTTCCAATGGGTTTTCGCATGATGTTTAGGGCTGAATCGTTTACTCCTGAAGTAAAAACTTACCAAAATAACAACGTGTGATCGTGGAGAAACATCAGTGGTAACCATATTATGAGTTAATATGCAATTCCAAGGTTTAATTCCGCGTAATTATATTACATTAAAATCTCTTCATAATACAAGTAGTTGTCAATAGGAGAGTAATTCTTTTTTACTTCTAGGCTATTAAGAGTATTTTTTTAAACTTCTACACTCACCCCCCCCCCATAAAATTAACTTTCACACGCGCGCCGAGCGAGCAAGAGGGCCCTTCCGGCGGCAAACCTCGTCGTTTGCAGCAATGATTCAGTCAGCCATTTTAGTAAATCCACGGCTTCAAGTCTGTGACGTCATGGCCTATCCAGCTATCCAACATCCTTGGTGCGTGGGCCGGGAGGCTTGATGGCCTGGGGAGGGGGGGTGGAGCTGGGATGCGGCAACTGCTAACACTTGCAAACTCAGCAGGCGCAGGAGTGGCGCGGCGCCGGCTTTGGCCAGTGTTGCTGGGCCAACGCTGCTGCCAGCATAGGCCCTGCGGATGCAGTGCTGGTGCAGGCATCCAGAACTGTATTCTCTTGGCAGCGCTGTTTGCACAGGGCAGACGCAAGCGGCTAGCATAGGCCCAAGGGCGTTCCTAGGATTGCGCCCTCAGTGTCTTAACTTTTCTTCGCTTCTAAGTTTCTGACAGCCTGGCTCCTGTTTTGTTCACACCAGGAAAGTGATTCAGAAGGAGAAGGTTGCTAATCATACAGGTGTGGACATATACACTGTATACAGTGTAATACCTCCCATAACATGGGGGATACATTGAGCAAGAGCAAAGGTGAGTGCTTTGGGAGGAGACTGGCACCACTTGGTCTGCTTTAGCTGGAATACAGGTGCATGGCTCTCATTGGCTTCAGTAGCCATCAGTCTCACCAGCTCCTGGCGTGTGCAGGAAGGTTTCAGTCTTCCCATCAGTGCACTGCACAAAGCTCTTTGCAGCAGCCTATGCCAATGGAATGGGGATTCTGCCAGCTCAGGCCGTAGATAGGATAGATAAAATTGGGCCATAAATAATGAATGCAATGGTGACTTCTGTTCAGGGGATTGCCTCCTTATGTGAGGAAAAACATTTTACTGTCACTATTCCATATGAGGAAAGTGTGTGCCAGACATTACACAATATCACACATTACACAATCAACTCATTTAATGTGTAACTTTAACCTGCATTGTGTGGTAATGGGTGCAGGAAACTGAGATGAAACAAAATTAACCACTGTCTTTGGGATATTGGATGTCTAGCAGGATAGAGAGATTTGAATTGGAGGGTGGAAGAACAGACAAGAGGAAACTAGAATTTGTTTCATTCTAGGAACAAAGCAAGGCTGCGTCTGAGAGGCTAAACCCAAATGTCTTCGTCATATGATGCTGTTATTGCAATCATGATTGCTATGGAAGTGTTTACAATACGAGCTTGCTCATATTTATGGCTCAAAAGTTAATCAATACTCTAAAGTCAATCTTGTTGAAGACTTTGCAGCCAGAGAAGTTCCAGGTTGTGAAACAGCTACCAGGGAAGCATCCCTTTCTACCTGAACAGGCTGGGTTTGTTTCATGAAGTAGACCAAGAACATGTACTGCTTCTTGTTAGAATCAAAGATATGGAAATGTCCCTGTGACTGAAAATGTAACTTGGGAATTAATACCACTTCGCATAACTAGTCCAACCAACATTGGATATGAAGGGAAAATAAAAGAACAATAGGATATGATCTATTTTAGAATTGAGGAAGGAAAAGGCTTTAATGGGTATAGGCACCTATATGGTTCCTCTCTAATATTCAAGAGTAGCAATTCTTAATGATTATTCTAGTTATTATAATGAAAAAGCAACTCACACAAAATAGCATTCTATATTAATTGTATAAAATGTAACATGGCAAGACAGAGTAGAAGAAATTTCTTCTTTAGGTCTTTTTGGTAAAGGTTCTTAAGAGACTTCTCATTCCCCCCTCCCCCAGTTTTCTCTTGTCTTTTCCCATTTGTTTCCTGTCTGATGATTTGCTTTTCATCCTTACATACTTTCCTTTGTAACATAAGATTAACATAGCATGATTTCATAGCAAAAAAATTTGTCATGGTTGATCCAGAGTTAATCAAGCTGTACCACAGCCGTTTTCAACCAGTGTGCCATTTTGGCACATTGGTGTGCCATGAATTCATTAATAGGAACATAAATAGGGCATTCATTAATAGGAAATTGGGGTTCGTGAGCCCCCCTCAGCAGCATGGTGTGCCTTGTCAATTGCCCAAAAACTGATGGTGTGCCTTGTCTATGCCATGAGATGAAAAAGGTTTTAATAGCTGCTCTAGTGGCTAGAGTCTAGCACCAGTGGTTCCCAACCTTTTTACCACCGGGACCCCTAGTACAACAATCTGTCACAACCCCTGTAAGGCTTAGGGCTGGAAGTGATGTCATTAAGTAGAAAAATGTCATTTTTTAAATATATCACACTTTTTAAATACTGTATCATCATGCTGCAGCTGGGGCTCTGAGGCTTACAGGGAGCTGGCTTGTCTTAGGTTGCCTAATCATTCTATGGCAGAGACATGATTTAAACAGGAGAAGTACAGATTTACCACTCAGAGTGCAATCCTACCCAGAGCCAGATTGGCAAGGCCGGCCGGCCAGCACCAAATCCAACACTGGGTTGGGGAGGCTGTAGCCTCCCCACGGCAAGGGAACATGCATTCCCTTACCGTAGGAGAGGCTCCAGCCTCCCCGATGCGCTCTTCAGATCTGGGCCTGCTAAACAGCAGGCGCAGATCCGAGGAGACGGCACAGCCCAAATTAGGTCAGCGCGGCCTCCTGAGTGGACCTAGGATTCGGCCTTATATTATGGCTGAATCTGGAGTCTGCCCATGTCCCGCCCTCGTTCCACTCGCATTCCGCCCTCCTCCCACCAATCCCAGGCCCGGCCCATCATGGCACCTCCCTCGCACTGGCTAGCTTCAGCTGACGCGAGGGAAGCACTGCAGCAGCGGTCCCGCTGTCTTAGCGCCAACGCAGCGGTGCCGATCAGCGCTCCCACGTCGGCGCTAAGTGTGCAGCATCGACGCAACCCTGTTGCGGTGACGCTACGCGAGGTATAGGATTGCCCTGTCAGTCTCACAGCCACTGTGTGGGGACTGAAGAATGGGATAAGTTGTGGGGTAGGAGAAGGTTATGTGGAAGAAGGTTACCTGAAAATTCCAAATTTCTAAGATGGCAGCGTCCAGCTCTCTGTGACCCCTTTGAAAATTGGTTCATGATCCCCTTGGACATACACACCCCAGGTTGGGAACCAATTGTCTAGCCCAACCCAGGACTCTTACTGAGAGCTTCTTATCATAGTTTGAAAATACATCTTTTTAATAGCAATTCTGACCTTTCTGTACCAAAACCTTTATTTTAATTACAAAAGAATGTAAAAGCAGAGGCAGCTCAGTCATGAGGCTACCTGAAATATTCCCACCGAGCAGCATCCTTGGGGGGGGGGGGAGAGGGTGAACAGATAAGCACCGGCTGCACATCTCTCTTGCTGGGAGCAAGTCAGAAGAAGATTGCAGCTGTGGCAGCCTCCCTCCAGCACAGATGGAAGAAGTGCGGGGGGTGGGGGGAAACTACCGCAGCTCCAAATCATTTCTCCCTGGCTACCCAGTACTTAAGAACCAGAGAAAAATGATTTGGAACCTTCCTACCCCCTCCCTTCAGCCACCCAGCTGTGCCCCTCTCCTATTTCTAGTGAGCACAAGCCAGCTCATTCCAAACCTGTTCAGTTTTGAATGAACCTGCAGGAGAAGTGCAGGCTGAGAAGGGTGCATGGTGCAGGCTTTGTAAGTAAAGGGCAGGTGAGATGGAAGCATATCTGCCACATTTCCTTCATAGATGCAATACATGCAGGTATACCTGAGCAAACTAACAGTAGAGAGCAGATTCAGGTGGCATGCAAGCACATACCAACCTTTCATAAAACTTATTTCATTAGTTTACTAATTTCTCCCTATCCAGTCATACTCATACAGGCATACAACTGGTGTAGCCAACTCCAGTATAGCATAGTCTTTGAAGCCAGAGTTCTGATGTGCACACGTTGCCTTAGCAATCTTCACCATGCTGGTCTACTCTGTTCCTCTTAACCCTTCTTTTCTGAACTTCTGGTTCTCCACAAGATCCTCCCCTCAGTCATGGCCAATTTAGTGTTTTTCTTACATGTCCTCTTGTTGCTTTGCATAGTTCATTCTTAACACACACCCTGTTCTTCCAGCAGTCCCTGAGTCAGTAGATGTTTACTTGCTCTTTGCTCAACTTATCACAGCTGAAAGTGAACTTAAAACTTGAGGGCAGCTTGAAGTCTCTCTTCACTCAGAGTTGGGTAATCTGCTGTCTTTAGCCACATCAAAATCATGACCTATTTTTTGCTATTTTCTTTTGCTTGCATTCATATACACAAGCATGCTACGACATTCATCTAACACCTATTCCAAAAATTAAAATCTAAAGTTCCTTGCAACAATCCAAGCCCTAGCCCAACAATCTCCATTATTTCACTGTTCCTTCCAAATTTCACCATTCTAAATAACTGATAACACCTTACAGTGGCTTTTATGGAACTTTAAAAGAAACATTAACTCAAGCGCCATTGGGTGACAATGCTGTCAATTACACAGTAAAACCAACTACACAGAGGTGGGAACACCACTTAGGTTAGGGGGAGTGGATTCAGGGAGGCACTTGTATCTTCCCTGTGGGCAACCCACATGCATTGTGTGTTGAACGCTGAGCCCTGCCAAATGTTCTGCTCTTGAGGAAAAATGCATCTTAGTAGTAGTAGCTGGTAGTCTTTCCAAAGTAAAATGATTCAAGTTCTGTAGTTTTGACCATGTTCCCTTGTTAGGCTTGATTATGTGCCAATATTTCTGTTTCCTGTTTCATTTTTTCCATTGTTCTTTGTTTTCTTTTATTATCGGATCTGCGCTACTCTGCTGCCTATGTTGTTGCAGGCAGGGTGGTGGTAGTAAGACAGCTTACAGAAAAGCATTTCCATCAAACTTGGTGCTGTTCTTTGATTTCTTCTCTCTTTAATTATATCTTGCAGAGAGCAAACACAATTTCCTCCGCAAATTATATCTTGCATTGGAAATTACTTTCCTAAAGGAAGATGTGAGGCCATCAATACAAGCTGCAGACAGCCATATTGTCCATAAATATTGGAAAAGGCAGGAAAAACACCATCATGGAAATTCAAACTGTTAACATTCACAAAAAGAATACAGCAAGAGTAAGGTCTGCAGCTTTGTGGCTCCCAGCTTGCTGTGACCAACCTGACATCAGGTCATGACCCACCAAGTGGGTACTGACCCACAGTTTGAGAAACACTGATATAGGTAAAAAATACAAAAACATTTACATAAAAACAAAAAGTGAAACACTACCAAACTCCACTGGTCCACAATTAAAATTACAATTTATAAAAAAAGCTCCAGCCCACCCCCGATATCAGCATTCAAAACCTTCCCTAAATAAAAAGATCTTAAGACCTTTCAGAAAGGACTCCAAAGTGGGAGCTGTTCTTAATTCCAAGAGGAAGGAATTCCTCAAGTGAGAAGGCCCTATTTCTTGCCGCTATCCACCTCACTTTTGCTGGTAGCAGCACAGTTATAAGGGCCCCCTCTGATGACCTGAGATGAAGCTAGGATTATATGGAAGGCGTCAGTCCCTCAAGTGGATGTAAGCAGCTCCCAGTCTCAAGTCTTCAGCTTTTAATGCTTATAGAGATGAGTAGAGAATGATGTTTATGGATATGGTTGGTACTACTATAGTCGGTAGCCTTTCTCTTTCCCTTGCAAGTTCTTAGCTTTAAGTATATAAGAAACCTATCGGTGAGAAAACTGCTTTTTCTGAATGATTACCGACAAGTTATAATTGTGTAATTGAGAAGGTAACACAGTTACATATATACTTCCTGTCAATTATTTATTTCTCAATACTCTCCTGCTTTTAACAGACCATCTTGTAAGTCATAAGCATTTATATCTGTGTACAGCCCTCTAATTTAATTGAGTATAGATTTTCATTTCCTTTGTCAAACATAGAATTGAACAAGCTATAACATCGGTGGTTTCCTCAAAACATGTTAAGTCACTATTTTATCTCTGAAGTTGCAAAGCATGATCTATAAATTGCTATAAACATGTTTTGTGCAGCTAGAATGATGGTGGCTGAAAAGCGCCAGTCTTGGTGATAGTACAGATATACCTAGCAAATTGCAGAATTGAGGCATTTGGCCAATTGCAAGGGAGGGAGGCTGCCCATTAATGTATAGTTTTATTGAATATTGGTTACTGTGCAGTACTTAACAATAAATAAAATGTAAATATACATATTTATGCCTTGCTTTTCTGTTGTATCACTAATGTGATAATCGCTGTTGTCCTTTTTTTCAATTCTTTTGTAAGATGTGCACAATTTTTCATTCAAAAGTTCACTGTTAATTGATGGATGATACTTGCCTTACTTCAAGTGTTTCTGAGGGAGCATGTACATTACTATATGCCGCTGGATTTTGGGATGGATTGCCCTTTCAGTATATATAGGTGGTGCCTTGGCATCCATCCACAGGGGTTCTGTTCTCGGAACTTCTGTGGATGCCGAAACCTGTGGATAAACAAGTCCATGGGTCAGGGCACCCAACCCTCTGAACATGTGTGGAGCTGTGCTCCGATCATGTCTGGAGGATGTTCTGAGGGCTGGGGAAGCTGCGCACAGCCTCCCCAACCCTCAGAATGCCTTCTGAAGCCATTCTTCCTGCTTTTGGCCAAAAACCGGAAGTGATACTTTTTAGGCCTTCAGAAGGCCTTAGAAGGCATCCTGAGGGTCAAGGAAGCTGCATGCAGCCTCTCTGCTCCTCAGAACACCCTCTGGATGTGACCAGAGTACAGCTCTGGAGGAGCTCCAGGATCCACCACTGGATTGGAACCCTTGTTTAGTCTAAACATAGGTCCCGAACCCATGCATACAATCTGGACCTGTATTGTTCTGTGATTAAAAATCTCTGTTTATTAAGATACAGCATTCTTAAATATCCAAAACAGCAAAACTGGATTATCTTAATTGCTTGCCTTTGATGTACATGGCAAATTATTTCCTATGGTGAGGTAGTTGACTGACTTGTAGTAAAACAGAACCAGGAAGGAAAGCAACTAGATAAGAGTGGCTGGCTGTATGTATAGTAGGAGGTGTTAGCGTTCAGATAATAATGAAATCATTGAACTAGTAGATTTATGGCTTGGCAAAGAAAATACAGGCAGGATAGTTTGCAAAATCAACATAATCAGGACAGCATTGCATAATCTATTATGGACAAAATACTCAACAGGACAATATCTTTTTATATATTATAGAAGCTAATTTGAACCAAAGACCTGCATGAGAGCTGAGCCAAAAGTTCTCACTAATGAAGTTTAGATTGAAGTGGAAATGGGGGGAGGAGGAATATAATTTCTGGGCTGGTGAAATTCACTGCCAGATTCTGTTAGAAAAAGGGATTGGGGCACAGTGACTTCTGGTGGCATCAGCAATTATTTCTCTCTGTAACTTGTAATGTCCAAATTGAACATTGTGATGGCTCTCTGGGGCTCCCCAAGATTCTATGCATGTTCTGACATGGCTCCCCAAGACTCCAAAGGAGTGTGAAGGACTCCTGAGACTGAAACATTTGCTTTCTAGAAATTGCACCTTTGCAGAAACCATGCTGATTCTCCTTCAGCAAGTCTTATTCTTCTATATGATTAATAATTTTATATTTAATTATGCTTTACCTGAAACAATCATTAAGCTGACTGGTTTAATGGTTTCCAAATGGATCCATCTACCGCCTTTTTAAATATTGGTGTTAAAGTGATCACCTTTCAGTCTTCTGGCACAGAGGTTGATTTTAAAAGATAAGCTACATTTTTTGTTAAAAAATCAGCAATTTTCATTTGAGGTCCTTAACTCTTGGGTGGATGTTCATTTGATCCAGTGATTTTTTTTTTAATTCTTAATTTATTAAAGTATTCTAGAATTGCATCTCTCGCCACTAATATGTTTGTAATTTTTGTTTATTGCCTTTATTGCCTTTTGAATATAAGTAAACAGAAAATATATTTTAAAATACTAAATGACTAAGTCAAAAGTACAATTTCCGAAATGAATGTCACATTTGTAGTTTTAGGCATCTCAGATTTCTCACTCCAGACTTTAGACAGTAGAAGAAGCGCTGCTGATGGAACCTGTGACAAAGCATGAAATAGTTGCTGTGACTGGAATTTTTAATGATGCTGAGGAAATCAGTCATCAAATTCTACCAAAATTAATGATGAGGCTGAAAACCTCATCCTCCCTTCTTAAAACTCTCTTTAAATACTGCTTGATGTGCTAATTCTATGGTGTCAGTTATTGCCGTGGAAATGATCAAAACTAGAGGGATTTTAAACAAAAACTAATTCTGATATTGTGTGCAATTACCCAAGCTGAAAAACAGTACGCCATGGTGATGGATATACATGCACACTCTCGCTCATAGCCACACGTGTGTAGCATGCACATGTTGCAGTATGGTTACAACACAATATGTCAATACATATAGATGTCTGTAGAAAAGAAGTCTTGGTAGGTAGCCAGACCTCAATTCCCCTATGCAGAGTACCTTGTTTTCTTATACTGTACCTTATTCTTAAGGTATTAGAGGAAGGAATTAGAGGAAGTAAGGCATGATAGGATCTTGAGTTAGGACACAGATTCAGGTCTGTGGGAGAGGAATGTATGACAAATCATCAGGGCTCCACCCACTACATTTTTGGTTGTCCAGCTAGTGCTCTTATCCCATTTTTCTGTAACCGTGAAGACCAAAATATTGTTCTGTAAAAATGGAAACTTCTTTTACCCAGGATTTTGATGACTGCTTATAGGTATAGAATGTCTGCCGTGAAGGTTACAAGGGAGTGGCAACAGGATGCAGGTAACTAATTGTCTCGTGTGCTCCCTGAGGCACCTGGTGCGCCACTGTGAGATGCAGGAAGCTGGCCTGGGTGGGCTTTTGGCCAGATCCAGCAGGGCTGTTCCTATGTTCCTATCTTAAATGGTCTGAAATCCTAATCTCATCACCTGGAATGCTGGAAAATGCCTGGACACAGCTTAATGGCTCACCCTTTCTGCCTTGGTGCAGCCACTTGGATAAGATCACGCTGAAGATGCCTTCCAACTGCATAATTGCACCTAAAGGCCTAGCCTGATAAATTGTCATGCAGCTGTCAGCCAGATGTGGTTTGATTGAGCTATAAACCCCCAGAAATATCAAAGTTTATCCCGAACACAGCAACTGACCTTTAATTATGCCATTGCAAATGTAATACAGAGATGCTGCCATGTAGACGCGTTTCCTCTCCTTGCAGAATATCGAATATGAAAGGGCATGGAGGAAATACGACCACTTTCCCGAGAATGCCGCCATAAAACTCGAGACATGCAGATGCTGATACAAGGCTTTGTACGGATGCATCTTCTAGAAAATATTCCATGTTCAATTGCTCGGAAGGCTTCCAGCAGATCCTTCCCTTGTATTTTCCAGATTTAGCATGTACTGGTTTTAGGAGCAATGGGGCTTACAATTGTGTGTATTTAAAAAATTTGTCTCCCACCTTTCCCCTCCAATGGGGGGTGTTTAAGGTGGCTGTAAAAAAACCTTCAAACCACTAAAGGAAGGCCTCAGTCTTATTAGCGGAGGGCCGGGTCCAGAAGTGATGGGGCTCAATGTGGGGCATTCTCATAGGCCCCCACCCTTCCCATGCCCCCCCCACTCACCAAGAAAAGTGCTTGTGGAGCCACATGTCCCTGCCAACTGTTTCCAGGAGACCCATTTTGGTTACATTTTTGTTAAAATTATGCATGGAAGGGATAGAGTCGATAGAGGGATGTTCTTTTCCCTCTCTCAAAACACCAGAACCAGGGGGCATCCGCTAAAACTGAGGGTTGGGAGAGTTAAAACAGATAAAAGGAAGTACTTTTTTT
>JAJKFI010000054.1:5540966-5556873 GCA_029204185.1 Lerista edwardsae | reverse complement strand
TCAGAATGGCATCTTGTAAATGGCCCACTTCTGGTACTCGGAGTTTCACGGGGTTTCATCCTGGCAATATGCACACCTAGTACTGTCGAATCCAGTTGAGAGGGCTTTCGTTTGAATTCTTTTGATTTGATATGGTAAGTGCGCTGGACTACGTCCTTTGAGTTTCCCAACATACTATAGGCAAGTCGAAATTTTAGAGTTACTGCTCTCCTTTTGTTCTCCTGTGTTCAAGCTCAACTTCATACATTCCCTCCCATCTCCATGGTGCAGCCCACCCAGCTCCTCCGTCTGCAGTGCCTCTTTACAGCACATTTGCGACCGTGCTGGTCCAGTGCAAGCAACATGTGTCAGCCTAAGGATGCTTCTGGATTGCACCATTTATTCTGGGAAGGCTCCTTTTTTCAGGCTGGTATCGAGTGGAGGTGTAAAGCTAATAATCTTTTACCCTTATCCCAGTTTTAATTCCTGCAACAAATTATGAATTTCATGTGTAATGAAAACAAAGTTAGACCATAAGCAAAGACAACAGGATCTGTGTGGGTGAACCCTTAGGCCTTTTGTCTGCTGTGATATGTAGCACAGACCTAAGTGAAAAATCCACCCACGCTGCTATTTCTCCAGAACTGAAGCTTGCATCCTTTCTGTAGCTTCAGGTTTCATCTTAAAAATGTCTCTCTAAAGGGAGCTTGAAAACATTTTTCCATCGTTTTTTCCATCTTCAATAATTTTTTTATTGTATCTTTGAAGCTAAATGTTGATGTCTGCATGAGACTGTTTCAGAGTTCGATAGCTTCAAAATACATTGAGTCTTTAAAACATCTTTTCCTTTGCATGCATACTCCTTTGAACACTACAGGTGCATTCCTGGAATCAGGAACACTAAATGAATCAGCACTGTACAGAGTCATCGTAGCATAGTTCCAACAAAGGTGCATTACCAATATTGTAACTTATCACTTACAACCAACAGATTAGGGGTTTATTGGGATACTTAAACAATAGCACAGGTAATAGGCATGATTTATTAAATACACTAGCCTTTTGTTACCCGGCGTTGCCCGGGTAACAAATTATCCCAAGCTTCTAGGCAACCCCGGAAACTGTGGATTCGACACTGTCGGCCGTTTTCGAGTATTTTTACATGGCACCTCTTTCACACCCCCACCCCTGGGGGCACCAGGGGGTTCGTAAACCCCACAGTATTTGTTGCCAGACCGTAAGGCATACTTGTGCCATGTCTGGTGCCAATCGGTCCAGGCGTTCCAGCAGGGCATGGTGGACGTGTTGTTTCGCACCCCTTCTTGCCCCCCATGCCAAGGGGGGGCTGAACCCGGAGTCCAACGGCGTCGGGAGCATCGCCGCTTGTCTCAGTGAACCCGGAAACTATGGATTGGATGTCGATTTCGGCAGTTTTCAACCATTTTCATGCGGGGACCCCTGCATACCCCCACCCCCGGGGGCGCTAGTGGGGCCCAACCCCCGCAGTGTTTGTGGCCAGGCCGCAAGGCATACGTGTGCCGAGTTTGGTGCGCGTCGCTCCAGGCGTTGCAGAGCCTATGCGGAACATACATACATACATACACACGTTCTTCTTTATATATATAGATTTTGTACTGTCTGATGAATAACAGTGAAGTAAAAATTAAATACACTAAGTTAATGCACTCACCAGTGCATGGTGCAAACATGTTGTGGGAGACAGCATTGTGGGAGAAGACTGGAATTACTAGCAGGAAGATGAGCCAGGTTGTGGCATATCCTGCTTGTTGAAAGAAAGCATCAATTGGCAAGCACAAAGCGTTTTATCATGGAGCAGCTCTGTGTAACAGATCACATCAACAACTTTTTATTCACTGCAGTGCTGTTGTCAAAATCTGTGTCATTTTTAGGGATAAGATCCAGTTTTACGTCTTAAAAGGTCTTATTTACGACGTCTGTCAAAACGCCTGTAGTGAGGCTTCTATCACATTATCATGTATGGCTGTGGGTCAGGACCCACCAGTGGATTGCGAGCCAATTTCAGGTGGGTTGTGAAGCAACTAGGGCAGCCATATTGAAAATATGGGAAGATGGGATGCTGGAAAGGGGGACGGCTGTGTGGTTATTTTGCTTATGCCAAGGTTGTAAATTGGCTTTTTTCCTTTCTGAATCACTTTGCTATTGGAAAATAACTGAGAAATCACCCAACTTATTGTAGTATTTTCAGGAAAGCAGCCGGCTCCGGGGTCACAATGATGGCAGTTCCAACCACAGTATCACTTCTGGTGGGTCTGGGACAGGTTGTTCTTCTAAAAAGTGGGTCTAAAAAGTTTGAGAACCACCGATCCAGCGATGGGATTAACAAACGACCTGGGGGAACGCTGGGCGGGACGTACGTGGAACTCCCGCGCGATTGGCTGCCCGTCAGTTCCGCCGCGCGGGCCGCCCAAGCCTCAGAGGGGGTGCCTGCTCACCTGGGGGGGGCCCCCGGGTGCCTGGGCACGCAGCGGTGGGGCGTGCCAACCGGGGGCAGCGGGTCTGGCCGGCGGGGACGGCGGCGGGGCAGAACAGATGGGCTGCCAATCATGGGCTGCCAATTACGAGTACATCCCGCCCAGCGTTCCCCCACGTTGTTTGTTAATCCCATTGCTGCCACCGATCTATGGAATAGTCATCCTCAGTAGAATGCTACTATTCCAATTCTACCAGCTCTTGGTAAGACTGGCATAGTGCCTGTGTATTGGCTGTTCACCTTCATCAATTTCTACTTGTTTGCAAGTTCAACAATATCATTGCGAGTGGTCCAAACATACTTTACATACATTATTATTATTATTATTTATTAAATTTATACCCCGCCTTATTTGCCTAAAGGCACTCAAGGCGGCTTTACAAAATATAAAAACTAACATTAAAAACACTTCAAAAACAATATAAAAAAAACAATACAATAAAACAATTAAAACCACCAATAGTACAATTTAAAAGCAACAAACCCAGTGGATCATAAAATATAATAAACCAGCCAGCCCGCCAGACCTGTCAATGTTTAAAAGCTTTTTGAAATAAAAAGGTCTTCAGCCCCCGCCGGAATGTTAACAGAGAGGGAGCAGTTCTCAATTCTAAGGGGAGGGTATTCCAAAGTTGGGGGGCCACCACCGAGAAGGCCCTCTTCCTGGCCGCCACCCCTCTCACTTCTCCTGGTGGCGGCACAGTCAAAAGGGCCCCTCCAGATGATCTAAGAGTACGGGTTGGATTGTATGGAAGGAGGCGGTCCCTCAAATACCCCGGACCCGAGCCGTAAAGGGCTTTAAAAGTCAAAACTAGCACTTTGAATTGGGCCCGGAACAGAACCGGCAGCCAATGCAGTCGCCGAAGCAGTGGCTCGACAGAGTCAAACCGACGTGCCCCAGCAACCACCCGAGCCGCCGCGTTCTGAACTAGTTGTAGTTTCCGGACCGTCTTCAAAGGCAGCCCCACGTAGAGCGCATTGCAATAATCTAATCTAGATGTCACTAGGGCATGGGTCACTGTGGCCAGGTCCGCACAGCTCAGGTACGGCCGCAGCTGGCGAATCAGCCGAAGCTGAGCAAAGGCTCCCCTGGCCACCGCCGCCACCTGGGGCTCCAGGTGTAGCTGTGGATCCAGGAGAACCCCCAAGCTGCGAACCTGCTCCTTCAGAGGAAGTGCAACCCCATTCAGAGCAGGGCGATAGTCCAGTACCCGAGCTGTGGATTTCTGGACCAAGAGCACCTCTGTCTTATCCGGATTTAATTTCAGCTTGTTCGCCCACATCCAGCCCCCAACCGCCTCCAGACAGCGATCCAGGACCTCAACTGCCTCCTCAGAATCAGGGGGAAAGGAGAGATAGAGTTGGGTGTCATCAGCATAGAGTTGGGTGTCATCAGTGTCATCACATACATACCAAACATACACACCAAACATCCTTTACCATGGCCCTTGTGCTGGCCAAACTTTGCTGGTTTAGTTTATGCCAGCCTAGCTCAGTTTAGGATTGTGCCCCCACACCCCAAAGAACATTGGACATGATTAGAAGCACTGACAATTATGAAAACGATAACAGACAGTGATGGGGTAGAAATTGTGCCTGCTGAAGCAAATTTTCATTTCCACCCCACAACAAGAAAGGATCAAGGAACTTTCTGACAACACAAGAATGAGGGGGCATCTTCATGCCCCACTATATTATTCCGATATGGAGTTGTGCATCCAGCCCATAACCTCCCTTCCCTTCCAGTTGTTCTGCTTTAGCAGTGCACTGTAAACTCCCCTTTAATGCATTTGATTTGCATGGCAAAGGTTGCTTTTGCCAAAGAGTACAATGTCCACAGACATTATGAAACAAATCATAGCGAGACTTTTCATCAATACACTAAGAAGGTATGTGAGGACAAAGTTGTTAAGTTGGAAGAAGTTTCCATCTGTGAACAGCTGTTTTCAGCTATAAATATGAATAAGTCAAAATATTATTCTCAACTCGCTGACACTCATTTGAACACTGTTCTGAAGCTTGCTTCTGCTCAGTTGCTTGGTCTAAGCAGTGTCAGGCATCAGGAAGCAAGTAGCAACATAAATTGCAAAAATGCCATGGTGCAATAGTGATGCTTTTTTATTGATTTATATTACATTGTTTCAAAATTGTTTAGATTTCAGTAACAATAGTGCAGGGGTGTTAAACATATAGCCTAACAAATGGCCAATATTGAACTGTACTGGCACACAGCACTGTAGGAGCAAAGTTGGATATAGCCTTAATAACTCACAATGGCTATGAATAGTGCTTTCCCACTCAAATAAAATATACAGAAATCTTTCATTAAATGAATTTTCTGACAAAGTAATGGAGCTTAAAATTCAATTAAATCAGTCTAATGAACAAAACGTGGGCACTTTATTGGAATTAGATAGTAATACCAGAAAAAAATCAATATTTTAAAAGGTATACTGGAGGGTGCTGCAGGTATTGCTATTTCTGTGCATGTCTGCTAGGCACTAATGTAGATGAAACAATCCATTTAGAATCTGTTATGAGACCCTACAGTCAGTGATCTCTCTGGTTAGGCAGCTTACATCCTAAAGAAAGGGAGGGGAAATCTCAGGGTTGCGGTTTTTTTATTTAAGTACCCCAAAGCACTATTCCAGTTTGGATTCACATTTATCTGTTGCTCTTTAAATTACATCAAATACTTAGGAGAGTCACAGTGTATTAGTCACAGACCAGAAAATGCTCCAACCTTAGTGCATTGGCGCCTCCTTTCTTGTTTGGGAAGCCAGCACACGGGCATGCGCTGGTCTCCCTGCACTGCTTCCTGGACCAGTGACGCTAAGGTTGGGCCAGCCAAGGGAGACCAGCACAGGGGGTTGGAGAGCACAGAGGAGAGCAGAGAGAAGGCAGATCAGGGCGAGGGGAAGAAGGGCCTGTGGGCAAGCTGGCCTGGGGAGGGGGGTAAGTCTGGCCTCCCACACTCCCTTGGCACTTTCCTGGGCTTCAGAATACCTTTTAAAGGCATTTAAAAATCACTTCCGGTTTTGCAAAAACAAAACACACAAACACACACACAGAAGTAAAACCACTACTTCTGAGGCATGTAAAGGCCAGCATTGGGCATAAGCAGGCTTTGCAGGCTTCAGAAAGCCTCTCAGACACAGCCAGAGCTGAGCCCTGGGTGCATCTGGATAGTCAAATCTGTGGGTACCAAATCCATGGAAACCGAGGGCTTGCTGTATTAGACTTGATGTACCATAGCATGTGACTGCATGTGGGGAAATGTTACAGATCTGTACTGTTAAAGCAGCCGCGCCAGCTGTAAAAGCCACTCCAGCAGCATGCTCAGGAGTATATTGCTGGGACGCTGGCAGAAAGGCTAGCGCATTCCCGCCCATGCCAGCAGTTCTGGAGCTGCCCACCACCAAAGCTAAACTGGCAGGGGAGGCAGGAAGGGCAGCAGGAGGTCAGAATGGGGATAGGGGTGGGCAGCAACAGGTTGGGGAAGGGTTCAGCAGCAGCAGCCATATTATAACCCCCTTCCTATCCCTGACCCCATGGCATGGATCTGTGCAGACCTGTGCCAGTTGTTTAGCTAGCGCAAGTCCACACAAACACCAACACCCGCACTACAATAAGAAAACAATTGTTCCTTTACCCAGAGGAGACACGTGCAACTCCCCTGCCCCCTCCCTGGCAGGATGTAGCAGTAGCCATTTTGGCACCACTGTATCAGCAGGGGGGAAGAATAGAACTGGGCTCTAATTGCAGAATCTCCAGTCAAGATGAATCTTGCTTTGTGTTTTTTCTCTCCAGCTAAAATATCCAGATGTGAATTGAAATCGTTAGTAACTGCGGTTTTCTTGGACTGCCTTTCTTAGGCTTTACTTGTAGGAGCACAGCATGATCTTCCATGTGGCGGATAAAGCCATTCCTGCTTCAACCCCCGCTGTGGTTCATCTGATTTCCTATGAGCCTCTGGAGCTTGTGAGAAGTGCACACATTTTCCCTAAAGGCAACCAACCCAACATAATTTTACAGTACTAGTTTCCACTCGAGTAAACCAGTTCGCAATTTTCTGCATGGCTTTTGCAGAATTACTTTATCAGCCTCATGGCAAAAATTTCATTTTGTTGATGTCCAAATTAGTTTAAGAACTAAAATAGGTCAGTGATAATCTAGTGTTCTCATAGCACATTGCATTAGTTCTTTAAGCTTGAAATGTTTTCCCTAAACTTTGGCATAATCAATAGGAATCAAATGCTTTAATATGCCATTTAATTTTCTAATGCTGGGTCTGCCCCAAAAGATTCAGCAACTGCTGTCGCTTTGCTTGGCATGAGGCTTGTTTGCTCTGGGATCCGTGTTTCTGTGGTCCATCATCTTATATTTGTTTCCCTGCAGTCGTAGGGAGTCTGCCAGTGTCTCCAGACATATGGGAGGAGGTTGCTCATCAGCTGTTCTCCACATTCATCGCTTCTTAAGGAAATCCTTTGCAAAGATGACTATTATGCCATCAAAGCAGCCATTGAAGTCCTGCATTGACATTGGATCACTAGTCTTGTTTATCACCTTTTGAAATGTAGGGAGTGTGACGTGGTGGTGTGGAAACTCAGTAGAAGGGCACAGGCTGAGTGCAGAAGACCCCAGATTGTCACTGTGACATTTCCTGGTTGGCTGGGAAACACCTCCAGATACAAAATCCTGGAGATCTATTACCAGTCATTGTAGAGAATACTGTCAGAAATGGACCAAAGGTCGGAGGCAGTAAAAGGCAATCTCCATGCCTAAATTTGAAGGAGAAAGGTAAGCAAGAGACCACAAAGACAGGATCTGTTCCTACCAATGTGGCGACTGCAGTGTATACATGGAGTGTATACAGTGTATACATGGAGTTAATACAATAACTCTGTTGATGATGACAAGTTATTATAATATGAACTGAAGCAATATAATGTAATGCCCTTTCAACATGAAACTGATGCTTGGGTCCCAAGATCTATAGCAATTACTTGACTTTCAGAGATTCAGACAACCAGGCCCAATACGGATTTGCTACAATTTCTCCAAGGTTGGACCACTGAGATATCAGGTTTGTGTAGATAAGTATGTAGAATCCAAACTAGCCAAAGCTGAGAACATTTAGAGTCCCACTGATTTCAGAAGGAGAGTTAAGTTGGTGTTTGAGAGAGAGAGAGAGAGAGAGAGAGAGAGAGAGAGAGAGAGAATTAAACTTGTTTTTATATAACCCTCCTGTGGGTGCCTCCACTTTAGGCAGGTGGCAGTAGCACCAAAAATAGTGAGGACTGCTCCCTCCCTTTCCTGTAATAGCACTTCTACTTTGAATATACACACATGATGTTACTCCACATCTGGAAACTACCAATCTTTGGCGTGTAATCACTAATTACTGTTTCAGAATCCCATCTCGTTAAAGTAGTGGTGAAAGAATGGGAGACATTTTGCTTTTTAAAATGTTCTTTTTCTGCCCACTATTGGAGTGGGGAAAAAACAATTGAAAGGGCAAACAATTACTTAATGCCAAGTATTCATGAGTTTGTGCCCTTAAAAACTATAAAGCCCACTTCAATTATCTAGACCAGCGGTCTCCAAACTGGAGACCCTTGCAGCACCGAAAAGGTTCCTGGCAGTCTTTTCGTTCTGCTGGGGAGCGTTGGGAAAGCCGCAACTGCAGCCCCCAAGTGTCACCACGGTCAGCTGCACCTAACCAGAACGCCACGTGCCCAGCCTTGCTGGGGCAACAGAACCCGTAAGCAGCTGGCTGCAGCGACACTGAGGGGCTGTAGTTGCGGCTTTTCCAACTCTCCCCAGCGGAATACTAAGTGTGCGTCACCAGGTGGAGGGAAACAGCGGGCTCCGGATCTGGCCACAGGGTAGAGTTTGAAGAGTGTCTTTTGATAGGAGAAGGTCCCTAGAGCTTTGAGGCAGCCATAGAGAGTCCTGAGGGGCTGTTTTCCTCATAGATATGGAGGAAGAAATATCAGGAAGTGTGGGCAGGTCACCAAACAGCCCCTCGTGGATAAGCGAGGTCACATATATTGAGGTTGCAAGTAACAAGGATTGACTTTTTTTCATACAGTTGGCCAAATTAGCTTTGATGGCACCCGCTGAGGGACAGAAGTGATTCTAATCAGGAAATGATGTCATTAAGCAGCTCATGCCCAGAAATAAGCACTTCCTTCTCACCTAGGAACTCACAAGCTGAAATGGACAGAAGAGAAAATATGTATGCAAAGCCTGATAATATTTCAAGATATGGGAGAGCCCATATCACACAGGCTGCCCTTTCGGCAGCACTGTTTTTACCAAGCTGCTTTTACTTCGCAGCCCAGCAGCAGAGAGGTATTCTATGAAGTAATGATGGAGCCGAAGCAGCATGAATGAAAGCCTCCCAGCTTCTTAACAGAAGCAGGGCTACTGAAAAGGTGGTGCTGGGAGAGCCCAGTTATTACATGGGTCACCCTTTCAACAGTGACACCTCAACAGAAGCAGTGTGCTGAAAGGGTGGCTCATGTGTTAATTGGGCTCTCCCAGTGCTGCCCTTTCAGGAGCACTGCTTCTGGCAAAGCATCATTTATCTGCAGCTGAGATCAGCTGATGGTGGTGTTGAGAGAGCCCAATTATCACAGGGGAGGGAGAAACAGCTTCTGGGGGGCTGTTCTGGCCCAACAGCTTCTGGCCCAATCATCCTTGCCTGACTAAAGGAGTTGGTGGTGGTATTTGCACTTCTGATTCTGATAAGGACTCCACATTTTACTAATTTCTTCTATTCAGAGAGGAATGTTTCACTGTATTTAGGCACATGATGAACATCTTGCAGATTGCTTCAAGAATCTACGTGCAATCCTGGGAAGAAAACTAGAAGATAAGAGAAATGTGGAGAAGAAAGGTTTTTTTTTAAGATAAGAGTCTTTCCGGTTTCATAGCATAATCATAGCCACAGACTTTCAGCTGTGGCTTTCAGTTTGGCAACTGCCAGTATGACACTGTGAAATGGAGAACTAAGAAAAATTACTAAGGAAGTCCCAGTTGCACGTATAAGAAAGAAAAACAGGAAGGATAAATTCAATGACTTCAATAGGTAATGCATTTTGCAAAAGTAAAAGGAAGGTGTGAGCAATTACATGTAAAACATAATCAGATTTTTGGAGTTTATGCCAGAGGATGTCATCCAAAGCTGAGGAGAGCACCATTGCCTTATTAGTCCTCATTTATGTCCTCAAGATGTGCTGTGCAAATACCATCTCAAGTGTTTTAAAACTGAATTCCTCCTTGCAGTTTCCACTCTATTCACTGTTATATCACTTTCAAAGAACAAAGAGTACATCTACATATTAAATATTTTAAACTGGTAGTTTGTCTATTCGTCACCCATACGTACCACGGTATCTTAGGGTCACAGTTTGTCAGCTTGCAGTGGATGATTTACCCAAATGACATTAGTTTCTGCAGCATCTGGCTGTGTAGAGAGATGAATCATCTATGACCCTGTCATCCCACATGCCTTTCTGGTTGTGGTTGAAAAGTGGAAAACTGAAGGCTCTAATATAAGGCGTTTTCAGTTTTAAGAGTTAAGATAGTCTTGTCTTTAACCACTTCTCCAGTTACCATTGACTTTATTCCTCTTTATAGCCTTGTTGTCATGTCTCTGTGGGCAGAGGCAGCAGCTCTAGCAGCATCTTAAAGTTCTGGTAGCACCTTTGATAGGCAGCTCATATTGGTTCCCTTCTTTTTTTCCCTTTAATTCTAAATTAAAATGACCCCAAGACACAAAGTAGGGTTGTCATTTCCTGCACATTCTAAAGAAGTAAAAAAGATGACTGATGGGAGCCAGCTGCCAAGGATGCTGTCAGTGCTTCAAGCATGGCCTGGTTGAAATACAGTTATTGAATAGGAGAAGGGAGGACACCAATGGTCCCTGTTTTTCTTTGAAGGGCAGGAAGTTCAAATTTAAAACAAATGGAAGCTTCCTGGAGGTGCTTTAATGTGGCACAGTAGGAACCTTCTCACACAGCACAGAGATTATAGTGAAAAAAGAATTAGCACCTCCTTGAAAATGGGAGGGGAAGATCAGTCTTGATTGGTTTAGATCAGTGGCTCCCAACCTGGGGGTCATGACCTCCCAAGGAAACCAGAACCAGTTGAATCTCCCTTAAAGGGAGTGGCTATAGCAGTGACGGCATCTTAGCAATGTGCGGCCACAGCTGACAAAGGGGCTTTTTAAGATACCTACCTGGGGGGAGGCACAGGCTATCCAGAAGGCGGGGCCTATGGTTTTGTGATGCAACCTGGAAGTGAATCACGATCACAGCAAGGAGCTGTTTTGAACAGTAGGGAGGCCCACAGAAGGGTCCATAGGGCACCTGCACAGCAGGACCCCTTCAACCGTGATGCTTCTCCCAGGTATTATAAAAAGTCCCTTTCTCATAGGGCTAGCCCAGTCACTGAGACACAGTTGCCACCATTCTCCCCTCCCTGTAAAGACAGTGTTCCCAACCTTCATGTAAAAGCTGGGAACCACTGGTTTAGATGGTCATGGCCAAAATGCAGCAATACCTTGCCTTTTTGTCATGTTTCAGGACTTACAATGGATGAAAGTCAACAATGGATGTATGTCAAAATACATCCACATTTAGCACAGCCTTATTGCAAATTTATTTTGGTTGATGAAAAACGTAACTATATAAGGCAAGCAAATGTGTGTGAAACTTTTGTTGTTGTTGTTCAGTCGCTAAGTCGTGTCCGACTCTTCGCGACCCCATGGACCACAGCACGCCAGGCCTCCCTGTCCTCCACTAGCTTCCGGAGTTCACCCAATTTCATGTTCATCGATTCGGTGACACTATCTAACCATCTCATCCTCTGCCGCCCCCTTCTCCTTTTGCCTTCAATCTTTCCCAGCATGAGGGTCTTTTCTAAAGAGTCCTCTCTTCTCATGAGGTGGCCAAAGTATTGGAGCTTCAGCTTCAGGATTTGTCCTTCCAGGGAGCAATCAGGCTTGACTTCCTGTAGGATGGACTGATTGGACCTCTTTGCAGTCCAGGGGACTCTCAAGAGTCTTCTCCAGCACCATAATTCGAAAGCATCTATTCTTCGGCGCTCTGCCTTTCTTATGGTCCAGCTCTCACAGCCATACATAGCTACTGGGAAAACCATAGCTTTGACTATGCGAACCTTTGTTGGCAGGGTGATGTCTCGGCTTTTGATTAAGTTGTCTAAGTTCGCCATAGCTTTCCTCCCAAGAAGTAAACGTCTTTTAATTTCATGGCTGCAGTCACCATCTGCGGTGATCTTGGAGCCCAGGAAGATAAAGTCTGTCACTGCTTCCATTTCTTCCCCTTCTATTTGCCAGGAAGTGATGGGAGTGGTGGCCATGATCTTAGTTTTTTTAATGTTGAGCTTCAAGCCAATTTTGGCACTTTCCTCTTTCAAACATAAAAACATTGACACATATGGAAGATTTGATGAAATCAGATGAAGACACATGGATGAAATTTGAAATGTGGTTGAACAAGAAATGGTTGAAAGAGCAAAGCAATGAAAATCAAGTGGATGAAAGTCAAGGTATTCCTGTAAATTATTTTGAGCTCTGTTTTTGAGAACTTTCCAAGCTCTTGATTTGACCCTACCTGTTTACTAGTTCTTGAAGGAGAGAAGACAAATGGATGTAGATTGGTGAGATGGTGGATAGCTGGAGCATAGTAAGGTTGTTAAATGCTATAGCAATTGGAACATTGACGCGTATGTGACAAAACTGGATCTCAAATTTGCAGAGGAACCCCAGGGCCTGGGTCCTTTTCTGACTGACCAGACCTCTTTAAATATGATGGCAGGATGCCCTGCTGACACAGGCTTTTTAACCACACCTAAGCTTCTTGCCCTTCTGGAATAACTTGGCCAAAGTATAGGTGTTCTAGTCCCTCAGTGAAAAACCAAGAGGTTTGCAGCCGTTGAGTTGCAGAAGTTCCACATTTCTGTGAATACACAAAATTGCCTGATTCTCTGGATTTGTAGCTTCCCAATTTGTAGCCTCTCACCCATGTTGAGAATACTACCATGCGTTTCATAATTCTTCCATATTATTGCTGTGAATACTGTGCACATCTGAAGGGAATACTTTCAATTGATTTTTTTACATTTGTATTGAAACATCCAACTTAAAAAAAAATTAGCTAATCCAAATCAATTATGGATGAACTGTGTCCTAGCAACACAGAGAAGGAGCTGTTCACAGCGGTTTTGACAAAACTCTCGGTTTCAATAATGTAGCGAAACATGAGATGGAAAATCACAAATGCGAGACCATTCAAAGTGCTGGACTTAGTGCTGATGGCTTGTTCGCTACAGTACTTCCAATAAACCTAACCCCTCCACTGTGCTATCGGATAGCTTTTGTTTTCAACTTGTCATTGTATGACACATAATTGTAGTGCCCTTTTTAAAATTTAACATGCCAAGTTGGAAGCATGTACAGGAAAAGGGAGCACTTTGGACACAATCCAGTGAGAAATATCTCCTGCATGAGCTTCATTGCAATCAATATAAGCACAAATTGTTCTGAGTGGGTGCAGCACTAAGGGCGCAATCCTAACTTGCACTGGAACGAGCAAGCTGAGTTTCAAATCTTTGCACGTGCAAATCCAAGGAGCCCATGTAATACTGGTCAGGATGGGGGTTAGGATCCAGCCTATGCTGCCGCGGCCAGTCCCACAGTTCCACCCAGGCTCAATCTGCCAGTCCACCCTCTCTTCACCCAGGAATGCCCCCTCCCACCTCCATTCTGCCCTCCCGCCACTTTCTCCAACCCACTGCGCCGGCCTTCCTATGCCAGCACAAATCTACACCACCCCAGCGCAGATCAGGCACTGGTAGGCCAGCGCACGTCCTTGTGCTGGCTTAGAGTGCTCCTGAGAAGCCATGAACATGATTCATGACACTTGGGAGCCAACACAAAAGACTTGCGCTAGCTCAGGGCAGCATTTGAATTGCCCTGTAAAACTAATAATGGCTGAATTGAATATGATGGTGCCTCTGCATAGTGAGCTTTGTGTTTTTCGGTCTGGTTTCCAAGTTTGATAAAAGCGCCCCTGATATGCCTGTCACCAATGAAGGTCATCTTTAGGGGTGCTGTTTCATGTGCCATTGTTGTTTAAGACCTTTAGACCTAAATTTTCCAGAAGACATTCCTCATGTCTTTTAAATGAAGGTTTTATTTTATTTATTTATTTACTAGCTTTTTGTGACCCGGCGTTGCCCGGGGGCAGACATTATCCCCAGGCTCTATTAGGAGGAGGAATGAGTTTGTTCTGCAGTGCACCCCCACCTCTGGGGGCATAAGGGGGGCCCTACCCCCACAGTATATCTGTCCAGATCGTAAGGAATAAGTGCACCACGTGTGGTGAACATCGTTCCAGGCATTCCAGAGTAATGGTGGAACATACACACAAATATACAAACCTCCCTCAAAAGTATGACATAGTGAGATCCATAGATAGACATATAGAACTCGTCCCTGAAATAACACAGTATTGCTGACGTGGAACCCAAAACACACACTATCACTGTGAAATGAATGAGGAAACAGGGACACCCTAACCTAAGAGAGCAATATGAAGGTCCCACTTACTGTCTGCAGGTCCTGTAACAGGATAGCCCTGCTATCCTCATGTGGCAGTATGAGAAACAGGCAGAGGTGGCCAGTTAGCTCCCTGGACATAGGCCCCTCTCAGATCCGACTGGGTGCTGGAACTCCCTGGATCCTGCTCTTTCCACCCTGGGCCAGTCAGGCAACGCAGGCAAAGCATTTAGTTTCGCTTTCTGTTCTGGTGCAGCAGCCCCCCCCCCATATAACCTGCAGAATCGTCTGTGACCACAGGGTGGCAGCAGACCTGTAGCCCAATGCTATCCCCTTGGTTCCTGACGATCCGGGCCCCCTCCCTGAAAAACGGGGGGCTGTAGGGGGGTCTGACCCCCGCAGTGATTCCTTCCAGGCTGCAAGGAACGTGTGTGCCAAGTTTCGTGGCCGTGGGTCAAGGGACGGAGACGTGTATAAGGAACATACATACACACACACGTCCGTTTTTATATATATAGATTTAATAGATTTTTATCCCGCCTTTATGCCCAAAGGCACTCAAGGCGGCATTCCAACATGCAATAAAATTTAACATTAAAACAACAATATAAAAGAATATTAAAACAATATAGTAAAACACAATTAAAATACAACAATAAAATTTAAAGTCCTTGTGGATCATAAGATATAAAAATATAACACACCAGCCAGCCTACCTGTCAACAGTTAAAAGCTTTTTGGAATAAAAAGGTCTTCAGCCCCCGCCGAAATGTTAACAGAGAGGGAGCTGTTCTCAATTCCAAGGGGAGGGTATTCCAAAGTTGGGGGGCCACCACCGAAAAGGCCCAAAAAGGTTAAAAGACTCATCAGAAAAATGTTCCCTAGTTGATGCTGAGGAGGTTGGTAACTTTTTTATTTTTATGAATGTTGTAAGCTGCATTAAGCATAGGAAAGACAAAGGAGAAATGCATTGAATAGCACTTTTATACAAGGGGTGTCCAAACTACGACCTGAGAGCCAACTCCAGCCCACCACAAGGTTTTATCCAGCCTGCAGCAACATAAAGTATTTGATATTTTTACTCATTATATACCGTTTCTCAGTTTAAGCACAGCATTATTTCTTTGTAAATGTCACATTTCTCTTTTGTTCTGAAACACATTATGATGATTACAAAAAGATCCAAGTAAAAATTATTCATTGATTTTAGGGCACAATCCTCTCTGCACCCTTGGGCTGACGCTAGCCACTCGCGTCAGCCCAATGGCACCAGTGCTGACACGAGAGCGCTGACTGGCATCCTTGCATCAGCGCTGGTGCTGCTGGGCTGACGCTAGCAGCAGTGTTGGCCAAGAGCGCCGACCAACGGTCACTCTGTGCCGCTCCTGCACCAGCAAAGTTCAGGTGGCGCAAGGGCAGTTCTGGGCAGGTGAGGGTGGGAAGGATGGAGGAACTGGGCAGGGGGTGGGCATGCTGGGAGGCATGCCGGCCCGGGTGCAGGGTGGAGTTGGGATGTGGCTGTTAGACCTCATCCAAGCCTCCGTCGCCAGGCTGCATGGCCTCAGTTTGGGCCACGAGGCTTGTTCGGAGCTGCGTCTGCTGAACAGCAGGCACAAATCCAAGGAAGCCTGTTGGGCCAGCTGGCGCCTGCCTCAGGGCAAGGACAGGAACATGCTCTTGCCCCAGGGAGGTTCCAGCGGCCGCCTAACTTGCTCTGGATATGACACAAGCCTGCCGGCCTTTCCATTCCGGCACAAGTTAGGATTGCACCCTCAATTTCATTCATTCATTCATTCATTCATTCATTCATTCATTCATTCATTCAT
>JAJKFI010000054.1:5512382-5534948 GCA_029204185.1 Lerista edwardsae | reverse complement strand
CCATCTGGCATGGACATAATCTGTCCTTATAGGGGATGCTGTTATATCGACCCACTAATACCGCCGATGGTATGACATTACAGCGTGCCAATGTTAGAGCTCTTCTTTCATCTGGATTGGTCAATAGATTAATATATTCGGGTATTCTCCCCACCTTAACTGGGAGGTTCCAGTGTAGGGGTGAAGAAGAGCAGTTTGCCGCACTCAGCAGATTTTGAGAATGCACATCAAGTATTCTCTGTTTAACCATATTAAATGCTGATAAAAAGGAGACAGAACCTAATAAGCTGGGGTCTAGACCAAGCTGTCTGATCTTCTCAAGACATGTATCCTCCGGAGGACAGGAGTCAATCTTGAATTGGTACAGTAGACTATTTTTGTTATTATTAAAATAGAGTCTTAGCCAATATCTGCAAGTCCTAAGCCAAGCTAATGTATCAAGCTTAAGTTGTCCTGATTCGAGGCAAAGAACTGCATATGGGACACATCTGGGCAGAGCCAAGATTTTCCTCAAGAACATCGATTGAATTAATTCCATAGAGTTATTAAAGCCCTTGATCCAGATGGGTACGCCATACATAACTTGGGCGATGGGTTTGGCTTTGAATACTTTAAGGGCGGCTGGAATTAAATGACCACCTTTGTTGAAGAAAAATCTGAGTATTGCCGAAGATGAAATTTTTGCACTAGACAGTACCATTTGGCGATGGCTGGACCAAGAAAAGTTGGAGGAGAATAATAAACCCAGGTATTTAAAGGTTCTAACCTGTTCAATCTCATGGCCATTAAATGACCACTTATAGATTTTCCGAGACTTAGAACACACCATTATTTTGGACTTCTGGAAATTTGCCTGCAACTTATTTAAGGTTAGATAATCCATACATTTGTTGATCAGCCTTTTGAGCCCTATGCGTGTACGCGAGATGATAACTGCATCATCCGCATAGAGCAAAATTGGAACTTTACAGGTTCCAAGACTTGGTGCATGGCCCTCTACAGTAGACAAAGCCGGAGCCAGATCATTCAGAAAAAGGGTGAAAAGAGTAGGGGCAAGTGGACAGCCCTGTTTAACTCCTTTATTGGTGTGAAATTCCTCGGTAAACAGACCGTCCCAGGAGTATCTAACTCTACAAGAGGTAGATGAATAGAGGCGTCTTATTAAAGAAAGTAAATTAATAGGGACCCCCATGTTTTTTAATTTGGACCATAACAGAGATCTATTAACACTATCAAATGCCGCTTTCAAATCAATGAAAGCGACATAAAGTTTGGATTTGACTCTGATAGTGTATTTATACATCAGATGGGCTAATATTAAACAGTGGTCCAAGGTAGTGTGACCAGGTCTGAAGCCTATTTGCTCATTACCCAAGATCTCGTTGTGGGTCATCCAGATGTTAAGATGGACTAGTAAAAATTTGGCATACAGCTTGCCAATTACTGATAGTAGACTAATTGGTCTATAATTCCCTGGATCGCAGGGGTCTCCTTTTTTATAAATAGGCACCACTATAGATTGCAACCAGGACTCGGGTAGCTTGCCATACAAATTGGCCATTTTAAAAAGTTCAGTCAGAATCGGGGCCCAAAAATCTGGCTCGGATTTAAGTAATTCCGCTGAAATTTTATCCGGTCCTGCTGCCTTGCCTGGCTTAAGAGAGGAAATCAGTATCTTAATTTCATCGATGGATACTGGTAGCGTGGCAAGGGGTGCCGGTAGATTAGAGGGCTCCTCTAATAGAGGGATGGTGTTATCGAGAAATAGATTCCTGAAATGATCTGTCCAGTTGTGTGATGGTATCATCTTAGGGTCATGTCCCTTAGTTTTTAGAGCCCCATTCACTATGGCCCAGAAGGCACGGGGTCTAAAATGGATTACTGTTAAATACAGCTCATCCCAGCAATCTTTTAAATGTTTCAGTTGCTTATCTTTAAAGAGGGCAGTAAGTTGAGAATTCGAAACAAAATACTCCTTTAAGGCCTCTAAGGTGTTCAGAAGTCTGAATTTGTTGAAGGAAGTTCTGACTGCAGCTTTAGCTTGCTTGCAGTCTTGGTCGAACCATCCTGGGTTTTTAATAAGCGGTTTAGGCCGTGGCATAGTCCCAGCCGGTATTAGATTCGAGAGAATAGTCTTGACTAATTGCTCATACGCCTCTAGTACTATATCCGGAGGGTTCTTGACATTGATTAGGGTACTAAGAGAAATGATGTTAGAATTGTCCAGCAGGTTATGTAATCTCTGGGACGTATCTCTGTTCCAACATAGTTTTACATTCCCAGGCTGCTCCCCAGGAGCAGAAGATAGTAGTGACTGGTCCGGGGGAGACACAGCTAGGTCTAATTGCAGGGGTAGGTGGTCACTCAGTTTGAAAGCCCCTACAGTAAAACTAGTTACCCTGTTGAATAGAGGAAGTGCAACTAACACATAATCGATGACACTACAGCCTACACTGGAGACGAAAGTGAACTCCTCTGCATGTTTAAACACTCTTAATCCATTAAGCCAATATAGATTATATTGAACACTAATTTCCGCTAGAGAGGCACCCGCCTCATTAACTTTGTTATCTTTAGAGAATCTTGGCAAAGTGTAATGCGGCGATAAGGAGTCCATTGATACCCCTTTTAGGATCTTGTCAAAAATTTCAGAACCCTCACCTACCCTGGCGTTGAAATCCCCGCCAATGATAAGGTGAGCCTTTGGGAACTTATCTATCAAGTCCCCTAACGAGCCCTCAAGATGTTTCCAAACCTGACCAGAGTTCTTTGTTTGAGAATTGGGGGGGATATAAATATTCCCTAGTAAAATTGAGATATTATCCACAGCTAAATGTACCACCAAAAAACTGTAGTCCCCCTGAAAGGGTAGGGCTAAGGTGGCTTCCATCGAGTTCTTAATTAATATAACTAGTCCTGCTATTAAACGCCCAAACTTCTTCCTACGAAAAGCTGGTAAGGTGAAGGATTGATAGCCCTGAAATAAAATATCCTTATCACACCATGTCTCTTGCAGGCAAATTACATCATATTTACTTAAATAATTAATAAAATCAGGATTATGCTGCCTCTTAGACCATCCCGCTACATTCCAAAATAAAAAAACTCAATCCACCATGAGTTCTGGGTGTGATCTCCACAACCACACCTGCCTCAGGGTGCAGATTTTTACAAGTTAGTCAAGGTGCAGAGGGCTCTGATAAGCGATCCGTTATAGAGGCAGCAGAGGTTTCATAGAAAGGCATCCCTATGACTGATGGATTAGCAGTAGATCGCTGATTGCCCCTCCGATGACAACCACTTCCCCTAGGAACCTTCCCATGGACTGAGCTTTTACCAGAAATTACACCTTTATGATTTTGGGGGACGTCTCTGAGGTCAGTATTGTGTAAGACATCACCCATTGGCTCCCCTTGCGGGGCTATGGCATAGGGGATCTTAACAGGGGATAAGTCAGAGTTCTCGGTCATCTTGTAAGCATGGCACTGAGTGGAAGCCAGTTGGGATGGCAATTGAGCTGGCTTCCCTGTTCTCTTGAAGGATCGCGATATCCCTCTATCAGAACCTTGTCTTATAGGGATATTGTTAGGATAGGTCACATAGGGTGGCCATAAGTCAGTACTCCCTGCAGGTCCATCAGTTACCTCAGCTGCCTCATGGCTATTCCTTGGACTACAGATTGAGTTCATCTGGATAAATTTTTTGGACTTCCGTCTTCTGGCCGTATTCTTTGAAGGAAGCTCACCTGATGGTACTTTATCTCTCTTAGGGGGTAAAAGGTTCCCAACAAATTCCCCACTAATACCCCATTTAAAGGAAATCCGCTCGTGCTCAAATTTATACAGCAACTTCCAGAATAGCCTTGCGTGTTCTAAGTTATAAAAAGCTAACAAAATTCTACCCCTTTTGACCTTAGAGTTAGACGGATACCGACACACACAGGAAAAGGAATCGCTATATGGCCAAATCTTCCCCAACATCGTTAGTATGGAGTAACTAACGTCCCTTGCAGTCATCCAAGAGTCGTTTGAGCCTCCTAAAGGCCAGTTATAAATAGTAATATAGTATTCCTTGTGTTCTGTAGCATACTCCAGGTTGGGTGTAGTAGGGCCATTAGTTTGTGCCTTTTCCGTTCTTTCAGAATAGAGATGAAAGTCCTGAGTGTCCTGGATCTCTTGGTCTTCAAAGATACCGGTCGGGTTATAGAGGATTGTTGTATTAGCCTCCGGTTCATGCCAATCGTCCAAAACTATTAGGTCCTCATTTGAGAATGTTAAATCAAAAGGTGCTTCATCCAATAAGAGAGGGGCTTGACTTTCCTGGCAATGGGTAGACATAATATATGCTTGGTCCTGATTCGGCTTTGATTGCTGCAAACACTCTCGACTATTGGTATTATTAAACTGTGTTTCCTTATTACCAGAATTTGTTAATACATCCAGATCACCTTTTTGAAGGCTAGTCACCAGAAGATTATCTTGCAAGGTTGTCAATCCACCAGGTGGCGCTGTTCTCTGGACTCTGTCTTTTATCAAGTCTGCATTTGAATGTACCAAAGATTTTATATCCCGCATTTCTTGATGTATGTAGTTTAGTTCTTTAAAGATGTTCTTTACCGTCGATGCTACAAGGTAGCATTGGTCCCGCATCTGTAAACATATGGGACGTAATAGACCGTCTAGGAAAGTTTGTAGGTTCTGGGAGTTATACATGGAGCTTTCTGAAAAATAGTCTTTTATTGGGGAGATGATGAAGTCAGGGTTGTCCAAATTAATTTCCTCCGGCCATGTAAGATTCTCAAAGAGCGCAGGATCCAGAATCCAGTTGCCATTATCTATAGAGATTTCAACCCCATCATTAGCAGGGGCCATGACACTGTTGTTACAGTCTTCTGGGTTTTGTTGGAAAAAGCTAGCAGAGGGAGCATTAATATCTCTATTTACAGGGAGATGCAATCCCCTATTAGAGACATTAGTGAATTGCTCAATATACGTTGGAGCTGGAGACGGAGATATGCAGTAGTCATCCATTAATCTTTGGGAGCACTTTTGAAAATTATCCGCTTTAAGCCTTCTAGCAGATTGAGCTCTAGTTATCACCATCATATAGGTTTGGGCACAATAGTTCAGGGACAGAGTAACAGCTGTACAAATGGCCCACTGTTTTTCTAGTGCTTTCTGTTAGTGGCTAGCTTAACCAGATAAATAAACCGTTTTAATGAGTGTCCGATAATTTAGCTGCTCTGAGTTCAGAGTCTTTCAACATGGCGTCTGTGGGAGGTTTACCGTTGAAAAACAAGCTGATAAATGTGCCCTTCTGGCTACAGTTAAGTATCTCAATTAGGCACGAGTCTTGGTCAGAAAAGTCATAAATCTTCCCAATTAATCTCAACGGGGACAATCTTCAAAGCCAAGTGAAATTAAACATACGGTCTTGATAGTAACGGAGCTCTCCCCGTAGGCAGTCCGCTTGTCTCCACTCAGCCGGAAGCCCACCCCAAACATTTTAGACTTGTAAACATTTTAGGAAATAATCTTAGCTGAAAAGTACCTACATTTCCTTATTTACATGTCCAGCCGTACTACATATATGCAAAATCCGTGACTACATCTCATGACTACAGTGACCAGCAATAAACAGACAGCCCTGTTCTAACCAACTTTCCAGCACTGATGCAGCAGTGTCAATGGGGCATGTGCTCATCCTGTTGGGGGGGGGCAAGGGAAATGTTTTCCGCTACCTCGGGGCTGCATTGAGGCTGCATTAGTGCTGGAATATTGGTGAGGTTTCGGCTATGAAAGTAAAGCTGCCCGAATTTGGTATAACCTTTAGCCGTGGAAAATTATTCAGATTGTCTGCAGGAAAATGCTGAGGTGGCAGGAAATTTATAGAAATGTCATTTATAATAAGTTCAATGTATGATAACCAGTAAGGCAGACAGAGATGTCCCCAGTTGTTTGTTGCCTGAGGTGGAAGTTCAAATCTTATCCCCCAGTGTGGTGAACATATTATAATAAACTAAACAACTGATCGTTCCCTGCCTCTACCAACTGAGGTGGGATGTCTCGCTCCGCCTGATAGTCGGACTAGCCCTGCATACTGACTGAGTTTATCTTTACATCAAAGTTCAACTTTGGGGAAGTATGTATGTGAAATTAGCTTCCGCTCCAAGTTAGTAAATGGAAATCGGGGGGGGGGGAACCTAGGGCAGTTTGTCCAAAAGTTGTTCTTGTTGTTTTAAGTTCAGCTTCTGTCTCCTTCAGTAACACAGCTGAGGTTTCAGATGAATGCTGCGAGACAAGATTACCGTTTTAGAACATGGGCAGCCAAACTGTGCTGGTATAGGTTATAATTACAAATCCAGAAATGTTCTCTTCTAAATGCAATCTTTTGAAGCAGGCTGTATAGGCATCTTTCTCATGACTGCTGATTTGCAGGTTCTAAATGGCATACAAAGGCCTTCAGTTTTCTTGCAGCACTGCTCCGTTTGCTGACATTGCCTAATTCTGGCCTCTGCGCTTATGGGATGCCAGTGTAACCCTTGTGCTATGCTGGCATAGATCCCCAATACTAAGCATATCTGAGACATCTGCTTAGACAGTATACCCTCCAGTCAGCATATAGGATTACACACTATTACAGACAAAAGCAGGTATATAATATCAAGGATCTTTGATTGGGTCCTGCTCTGTGGTGTATGAGATTTAACACTCTAGCCCAGTGGTTCTCAAACCTTTTGCATCAGGACCCACTTTCGTGGTCGTGGGGAAACATTTACCTTTATATATTATAACGATATTTGTAATGTAACAAAATTAAAAAATAGCTGTCTATTCTAGGTCCTCGAGTAGGACTCGATAGGTAGATAATACATACAGAATCAAGTCAAAAACAACATGATCGTGTGAAAATACTGTAGGTAATATTAACAACAATCACAATAACAACTGCCTTTCCCCAGGCTAAAACTGAAATCTCTATGGTTATATTCATCTTGAAGTTGCAGATTATTCTCAGTAATCTGCTCTGCTGCACTCTCTAAAATACTGAAAAAAAATTACTGTACATGTTAAAGTTGAGGATGGCTTCTGTAGGTTTATTGGAGTTTCTTTTTAGATTGCCTTTTCATCTTTGAAGGCAGAGAGTTTGCAGGCAATGACTTGCTCCTCACACACTGGAACCTTTGCATGATAATTTATCATGACCCTTTCAGCAAGTCTACTAAATGTATCACAAGAGCAAAATGGATACTAAACATACAAGTGTGTATTTGGCTAGATAACACTCCCCTCTGCACAAACGCATGTGTTTTATAGCCTCAAAGGGGTCTCAAAGTAGCTTATAAGGAAAAAACACACAATAAAAGTTGCATCTAAGGGCACAATCCTAACCAACTTTCCAGCAACGGGGTAAGGGCAATGCAGCGCCAAGGTAAGGGAACAAACATTCCCTGACCTTGAGGAGGCCTCCGTGACGACTGCTCCACTGCAAGATGCAGCACATGCCCCATTGGCATGGCTTTATCAGTGCTGGAAAGTTGGTTAGGACTGCATCCTAAATTAAGTTAGTGAATAGGACAGAGATAAAAGTTCTGAAGGATGACAGTAAAAAGCATTAGAAATGGGGGGATGCACTGCAGCTAGTAATATAAAGATAATATAAACTAATATACAATATCTTTTTTAGAAATATATGCTGCCAATAAAATCCTTTATATATAGTTACGCCCCTGGCACAGACAAGGAAATGCAGAAGGGCTGTTTTCATCAAGCTTGTCAATTTTCCTTTCTGAGACTGAAAAGCGCTGTCTGCTTTTGCTACAGTCAAATATGTTCCTTATCAAAGCCTTCAGAATTGATCTTCGTTCCACCTGCCAAGTTTCTTAGCCTCTTGCATTTCTCCAGTGACATTTAACATTACTTTGAAAGGATGCAGATGCCCTTTCCTAAACCCCATTTGGGGGGATATGTGCTTCTCTGAATCATAACTCATACTAATCACACCAGACTAATAACTCCAGTAATTACAGTACAGCAGGTTCTGCACTTTGGTCATGACCAGTTCTATTGTACAGTACATTCAGCATATTGGGTTATTCAGCCCAGGTGACAATGCAACATGTGAAAGTTTTTCAGGTTGTGCCTTTTCTTTGTATAACCTGGAAGAAATAGCAACCAATCCAGTGAGCTTTGCTTTTCCAAACATTCCACCAAAGCTGGTTGAGCAGGCTATTTTGTGCAACATTCTTGATGATTTTATCACATTACCAGAAATGTAAGGGGCCACTGATAACATTGTCCACACTTTGATGTGCCAGTTGTTAAAATCCATGTGTATTTCAGAGTTCTGGTATAAAATTCAAGACACAAATGGGAGCCTGGCCTGGTTTCCCAGATTCAGGCCAGGTTACGCTTATGGCTTCTTCTTTTGTACAATGGAGCAAAAACCTTGCAAGGAAATATGAACAACTAGTAACCATTAATGGAGTTGCACAGTTATTTTTGGACTGTGCCATCGATGCTGATTGCATTACTGCAGGGTGTGCTATTTAGACCAGCAGCGATGGATGCAGTTGCCATGTGGTTAATGAGTGACAGGTGCCATTTAGTTAATGTACATGATACTGGAAAGTACTATAGTCTTTTGATTGGGGAAAGGAGATTACGTTGGATGTTATGGCCAAAGGTTTTCCCAGAAAGACCCAACCAGGTCATAGTCCAATGGAGATAGGAAAACCACCTTTACAACATGGACACAAATTGTTTATTTCTATCCTGTGTTTCCCCTCCCCATAATGAAATCCCATGACATTATATTACATACCAGAAATACAAAAGGAAGGGCAGGGAGTTTGCTTCTCTGGCTTCTCTTTCTCTCCTTTTCAGGAGGGGGGACACTGTTCAGCTTTAGAAGGCTCCAGCAGGTGATGATGGTAATGGAATAAACATGTTTGTTTGTTTTTAATTGGAGTGATGAGAAGTCCCACTCTTCATCCTGAAGTACTGATGTGTCCTAGTTCTAGAATTCAGGAGCACAAAAGACTGCCCAAGTTACAGGAGGACTGGGAGAAGCCCTGCAATGTGGTTTTTCTTCCTGTGGGGTTGCATGCAATAGAACTGGTATGAAAGGTCTGAGTGCATGATCTTTCAATGTGCAGACTCCATCACATAACCATAGTGTATAGGAGAGTACCAAAGGGCTGTTTCTCTTTCCTTGCTTATCCTCAGCACCCTTCCTGTGTCCTCTCCTGACTTATTTCTACTTCCAACAGTTGTGAAATCCCATATATTTTGTTCCTCACCTGCAAAGAAGCCTGCTCTGGATTCTGGGATACTCTTAAACACCAAGTTATAATGTGTATAAATAATTGAATGATTACACAGAAATAGAGTTAAAATGATGTTATGGCATCCAGTGACCAGAGTAACACAATTGGGATTTCAACTGAACATTGGGAACCAAGTGTTTAGAACCCTGAAAATGGAAGAATTATAATATAGTGTTTAAAAATTAAAACAAGATAAACATTTAAGGACGCTATCCTGTGTATACTTACCTGGGTATATGCCCTACTGAGCACAGTGTGAGTTACTTTAGAGTAAAATGTGTCAAAAATTGCACCATATATCCATGGCGTCACTAGGGTTTGCGTCACCCTGTGCAGGATATCAGTGCATCCCCCCCATGATAGACCTCCTCCCCTACCAGACCATATAGAATGTACAAGCTAAATGCAGTGGAATCACTAGTGTTAGTGTGTTTGTTTATTTTAATATATAACCATAAAGATTGCCCAACAAATCCGTAACCAACAAAAAAACAGTGGCCAGCTTGATGATGCTCACACAGCTAAATAAGAGTTTTAATATTAGCTCTGATACATGGCTATGACAGTAATACCTCACTGGTTCCCACTGGCTCTCAGAATAATTGGGTTCATTCGTTAGTTTTAAATTAAGAAAATCCACTTTTTGTTACAGAAGGCAGCTGTGTTTTCTTTTCATTCTTTTTACTATAACTTGAATAGAATGCACATACTTCAGATACTTCAACACAGTTTATATCATTGTTTTCTACGATAAATTCCACATAGTATGCTATATAACATGATAGTATTATTCAAAAGGACCAAGATTTTATCATTTGGGGCAGTAGTGGTGTCACACACAGACCCATGCGCATCACTCAGTATGGCCCACATCCCCTAGCGTGCACCACTGCCATATATATTTCCTTCCAGATTATAGCCATTAGGTATTAAGGCCCAAGGTCAGAGGTTTTCAAACTGGGGCATCACGACGTCCCAGCCTGAATGCCCCTCTCCCTTTAAGGGGTGGGGGCAGGGCAAAGGCAGCAATACGATTCCCATGATCACGTCTCTGCCTGGGATGCAGGTGCCTTACCTGTCACTGCGCCGGGCTTCGAGGGGTCCACAGAGCTCCCCAAATGACTGAACAACAATAAAAAAAGAATAGTTGTGACCCACTTCTGTTTTCACAAGCACAACCTGGACGTGGGTCACAATTGCTTTTTTTTTTTAGTTCTGCAGCCATTTGGGAGGCTTCCACAGGGCTTCCAGCACCTCTCAGCGCCTAGCACAGCGACAGGTAAGGCACTTGACTCCCCTGTCGCCCCAGGCAGTGATGCAATCCTGGGGATTTGCCCCACCTCCGCGAACACTGACAGCGCTTCCCAAACTCCCGGAGAGTTTGGCAACCACTGCCCTAGGTCCAAAAGATTTTTCATTCTTCGAATAGTTAATTTCTAATAAACTGAGTACACAGATCAATATTTGTTAAATGCTATCTTCAGATTTCGTTATTTTGCTTTGGAAATATTTCTGAGAATAGAGATGTTTTGTCTATTAAAATGACAGTGTTTTGAAATGGGTTGTTCAATTGGTCTTTATCATAATTTTTGTGGACAGCTTTTTTTTATGTGATTGCCGATTTGTGGTTTCTTAATGGTGTTCTAAAGTTTGTAATTGCACAATAGAAATAAGTAGCCACAGTCCATTCCAGACACTATAAGACCATAGTCATTTTTACTTCAGTAATATTTTCCATAATCTACTATGTATCAATGGTGTGGGGAAATGTGATATGTGAAATAAGAATACTCCTTAATCCTCCTCCTTCTATTATCCACTTGTCTCAATCATGACATCTCTTGAAGAAATCCCTGTGGGAAACACAAATTATAACAACTTTTGTGCATAACTTTTGCTTTAGTAAACCAGGTTTATAGGATTCTACATTATACAATTGACACTTTCGGCACCTCATTTGTAAACTTTGTCCCAGTAATTTAAGTATGTGTTGTCCCAGTGTTTAAGTATGATACAGTAAGCCAAATGCCTCATTACAAAACATCCTCCTTAAAAAGTTGTCTTTAAAGTGGCTACACCTGTGCTCTAATTCATAGTAGTGTTGGAGAACAAAATTGGTGTGGTGATGGGTGCTCAAGGCACCATTGCACTGAGAAATAAAGTTCTACTTCACAGGCCTGCAGGCATGAGGGAGGAAGTAACATTGAGAGCAAGACAAGCAAATACAAATGACACACTGCACTGCTTAGTGTTTGTGTTGTTGTTAAATTCTTGTCACAGATAATCTCTTATGAACACAAAACAATGGTTATGCCATACTTACACATTAAGAAGCAGTGTTTGTAAAAACAGTCTCATGCACCAGTACAGATCTGCACATACAACTAACAGGAGAACCAGAAGTGGCTTTTAGAAGCATCCAGAAGGTTTTCTGAGGTGCAGGGAGGTCATGCATGGCACTTCTGGTCCTGTCCAGGAAGTCCTCTGAAGCCCTTCAGATATTCAAATCTGCAGACACTGAGCCCACATAAGGAGGGTCCACTGGATTGTGGCTAACCCCTTGGATTGTGGCTGAGTTTACTGAGCTATAAAGTCCTCAGTCTGAATTCCACATCTGCCATGCATTAGGTGACCCTCCCAGCTTCTGCAATATACAAGACTTTATGGCAAATGTACAGGAAAACCTTAACTAATGAATTTGGGGAGTTTGAAATTTGAATTTGTTTGAAAACCAGTACATTCATTTTTACGCTAACATTGTCCTGTCATTTATGCATCTCTTGGGCTCTGTGTTGGATCAAGTAAGTAGCCCAATTAACATAGACATTTGATAGAATATTCTTTGTAATTCTGTAGGGTGAGGTGCGTTCATGTGTGCATGTGTCTACAAACCAGACACTTCATGTAAATGACCATAATGAGCAGTGTCAACAGACCTCAGAAAAATGAACTTCATGTAATGTAATAAGGTAAACCATGAAAGCTTAATTTCCCCATGGATTTGTTTGCCTTTAAGGTGCCACAGGACTTTTCTACAATAGACTAACGGGCTATGTCTCTGCATTTATTGAATGTTTTCTAGTCTGTTCTTCCACATTATTCCAGAGCAGTCTCATGAAATAAAAGAAAAACAGCTACTTTGGAACCAACTCAGAGACATCAGTACCTTGATAGTCATCTTCTCTTGATTTTTTTTTTTAAGTTTAGGAAAAAGTGCTCTAAATTTAACAACTTCCTTTATTTTAATTTGTTTGTTCCAGGAATCTGAATTTTTGACTCTAGAGTTTGATGAGATCAAATTGAATCGAATGCTGAAGAAGCTTTCAGAGATTGAAGACAGCATTACTTCACTCACCCAAACAACCTAATTTTTGAATAAAAACTGTTTGTAATTTGCAATAAGATTAACTTCATTAAAACTATTAAAAATGTTGGTCACTGTGCTTGTTGCATTGATATTTCAGATCCTGTTCGGTTAAAAAAAAGTAAAATAAAGACAAAACACACACACTAAGAAAATGCTGAAGATAACTCGGAAAAATATGCAATAAAAACTTCTAAATAATTTTGAAAAACAATGGAGTAATGGGACTCTATTAAAGCTAATGGTCTAGTTCTGAAAAACAACAGGGGGTATTGCTATTACATGCTGCTAATTTTTCTAGAGCGATTGAGACCATGAAAGAACTCCCTTGCCTCAAATAAACAAGAATGTAAAAAGCATAATGATCTGGAAGGCAGCTTTTCAGATATTAGACAGCAATCAACGACTCAACTTGCCTGGTGAAAGAGCAGGCACATGTCCTTTCACTCTGTGCCAGAGTGGTTCTACATAGATCGTCATGTACATTGCTTTCATGTGCTTTCTCATCTCCATCTCATGTACATTCATGTGCTTTCTCATCTCCATCTTCCTTTAGAGAAGGAAGACTTGCATAAGTGAGTCAGGACCTACTAGGTGGGTTGAGGCTTCAGGTTGAGACTAATTTTTCTCAACATGGGTCCAGGGGACTCACGTTGAGCCAAATCCCCAAATATAAAATCCATTAATAATTAGGCTCAACCTCTAAAGTAGGCCCTCGTTATGCGGGGGTGGGGGTGTTTCCTTTCCTAGAACCTCCATGAATACCAAAATCCATGGGTATTCAAATCTGTGGATTTGGGCCACCTCAGCCCTCCGAACTGAACCAGATCTGTGCTCCATTTGGGTCCTGAGGGTTTTATGTTGCCCTCTGACATAATCTGCAGCCTCTGCAGGCCTCAGAATCTCTGCTTCAGGCAAAAACACATTACTTCTGATTTGGAGGACAAACAAAAAACTGACATTTTTTGATGTCCTTTTAAGGCGTTCTGAGGCCTGCAGAAGGCTGTTCTCAAGCAATTCACAACACTTGCCCTGGATACCACTCAGGACTAAGTCAAAGACCTGCTCTCTACACAGCCTCAGGACTAACTGTTCTAGAGTACAGTTATTGATCGTATCTAGAAATTTTGTCAGTTCAAAATGCAGCAGGAACTAGGGCACATTATCCCCTTATTGTGTCACCTGTAGTGGCTACCAGGTCATTTTTATGCACATCTCTGGTGTGGATGATAAAGGTAATCATTTTCAAGGTATTAATCAATCAATCAAGGGTATTAACCTACACAGTTTGGTCCTGCACAGAGATCCAGCAGCCTGTTCAGAAATGCTGCTTTGAGGATGCTGGACTTTGACGTTTGACTCCTCAGCAATGACAAACTACATAACAGGATCACATACACAGGGACCAGCCTTATTAAGCCATGTTGCTAATTCTGTCCTCATATCTATTCAGGCAACACCATTACAGATCTCAATAATGTCAGCAACACTATTAGGGGCTCATTCACTCGCTCATCATGCAAGACGATATAGGCTATTTTCTGTCAACAATGACCTTCTGGTGTCTCCCTAGGACAAACAAGTCAGCCTCTTCACAAAACAAATTTGTACACAAATTTGACATCCAAAATGGCAACGTCCAGAAACAAATTGGGGAGTATTTCAATATCTAAAATCATTTCACAGCCGATTTTACGATGATAGTCCTCCGAAAGAAAAATGTCAGAGCGACTAAACAGGCTGAATTTCCAGCAAAACTTGGCACCTTCCCAGGAGGAGGCTGGACATGACTCAAGTTTCTTAGCACATTGCAGAGCTCATTGATGTATCATTGCTACAGGTCATTATCGCTCATTGTGGATTGTCACTGTGTTTATCTTGTAAAATTTTCAGCATGTAACAGAGCCACCTTACTTCCTTGTTTTCTGTTCTCTCTCTTTCTCTCTCTCTCTCTCTCTCTCTGTGTGTGTGTGTGTGTGTGTGTGTGTTCGTTTTACACTTCATGTATCTGATGAAGTGGAATAAAGCATATAAAAGCTGATGCTGAAATAAATGTTCTGGACTTTAAGTAACTATTTGTAACCTTCTACTTAACAATCTACATTTTTCTTCTAGGGCCTCACACTTATAGTTTCCAAAGTCCTTTGTGCTAACATTTTCCACAATGGCTCCAGGAAGGCAAATTAAATTGATATGTGATAACTTCATTCCATGGTATCTACCCTGCTATCATTTAAGCCCCTGACAACTGTTTTCGTTTGCACTGTAAAAAATAGAACCTGGAAAGAGTTTACTAGTTGTCGATATTCACATTTGAGTAGCACATGCAGCAGGTCTTTCTAGTAAATCAATAAGTAATGGCAGCACAAGGAAATTTGCCATGTGGGTCCCATCTCCAAAATCTCAAGTTTGCAGTTATCTGTTAGGACCTTAGAACACCTCTGGAACCTAAGAAGGCTGCAAACATTGTCAACTAGTTTTCTAGAAAATTACAGTTGCTTTTAAAGACGTAATGGAATATATTGATTTAACGTGCACATTTTAGATCTGTTGCTGCTCTTGCATTATGAAACACCCCATTAATTTTACAGGTATCTTCAAATTATAGCCAACTGCAAGGATAACATAGCGTACAGCTTGAACTATCTTCTCGGGCTGCAGTCCAGGACTCATCATGTACACTATTGCGGCCTCATTGTTTTTATGTTCCTCCTTAGCATTTTTGTTGAAGACCTAATCTATGTTCATTAGCAGCCAGCCTGACTGGTTGCCAAAGAATGTAGATAAAAGTAGATCTGCTTTACGCAGAGGAGTGGAGATAGGGCCACTGAGAGCCAGATTTGGGCCCAGGGCAAGATGCCTGATTGCCTCCCCCTTCCTAAATTTGTTTGTATTGTAGTGCAAACTTTCAACCTTGGGGTCAGGATCCCAATGGGGTCGTGAAGCCTCATTTGTGGGGTCATGGCAACTTACGGGAATGAAAAAGGTTGAAGACCACTGGACTAGAGCACCACCAGATAAAGTGGGAGGTGTCTAACTCGGGTACCAGGAGATGGTGTCCCAGTCCTGATTAGGTTCTTAGCAATTGTGCTAAAATAACTTGCACTAATGCCAGGCTTCAGGATTCCTTTTTCTGCTCTCTCTAATAAGAATATTTGGATCCAGTGAACAGTGCTGGGAAGGCATTACAAGGGTGGGGAGTGGGCAGAGAGGGTCTTGGGAAGGGGCAGAGTTGACAGTGGGGTCCCCCAGCCTTTTACAGTATGTATGATGTATTTATATTTTGGAGTTGTGGCACAAAAAGTTTGAAGACCACCACTATAGTATATGGTTTATTTTGAAAATGACCCAAGCTCTCTGGAAGCCCAGGCCCTGGTGATTTTGCTCCCCTGTCCCCCCTCTCCTCTGGTCTGGATGAAGAAGCTACCTTCTCTGCTACCTAGACTGTGTGCTAAAAGACAAGGCCCTTTTTCCACTTGTTTGTCTGACGCGTAAACAATGCAGCCAAAACCTGACTATAATCTTCGGCTTTGTTCTCTCTCAAATATGTCAAGTTTTCCATGGCAAGCCCTCCCCTGTGGTTTGCTCAGCCACTCACTGATCCTGGTTTCCCTGCATTGCTTCCAGTTGACTGCTACCGTACCTCTTTTTGTTCCTGGCATATTAGGCATGAAAATGACCCTGGAGCAATTGTATCTTGCGCCGTTCTGTGGCTGATTTTGGCCTTGGGAATGTACCCGTCATCTTTCATTTTGGATGGACTTCGCAGGCACAGAGCCGATCACGAGGATAATTTTTCCAACAGTGCCTTGGCATACAGTAATAATGACTGTTAGCATGAGTGAAATGCTCTCCATTCTTTAGTCTTCTAAAATGTTTTGCTCTGCCTGCAAGACTATCTTCTGGATTCTGTCTGTTTGCCTAATGCATTTTTATTTTGCAAAAACTCTCCACTTTGGACGGCTTCTGTTAGTGATCTGCTTTACAGTTGTGGATGATTATGGAAAGTATGTATTAAAAGTACCTGAAAACAGTTATCATCCATCTGCTTTAATAAGCAATTTAGACTGGGTTGCTTTTTTATTATTTGCAAACCATTTTAAGCCTAAAAGCCTCTTAGGTTGCTAACAGGAAATGTTACAGCATTTCATCTTGATGGATGATTCTGATTCCATTCCCCAAGTTCACACTTGTTTCTTTCCTGAACTTTCCCCTGGTTTTTTCCCTACTTCCAGGCTTTTAAAGAAAATTAGTGTGCAGGCATTAAATATTTAGAAAGGATAGCTTAGTTTAGCTGAGAAGAGTAATGGTTATTTATAAAGACAACCATTTAAGGAAAGGATTTCATGTGACATTAGTCAGATTCTGGGTAGCTCAGTGATCCTCTCCAGCAGCAGCTGGAAACTGAATCTTTTACACAAGGTTTGTCACTAATAATGTCTTAGGAATGTTTCTCATTGACTCTGAAAACTTCACTTTTTAGATGGTGGAAAAAAACCAGCATCTTAAAGCTTAAACTAAACAGACACCATACGAAATACAGTATTTACTATAACAGCTGGGCCATCCCCCAAGTTAAATTAGAAGTCATACGCTTTTATAGGAATATAAGAGTCACATGGGCTCAGCCAAAACAGTATCAGCACTAGGTCACTAGGAGCCCTGGGGCAAAGCCATTATTAGTGCCACCCCCAAATTAAATTGAATTGCATGTTCTTCTAAACAGGGCTTAGGCACAAGGCACTAGTACCTGTATGTGCTGCTACAGGCTGCCTCCTGTACTATTGTATATTGCTTTGTCCAGTCTTCACATCTGAAAAGGAGTACCCAGTGCCTGACACATGGAATTATTTGTGATATAGCCCTGGGCAGTTTGGTGTCATCCACCCTCTAGCCCAGTAAAGAAAAACATTGAAACATCCTTGCCCCCAGATGAGGAAGGACAACACCCAAATAGTTACCACTGTTTGGGCAAACAATAATGCAAGTATACAATAGTTGGTTTCTGTTATTTCTAGTGTAAACATGGAAATAGTTTACACTGAGCTGGGATAGAGCTGGGGTAAGTGCAGTCTGTTGCTAACTGGGGCTACAATCCTAACCATACCACACTTACCTGGGAGTTAGGCCAATTGATTATTATAGGACATACTTCTGAGTAGACATGCATAGGCTTGGGCTCTGGAACAGACACGTTTCCTTGCTTCAGCCTGTCATCATGCTATAGCTTTGGACAATCTGTAAAGTATCTTAAATGTATAAATGTCTATCTACATTTATATATCTACATTTATATGTATATCTACTGCTGGCCTGTATATCCTTCCTACCTCTCCCCGTAACAGGCTGCAACCCTATACACATTGACCTGGGAGTAAGTCTCATTAAATTCAATGGGACTTGGATGGAGAGGTGCATCAGATAGCACTAACCACAATCCTATGCATGCCTAAGACCAATTCTATGCAATGAGACTTACTCCCAGGGAGTGCAGCCTTGGTTAAGCACATATCATGTAGTATCATCCTGGTTAGTATTGCCATTAAGTGGCAACCAATAAGTTGGAGTGGGACAGTACTCAGCATGCTGCTGAACTAAATGTTACTGGAACCTGTGGGTGTGAGATATGGGGCAGTGGAAGCCACACTTGTATGGCTACATAGTTTGGCTCAATGGTACACACAGTTGGTATTGCTGGAGCTTAAGAATCGCTGTATTTTTATCACCCCTGCCTCCGTCTGGTGCCCATATGTTTTGTGTGAGCTCCTGAAATTTTTATTTTGGAACCTAGAGCACTGCGCTGTTACGCGTCTGCTTCACTAAGTATGACTGGCAAATAATAGGAAGCAGCCAGGCCTCCATAGCCAATGTGATTACGCAGACAGTGAATTGCAGCAGCAGCATTAAACATTCATGCTTCAATTCCAGACGTATCTTTGAGAGGAAACACACACTAAGAATAGGAGAGGTTATTGTGGGGTAAAAGATGCATTCCAACTAGAACTTCCTCAACTGAATCCCAAATAAAAAATGAACATGGAACAAAACCAACTTTTTTTCAAATGACTTGGGCTACAGTCCTATACACAATCATCCTATACACAATCCTAAAATGGGATTTAAACTTACAGCATGATCCTAAACTGGAGTTAAGCTGGCACAGTTAGGCCAGCAAAGTGTGGCCGGCACCAGGGCCACAATAAAGCACGTTTGGACCACTCTGGGTTTCTTCTTGTCTGCTTTTCTTCCATTCCTGGCCTAACTGTGCCGGACTAACTCCAGGTTAGGATTGTGCCCTCAGGCAATGCAGTAGCCATCTTAGAGAGGGAACCATTGGAGTGGCAAACTTACATTGACTTTGGTCATAAAGAGCATGAGAGTAGTACCTCTGCAATAGGCACAGAAATTAAAGCATTTCTCTTGGATAAGAGATGAGAGGCTTTGTTATGAGGTTGGGGATAAGTATGAGGCCTTCCTGCCCTTCAGCCCTTCCCAGGAAAGTTTGGCTGGCACAAGGGGCACCATAAACTATGTTTGGAACACCCTTGAAGTCAGAGAGGCCAGCACACAGATGTGCACCATCCTCCCTGCCTCCAAGAGTGGTCCAAATGCACTTCACTCCTCTGCACAGATTATTCTGAAGGAAAAAGTGAAGAGACCACTGTTAAATGAATGAGATAGGCAACTAAAACTAGCAGTACAAAAATAAGTGAGTTACAAATTTTAAGCTCAGTGCTCAAAAAGAAAGAGGGAAAAACCCCAAGATACAGTTTTTTGTTTTATCCAGACTACAAGAAAGATGTTTCCATTTTATTCATAGTAATAAACTGAGACAGAAGTGAACTCATGCTGGTAGAAGAAGTGAAAGTAGCACAATACAAGGAAATGACATCAGGCAGTGCTATTTGTCATGAGAACCACTCTGGGTTTCTTCTTGTCTGCTTTTCTTTCATTCCATTTTTAGTTTCTGTTCCCCTGTAACTTTCTGATCTGCATTGCATGAAGCTTGATTTCCCTGCAGCTGGCACTATGGCTTCTCTTTTGGGTGTTGAAGAGCATCATTAGATGGGATGTGGAAGAACTGGAGACAGCAAGAAACACAGGACGGTACCAGTTTAACAGGAATCCAGAGGCCAAACTAGATGTGATGGCATAAGACCAGTTTGCTTAAATTCAGCCCTGCACCAATAGGAAATGCGTCCAACTTTTAGAATTCATGCTCTGTACCCACAGCTTGCCTTCCTCTTCCATGGTGCCTTTCCAAGCATGGTCTTCTGCCAGCTAAGCTCAAATAATACTTGAGCTCAGCTGATGGGAACCAAAATTGCTCCTGCATACTGTGCTGATGTTCACTTTGGAGTCACGTGCAGGAGCTGCGAAAGACTAGACGAAATGGAGGCTGAAATACACTTGGGAAAATAATTGCTGCTTTCTCTCTCCAGCACATCTCCCATCAGCTGTCTCGCCATCTGACTGGGGACCTGGGAAGGGAGGAATGTCTGCCCTTTGAGCAAAGTAACTTCAGTAGGAATGCTGGGGGGGGGGCGTGAGCTGATTGTCTGTGAGCATCTTCCCTACTCAGGGTGCCTCAGCCCAGACAGAGCAGCCATTGATAGGCACAGTTCTCCTCTGAAGTGGTCTGGCGCTGGCCTGTTTTGCTTTATAGCTGAAGCCAGTGTGTTCTGCCTCATGACAGCCCTCGAGACACAGGACATCTTGCACTCCTAATTGGATAATTAAATAACATGAATGTAATTAAAATAGCCTGAATAGGATGTCCTTGTATGATCAGCACAATGGCTCTGGTTTCTGCAGAAGCTTAGACTTTTTCAGCCTTCAACACAGGGGCTCTCATACCTTTTAGAACCGGGACCCACTTTCTAGAATGTCAGTCTGTTGGAACCCACTGGAAGTGATGTCATTAACCTGGGAGTTTTGTCATGACCAAAAGTAACAACAAGCAGGAAAATTTTTAATACCTCCAGATAATAAAATAAAACCAAATTATTTAATTTAAACGTTTACAATAAGTAGAAGTTTAAAAAATTATTTAAAGTAAGGAAGAACCCTCTTAACCCTCCCAAGTGCTGGGGGGAAAAAAATTCCCCAACCATCCCAAAGGCTGCAATCCTAGCCATACTTAACACAGGAGTAAGCCCCATTGACTATCATTGTTAAAAACATAAACAGTAGCCTTTTAAAAGTAGTATCTGTAACAGTTCCCTAAATGCAGTCACATACTACGGTAGCATCAAGTCTAATATAATAAAAATGAAGTATGCATTGGAATTAATGGGGACCCACCCAGTGACGGGATCTGGGAATGAGGAAGCGGAACACTGGGCAGGACTTACGCGTGATTGGCTGCCCGTCCGTTCCATTCCGCGGCTGCCCTGGCCCAGTTGGGGCGCCTGCTTGCTGGGGGGGATGGGTGGGGGGTGCGCTGGGTGCCTGTGAGCAGCGGTGGGGCGCACCAACCGGGGGCAGCCCCCCGAGGCCAGGGCAGGCAGCGGAACGGAACGGACGGGCTGCCAATCACACGTAAGTCCCGCCCAGTGTTCCGCTTCCTCATTCCCAGATCCCATCACTGGACCCACCTGAAATTGGCTTGTGACTCACCTAGTGGGTCCTGACCCACAGTTTGAGAAACACTGCTTTAATGGGTGTGTTATGAGCAGTTTTCTGTCTTGTGTTGACCTTTTGCTGGATGTATAAACCTTTTTCCTCCCAGAATACTTCTTTTTCCAGTCTCCATGGCCAGGTATTCCTTTTTTTGCAGTAGATCAGAAAAAGGTGAAGTGAATCTACACCATTGTGGGTCAGGAGGCAAATAACATGTCTAGTCCCACAGAAAGAGAAGCAGAAACTCTGGACAGTACAGTGTGATCAATGCAAACAGAGGCAAAGATGTTTCTGTTGAACAAATCATGGTCTGATCACTGGCATGAATAAAGCAGCCCCTTTTATGATGATCAGGAGATGGATGGGGTCCCGGTTCTTCTAAAATCACTTTCTGAAGTGGCAGTAGGATGTCTAACAGCAGTACAGGAGCACATGATTGACTAATACCGAGCAGCCCTGCAATGGCATAACTAGAGCATCTGTTACTCAGAGCAAATCAACTTTTTGCACACCCCCATACATCCAGAGGCGTCATCCTATCGGAACGGGGCAGGACCCCGTTCCGGTAGTTCCGGGGAGAGCGGGAACGGAGCAGACTCCGCGTGCTGTTTTTGCCCGGCCATCCACCCCTGCGCCTGGATCGCTCTGTAAGAGAGCTCTTCCGGGCGCAGGGAGGCGTTGCCGGGCGCTGCAAGGGGGCGGGGAGCTATAGCTCACCCGTCCGTCCCCGCGGCGTTCCAGATCCTGGTGCCAGCAGCGTTCCGGTTGCTGGAGCCAATGAATGACGTCACTGCATACATCCCCCTGGCCCTCAGAAGGCCTTCTGGAGGCCTCGTTCTAGTTCTTGCCAAAAATGTAGAAAGTGCCTTTCTAAGTCCTCCAGGAGGCCTTCTGACACCCGCTCAAGGTGTGGTATCTGGGGCAATGTAACCCGCCAGCCATGCCTTAGCTATACCACTGCAGCCCTGCTGGCCCCTCCCAAGGGCCTTTCCAAATGATGTATTGCAAACAGTTGCTTATTTGTTCCTCAGGGTTCCTCACAGGTCATTTTCCCTCAAGGAAGCACCTCTGTTTTAGAAATATTACATTTTCCTAGCCCTTAAATGAACTGACAACATGTTGGGACAGGGAGCCATTTATCTTTTATTATTTGCCTGTAAACCGCTGTGGGAACTTCATGTTGAAAAGCGGTATATAAATACTTTTTGATTGATTGATTGATTGATTGATTGATTGATTGATTGATTGATTG
>JAJKFI010000054.1:5459868-5512372 GCA_029204185.1 Lerista edwardsae | reverse complement strand
TTGATTGATTGATTGATTGATTGATTGATTGATTGATTGATTGATTGATTGATTGATTGATTGATTGATTGATTGATTGATACTGGGAAATGTGAGTCATTTCCTAGCCAAAACTGAAGCTTGAAGAGCTGCCTGGAACGTGGCTGCGTAAGAACCGCCTTTTGCATAAGGGCCACGTTATCACACTGATGATATATGTCATAGCTCTTCCTCCCCTCAATTTCTATTTGATGGGTGATCCTAACCCCAGTGCTTAGCCTGCTAAGGGGGTACTGGCCTGGGATTTGAAACTGCATGGTCCAAGATGCATTGTGGAGAAACTCCTTGTCTGAATCACCAGCATCAGTTTCGTAGTCCTAGTAAGATGTTTAAAAAATTGCTAGCTGCTGTAAGCAGTTGAATATAGTGAGGATAAGAAAGACGAAAGGCTGAGTAAAGACACAGCAGTGAAAGGAAATTTCTAGTCCAATATTAAGGCCGATCAAGGCAACCCAAGATGATTCACTACAAAATAAAACAAAGTAGAACAAGGACCAAAAGACATCAGACATGTCTTGGTCCAGGATAGCCTGGTAGCTCTCATTGTAGAGAAGTCTGTCTGAGGAGCTTTCACATGAGTGCAGCCCAAAGTTGCAATGGCGGTTGCAGTTGAGCAATCTTGTCCAACGACAAAGTCCAATAAGGGGGTCATATCCATGTTCCATATCAATTGGGGCAATCCGGCGGGAGGCCTGCGGCTCTTAAGGCAATTGGGAGCACAGAGAATGCTGCATTCTCCGTGCTCCCGCTTGCCTTAAAGAGCAGCCGGCCCAAAAAATGTATTTTTCAAATTTCTGGCCCCAAAATTAAGGTGCATCTTATACTTTGGTGTGCCTTATACTTGGGGAAATACGGTAATTACATCCATGCATTGAAGTGTATGCTGCACTGTCACCACCATCATTGTGATAAGGATTTCAAGCCTTGTTCAAAACTACGTTTCACGGAAGGGTAACTTGTGGAAGGTGGTGGTGAGAAGTGGGCCAGGAACTCACCTCATCCTTCATCTGCCCACCAGGACAGTTCAGCTGAGATTAGGGGCTCCTCTAGGCATCTTTTGCTTCTGGGTTGCCAATTGTCAATCATATAGAACCTATTGTTGGGAAACGATTTCTGACCTCTAGTTAAGAAAGGTTTGCTGTCATTGTAAAACCATCGAAGAGGCTTTTTCAGACCTCAGTTTGTATATCAGTTCCTGTTTAAGTCTCTTGGTGTGCTAAAGACTCTTTTTTCTTCCCATATGTCATGAGAGAGATTTTATAAATACATTGTCTTCTGCTTGCTGGCAGATATGTACACTTCTGTGTCCCCTTTGAACATTTTTATTTAGAATATTGTATTGTTGTTTCTTAACAGCTACATGCATTGCAGACAGAAATACAACAGGTGCAGCAGTAGAAAGATGCAGTGCTGGCATAGAGCTGCCTCTGTTTATCCCTGCCTGTCACAGTACAGGCAAAGGCACATAATAAGGCAACACTGCAACTTGAGCATAGAGGCAAACAGCTCATGCATAGTGGTTTTGAGGACACTTGGGGCTTAATCGGGCCTGTTATCACCAGCGGTAAGCTCATACCATTGACTCAGAGTGTTGTAAATGTGCCTTAAAGCACATTTATGACACCCAGAGAGGAGGGAGTGCTGGCACTGGGCCAGCACCATTTGGCACTGGAACCTCAGTGCCCAAAAGGTACACTGCAACACCACCAGGCAGTGGTACAACTTGATGCTGTGAGGGAGGGTATGGGAAAGCATGGGGAGAGTGAACCTGGGTGGGGGAGGGGAGGATTGGGGTAGTGAGGAGGCAGGGATGGCAGCTGCCAGATCCTAACCCCCCTTGCAAGCTGGGCAGCCCAACACAGGTCTCCGTGGCTCTGCACCCACTCAAATGCAGATCCACTGGCACTGCAGCAGTGTTACCTGGGGTAAGGGTACAAACACTCCCTTACCCCAAGGAGCCCCTGGTGGTAGCTTCGGTGGCTACCAGGATCCAGCGGCCACCATTGTGCAATTATCCTGGCTGAGGAACAGCTCACTTTCAGAGAACGTGGCCCCATTTGGTGGGTAGGAGAAATTGCAGGCAACGTAGTAGTGTGCAGCAGACCCCTGCTTTACAATACTTGTCTCTTCCAGAGACTCCATTGTATAATGAAAACATTGTCATGGGAACCCATTGATTTTTGGTAGTTTTTCCAAGACCTTGGAAGCCATTCAACTGAACAGACTGTTCCGTTTGTTGTGCTGGCCCAGCTGCCTTGGATATTACCTCTCCTTGTTGCTCTGGTCGACTCTTATCGCTCCCTCTTAAGAGAAGGCAGCATTGCCGCAACATGCAGCCAACCAGGGCCACTGTCCATGGCCAACCAGTCTGTCCCTCCTCACCTCTTTCGGGTGTTCACCCAGAAAGTGAGGCACTGTTGCTGAATCCGCCACCGCGGGTGAGTAAGGAACATGGGTGCAAAAGCTCCTTCTACTGTATCAGTCGTACACTAACTGGCTGCTGTGGCCTCTTCCCTTTCTCCCCTTGGTCATGGCGGTCCATACTTACCATAAAGTACATAACTTATCAAGTGCAGTGGCCTTCGACCTTTCTTGTGCCATGACCCCAATACATAAAATATAAGACTGGGGACCCCACCACCACCAATTCCACCTCCTCTCGGGACCCAATCCACCCACCTCTTTCCCTGTTTTGTCCTACCTCTTACTGTATAAGTAGCAGCCTGAGCAAGGGCTGGCCTTGGGGACGGTGGGGCAAGACAGAGAGAAGAGACTGTGCAGGACTCCGTTTTGATAAGGCAGTACCAGTACGGGACTGGATCCAAGCCCTTTCTTGCATAAGCTTTGAAAAGTTGCCCTAAGTGAGGCTTTGTGACCTCACTGGGGCCACAACCCGCAGATTGAAGAACACTGATGTACTGAATGAAGAGCCCATCATAAAGTGATTTCATCATATGCTGAATCGATCATAAAGCATATAATCAAAGCCTGGTAACTGGTCATCTGCATGCAGATATCTCCGCTTTAGTTGTGAAACTTTGGGTGACCGCTTGCTTTTCCACTATCCCATCTCCCAGCAATGCATTGACTGGGCCTACAAGCAAGTAGGAATTGCAGGAACAGAATTCAGATATAGTATAACAGATCAGAGAGACCAGACAGAACATTTGATAGCAATGCTCCAGAAAGATGAATGCGGCCTCCTCATTAGTCTTGAATAGAACAAGATTATTTTCTCTGCTCCTGAATCTGCTCTCTTATTTTTTCCCACTTTCAGACTACAGCAACTCTCACTTCAATGTCTCATGGGCTGTCTGCACACTGTGGTGCATTTTGTCCGCACCGAACCTTTAAGCACCAGACAACTGAACAGTTCTGAGACACATATGGCAAGCAATGCCACAGCAACGCCGGGGGAAATCTTTCCAAATCGTCACTGACCCAACAAGCAATTGTCAGGGTCACGCATAACTCCTTGGTGGAGCTCTGTGGGGGATAGTTTGGAGAGGTGAGTCTGTTTCTGTCCCTATTCTGCCAAATGCCCGTATGACCTTCAACAAGATTTCCTTCATATAGAAGAAGAAAACAAGACTGACCTGCTCCCCGAGGCAGTTTAATGTATGAATACCTAATGGAATATGCTGATCTTTTTTAAAAAAGGAAAAGTGCAGAAAACTTGTTCGCATTCTTTAGCCTCCGGTGCAGAGAGATTTGCAGACTAATCTGTTTGGGGTTTGCCATGTGAGTATCATTGGATTGCCTAATAGCTAGATTGCAAAACAGAAGCAATGTGCCTCAAGATTGCATTATTTGTTCTAGTGAAACTAATGTCCTGTGATATCTGAATTAACATAGCAAAACAAAGGCGTTCTGATTATTCAAAGCCCATTGCACGCAAAACCTCTAAGGCCTTTGGATGTCCAAGGGAAACAGGAAAGCCTGGCAAGAAACTCATTTTCCAATGTGACTGATAGCACCCCAAGCCCCAAGTGTATTTAACTAAGGGCAGAAACCTAACCTGGCATTGCGCTGGCACTGCGCTCTTGCACCAGACCAGTGCTCTTGCAAATGTGCAGTAAGGCACGTTTGCGCTGCAGATTCAGTCGTTGGCTGGCGCAAGCAGCAGTGCTGGTGCATGTGCGCAGCTTAGTTCTGTCAGCACAGGGCCATGCCAAAGGCAAGCCAGAAGTGAGCGGGGGTGTAACGAGGCAGCACCATGGGTGGAGAGGGGACAGCGACAAGACACTGCCACTCCTGGCTATGTGGACTTGCATCTGCTGTTTTGCGGGCGCAGCTCCGAGCAGCCCCAAAGGACTGGCTGGGGCTTACCCCGGGCAAGGGGAATATATATCCCCTTCCCCACACTGAGCCGCTGCTGCCTCCAAGCATGGTTAGCATTAGTGCAGTGAGCTGGCCTGCCTATTCCAGCACAGGTTAGGATTGCGCTGTAAGGGCACAATCCTAACCTGGATTTAGGCTGGCACAGTTATGCCAACACAATTTGTCCAGCACAAGGGACACCATAAAGTATGTTTGGACCACTCTCAGAGTCAGAGAGGCCAGCACACAGATGTGCACCGTCCTCCCTGACTCTGAGAGTTGTCCAAATGCGCTTTACAGTGGCCCTTGTGCCGGCTAAACTTTGCTGGCCTAACTGTGCCGGCCTAACTCCAAGTTAGGACATTTTGCCTTGGGACCTATGTTTAATTCCTAGGCCTGTGGACTGGGGCACCCTGAAGCAATGCAGTGAACTCACAGGGGATATTTTAAATCTTTGAAGGTAGTTTAAAGGTATTTCCTTTGACCTAGAGGCATCCTAAAAAATTACTGAAACACCAAAGGCGCCGTGAACTTACCAAAATTTGGTAACTTCTCTAGGCCATAGTTTTTTCCAAATGACTGCCTGCGAGATAGAAGGTAGTTCTTATTACATGGGCAGTCTAATCCAGAACTATCCAGCTCCCATAGGAGCAGCAGTACCAAAATGCTGCATCCCATGGGAGCCAGACAGCCGCCAGAGGCTCCTCGGGAGGAAGGGACATATGCTGGAGATATGGGCCTCAGGATTGGGTCCTGTATCTGGTGTGCAGGAGTTGACAAATTGGTAGGTTTTATAGCCTTCTAGGATTGGATGGGAGTCTCCAGAATTCTACATCATTCTTCAGGTGAATCCTGAAAGCAATCCTGGAGATTTTAACAGTGCATCCAATAATTTTCAACATTACGTCATGTTTGGGGGTGGGGGGAATATATTCAGATATAGCTTTAGTGAGAATTGGCAACCTACAAACCAGGTTGGAAACACAAGAAAATAATTGTTTCTATAAACAATTCACAATCATGTGCTACACTCATTGGTACAGCTAATGAAAGTGTTGGATAAAGATAACATTTGATAAAGATATTACACTTCGGTTTGTTTCATTGCATTCTGCATGAAATGGTATATAACATCATGGTATTATTCATACATATCAAGGTTTTCGCAATTTTGGCCACTCATGTCAAGCTCAGCTTGTTGCACCCCTTGTTGCCCAGTGCAATTGCATCCCCCTGCACTTTAGCTATGACTCTGGCTACATGCAAAAGCAAACCCACCCTGACTGAGGCATTCAGAGTTCTGACAATTCTAATGGAGCACTCTGTTAAATATCCAGAGAGTCTGAAACCTGAACCCAATGCATATCCAGAAGGAAGCAGTGACAGACTTTATTTTCCTGGGCTCCAAGATCACCGCAGATGGTAACTGCACCCATGAAATTAAAAGACGTTTACTTCTTGGGAGGAAAGCTATGGCGAACCTAGCCAACTTAATAAAAAGCCGAGATTCACCCTCCCAACAAAGATTCACATAGTCAAAGCTATGGTTTTCCCAGTAGCAATGTATGGCTGTGAGAGCTGGACCATAAGGAAGGCGGAGCGCTGAAGAATAGATGCTTTTGAATTATGGTGTTGGAGAAGACTCTTAAGAGTCCCCTGGACGGCAAGGAGATCCAATCGGTCAATCCTACAGGAAGTCAAGCCTGATTGCTCCCTGGAAGGACAAATCCTGAAGCTGAAGCTCCAATACTTTGGCCACCTCATGAGAAGAGAGGACTCTTTAGAAAAGATCTTCATGCTGGGAAAGATTGAGGGCAAAAGGAGAAGGGGGCAGCAGAGGATGAGATGGTTAGATAGTGTCACCGAAGCAACGAACATGAAGTTGGGCGAACTCCGGAAGCTAGTGGAGGACAGGGAGGCCTGGCGTGCTGTGGTCCATGGGGTCGCGAAGAGTCAGACACGACTTAGCGACTGAACAACAACAACAACAAAGTGTGGATAGGATTGCAACTTGAAAATACTGAAGCCAGTTCAAAGCAAAGGGTGTGGTGGAAATAGGAACAATCTTTGTTTCATTCGCCCCACCCAATGTCTTTGTGTGCAGCAGCTTGATAAGTGGTCTCACCAACCCTTAGTACAGGGGTCTCCAAACGATGGCCCGGGAGTAAAATCTGGCCTGCCACAAGATTTGTTCTGGCCCGCAGCAACTTTTTTTGTCAGAGCATTTACTAATGTTTATTCATTATATATTGTTTCTCAATTTAAGCATGACATGGTTTCTTTGTAATTGTTACATTTCTCTTTTGTTCTGAATCATATCATGCTGATTACAAAAAAAAAGATTTAAGTGAAAATTATTCATTCATTTATTAAAACTGATTTGGGGGGCGCAAAAATGTGTAAAATATACAGTGTGGCCCTTGTTTGGAGATCCCTGACTTAATATAAATATTATCTAGTACAGAAGCAAACACACATTGCTTGATTAACAAGAATCAGTATCACGTTCCACAGGTGAAACTGAGGCTGCAATTCTATCCACACTCTCATGGGAGTAAGCTACATCGACTATAACAGGACTTACTTCTGATTAGACAGGCATAGGATTGTGCCCTGAGTGAATCTGGTCCAATCAAAGAGATCCTCTGTTAACTAATCTCTGCTACTTCTTTGAAAGGTGTCACAGAGGACGCAGTTCGGAGTTTGCATAGCATTCCTTCCCTCAATATGTTCACAACCATGCTTATAACGTTTGGTGGGGGTGTTGGTAATTTTTCCACCAACATGCTTTTTTTTTTTTTTCCTTCAGTTTATGACTTTGAAAGATTTACTTGGCTTATCCTTTTAAAAAATACTCAGGAAGCTAAAGTTCTTCCTTACTGTATAATTCCAGGGAGGATACCTTCTCAAACCCATATATCCATGCAGAAATATACAGTGTCATATTTGTTATATTTGAGTTTATTTTCATTCAGTTTTATGAAGACTGTGCATTTTTCCTTTTCCAACTCCAGACTTCCAATGTACCCTGATTTTAAAAAAATTTAAAACAAAAAGGTATTGGGGCACTTCAGAGGCATTATCACAGGGGGGCAAAATGTAAAGTTTTACAGGAGCCTGAGCTCCTGTGTAACATGGCCCCATTCCTCGCCCCCAGAGCCATTCCCAGCTCAGAGATCAAAGCCTCTGATTCAGTGGTGTCATCTAACTGATTTAATAACAGGTACTCACTTTTGATTGGCATATGTCGGGACCCACCCACCGGAAGTGATGTCATAAGCCGGAAGTGATGTCATGGCAGGAAGTGACATGAAAAAAGCCCTTTTTGAGGCCTCAGACAATTTTAAACTGACCCAACAGTTGCAACAGTATTCCACAGCACCCCCAGAACATGTTAAGGAGGCCTGGCATCATGTTAAAGTGACTCAACCGTTCCAAAACCCCAGAGCAGCTCATTTTTCAGTGGCAAGGCAAGGCTCCGCATGCTGCCTGCCTGCCTCTGAGAACGTGCAGGCAACTCAAACATGCAGGAAATTGAAACGTTGCAGGGGGCAGAGTCAACAAGTGGGCAGGGCCAGCCATAATCCTAGAAACCGGTACTCGCGTACCCCCGCGTACCCCCTGCATGACATCACTGCTCTTAATGTTCTGAAGGTGAGGGGGAGGGGCCATGTAACGCAGGAGCTCAGGGTCCTGCAAAACGTAGCATTTTTGCCCCCCCTTTAGGAACACCTTTGGGGCACTTCTCTATCCCCATCCAATACATTTGAACTGAATTCCACTCTCATGTGTTTGCATGGAGGCTTCCAGAAGCATCTCATGAAGGCTGAGACATGCTTTAGCACTTACTCTCTGGTCATGGGGAAGTCCTCAGTCTCTTCTCTTTTTGAGATCAGATCCTGTGGCCTCAAGGAGATCAGGCACGCCCCAAAGAATAGTCAGGTTGCAATTGTTGGAGTCTTTCCACTGTTTTACCTGTTTGTTTCCATGGCTTCTGCATAATGTTTTCTCCCAGATTGAGGCCTGTATTGCCTGGAGAGGCTACATTATGAAGCTGTCGTTTAAGAACTCATGCAGACAAATTCCCCATCCACCAGTCACTTCTCTGCATAAGGGAAATCACGTACCCTCTCTCTTATTTCGCTGTAAAAGGCAGATAGGTAAGTACTGCAGATCACCATGGAGGGCAGTTAATAGCTGTAATAGGCTTTCAAGTTTAAAACTTCATACAAATGCCTAATGGCATCTGGCTCCAAAATGCACTTGGTTTAAAAACCCCAGCAGGTGTCTTTAGAAACTGGTTCTGAAACATCTGCTGCTGTTATAATTCCAATATAGAAATATGTGACCAACACTTAGGATTTTTCTGATGCAGTAAGAAAACATATCAGGATCTGTATTCGCCAGGCATTAAAAGACAAGAATAATCCGCTCCAAGGAACCTTTGACACTGCAGCTCATCAGCCAACCTTGATTTTCCTCTCTAGCCTTGAGACTGGTACAACATCTAGGCACTGGGCTCAATTACTTCCATTAAGAGGACCTGACTGAAAAGGCACTGCATGCAGTTTCATCCTCTTATGATTGTCCCCACGTTCTGTCACTAGCCTTGACAACTAGGAAACAAATCTTTACACAAACTTCTCCACTTCTTAAATAAAAGCTCTTGTTTTATAAAGATAAACAAGAAAGATAATGCATCCTGCCTGGGAAGATACGTGGTGCTGTAATGTTGAGATGGCTGCTTGCTTTCCTTTGAAACTCCACCTATGTTTGCTTACATCTACATTAAGAAAGAAAGGGAGAGTCGTGAAGTTGTTGAACTAAATTCAGCTCTAGGAAGCAGAGGCTAAGAGTAGCTTTGCTTCCTACTTGGGAAATAAATATCCCTTATACATATAGGACAGTGGTTCCCACATTTTTTCAAATGGCAGCTCCCCTTGAGCCACTGGGCCATAGACAGTGACTCCCCATTAGGGCTACAATTACACTTATTGTATAGGGAGGCATGGTTTTTGTGAGAATTCTGTGGGTCCCCTGTCTGATTTTCCACTGCTCCACAGGGAGCCACAGCTCACAGTTTGGGAACACTGGTATAGGGATATAATTGTGGTTCTCAACTTGCAGCCCAAACCTATTCCCCCCACACGGCCACACGCAGGTGTGCACTGCATGCTATGGTGGGGCAGGCATCAGAAAGCTTGCAAGAGATAAGGGAAAATATTTCCCCTGTACATCTGTACAGGCCCCCTCCTCAGACCTATGCCAGCTATGTACGTAGCTGAATAGACAAATGGCTCTGAGTGAAGCCACAAAGAAAGGCAGAGCAAAACAACCATTCCCTATATAGCTGGCATAAGTCAAAGAAGGGTCAGGGGGTGGGGGATAGGATCTGATGTGAACAACTGCCAGTGGATTCACCCCCTCCCCTAACATGGTGGCATATGCATACAATTACCAACCATTTGATTGGGAGCCCCAATGCACACATCAGTGTTACATCTGAAGCACTGATGGAGAGCATTTTCTGCTGATGGAATGTACCCATAGGATTGGGTCCTTAGTGGCTTATTAGTTAGTAAGCAGAGCACATGAGTTCTAGGTCCATTACAATAAGGTTGACCTTTTGTCCAAAACACTGGTTTAAAGGGGCCTGTTGGAATTCTGCTTTAGAAGCTTAAGTCTAGTCCTGTAAGCTGCCAGGGTGGAAAATTGCCTGGGAAACATACAAAAGCTGCTCTGTGGGCGAGTGGGACTCGACATAAGAAATATTGATAATACAATTTAGTTCTTCCATGATCTCTCCCAGCTCAGTCTTGGAACTGATCTCTCCACTGTTGTGTTCCTACTGTGATCAGACTAGATAGCAATCTGTTGGAGGGGCAGAGGAAGCTAACAGTTGTTTTGCTTTGCCTTTCTTTTGTGACTTCAGAGCCATTTGGATTATTGTTTAGAACTAGTCATTGCTTTGTGCAGGCAGCCACCACTGGGACAGAGCACCTTGTTTGTCTCTGCACTCTAGGGCTTCAGGTATAATAAAATCTACATGGATTAGTAGGTTCCAGGGCATGAATATGTAATCAGGACAGTGCCTGCACCAGGATGCTGGACATGCCCCAGGACTCCCTTGCCCCAGGGGAGGCTCCAGCCTCCCCTCTGGGTTCCTCGGACTTGTGCCTGCTGTAAAGCAGGTGCAGAGCCGAGGAAGCCACTCAGGCCAAATCAGAGCAAAATAATCAGATCTGAGCAGAAGAAGCAGGCAGTGAGGAGAAAGTCGGCGCCCTCTGACAGCCCAAGGAGTCAAGGGGACATGCATTGGAGAGGCATAGCAGTATTTCCGAGCAGAGCTCTGTGCCCTCCAGTCACATTAATCCTTTTGGCTGAGACATTACATACTTCCCTTTCATATTTCTGCTCTGTCTGGCCTTTTGGCAGCCCTGAATCTACGTTGTGCTAATACAAGCTTATCCCAGGCTGATTCAGTTAGTGGTGGTTTCCATACCAAACAAACAGCTTTGAGCAAGCCGTAAGACAAATACTTGGTGTAGTCAAGGAGAAATGAATCTTAGGAGCATTTGTGGGGGGAAAGTACCTTATATGAAGTTATGCCCCCAAGCTTCTCACATACAGTCCTAACTTTGGAGATCTGCAAAAGTCACAGCCTCTCAGGTTTGAGAGCAAACTTTATACTCTTTGTTCAATTGATGCACTACATTAATTTTTAATTTCAATTCACCATATGGGGACAGCACATTTTCCAGTGACCCCAGACAACACATGGGTTAGGTACACCACCAACAAGGGGCTACAGAAAGGGGCTATGCTGTGCAGGGGACTACAAAATGTTCTTTGCACTGGGTAGCAAATGGTTTCACTACGCCACTGCTGCACACATCTGCGAAAACATGCCTCTGCTGGATTTTTTCCTTTAAAAAGCAAAGTATCACTTTGGCGGCAAACTGCTGCTACGGAGGAAAATGGAATAGCACCTCATGGCATGCAATGTTCATGTGCCCAATTGCCCCCCCCCCTTCTGCAGCCGTTCAAGAACTACAAAAGACCACTTCCAGCCCAATTCTGGCTTTAAACCTGTCTGCTAACAGAACTTAGCTTGCATTCTGGATTTGTTCTGAATAAGAACATGAGAAAAGCTCTGCTGGATCAGATCAAAAGCTGATCTAGATCTTTATCCTGTTGCCCCAATGTCTTTAAGCCAAATGTCTCAAAGGCTGATCATTAAGGAAACAGTCTCTCATTGCAAGTTGTCAGAAAATGGCACTGAGAAATGCCAGATCCAGTCTGAAACATGGGTTTAAAAGAAAAGAAAAGAAAAAAGACTTTGCACATGTATAAGGGCCTTTCCGCAACAACTGAGTAATTCACACCTGCAAATATGTAATAGAAGAAGTTCTAAGGGCAGACCTGAAACAGGCTTAAGCCAAGGCGCTCATGCATGGTGGAGCTTCACAGCTGATTATTATTTATGATAGCAATAATGACAGTACTTTGGGATATAGGTTGATTCATAGTCACAAGCAGCCAATTCTGGTTAACCTTTAATCTTTGGGTGCATGCACATATTTATTAAAGTCACTTTAACCAAGCCACTGCTATTACACACACTCACCCCAATATTTATATAGGGTCAAAAGCTCCACTGAATTCAGGAAACTTACGAGTATATATAATATATAAGTATTGGGGGGTGTATGTGCAACATACATATCGTACAGCAGTGTTATTCAAACTGCGGGTCGGGATCCACTTGGTGGGTTATGACCTGATATCAGGTGGGTTGTGGAAAGTTGGGAGCAGCCATCTTGGAAACTGTAGACCTTACTCTTGTTATATTCCTTTTGTGTGTGTTGAATTTTCAAGTGAGGGTTTAAAAAAAAATTGGTTTTAGTTAAATTCTTTCACATAATATTTTATCCTAATCTTGCTTTTTGTCAGGGATGTTTCATGGTTGTACAATTGCTGCAGTCCAAGAATGCCAATTTGCATTTTAGGAGTGTCATTTTATTATGTTCCAATGATAGTACTTCCTGCTTGATGATGTCACTTCTGGCCACAACATCACATCCAGGTTAATGACATCACTTCCAAAGGGTCCTGACATGAGTGCCATTCTAAAAAGTGATCCCAGTCTAAAAAGTTGGAATACCACTGTCATACAGTATGTAAAGCTTATTTTCTGCAGGTTTCTTGTTTTTAGCTGCTATTGGAAATAACGCCCGTCCCTAAAATCCAAGCCTAATTTGAATTTCAGTTTTGCATTTTGAATTCCACATTTTAAGAGACAGAAGTACAAGCACCCTAATGTCAGACTTCTCTGGCTATCAGGGTCCTTGGACTGTGTCTATACTAAATGTTTAGGGCTGTAACTCACTGGGAAACGTTGAAACAATTTTAATATCCACATCAATGAATCAGCCAGGAAGGCTCAAATGTCTTAGCCATAATAGCATACTCAAAGCAAATGCCTGAAGGGCCACTTGCTTATTTCCCCCACATGCAAGGAATGTGCTGACAATACCCCTGAAGGCAAAATGCATGCTGTCCAGTCCTTTACGTCCACACGCTGGATGTTAGTGTGGTGGGCTCTGGGCACATATATATAGCCCCTCCATGCATCTGGAAACTCTGGAAGCTTCAGGATTCTCAAACAAAGGAAGGAAACCTACTGTACATGCATATTTCTTAGTTTCTTCATACTAATGACGTCATTATGTCATTAGTATGTCATGGATGTCAGGCATGGCCAGTACACATTCCAGCACTGGGGGAGGGGGTTGACCAGCAAACACAGTACATAATCCCTAAATAACAACAACAAAAGAATGGTCCTACTGGGGTGTAGCACGGAAGGCTTCGGGTTTGAAGCTTAGGAGATTGGGGTTCAAAACCCTGTCTAAATCATGAAAAGCTGATGGGACATTGTTGTCTCACAGAGAAATGCATTGTGAGACTCAGATGCAACAGCATTGTAAATGGCCATGGCACACACATGTTGAAAATGTGAAAAAGACATAACATTTCACAATGATTAAGAAGTATCTTTCTCTAAGTAAAGATTTCAAGATCCATAGCTCTCTCAGAGCACAATCCTAAACTGGAGTTAGGCTAGCATAAACTAAGCCAGCAAAGTTTGGCCAGCACAAGGGCTACCATAAAGCATTTGTGGACCACTCTCGGAGTCAAGGAGGATGGCTCACGTCTGTATTCCGGCCTCTCTGACTCTGAGAATGGTCCAAACATACTTTACTGTGTTCCTTGTGCTGACCAAACTTTGCTGGCTTAATTTATGCAGGCCTAACTCTGCTTAGGATTGCACCCTCAGTTACATTTTAAGAGTCTACTCCTTGAAAATGGGCTCTTTTCTGAAAGTATGTGTTCAGATACATCATGACAGAACCAACTGAAATGGGTGAATACAACACCACATTTCTATTTACATGGAAGTAAGTCTTGTTCTTGTCAACTAGTCATTTCTTCCAGGTAGGTCTATCTAAAGATGTCTGCTTGAGAAGTCAACCAGCATGTATCCAGTGCCACACAAGGCACGGAAGGCCCATCCATGAGGTAAAGCAATGCGGTTATATCAGCAGCATGTTGCGGTGGGAGAGGGCAGGCACATTAGTGCAGGTCATTCACCCCAAGTCTGCTGCCACGGTTTCCTTTCAGCCAACGATGGATGTGAGCCACATTGATTACTTTCTGCCCACTAAAAGTAGGCAGGAAGTGAATCACCTGCCTTCTTACTTTGTTTCTGGTACGGCTTCTTCAACTGTGGAAGTGAAGGCCTTCCAGTTTGATTTACAAGGACTGTGCAAACAAAAAGCTCCTTTATTTGTGTGGTCCTTTTCCATCAGAAGCCCTGAACTTCCAAGAAACTGTGCCAGAAGCAAGGTAAGGAGGTTTTTTAAAAAGAATTGTATGGCAATGGCAGTGGTAGACCTGTGACCTTTCTGGGTCACACTGCCCTTCATTTGTAGACTTTCATAGACTTGACAAGCAGAAGTATTTTACAAAGCCTTGTTTACTGGGAAAAATGTAAATCAGCAATCTGAGCAGCAACACTGAAGAACACACACAAGAAAGGGATAAACAAAAATATGCTTATATGAAATTCCATCTGTCGTACTGCTCAGTTGGAACCTTCTTTTGCTACCAAGGAGTCCTCTCAGTCAGTGTGTCCATTATTACACAGTGTACCTTTTGGCAAATTTTAGGGCAAACAATGGGAGGTTCAAATCCCAGCTCAGCCACGAAGCCAGGCGTGTACCAGGGCAAAACCGCACCCAGGGCACGCAACGTCATGATGTCACAACATCATGATGTCATGACGTTGCAGGGTGTGGCTTCTGTCCACCATGTCAGGCAGAAGCCAAGCCCCACCTCCTTGTTCCGCCCGAACAGCGGCCAAGGGAAGCCGCGCGCCTCTCAGGCAGCTTCCCCGGGTTGCCGACTGGGCACTTTAAGTACTCGAACGACAGGCCAGGAGGGGAGACGCTGGCGCGCCTTCCGGCTTAGGGCGCAACAGGGGGGCACAAATTTGCGGGCGGGGACGCCATGCCAACGGCGCCCCCCATCTTATGGTGCCCAGGACTCGTGCCCCCTGGCGCCATACCCTAGAAACGCCTCTGCATGAAGCTTCCTGGGTGACCTTGGACCAGTCACTTCTCTCAGCCTCACCTACCTCACAGAGTTGTTGTGAAGACAACAGGAGGGAAGGAACTATGTATTTAGATCACCCTGAGCTCCTTGAAGGAAGAGTGGTATAAACATGTGAAAAATAAATAAATACAATAAATAAAACAGAAACTGCCAGCCATCAGAATCTGTAAGTTGCTAACTTTGCAAAAGTGGTAGCACTATGTGGCAGCAAAACTAATCCAACCTGATATTACCTAGGGCCTTACCCTGAACTAGATGGTGATAATATTATACGTGTAAAGTGGGATATATTCTAAATGAGCAATAGTTGTGTTTTGTTGTTCAAGAAACAGGCTGTTTCTGAAGGGGAAAAATGATGCGAGAACATTCATGGTAGACTCCAGTGGGAGTAGCACTCTATTTCTCTATCCCCACATCACGTGAGAAAAGTGGTGTAGTTTGCTGCAGGGAACATCCTGCAAATAATGTCTTAAAAGAATGACTATTGCACACAATAGGAGGAAAGTGGACCTTCTTAAACTTAAATGGTGTTTAGAAATGAACTGGCAGATTGCCAAAAAAAAAAGTCCAACAACAAACTCTTAAGCATGTTTATACAAAAGTGAATTCAATGAGGCATACTCTTTTCGTTTAATAAATTCTCACTGAAGCTGCAATTGTATACACATTTACTTGAGAGTAGGTCCCATTGAAGTCAATGAGACTTACTTCTGAGTAGACATGCATAGGATTGGGCTGTAAATTTCTCAGTTGTCCCACAATACAAACTATGAAAACAACCCAATTTATTTGGGATTGTTATTGGAATATATCTCCTGTTTTTGTTGGATGTCCTATAGTTTCAATGCATCTAAACCAGTGGTTCCCAACCTGGGGGTCAGGAACTAATTTTCAGGGGGTTACGGAGAGCTTGGGGCAGCCATCTTAAAAAGCTGGGCACCACCATCTTGGAAGCTTCACTTTGGCGAGGGAAGAGGCTTCCCCATTCAACTGCCACTTCCCCAACGCTTGTGGCTGTGAGGGGAATTAGCCTTGCTATGGACTTGTTTTGGTGTGTGCGTATGCATATGATGAAGTCTCTCCCGGGTCTCTTTCTGAGTGGGCATATCACACCTTCCATGTGCAGGCCTAGGTGATTCTCAGCACACAGGGAAGAGGAACAGAAATACTCTGAAGACTATCTAAAATTTGGCTTTACATTACATTCTGTGCAATGTTATTCCCAGAGCTGAATCAATCACTGAACTCAAAACTCCAATGTCACTTAGAGACAAAGCGTTCAAACATGCTACAAAGGATGTGGAGTTCTTTTAACTTTCAAAAAGTTAAAACAATGACTTTAATGAAAAGTTAAAACATTCATTTAAAACAATGACTTCATTTCCTGCTTAATGACATCACTTCTGGCCCTAGGTCTTTGGGGGGGGGGGCGGGGGAGGTGTCTTGACATAAAAAAGGAGTCCCAATGCAAAAAAAAGTTGGGAACCACTGATCTAAACAGTTGGCAATTGTAATGTTCAGTCACATGTTCAATCCATTGTTAGAATACTAGAATGGCACCTGGAAACCAAAACACATTTACTCTGAAGTCATTCTTTGTCATTGCTCCTGTACAGTTCCACATACAGTTCTTACAACCTACAAAAAACCCAAAGATTTAAAACATCAAATCCCTTTGTCTAAGGACATCAGTCTGAAGAACAATACATGGAACATTCATAGTGTTCTAGAAACAACTGCAAAGCTGGAAAGAATGACCTTTTCCACTCTACTTCTAAAAGCAGACACTTGTTGAAATTGGATCTGCTGCTAGAATTTTTTTTTTTTTTAGTGTGAACTTTGCTGTGTTATCAAACACAGGTTTAGACTGCCATGTACAGTCCTTCAAAGGCAGGCCAAAAGTTTAGTGCAAGGCCTGCCTTGCTGCAGTTGCCTCAGTGCATGGTTGAGCATGAGAGCAGATACTAAAGGCACTGGAATTTAGATATACCAGTTATGTACAGATTTAAGTTGATTGTTTTGGTTAATTGTACAATAAGCAGTTATTCTTGGAAGTCTGAAATATGGCATCTCTTTTGCAAGCAAATATTACAGAATTCATAGGATTAGAACTGCCATGGGAAATTGTGATATTTGAACAAAGTAATATAAAGACAAGCAGAAAATGCTTGGCCTGCACATTTTAAGTGCCTTCATTGCGTGTTTAGAATGATTTTTGAAAAATGAAACCTAAGCCAAGTTCTCAAGATTCTGAAAGGATTGTAAGATCTATTATTCAATGCAGGATTGTGGATTTCAGTTTCCTGCCTACAGTAGTGGTTGTGTGTTTGTAAGTATTCCAGGCCAGTATTTATAATATCCTGGGTTTGGCACACACTAACAGTTCATGCTAGGATTTAGACTAGGCTAAAAGGGCAAGGAGGATTCAAAAAGAATTAATCTGTGTCTGTTTGTGGTTATACAAGCATGTCCCGGAATCCGCTGGGGTTCCGTTCTGTGGATACCTGAAACTATGGCTACTGGGGATGCCTTTTTTAAAGATAAGGGAACATCAGTGGTTTTGCTGCAGCAAGGTAAAAAAAAGAGATTTTGTGTAATGTTCCCCTATCTTTTTAATAGGTGTCCTAGTATCCATAAAATCCATGGATAACTGAAACCGTGGATACAGTTTCAGTGGATACCAGGGCACATCTGTATACAGGGAAAGAACCTTGGAATTAGATCCTTCCTTTTAAGTTATTCTGCATAACTTGTCTTAGGGTTGAATAACTTGTAATCAATCCTTAGGAATAAAGCCTATCCAACTTTCAGTGCCAATGGAGCTGCAACATAGCCACAAAGTAAGGGGATAATCATTTCCTTATTTTGAGAAAGTCACTGTGATTGCTCCTCCCACTACAAGATACAGTACATGCCCTGTTGCAATGGCAGCATCAGAGCTGGAATGTTGGATAGAACTGGGCCCTTATTTTACAAGTTACTGGAACTCTGTGATTCAAAGTATACTATAATCAAAATATACTATAATCAAATAAAAAAATCATAAAAGTTATGGCAAACTTTTGGCAAACCTAACATACTAACCTATAGTAATCCTATTACTATATAAGGAAAGTTCAAGGAGGTCATTTCAAACCTGTGCTCTTTTGGGGCAGACTTTTCAATCATAATTATAAATGCAAATCTTTTTATAGATTTTTTAGGGATTTTATTATTTTTATGGAAATTCATAGTAGATTTTTTAATCTATTATGAACTATCTAAAGCTATACGCCTAGATTGACAGAACCATACAACTAATTCTGCGGGCTTTGGCCTTGTGCTTATCCAGCAAGAGCTCCTCATTCCACATAGCAGACTTCTTTTGAAATGGTGTGTGTGCATGGGCGCCGACTTACTTATAACATCAGGGGTGCCCATGGCCATGCCTCCGATGTTGACATGACCATGCCCCTAACATTGCTGTGGCCACGCCCCCCTGACATGACCACACTCCTGTCATCTCCCAAGGCCAGCCCAACAGCAGCCTCTCCCAAGGCCGGGGCGTGCGATTGCCACGGCGATCATACGCCCCAGCCTCGGGAAGGGGGTCAGCGACCTGAAAGCAGCCTCTCCCAAGGCTGGGGCATGCGATCACTGCAGCGATTGCACACTCCAGCGTCAGGAAGGGGTGCTGGGGCCACTGATTGGGAGGGGTGCTGGGGGCTGGAGGGGGCTGGCTGGAACATGGGTGCTCTGCCTCCACTTAAAAAAACCATGGGGACCGAAAAACCCAAAGCCCCCACAGTTGGTGCCCGTCTGTCTGTCTGTCTGTCTGTCTGTCTGTCTGTCTGTCTGTCTGTGTGTGTGTGTGTGTGTGTGTGTGTGTGTGTGTGTGAGAGAGAGAGAGAGAGAGAGAGAGAGAGAGAGAGAAACCAGTTTGAGCTATATCATGAGCTGCCATTCAATGGAAATATGTCAAAAGTTCCACTGGGCAGGATTCCAGCCCTAAAAGAGCTCTTGTGAATTGCCAAAACAAGAATGAAATGAAATTAATAAATTGCTTTTAGGGTCACCTTATTTGAGGAAATTGATGGAGGAACTGACCTATCATAAAGCCCAGATCAAAAACAGACAGGCAACCTTTAAAAAGTCCACTCTTTGAACAGAGCTGAACTGTCTAGCAGAGTGATTACTATATACTGTGACATTAAATTGCATGGTATCAATACCCTAGGAATGTAGCTCTTCTACATTCGTTCTGTTATTAGCATACTGAGGGTTGCAGTGCAGCTACTAAATCTGTAAATGCCCACATTGGCTTAATGATGATGATTGAAAAGGACATTTTTAAAACTATCACAGTTTTATTACTGTGTCCCAACCCTGAACAAATGACAGACTAGTTACAGTATATACCTACCACAGGCAATATAATAGCAATAATCTATATTGTTTTCCTGTGGTATCAACCATACTTGTTGCCTGATTAGTCTCTCTCTCTCTCTCTCTCTCTCTCTCTCTCTCTCTCTCTCTCTCTCTCTCTCCATGTAGGAAACTTAAGCAACTATGTGAAATTGGTGCTGAGTGCCTGCTAGAGAAGTGCTACTCAGACCAGTAACATAAGATAACAAGCCTCTAACTGTTGACAGGCAGGCTGGCAGTTTTTACATTTAATTCTATTTTTTAAAATTGTGGGATCCACGGGGCTTGCTGTTTTTTAAAATTTTAACTTGATGTTTTTTAAATTTTAACTGTTTTTAATTTTGTTAAATATTGTTTTAATTGTACATATTGTGGTTGCTGTACTGCCTTTTAATGTTGTAAGCCACCTTGGGTGCCCTGGAGCAATAACTCCTCTCCCATTCATACAGGTTTTGCCAGCTCCAACATACTAATGAAGCACATTTCACCTTGCGACCACATCCACCTTCGAACGGCTCCTGACATTGGAAGAAACAAGCTTAGCAGAACAAAGAAAGGAACACCAGCTCCATGTCTAAACTCAACCAAGGAGACACGCTAATGAACCGATGGGCCTCCTGGACTAGCTACTGCAACCTCAGACAAGTATAAGGACAAAGGCAGCATCCACCAAGGACATTCAGCTAGCACAGAAAGAGTTCACCCTACAAAGGATAACTTAGGATTCTATGGGTGAAATGTACAGTATATAGAAACCTGGGTCACTACATCCTCATATTATTCCCTTTTTTCTTTGCCGGTCAACCTTCATCCTGCCTTGTTGTTGGGCTATGGTGCATTAACCCACTGGGATTGCATTAAGCCTCTCCCATTCTAGCTGCCATCCAAGCAGGGCCAGCTCCAATGGGGTTGCCTACATTGCAGTGGGGCCCAATGTGGGGCATTTCCATGGGGCCCCACACCTTCCCCATGGCCTTTCACTCACCATACAGCCATAGTGAGAGAAGAGCACTTGTGGGGCCACGCGTGAAGTGCAGCACCCAGAAACAGTTGGCGATGATGTGATGGCATCGCCACCACTGCTTCTGGAAGGCCCACTTCAGACCATTGGAGGTAGGGCAAGGTGGTTTAGCCCAACCATCAGCCACTTCACTTGCCCCACTGGTTTCAGCCCGGGGAGATCCCGAATGCAGCAGTAAGCAATCCACTGCCATGCCAGCAGAGGAGCCAGTGTGATGACATAGGCCACGTTGGCTTAAGACCTGCCCTGAATCCAAGGACCGTTGTGCAAGCTAGCATCTAGGACGGGTAACTTCCAACCCCTTTTCTGTCTCTTTTCTGAAGCACTCACTTGCTACCTCAGCTGTGCTATCACAGGCTGGACACCTAACCTTGTGGGCCACCTCTCAATGCATCCCTTCCCGCCCCCCCTGCCCCCCCGGAAAGCAGCTCTCTTGCTCTGCTTTCCTCCTTTGGGTAGGTCTACTGCCTGAGTGTCAGGCTTGCTTCATAGCCCTTTTTCCACTTCTTGACTCTCACTTTATTCAAGAGACACAACCGATCTCTGGCACCCTTGCTTCACAGCTCCTGCAATTCACCACACTTAACTCCACACACAAGGGTAACCCTGGACAACGGCACAGACTCACCATAAATCACAAAGGGATGACAAGCTTTGTGCTTGTGACCTTCCTTCTCTGTGTGAGTGTTGTGTAAGAATGAAATCATGCTGTTTTTAAATTGTGTTAAATTGTGTTAAAACAAATCCCTCTTTCCTGATCTATCAAGAGCCCCAGGAGCAAGGAAGATCCCCTCTTACAATTTCTTTCAGAGTCTTGGAACATTGGTTAAGGGAATATATTTGTGGGAGAGACTAGCTCCCACACTGCACCTAGGCCAGTGGTTCCCAAACCATGGGTTGGGACCCACCAGTGGGCCGCAAGTCAATTTCAAGTGGGCTGTGAAGCACCTAGAGCAGCCATATTGAAAATAGGGAGGATGGAATGCTGGAAAGGGGGAGGGCTGTGTGGTTGTTTTGCTTGTGTTAAGGTAGTAAATAGGCTTTTTTTCTTTCTCATTCACTTTGCTATTGGAAAATGGTTGAGAAATAACCCAACCTATTGCTTCATTCTCAAGAAAGCAGCAGGCTCTGGCATCTCAATGATGGTTCTTCCAGCCATTACATCACTTCTGGCGGGTCCCTGACAGACTGTCATTTGAAAAAGTGGGTCCCGGTGCTAAAACGTTTGAGAAACACTGATCTAGGCTCATCGGTCCAGGTTGCAGAGACCTGCTCTCCAATCGTGGCCTTTATCCATGAAATAGATCACAACCACCTTCCTCAGCTAATACTCCAGTTTTCCTTCCTTCACCCTTGAATCCCCACTTTTAAAATCCCAGTTCTCATATAATTTCCCTACCTCCCTTCTTTCCCCCCTCTATGCTCATGCCACAATGCGTCCCACTTCCCTTCTAAAGATTGCCTTTCTCCTCCCACCCCCTCTCTCTCCTACCTAACAACTGCTTATACAAGGTCTAACTAGCTACTAATAAATAGGAATAGTTAGATTTAGATTAGTGTTTCCCAAATGTTTTAGCACCAGGACCAACCTTTTAAAATGACACTCTAGTTTATCAGGACTCACCAAGCTTTATGAGCCTGAGATAGTTAGCAATGAATAAGTGGGCAGGCTTGTTTAAAACTAAAGTATATTAGCTTTTAGTTTTGTTTAAAATTAAAGTACCTTTGAATTATCCTTTACCATTTTTGTTTATACCTACAAAAAATTTATTCTGTTGTATCTTTCATCCTCTCATCTTTCATCTTTCCCTACAAAACATATAGCTGTGCGTTTAGCCGCTACCCAGGATTCCAGCACACAAATTAGTTCTCCCCCATGTGTGCGTGTTGTTGTTGTTCAGTCGATAAGTCGTGTCCGACTCTTCGCGACCCCATGGACCACAGCACGCCAGGCCTCCCTGTCCTCCACTAACTTCTGGAGTTTGCCCAGTTTCATGTTCATCGCTTCGGTGACACTATCTAACCATCTCATCCTCTGCCGCCCCCTTCTCCTTTTGCCTTCAATCTTTCCCAGCATGAGGGTCTTTTCTAAAGAGTCCTCTCTTCTCATGAGGTGGCCAAAGTATTGGAGCTTCAGCTTCGGGATTTGTCCTTCCAGGGAGCAATCAGGCTTGGTTTCCTGTAGGATTGACTGATTGGATCTCCTTGCAGTCCAGGGGACTCTCAAGAGCCTTCTCCAACTCCATAATTCAAAAGCATCTATTCTTCGGCGCTCTGCCTTTCTTATGGTCCAGCTCTCACATCCATGTGGCATCCATGTGTGCATGTTGCATGTCACATCCATGTGTGCATGTTGCATGTATTTAAAAAGTACACTTGGTACACACACTGCACCCATATATCAAACAGATTTGGAGCATACATTCTATTGACCAAAGGTGGAGATCTGTGCCAAGGTACATGTTCCTGAACAGATTCCTGGAACATGAGACAGCCTATCCTTAAAAAAAAATGCAAACTGTTCTAAATTAAGGCACACTTTGGATACAGGCATTGCCAACATGCTTTTGCTCTTGACAAATTGTCACCTTGACTGAGGAAGTTGAAGGGCTTCAGTTGCAAAACTCTGAAATGTAAATTAATACCCCAGTCATCTTAAGTATGTATACCGGCCATATTTATCAACTAAAATCAGGCATTTTTTAAAAAATACCAGGGCTGCAAATCATAAGCACACTTACTTGGGAGGAAGTTTCATTGAATTCACTTGGACTCACTTCTGAGTGTATATGCATACCATGTAATACATAATAATAGTGTAATGATTTTTAGAAAGAGATTATAAACACACAGTTGCACAGATTTCTTCTCAAAAAGATGGAATTACAGTACAATTAATGTATTATTACTTTTTTGCTTACTTGTTTACTTATTTGAAACTACTTATTTCCAAGAAATATAGTCACAATTTCCCCATTTCTCCTATGGACATTATTTATCCATTTCAGCAATCTCTACGATTTAGGGCCCAATCCTATGGGCCATACAGTGGATGTTACGCTTGTACCACCAAGGCCAATGTCATTAAAGATGCCATAAGGCACCTCCACACCAGCATCAGCGCTGGGTGAGTGGCAGCCCCATGCCAACCAGATGTGGTGCTTGCCAGCATCATGTCCTTTTCAGGCGTGGTGGGACAGCATTCCTGGGGGGGGCAGACTGGGGGCGAGACTGGTGATGACATTCACCACCAATCCTGACCTCTGTGTAGTACCAGAGTAAGGGCAGTGCAGCTCCAAGGTAAGGGAACAAACATTCCCTTACCTTGAGGAGGCTTCCATGACTACTATTTAACTATAGGATGAAGCACATGCCTCATTGGCACAGCTATGTCAGTGCTGGAAAGCCAGGTTGGATTTGGGCCTCAATGAAGTATAGAAGCTCCCTTACATAAGACCATTCAGCTTAAGAACTTTCAAGATGCAAACACGCCTGCCACAGATGGCATTAGTGCCCATTCCCAGAATTCCTGAACATTCCCCATATTGTGCCAGTCACCCCAGCAAGTCCTGTTTGCCCACTTTTCAAGCTAAGACCACACAATACAGAGAATTTACTGTAAATAAAAATTTTGCCATATTTCACAACATGTTCTTTCTTATAATAGTAATGTTGGACTTAAGACCAAAACAACTTACAAACCGACCCCTGGTACCTACTGGTTCTTAAGGAAGGGAGCTTCTGTATAAATATAGGCACATACAATCAATAGCAAGAGGATACTGTAATGAAGAAATTTCAAGCTGATGTTCTGTTGTTGCATCAGTGGCATCACTAGGGGGTTCAGAATGATGCACTGGGGGGGGGGTAATACCACAATTGGCCACGACTGGGAAAATATTCGTATTTTTGAATACCATACAATTGTTATATACCATACAATGTAGAATGAAATACAGAATGCAATGAAACAAACCAAACAGAAATATTTCTGTGCTATCACCAGTTATAGCCCAAAAACCAGAAAAGGAAAACACAACTACCTTATGTCACAAAAAGTGGATTTTCTTAACTCAGAACTGATCAATGAAACCGACTGTTCAGAGCCAATGGGGTGTTGGAGTGCTGACACAGCAAGGAACCCATATGGAGTTAGTGTGAATCAGCTGTCATTTCCACGTATCATTGTTAATGCTAGAATTATTATTCAATTGCGTGAGTGTCATCAACTTGGCCACTGTTTTTTTGTTGGTTACTGATTTGTTGATATCCACTGTTATATAAACAAACAGTATCTTATAACAGTGCTGATATCCACTGTTATATAAATAAATAAATAAATAAATAAATAAAGTTAATAAGGGTGACGTCAGCCCTATAGCGGTTGCCCCTGCCCCTGCATAGGCAGTGTGCAAGATATTGTAATGCATTCTGTATGGTCTAGTATAGGAGGAGATCCATCATGGGCGTGAAGCAATGAGCACAAACCCTATTGACACTGCTGTGCTGCATTATCTTCATGGGGCATTATGGGATTGTAATGACAAGCTCCTGCACACTGATACTGTTAATCTCTCTATTGCACTATATTCTCATCCACACGTCCTCCTTTTGAAACACAGCATGCTAAAGAGGGGAGTGGAGTACAGGAGTGCTCTTCACATGCTGCCATGGAGCTAGGTAGCAGAGAAAGATGGGCAATAGCAGGAGGGCAGGTGAGGAGGAGGTGGTAACCCTCCAGCCTCAGGGTATCTGGGCTACCCTTGAATCCAACCACCCCTTCTCCTTCGCAGCCATTCCTAGATTTTGAGACAAGCGTCACAACAAAAGTTGTGCCAGTCAATGAACACTGTTTTGATCCTGTCTGGAGGAAAAAATGAAGGTGACAACCTCCACTTTGATTCACTGCACCTGTTATAAAGCAAGTTGATCCGACTTTGAACAGACAACTGATCAAATGTCAGGCAACAGTCTGCATGAAAATAGTTTATTTACATTATTCGAATTAATGTATTAAAAAAATTACAACAATATTCTTCAATGACACAGAGACCAATCCTATCCAAGTTTCTAGCACTGATGCAGCTGTGCCAATGGGACTGTGCCAATCAGTCGGAGAGGCCTCCTCAAGGCAAAGGAATGTTTGTTCCCTTACCTGGGGGGCTGCATCGCAGCTGCAATGATGCTGGAAGGTTGGATAGGATTGGGCCCACAGATTTTTAGCAGTTAAACTTCAACCAATTGCGAGACCTGGATTGACTTTTGGACTTTGCTGTAGTTTAGCTCTCCTTCAGTTTCCTGGCAGAAATCGCATCCTGTCCCTTTCAGAAATCTGAGCTGGTGCCCAAGATCACCCTGAAATGGTAGAGAGGCGAGGCGAGCAGGTATGTTGCAGACACCAGAATGGCTGGGATTTGATTCGAATCGAACTGGGTTATATGAACGGGTGGGATTTCTTGTGGGAACGAGTGTTAACGCAGGCTGAATTCTAATGAGAATTTACCCCAGCGATCCCCTTGAGGAGCTGCTGTTTTGACGCACTAATTGCTTGTGTGTATAATTACGCCGAATGTGGGTGGAAAAACTGAGGCACTAATTCGCCCTGATGGCACTGAAAGAAAAATCTGAAAGCTCAGCCTACACGGCGTCATCGGCATGACTGCAGCGGGAAACCCACCAGGAATTTGCGCTCCAGCCGCATTCTGTACAGCACGGGGGCGGGCAGGTGCAAATCCTAAACATGCTTACACAAACCGACACAAGCCAAGGAAGCTTACTGAGTTCAAAGGAAGAGTACAGGCTGAAAGCGGTGTGAAAATCCAGTAACGCCTCCCCTCCCTCCGACCAAGCCATTTGAGAAGTTGTTGTTAACGCGTGGCAGGAACGCGCGTGTGACTCCAAGGAACGCGGCGCGTCTTCGTTTGGGCTCAAACCCCCGCCCCTGCCTTTTGCTCGCCAAAGGCAAACGCAGTACATAACTGAGTGTCCGTGATTGCGTTTGGTACACACTCGGGGGGCGGCGGCGGCGGCGGAACTCTGTCGTCTCAGTTCCACGGCCCCGCCCTACCCGCTGGGCAGGCAGAAGGGCGGACCCGACGGGAGGCGGACCCTGATGCCTGTGTTGCCCCGCCCCTCTTTCCTGTCCTAACTCGAGGCAGTCGTTACAGTGGCGCTGGAGGTACAGCGTACGGGCGAGGGTCGCTTAGCCGGCCGGCTTTCGCGTTAAGCGCAGGCAGCGGCTGCTTGGGGCGTTGAAAGGCGCGCGTGGGAGCGCGTCCCTGACGGACACCGGAGCAACCAGTGGTCACGTTCCTCCCACCTGAGTTGGGCGCGCCGCCGCTTGTCTCTTTCCCCGAAGTTGGGGGCTCGAGCGAGCCCCGTCACTGCAGACTGCCTGCAAACATGTCTCCTGGCACCAGAGGGGGTGGCTGGAAAGTGCAAATGCGGCCGCCCGCGCTGTGGCGTTAGGCTCGCCGACGGAAGACAGGAGAACCCGCGCAGACGTCGTGGAGTTGCCCCCGGTGAGAGCGCCCGCCGCGTGGGGGTGAGTCACCCAGGCGTGCAGAGGAAGAAGGCGGAAGCGGCGCTTTCTTTTTCTCTTCTCCCTTTTCCCGGACTTAGGCGCGCCCTCCTCGCTCTCGGGCGGCGACGGAGCCTCGTGAGGGAGGGAAAACCTCTCGCCGGCCCCACACGTTGCCGGACCGTGGCGGCGGCGGCGGCGCCTGCTGCTTTCCCGCTCGGCCTGCTTCCTTCAGTGTAACCGAGCGCCGCATCTCCGGAGACACGCCGAGAAGCGCGCAGAGCTGAAGCGACGCGTAATGGGGGCTGCCCTGGTGGGTCTTGGAGCCTCCGGCGAGGCCATCATCACCTGAAAGCGATGGTGGCGGCGGCAATTGCAGTGGAAGCCGACAGCGCAACAGTAGCAGCGGGCCCCGGCCATTGTCTGCCCAAGGTACAGCACCCGCCGACCTCGGCGCTTGGGTTTGCGAGGCTTGCGGGGTTTGGGGGAAGGGGCGGGCGAATCGGGGTTGGAGCCGGAGCCGTGCCCCGGTGAGCTCGACACTTGGCTGGCGCGTGGGGGTCTCGCCGTGGAGGAGGGGCTAGTATAGGGGCGGCGGGCGGGAGAGGACCGCGCAAGGAGTTGGTCGCAGGTTTCCAGGGCGCTAGATCCCAGGCACACGCACGCGCACTCAACGGCCTCTTTCGGAGCTTTGGTACATTTCCACAGCACTGCTGCTTCCAGGCAGACCGGTTTGGAGGTACGCGACTGGCGTCGAAGTCGGTATAATCTCATCATATCAGGGGAGTTTTTCCCCTCGGGTATCCTCGGTGGCCGTGTGCAAAGGAACCAGCAGTGAGGTTCACGGTGGGGCAATGTTCGGAGCACGTATTGTTCAGTGCTGTTCTAGTCTCTGCCTTCCCGCCGCCAGTTCAGTGGCGGATTCAGCTGTGCAGTCGTTTCATCGGTCCTCAATAGTGGCCCCATAAACCCGCTTGTCTGAGCACACGCACAGAGAAAAACATAGAAGGTTTTACCTTAGAAAGATGGGTGGGATGGGGGAATGACGACGGATGGCTGAGGCAAAACGTAGGCGATAAAAGAAAGTTAGAACAGATTTCTGCTGGTGCGTTTCAGTGACCAAAATGACATTAGGTAAACAGCAGGGGCCTTGAGACTTCCTTTATGTTCTGTATGTGCACATTAAGTGGCCCACTCCTTGCAGGTTCCAATAAGCTGGTTTTCTGAGCTATTCTTGAGCTTTGCAATCCTCTAGTGTTGAGGTTGCACCGTTTTGGAAAAAGTCATTCTGATATGAGCCTTTGTTTTGAAGCGGCAAGGGTGGAGGTACTGTTGTCTACTGATGTGCTGTACAAGTTGTAGCCTCCTGTGTTGTAATGTAGAAAGAGTGATGCTGTTAAAACTAGAAGCTGCAGATGTTATCCATGCCAGTTTGACCCTCATGCTCTTTGCCATTTCATCCACATGCTTTCCTCTTCATCCAGTTTCACCCAATCTTCCACGACATTCTTCAACGTTCTTACGTTTTTCTTTTATTTCTAAGTTTTGTATGTTTATTTTTTGCTGGCCAAAATAAATTTGCAAGCTAAACAAGGCTATGCTTTGACTTTCATCCATTTTTGTCTTTTGTTCATGCTGTGGTCCCTAATTAGATGCAAGTGCAAAAATATTGCTGTAAAACCCTGATAGGGGTGGGTGGGTGGTTTATATTAGGGGACTTTTGCACTTTGTTCCAACCAGTTTCAATCCTAGTCATTACCATTATTTTAATTAGAAAAAATGCTTCTATTGGTTATCAGTTGACACTTTTTCGTAATTAAAGCTAAAATGAAACACACAGAGGCTGTTTTGTACGAGAAACCACCTTAGATAACTTGCTTTAACTGGAGGCTGTGGAACTCTGAATTTATTAATCATCCCACACAAATGTGTGGAGAAAGTTATTCCAAGTTACCTCCTTAAACTGACCTCCAAATAATAGTCCACCTTGGTGTACTTTAATGATTAACTTCAAGATCCAGCTGGGTAACACAGAATCTACTTGTATGTTAATGAACTGCCAGGCATTTTTCACTACCGTATTCTTGAATCTTTCAATTATCCAGTGAAGATAAAACATAATCATTGTCTGCATTTCATAGGTAGAAAAATGGCTGTGATCATGTCATGATGTCTCCTAAGTATGAACTGTGTAATGATAGTGGAGTAATGTTGATGTGAAAAAATAGATTCTGTGGCTCTAATGTAATGTCATCTTGTATTCTACTAGATGATGGTCAACTTGCATAGTGCTGATTGATTACACAGGCCTACACACAGTTTGTTAAAAGTTAGATCTATTGTGTATATTCAGAGTTCTGAGTCCAAAAGCGGCATCAGTTTTGTCCAATTGGCTCTAATTTTGGGGGTACAGCAGCTTCATTGTGAGGAAGCCATGGGATCAAATTTCCTCATGAGGAAGTTCCTTGAATCCTTGAAGTTCCTATAAGGTGGCTGTGCTGTACACTTAAAACTGGAACCAATCTGCTAAAACCAATGCCATTATTAGATTCAGCACCCAAAAAATATTATAAACTTCATTATTTGTGTTAATAGACTATGGTCAAATAAAACCATTTTTACCTGACATTTCACCTACTTCTGTGGTAGGCATTTTCAAATGCTAAAATTTGCACCAGATAGCCTTTCAAACTGACAGTACCTGGAAACTCCTACCATTATCATAAGGGCAAAAGGGTTTTTCAATTGGCCATATAAACCTCAGCTGTCATCAGTTGTTGCCAATAAGTTTCATAGGTTCACTATTGGTGTTAACATCATGGATACCAGTGTTGCCAAGAGCCGGTAACCAAGCATTATTAATAAGCAACACCTCTGCTTTCCTGTTGATATTGTTCTGATGTTTATAAATCTCAGTAGCATCTCTGTAAATATGACTCTATATAGAGAAGCTATTGAGGTTTATAAACACTGGAACAATATGACTAGAAAAGCAGAGACATTGCGAATTAACAATGCTTGGTTACCAGCTCTTGGCAACACTGGTATCCATAACTTTAAGACCAATAGTGAACCTATGCAGAATAAAGGTATTTGGGACTTTAAGAAAAGCAGTGAACTTACTAGAGGCCAACAATCAATTTACAGTTGAGGTTTTTATATATATTACGGTTATTACACACACACACACACACACACAGAATACATAATTCAAAACAAGAAATACTAAACCATAATATAAAACTTTATCTTTTGAAATGAAACAATTTACAGTAATCCTTACTTACAGTAACTGCTATGACAGTGGTTCTCAAACTTTTTAGCACTGTGATCCACTTTTGAGAATGACATGCTGTCTGGGACCCACGGGAAGTGATGTCATGGCTGGAAGTACCATCATTGTGATGCCAGAACCTGCTGCTTTCCTGAGAATGCAGCAATAAGTTGGGTTATTTCTCAACCATTTTCCAATAGCAAAGTGAACCAGAAATGGGGGAAAGCCTATTTACAACCTTGACAAAAGCAAAACAACCACACAGCCCTCCCCCTTGCCAGCATCCCATCTTCCTATATTTTCAATATGGCTACTCTAGGTGCTTCATGACCCACCTGAAATTGGCTCACAACCCACTGGTGGGTCCTGACCCACAGTTTGGGAACCACTGTACTATGGCACTAGTATTTTATTGCATTAAAGTGACATTACACTGAGAATACAAAGATGACTCTAAATCCAATAAAGGAAATGTCCACACACTATATGTATTATTTCTGGCAGCCTTGGGAACACCGTGGGAGGACCCTGATTATTATTAATTAATAAATCTCTTACTCTTGTCGGTAGGTTGTGATAAATTGTCTTTTTAAAAAAGGGGGTCCTGGTGCTAAAATGTCTGAGATGCACTGCACTAGACAAAAAGAGAGAGGAAGTAATGATTGTATTAATAATCAGACCTTGCATAATAACAGAGACCTTGCATATAGTATGAGTGTGTTATGTAGACATTTGCTAGATTTGCCCAAGAAATTGAGTTCATTGTTCCCCAGATCTTTTAGTCATTCCATGGTACCCAGAAGGCTGAACTGGAGAGCAAGAAGGGCAGTTAGTTATGTCTTGTTCCCTCTAAGAAACCCCAGCACCTGCCACATCTCCCATGGGAAGCAGTGGTTGCTGTTTGGCACTGCTGCTTGTATGGGAGACTGGCAGCACAAGATTGGATTGCCCCTCACCTTACATCAACATCTAAATATACTAGCTATTTTCAAACTGGAAATGTAGGTGGACCTTGGCAAGCAGCCAATCAGGTGATATTTTTCTCAATTCTTATTGGCTGGGAAATTGATACACTATGATTAAAAGACTGAAATGTTTAAGAATAGTAGAGCAAATTAAGATAGGATACATTTCATGCATGATGACTCATAGGGTTAAAGTATATTAACTTCTTAAATACGAAAATGAAATTAATAGTAATGATAATTATTAATCTTGTATCATGTGTATTTATAGTGCTTCCAAAATATTGATTAAAAAAGTAATCTCTTTAAATTTAGAAGTACCTGAACTATAGCGTACAATTAAATTGAATAACACTTTAAATTACATTAAGATTGAATAATACTTGTATTTTCTTAAGACATTTGGTGCAGAATTTAGTAAAAAAAATTATAAAATATATTTTGAATTAATGTATTTTGGGTTCAGTGATTCTCCCTTCCTTTTCTGGACTTGGTTTTGTTTATTTTTTTTGCACCATGGTAAATCTGACATGGGGAGGGGAAAAATCTATGGTGCTTCCCTTTCCTTGATTCCCTGGGCTTATGCTTATTTTGTTTAATGGTTAATCCAGGGCTTCTCCTACCAGTCAATTTTAGTGGATGACCCCAGGTTCTGGTGTTGTGTGAGGATGAAAATAATTTCCCTCTATCTACTCCATGCATAATTTTACATGCCCCCCTCTTCCTGCCTTTTTCCTAGAATGAATTGCTCCAAGTTTTGTAGTTTTTTCTGTAAGGGAGTTGCCCCAGCCCTTTAATCAAATGACCTGCCAGTTAGCAGAATGCAGCTCACTAGAATCTACCATATTGGCTTTATCTCCTGTCCATCATTCTTTTTCTACCTTTTACCCATTTTCCAAATGCTTATCTGAGAAGGTAAGATTGGTAGAGCACTGAAGAGGAGATGGGTGAGCTGCTGAAGGTGGCAGGGGGATTCTGGACAGCACAAACAAGCCCAGGTGGCCCAGTAGGGTGAAGATCTTTGGGAAAATAATCCACAAAGAGAGAGGGAAAACAACATCCCTCTATCCAGCTTGTAGATATGCAAATGCTAAACAAATGTTTTAGTAGTGCTGCTACAGGTGATGGCAAGAACTCTGTGTAACAATTGCACGTCTTCAGTTCAGTTGATGGCTGAATAACAAAACGTTATGTTAGCATATACTTGCCTAAGAGAAAAATGGAATAGAATCCCCTGAGAGGCAATTAATATTTTAACCAAGTGAAGGTCCCCAATGTGCCTGTTGGGCTGGCTGGATTTCTTTTTTAAAGCAAAAGGGAACTTGATGAAATGATTTCATCAGTAGTGGGGAAGCAGAATACTTAAACAGACTTCAGTACAATGTTCAGTCATGACAAGTAACAATTTATCACCCACCTGAGGTTGTATGCACCCGCACAATGAGAAATGGTAAAAAAAGATAGCTGTGCAAAGAGATATGACCGAAGAATCGTGCTTGCAGCTTCACTGGAGTTTCTGAGGGTTTATCTCTGAAATCTTATGCTGAGCTACAACTAGGAAGAGCATTGAGCAAGCAAGAGCTTCCTTTGCTCTGTGCTTCTTCATTTCTGTTTTTGTCATCTTTTATACATTGTCCAAAAACCAGGGCCATGCTCAGCAGATTCAAGAAAGCACATGTGTGCTGGCTGGGTGGAATGAAGGATGTGAGCAGAGTGTAAGTGGGAAGGCTGATCTGGTACTTTAGATTTTGCATGCATCATTGCGGAATGCTCATTTTAATCATTACAACGTTTAGTATTGCACTGATTCTTATTGCCAAATCCTTTATTTTGATACATTCCACAGCATTGTCTCTGCCCCGTCTGCTAAGAATTTGACTGTATACTACATGAAGTGGAACATGTTGCTCAGTGGGTTTTTTTTCTCCACGCACCCTGCCGATATTTTTGCATGAAAATAATTTACAACTGCTACATCGTGGCACCCAGGGCTGCTTCATATGGTTGTGCACTGCACAAGGGCACCACGTATAAGGGGCTGTCATTCACATAAGGAGAAGGAATGCCAGCAGGACATCACTTCCAGTGATGAGAAAGGGGTGCCTTTTTCTACTATGCACAAAGGTGCTGTATGGACTAGAGTTGGCCCTAGTGGTTCCATTTTCACAGCAACACTTCCGTTGTCACTGCAGTTTGCAATACATCTTTTCCAGCTATTGCCTGTTCTTTGAGGGAGGGGAAAGTTGTGCATCAGAGAAGGCAACTGAGCAACTATGATCCATTTAACCTCTATTTTCTTCCAGCTTCCACTAACGTATGATTGGATTACTTGTTGTTGTAAATTTGTATTACTCTTTCTTAGTAGTTTAATTGTCTTTTGCCATTTTTATGCCATAATTAAAGTTAACAAGCAGATTGATAGATTAAACTGAAATCTGCTAATCTCACTAACCCCTCTGAGAAAGTCAGCAAAGCCAGTTAAATAAGAAACTATTCTTTCAGCTACGTAATTCATGGTTTTGACTATCAAGACTTTGACATATATTCTCAGCAATTTCCTTTTTAAAACTGAAGGGAGACCATCTTTTAATTAAGGTAATTGTAAATTGTGTCCTTGAGAACTTCAGACTTGGCCCATTTTTAAAATTGAATTGTTGGATGTTCATGTTAATTAAAATTGACTATTGAATTTACTAGATTCTAACTCTAAATCAATCTGTTTAGGATGAGGCTGAAATACATCTTACAGGATCCTAAGGATTATTATTACTACAATACAAAAGAAGGGGAGCTCAACCAATTCTTGTATAAATAAAGTCTTTATTGTGTGTCATAAGGATACCACTGAGGGGGCCAACCCTCAGTGGGCCCTTGTTCTTTCATGTAGGGGTTTATATGTGATATAGAGCCCTTTTGACCAGAGAGAATGTGTAAAATTGATGGAGGAGGATCAGGAGGTAGCCCGATCTGGTAGGAACACTATATTGCATGTCACTTTGAGCACAAATTAAAGTACTGCTAGTGGCCAGTGAGACAATTGTGTGCCACTTGAGGGGGGAAACCTTTCTGAATATCAAGCTTACAGCAAATATTCTTGTTCTTTGAAGAATTTTCATTAGTAGAAAACATATTTCAAGCTGAATATATACTTCATGTATGTACACCCATACATGCAAACACACTCTATGCTAAATATACTTTCCTCTGGCAACTTTCTAGCCATATGTGCCCAACACAAAGATCCCTTCCACAGCGTTTTCAATAAATTGTGAGAAACAATCACTTATTGTCCAGGTGTGAGGGGACAGGATCCCTTTCCTGAGTTTTCTGACATATGTGGAAACCTGAAGCAAGACTGTCTGGTCTGAAGGTAAACACACAGCAAGGAAGACCTGTGTTGCTTCTGTTTCTGTCACTAAATTTTGGCAAAGAAGAAAAGTAGTTTAAGTCTTCTAGGGTTGGCATTTAGATCTGGGGTGTTTCCTAGTGAAATTTATTTAGGAGACTTCTGCACTGCCTTTCCCTAGGCTACAAGCCTGGTACCATTGCATCCATGAGTTCCTTTCTACATGGCTAGTGGCAGACCCCCTGCCCCCAACTATGTGTATTATGGTGGGGATTACCTTGGTAACTTTGGTTATCTTTAGTGAAGGTCTCCCATTCACAGACAAGCAGAAGAGGAATAAGAAGTAACTTTACTTCTGCCTATTCTCCTAGCTGTTCCATCCACAAATGGAGGTTTGTCCTGTGAAGAACTTCTATTTCCAGAAGGATGGTAGTGTCTGAAGGAAGAGGAGGCAGTGAAACATCCCTCTCAGCTAAGTTGCTCTGATGCCACCTCAGAGCTACCCTGGAATGGTCAGTGAACCCCATAAGAAATGCCACTAATTGAATAGGGATGCATAAGATGCAGTTGTCTCTGGTGATTCTCCACCTATAGTACTAACAGACCTGGCGAGACAGGTGAGGCTTTCACTGTGCTGTATCACATCAACATTTGTAAGTAGCAGATAGGACAAGGAAAACCACATGAAATGACTTATTAATGTTAAGAATGTTTAGGTGTGTTAACTTTGTACATCCTGGTTTTTCCCAGGTGCACATCTAATGAAACTACTTGGGGATTGAGCTGTAACTTGTATTTGTTATTCTTTGACCAGTGCAGAGTATTCTGCAGATGCTAACATTTTGTGAAATGGCATCACACCCTCCCTTTCTCTGTCTCCTGTATATAGTTTAGGTGGTGAACCCCTTAGAGCAAGGACACAGGCTCATGCTAACCATGGAATATGCACCCAAACATACGTTTTATGGGTCTTTGGGGTACTGGCTCATGGCATACCCCAGGGGAAGTTGACATTTGTGAAAGGAGAGAGTTGGGTATAAGCAATATTGGGGGATAAGAGGGGAAGTGAGAATGCAGTGAAATAAGCATTGGTTGAAATGGCTATATTATAACACATGCAGCTAAACCAAGGTGGTATTGGTTCTGGGGGAAACAAGGGTATGGGGAAAACTTACTGAAAGAGAAGGGAAGTGGAGATGCATTGCAGAAGGGCTGAGAAGGAAAAAGCAGGGTGTATACATAGGGACCTTAGCATTCTGTGGAGATGAGGGTATTATACCCAGAAGGATTGTGGGGATTAAGGTGTGGGGACTAAGCTTGGAGAAAATAAAGTCTTAAGCAAAAATGCAGCCATGGCTTTTCTCCCTGTTGTCTGGAGAGGGATCATGAAGGCTGTTGTGCAATCTAAAGCATGTTTACTCAGAAGTGGGTTCTGTTTTATTCAGTGGGCTTTACATGTGCATAGAATTACAGCCTTAATGAGTCAGAAATGAAGTTACTGTTCACAGTGGAAGAGCTTGCTCCTCACTGTATCCTTAATGAATATCCCAATATCACTTGATGGAAACCAAACACTACATTTAAAGCATTCAAATATGGAATATTTCAGAGAGCCTGAGAGATGGAGAAGTGGGCACTGTTCTAATGGGAGCCTGGCTCTCCAAGCTCCCACTCTAACTACACAAACAAGATACATGAAGGTAGAACATTTGACTCTAGGAGCAGATGTGTCTTTTAGTACAGACTAAAAGACTAAATGGCACAGTCAGTGAAGTACATGTAGGGAAGGGAAATTGGACTGTGTGGCCAATGACCAAGGTTATGTCTCCTTAGTCTGCCGAGATAGTTCCTTTAGATTAGACTGTAGAAGTTGTGAGAGCTGTGATAATAGGGAGCAGCAGGCACCCAGGAAATGCTGGAATACTAACAGCTGGGAGGTAATGAAGACAAATACATTTTAAGTGGGCGATACAACAGGAGAGGTTTCAGAGTACAATTAGGTCACTGGCTTGTAGTTTATTGGTTTTAGCAAGGAAATTGAGAGAGGCGTGGGCAGGTAGCAAGAGAAGCAGGAGGACAGGTAAAGAAGCTTGGAACCTTCCCTAGTTCAGGAATTGGCATGGAGATTCCTGGTATCGGATGGGTTAGTAGTGCATGATATAGCATATAACTCTTAACTGTGCTGAAGTTAGGTGCAGGGTGAATAATCAATTTGAGCATCTCTGGGCAGACCACATACTGGATATTCTGCTCATGGACTAGAAGGGAATCTTTTGTGTCTCTGGACTCACTCCAGCTTACTCTCTTGTCTGTTGAAAGTTTTTAATGTCCCATCCCTAGTTTTCATGTGTTCATCATTGTGTTAGGGGAGAGTTAATGAGATCAAGGAAATGGTTGGGCTCTCAGCCTCTTAGTAAAGTTTGCCTGGGATATCCCAGAGAGGTATTGCACTGCAGGAACACATGACTCAGTGTTCAGAATTTGCATTTGAGTGGGGAAAAGAGTTGTGGTTAGAGCCAGTAGCCTAAATGGCTCATTATCCCTCAAGGCAGAAACTAATCAGAAAGTATGTGCCAGTGTCTCCAAAGCTGATTTGGGGCACTTGGGAAATATCTGTGAGGCTCCTTCATGTAAATGGGGTGGACCTGGAGCAGAAAAAAATTGTCTCTTTAAATTCAGGTTGACTTGATCAAAAGAGCACAATTCTGGCTCAGGCCCCAAATCATCCTGGCACTTGCCCTGAACCAAAGACACATGTCAGGTCCACCCAGTGATGTCATGCAGGGGGTACGCGAGTACCGGTTTCTAGGATCACAGCTGGCCCTGCCCATTCGCCCGCCCACTCGTCGACTCCGCCCTCTGCAACGTTTGAATTTCCTGCATGTTTGAGTTGCCTGCATGTTCTCAGAGCCAGGCGGGCAGGCAGTGAGCGGAGCCTTTCCTTTCCTTGCCACTGAAAAATGAGTTGCTCTGGGGTTTTAACATGATGCCAGGCCTCCTTAACATGTTCTGGGGGTGCTGTGGAATACTGTTGCAACTGTTGGGTCAGTTTAAAATCATCTGAGGCCTCAAAAAGGGCTTTTTTCATGTCACCTCCTGCCACAACATCACTTCTGGCTTATGACGTCACTTCCGGTGGGTGGGTCCTGACACGTGCCAATCAAAAGGGAGTACCTGTTCTTAAATCATTTAGATGACACCACTGGGTCCACCCCAAAATAATAGGGCAGCTACAGAACTATTAAGCACATCAGTGACACTGTTTCAGATAAATGAGGGGGGTCTCAGCTGCTTCACTTTTGACAGCTAATCATTGACTTGAACAAACTATCAGATGAACATAACAATCCTGAAATTTGCTTGAGGAAAACTAGAGCTTTGGTTTCTGCCTTCTGTTTCGTGGATAGGTTAAATGCCTTGATCTGACCACAGTAGTTTTCTAAACTACTGTGTGGGTGAGCCACTGATAGTATCCGATTATGTTTGTCTTTTTTTTTTTTTGTCTCCTGGCTCAGAAAAACAAAATGTACCTTCTCAGGACACTTAGAAAAAAACCCACCCTGATCTTTCATGCTTTCAAAAGGCTTACTTAAAAGCTTTATAAAAGCATACAAGATTGGGCACCTTTTTAAACATAGCTGAGTGCCAGTTACATGGACTTTCCAGGTAATGTTTATTTGGAAAATAGATTTGTCTGTTTAGGGCAGTGGAGTGATTTAGCATGTTTGGATTATGCGTACTTGTGGTTTTAATTTTACCCCTTCCCACTCTAGATATTGAGTTGGTGTGATGGTGTGCTTGAAAGAAATGCTTCTTAGGAGCAGTCATTTGGGGGGGGGGGCTCACAATCCTGAAATGTACATGAAACCATGTATTTTTAAAAATGGACAGTTTTTCACCCTGTATCATACTGAGGGCGCATAAACTTAAATCCATGGTAGAACCTTTCCCTTAGAAGATGTTGCTGTTGTAGTGGTAATTTGCCAGCCTCCATTCTACAGGTATACATTACTAGAACTGCTTGTATGATCTAGACCAGGGGTGTCAAACATGTTTCATAGAGTGAGTCAAGTAGCATTCATGGTGCCTGCTAGCGGCCGGAAGTGACATCACTAAGCAGCAAGTGGCATCATTAAGCAAATGATGGCCAGAAATAAGCGCTGTGTTCTTGCATAGAAATTCATTAGCTGCAAATGACAGAAGAGAAAATGTTCATAATTTCAAGATATGAGAGCCCAATTGTCTCTCCATTATCATTGGGAGAAACCAATAATGGTACCAATCATTACCAATAATGATAATGGTCTCTCCATTATCATTGGGAGAGACCAATGATAATGGAGGCCGGAGAAATGACTTTCAGGGGCCACATCTGGCCCACCTTAAAGTTTGACACTTACATCAAACCAAAGATGTTGGTTGGATCTATGATTCGAACAAAAACTGCATGTTTTGTGAAGGCTTTTATTTTCTATATTAGCAGCTGACTGCAATCTGACTTGTGACAGGTTGCAGAAACTGTGCTCCAGTTATGTGTTTTCTTTGCTGCTTACTATCAGGGAGGAAGTTGGGGTGCAAAGAAAATGTACAGTGGAGAGTTATGGAACTGGAAAAGGTGAGAAGAGTGTGACCAAAATGATGTGTGGACTGAGGTGCCTCCCTTATGATGAAAGGTAACGACATTTGGAGCTCTTCAGTCTGGAAAAAAGTAGTGTCTTTTTCCAGGGGGCGGCAAGTAGGGGGGACATATATATTATGATTGAGACATAAAATTTTGCATTGTGTGATTGATAGTGTGGATAGCGGGATGTTCTTTTCCCTCTTGCACAACATCAGAACCAGGGAACATGCACTAAAATTGTCAGGAGAGTTTGAACAGACAAAAGAAAATAGGTATTTGCCCAGTGTGTAATTAGTCTGTGGAACTTGTTGCTGCAGGATGTGGTGATGGCACCTAGCCTAGAGGCCTTTAAAAGGGGATTGGGCAGATTTATGGAGGAAAAATCCATCACAAGTTACAAGCCATGATGGGTACACCCCCTGGCTCTAGGGGTAGGCCAGATGCAAGGGAGTGGCAGCAGGAGGCAGGTATCTTGTTGTCTTGTGTGCTTCCTGAGGAATTGGGTGGGCCACTGTGAGATACAGGAAGACGGACTAGATTGGCCTTTGGCCTGATCCAACAGGGATCATCTTAGGTTTTTATGCTCTAACTAGCAGCAGTACTTTCAGAGCTGCTAGTATGAAATAGCAGCTAAATTGCATGACAGGGAAAGGGAGGGGAAACGAAATTAAAAAGCAGATTCTATCATATGTTCGGGGTTAAAGAAGAGTCCTAGGTTTGGCCTAGAAGCTTTGTATCACTTCAAGAAATCTGCACATATTTAGTGCAGTCAAGTTATTTGAAGGTTACTTTCTGGAATCTGCGCATAAAGGGAGAAAATATGTACAGTTAAAACTACCTTAACTCTGGAAAACATGCTGCCTCTTCAAAAACAAAAGTCTCACTGTGGGAGATGTGCAGGAACTACTGAGGAAACTGCAAATTTGTTCTCCCATCCCATTCTTGCTCCAAAGCACTGAGAAGAATGATGGGGCAGTATTTAAACTGTTTTTCCTCTCTTGTTGCTGCTGCCAAGTGTGTATACTTGAATTTGTGCAAGTATAATATGCTTTTTATGTCATCTGACTGTACCACTACTGTTAGAATAATACACTGTGACAGCAGTACATTTAAATGAGATCATGTTCTTGAAACCAGATTTGAATAACCTTTGAAGACCAGGAATGGGGCATTTGGATTCTGTGCAAACCCTTGTCTTTGGATCTTCACTTAAGATTGCCCTAACAGAAGACTTTAAGGTGCATAGGTATAGGTAAACTAGGATGAAACTAGATTATTACCAATTGGGCAATTGGCGCTTCTGTGTTTATATTCATAATTGGTAGTTGCTAGAGGCAGCGCAGGCTGTAGACCTATTTACTCTTAAGCAAACCCACTGAGTTCAGCGAGGCTTGGTTGCGTGAAATCCCTTGCACCTAATTGTTCAAAAGTGCAGTAGGATTGACTTCAGAGTAAATATGGATAGGTTGCCTGAGGTACTTCAGATGTAGCTGTAAACTGTAGCTGTAGAAAAAGAGGCTACTGTTACTATTTATATATCATTTTTCAACATTCTATGAGAGAGGGCAGCATGCGCTACTGTATACACTGGGATTGCTCTTGGATAGTGCCTCATCTTTAATTATTGTGAAAATCATTCAGTACTGCTTGTGGCAACCACTTATGGAACATTTGCAAAGCTCTCTCTGAATGTTCCAGTCAGTACAACTCCAAATATGGATAGCAGCTTGTTGAGTGGGCATGAGTATGTTTAAGATATCTAAAATTCTCTGTTCCCTAACAAATTATGCAGTAATCTCCAGTTAAGTGTTTGTGTTCATGCTGGATATGTGCAACTCACCCTTCCTTAGGGACTGTGTTTTTAACTCAATGTGAAGCCTGGAATGTGAATAAGGCCTAAATACCTCTTCAGCAAGTCATGTCCCTAAAATATGGTGACAATGCACTGCTAAGTCATAATGTGCAGGGGAAGGTGTCACTGTAGTCTAATGCAGCAGCCTCTCCCCTTTGCACCTTTCTTTCTACCTTTATAATACAAAATGTTCTCTTTGAAGAAAAACTTTCTTGGATATATAGTAAATTCAGCTTTTTACTAATAGGTTTTCATGACCCAGTGATTATGACAGCCATCTTCTTTTGAACTTTTGTACGGTCCTTTTGATAGTGGGTTGAGCTAGGAAGGAGTCTGCTTAATTTGGGCATCTTCCATATTATCTTCAACAGTCAGATGGAATGGGTAACCTCCGTCAACATAAAATATCTCTAAGTAATAGCCTTGTTGGTAATTAGCTTTATGGTATTTTGGAACTTCAAACAGTAAAAGTTCATTAAAGCCTGCAGAGTGCCCTTTAAGTGCAAGTGAGGTTGAGTTTGCACATATAATCAAGATTTCTTCTCCATGCAATACAGTAGAAAATTCCATAAGTTTGAAAATTTACCTACTTTGCACTCATGTGGGATATAATCTTTGTTACCAATTAGTCTAGCTTTTAATCTACACTGGATCCTTAGGCAAGCTGTATGAGTATGTTTAAGCAGGGAGTAGGCCCTGCTCATTATATTTTTGCATGACATTCGTGTTTAAAAACCAAAGAGAATATAGGGTTGAACTAAAATTGTAACAATTTTTGAGCAGTTTGTCCCTTGTTGAGGCAAAGCACAGTTACTTTAAAGGTAAATATGTAAAGAGACCCTTCAAGTCCGGTTTACAAATAGCTGTAGCTCACACAATAGATTGTTGTGATAATTACCTTATCAAAAAAAGAGGGCAACAACTAAGTAACAGCAAGAAAAAGAGGAATCCTACATACAAGTTAGAAAAACAATGTGGCTTTCAATAATCTACTTTTTGATGTTTTGCTGCCTTTAGCGATTGCTAAAGAATTGGATAGATATACAACATGAACATTATGCATACAACATGAATACAAATAAACAAAATAATCATGGATTGCTACAGGTGGGCACCAATGTCAATGGACTCAGTTATCCATGTATCTGGCCCCCCTGCATGCCCACCTGTGCGCATTAATGTTGTTTAGATCCTTACTAAGGCAAAAATGATATTACTTTTATAGCTCACTGTATGCATTCAAGCTTATCGTGCCATGCAGGTAGGCTGCCAGCAGCCTGGAAGTGGGCGTGATGACTGCCAAGAGCTGTATGCTGCAGGGGGGAGGATCACAGAGGGGATCACCGTTGCCTCCTTCTGGATGGCCACACTACACCCCAGTACCGTTGGTAGTGGTAGCTGCCTGCTGGCAGGCTGAAGGGCTGTTGCTGCTGTCACCATGGCAGCCACTCCCCTTAAGGGGGGAAAACACTAGGTTCCAGTTTCCCTGGGGGGTTGCAACCCCCAGGTTAGGAACCACTGACCTAAAATGTAGTGTCCTACAATGGCTAAAATATTAAGGGCCCAATCCTATCCAACTTTCCATCACCACTACAGGGTCAATCCATTAAAAATCACCCAGACCATGTTGCTCGTCATTTTTGTTTTTCTTATTTTTTTTACCAGTTACTCCCCAATACCAAGTGAGCTCAAAACCGTGTTTAAAATTTTTTTTAGGCTTTTACTTTTTTTTTGGCGGCCATTTTAAGTTCGCTTCCGAACCGATTTTTAGCTGAAAACAAGTTTTGCGTAAATGTTTATAACTCTGTTAATTTTGAAGATATCAAGACAAAATAAAAACCAAAATGTTCAGAAGAAAATGCTCTAGAGATTCTGTAATAACATTGTTGTACCTAAATAGTAAGGGGAGTGGAGAAAAAATACATAACTTCTAAGTTTAAATTAACTGAAAACAAGAACTTCAGAGCTGTAAATTCACTAAAAGGAAGAAAGACTCACCTTCAATTTTTATTTCCTTTGTAGATTTATTATAGGTAAACCTGCTGTAAAAATATGAAGCTTGAGAAGCTTGTCGTTTTTTTTATATAAACTTTTAAAAATACCGAAACGGCGAACTTTTTCAATATTTGAAGAAGAGTATCTCAAAAAGGACTGAGTCAAAAATTACGAAATTAATTCACAAAGCACATCTTCATGGTATAAACATTTGTTAAAAATTTGGTGACTGAGACTCAACTGGTTCCAGAGCTATATGGAATCAAAGTTTTCAGAAAAACTATGCAATACGCGCACAATGAGTGGTAATGAAGGATGAACATGCTTTTCCTTTAAAAGAAACTAATCAAAAATCAGTCCACATTGCATAAAAATGCATAAAAATGAAAAAGAAGATAGCATATGTTTAAATGGTAAAATAAATAAATATAAATTTATATTTATTTATATTCATACTAAAATAAATAAATGGTCTAAATAAATAATTTTAATGTTTCATTTAGACACCTGTACAAGCAATATTCAATTTATTACTTGTTGGTTGAAGTTTTCATACAAAAGCTTTCATGTCTGTACACGTCTTCATCTGCAGGTGTCAAAAGTCTGCATGTTCAGAGTCTGCAAAGGTGACTTTGCAGAAAACTTTACATTTTGTGTTCAGGACGAAATTCAAAGCTTTCACTGGACTAACAGGCAAGCAACGCTACACCCATTTGTTTTTTACTTTAAAAAAGAAGAAGAAATTTGTTGCAAAAGTATTTGTATCATAAGTGACCATCTCATTCATGACACTTCTACAGTTTATGAATTTCAAAAGCATCTTATCAAAGAAGTAAAGAAAGCTTTACCCAAAGTGAAGAAGATGATTTACTTCAGCGATGGTGCCAGCAGCCAGTACAAAAATAAGAAAAACTTTATTAATATGTGCCAACATGAGAATGATTTTGGCTTGATAGCTGAGTGGAATTTCTTCACTACATCTCACGGAAAAAACTCTTGTGATGGTATAGGTGGTACCACCAAAAGGGAAGTCACCAGAGCTAGCATGCAAAGACCTTACAGTGACCAAATTCTTACTCCAGAGGACATGTACAAATACTGCACTGAAAAAATAACTGGGATAACATACATCTTTGTCCCTGCAGAAGAAATCAGACAAACGGAACACAAACTAACAAAAAGATTTGAGCTTTGCTTGCCTGTGAATGGTACAAGAGGGTATCATCGATTCACTCCTGTGAGTGACAATGAAATCAGATGTTACACCACATCAACAAGTAAAGAATTTGATGAGCACAAAACTTCAATCGTTTTCACTAACACAACATCGTTTACAAAGAATGACTTTGTTGTCATTTACGAAGATCAGTGGTGGCTGGGTATCGTCAAAGACAAGAGCGATCAAGACAATGATCTACTAGTGCATTTTTTTCATCCAGCTGGCCCCAAAACTGCCTTCCAGATATCTAAAAAGGACATGGTATGGGTTCCAGTGAGTAAAGTTGTAAGGAAGATCACTCCTACAGAACTAACAACAATGTCTGGGAGAACCCACAACATTAGTGAAAAGATGTGCAATGAAATTTCTACACTCTTTAATATTTTAATCAAATTATGAACTTTCATGCTAAGTCCTAATTGGGTAAATGAACTGCCAAGCTTTTTTTAACGTTGGTAAAATTAAAATATTAATAAAACATTGCATTTTTAGTGCATCAGTCATGTATGTGTTTTATTTTCATCTAAATGCGACTAATTATTTATGCTTAGTAAGACTGGCTACATCAAAGTTAATGATAACGTTCAGTGTGTTCTTGTAAATCCCTAATGTTTTTAGCTGTTAACTGAAAAAGTATGTTTCTTAGTGAATAAGTAAGTTTCAAACCTTATTTACCATTATACGTACTGTGCGTACGACACAATTTTTCTGAAAACTTTGATTCCATATAGCTCTGGAACCAGTTGAGTCTCAGTCACCAAATTTTTAACAAATGTTTATACCATGAAGATGTGCTTTGTGAATTAATTTCGTAATTTTTGACTCAGTCCTTTTTGAGATACTCTTCTTCAAATATTGAAAAAGTTCGCCGTTTCGGTATTTTTAAAAGTTTATATAAAAAAAACGACAAGCTTCTCAAGCTTCATATTTTTACAGCAGGTTTACCTATAATAAATCTACAAAGGAAATAAAAATTGAAGGTGAGTCTTTCTTCCTTTTAGTGAATTTACAGCTCTGAAGTTCTTGTTTTCAGTTAATTTAAACTTAGAAGTTATGTATTTTTTCTCCACTCCCCTTACTATTTAGGTACAACAATGTTATTACAGAATCTCTAGAGCATTTTCTTCTGAACATTTTGGTTTTTATTTTGTCTTGATATCTTCAAAATTAACAGAGTTATAAACATTTACGCAAAACTTGTTTTCAGCTAAAAATCGGTTCGGAAGCGAACTTAAAATGGCCGCCAAAAAAAAAGTAAAAGCCTAAAAAAAATTTTAAACACGGTTTTGAGCTCACTTGGTATTGGGGAGTAACTGGTAAAAAAAATAAGAAAAACAAAAATGACGAGCAACAAATTTTTTTTAATCTGGGTGTTTTTTAATGGATTGGCCCTACAGCCATATCAATGAGGCATGCGGTTAATCCTGCAGTGGGGTGGGCAGTCAGAGGCCTCCTCAAAGTAAGAGAATGTGTGTTCCTTTACCTTGCGGCGACATTACAGCTGCACAGGCATAAGAAAGGTGGATAGGATTGGGCCCCCAGCCAAATAACATTCTTCCGTAGAGGGAATGAGTTACGCTTTTGACCATGTTTCTTTCCTTATCATTTCCTAAGTGTAATGATAAGGCAGGGAGTGCACATTATTATTAGTTCTATCTATTGGTAGCCAACTTAAACATACAAGCTTTTACACAGAGAGTCCCCCCACCATTTTCCAGTGGGAGAAAAGGTAAAGCTACCATCTAAGTCTCCCCCCTTTCCCATTTGCCAGTATGCTTTCTTGGCATGACATGAAGGAGAGTGCAATGCATTTCGCTTTCCTCACACCCACTGTAACTTGGCACTATCCTTGGATGTGAGAAATTAGTATTTCATACTCTGGGGTTACTGCTTTTCATGCCTCTTCTGTAGCATATGGCCAACAGTTGGGGTTCTAGGAGGTTGTCTATGAATAAAGGTTTCCCCATGACCGAATGGTCTAGTCGTGACCGACTGTAGGGGACGGTGCTCATCTCCGTTTCAAAGCCTGTAGAGCCGGCGTTTTGTCCAAGGACAAGCTTCCGTGGTCATGTGGCCAGCATGACTCTACGCCGTAGCGCAGGGAACGCTGTTACCTTCCCACCAAAGTGGTCCCTATTTATCTACTTGCATGTAGGTGCTTTTGAACTGCTAGGCTGGCAGGAGCTAGGACAAGCAACGGGAGCTCACTCCGTTGCGCAGTCTTGAGCTCCCAATCTTCCGGTCGGAAAGCCCAGCAGCAGTGGTTTAACCCACTGCGCCACCACGTCCCTTGTGTATGAATACTTCCTCATATTTCAGATTCTACATCTTCATTAATTCCTTACTGCATGTTGTTCAGTTCCTAAACATAGCTTCCAGTTAGAATGTGTATAGCAATACATGTTTGTTTCAGCATATTGAAAAATGTGAGCAGGGAGAATATATAGCAAATCCCACTTAGAGCGCAATCCTAACCTGAAGTTAGGCTGGCACAGTTAGTCTAGCAAAGTTGGCTGGCACAAGGGACACCATAAAGTATGTTTGGACCACTCTGAGTTAGAGAGGCCACCATACAGATGTGTGTCATCCTCCCTGACTCAGAGTGGTCCAAACACGCTTTACGGCCACCCTTGTACCAGCCAAACTTTGCTGGCCTAAGTGAAGGTTAGAATTGCACGCTAAATCAATAGGTTGTTGGAAACTGCAACTTTAAGTGAAACAATTTATAACGAAACCAATTTTACTGTATGTTAATTGTTATACAAAAACAAGAGTTATGTTCCTACAGCATATTTCTGGCCATAAAAACACCACCAAAAATCTAAATACAGACACAAAATACTTCTAATACTAAGCACTGAAATAAATATGAGCTTTCTGGGCTGGAGAAAGCCCACGCAGCCATGTGCGGGGAGGGAAGGTGCAATCTTCACACAGATGCATGAATCAATTTTTTTTCTCAACCACTTTGTAAGGAAACTGCTCTAAATGAAACGTCTTTGTGAGGATTGGCTGTGTCTAGTTTGCTACACACTGTATAATGCAGCATGTGCCAGTGCTTTTACAGTCCATTGCTAGGTGGGTGTCATTTCATGACACCCATATAGGTTTTATTAGAATATTCAAACAAGAGTAATGTCATTATCATTAGTGTATGTCTTTTGTCTTTTTATAAATTGTTTACTCTCCGTACTCTGAGGTATGTTTAAAAATACGATGTGCTTTAGCGGATAAAAATGATAGCTATGTTGTATTCCACACGTTTAGTCAGTTAAAACTATTTAGTCAGGAAGGTGTTTCCTTATGCAGCCACGATCATCCTAACTGAAGTACTGGAAATTGTGCTACTCTTGTTTATATCTTTGAAAATCTTTATTCCTAATAGTTGCTGCCGTTGGCTTGTGTGTTACTTTATTCTATGTGAAAGATGAGATCTTGATTTCCTGACTTTTACATTTCCTTCAGATAAACAGAAAATTATTTGAACATCTGCCTAGTGCTAGATTCTTGCACATTTCCCTGATATAAATGACTTTGTTTTTGTTTTCCAGATATGAGACATGAGTGTTGGACGCAGAAGATTAAAGTTGCTGGGAATTCTGATGATGGTAAACTTCTTTATATATGTGATTGTAGAAGTCTCCAAGAGCACTGGTCAAGAGAAGAATTCAAAAGAACACGTCGTAATACCCCAAAGCAAATTCTGGAGGAAGCATACTTCTCACAAGGCATACTGGAATAAGCAGCAGCATAAATTGGAACGTCTGTACAATCCCATTTTGACATTGTTTTCCAATATGACTGTGGAAGAAAGCTTATTTTATAATGGTAGTGCTTTGAACCCCTGTGATCCTGACCCATTTGTTGCTTCAGAAGTCAGTGACTTTGCAGATTTGCCAGATAGATTTAAAGATTTCTTGTATTACTTGAGATGTAGAAATTACTCATTATTAGTAAACCAACCACACAAGTGCAAACATAAACCTTTTCTACTTCTGGCTATCAAATCACTTATACCACATTTTGATAGAAGACAAGCAATTCGGGAGTCTTGGGGAAAAGAGATTAAATCTGGAGACATGACTATTGTAAGAGTCTTCCTGTTGGGCCAGACCCCTCCAGAGGATAATTATCCCGATCTCTCTGATATGTTGAAATTTGAGAGTGAAACCCACCAAGACATTCTACTGTGGAACTACAGAGATACTTTCTTCAACTTGACTCTGAAAGAGGTACTGTTTCTGAAATGGGTCAGTAATACCTGCCCAGGGGCCCAATTTATTTTCAAGGGGGATGATGATGTTTTTGTGAATACCCATCAGATCCTGGATTACTTGAAGAGTTTAACCAAGGACAAAGCCAAAGACTTATTCATAGGCGATGTGATCAAAGATGCTGGGCCTCATCGTGAAAAGAAACTAAAGTACTATATCCCAGAAAGTATTTATGAAGGCACTTATCCTCCATATGCAGGTGGAGGTGGGTTTCTCTATTCTGGTGATCTGGCGCTAAGGTTAACTAATGCATCCGACCAGGTCCTTCTCTATCCTATCGATGATGTGTATACTGGAATGTGCCTTCAGAAGCTTGGGCTTGCTCCAGAAAAACACAAAGGTTTCAGGACATTTGACATTGAAGAGAAGCACAGAAATAATATTTGTTCCTACACAAACCTGATGTTGGTTCACAGCAGGAAACCTCAAGAAATGATTAAGATTTGGACAAATTTGCAGGATCCACACTTAAGTTGTTGAATGCATAGATGTGTCCAAAAGCTCTTTCCAAAGTTGGATTCAAACTTCTTGGCAAAATAATTAATACTTATTTGGTGGCTTATTTTGCAAAACCAAGTTAGCTACAGTTTGCCTAGTACTTTTAAATGTGAGGTGACATTTATAACGGAGCACATTTTGAGGATATGGCACGAAGATGTACTCATTCTTTCTACTGTCATGTTTCACGTAATAAAACATTGAAAAATCATAGGCTTCAAAAGTTGTGATTAATCGCATCATTCAGTAAATTCATTAGCCATGTGATACTGGAAGTATGGCTTTCCTGTTTTTTGAGTGCTAATAATTATTTATTGTGGTGGTTGAAGCCATACATTTATTGGCTTATTAGCTAAGATGAGATGTCTCTGAAATTTGTGCTGTAAGTAAAATTCAGGATAGTAATGTTTTCATAATGAACCATGTTATACAATTCCCTGTTTACCTATTTTTTTAAAAAAAAAAACACTTTAACTCTCCATGTTATCTACTACTAAACAGTATTCACTTAAAATAAAGCAGAGCTGGTAGTGCAATGTGCACGTGTGACAGTGCACGTTTAAAAGTTCAAAAGATATCTCTCATTCTTTAGTAGCTTAGTGTCATTTGGGAGGTTAAGTGTGGTTTTATATCAGAATTAATGTACAATCTTATATTTTGAAAACCTGGTTTCAAAGTTCACCTACTTGCCTTTTCTTTAGAAAATAGGCTTAACATTTGTTCAGTTGTCATCTGTGTTCATTAAAAATACCAGGCAATTTGATTTGTTAGAACTTAAGAGATGTAAAATTGCTCATTGGTTCAGAAATGTTGGGCCCTTTCTCCTGGGTGAACCTCCATATTGATGTGGTGATTTTAATATTAAACTTGAAAGGGATATCTCAATGGAACAGGTTCTGAAATTCCTACCTGCCATATCTTCATCTGTGTTCTATGAAACAATTACTCAGAACCATGACTGCTTTATATATGTAGAAGTGCCTGTATTTATTGTGCAGATTGAAGACCAAAACACTTTCTTAAATATATTTAAGAAAACCTTTATTTGTATAGTGTTCTCAGTCATATTTAAATAGAGTACTCTATTTTAAATGTGTTGAAATATAAAATATTAGCTGTTTTTTGAATGTGAAAAATGTGTTTTAAATGGTACTGTGTTTATAGCTCAGATTTTGTCTGACTTTCAGGTAATTCACTCTATAGCAAACACTCCTGAATGGATTTCTCAGTCTGTATGTTGGAGCTTTTATTAAAGTACTCTTATGACCTGGTCTATGTTCTGCTACATGAGCAACAGAGCACATGAAATTGGATACTACCCTTGTCCATTAGCACATTGCAGAGGGCAGGGTAGTGAGGAGGCAATATGTGTCACTGTGCTGCCAGTGGGAATAGGCTGTGATCAGAGCACAGCATATGCTGACATCTTGCACTGGAATACCTACTCTATTCCCACTGGGTACATTGGTGTTCCTCAAGTGCCACACAGTTTGGTGGTCTCTGGTGCATAGGAGGTGTAGACTGCAATACAGACAGGTCTCCGTATCCACAGATCCATGCAACGGATCCCCGTGGATATAGGCGCATGTTTGCACATACTTATCTAGGAGTAAGTCCCGTTGAACTCAGTGAAATTTACTTTCAGTTAAAATGCTTAGGATTGCACTGTTAACATCTTTGTTTGATGTGCCATCATTAGTGGCAGAAATACTGTTAGAGAACCTGCAAAGCCAATGAAGAGTCTTACCGACTGACAAATTTATTGTAGCAAACTTTTGTGGACAATAGTCAATTGTATCAGTATACAATGAGTTGCCCCATACAGACAGGGATAGAGCTGGGAAAGATAGGAAATGTAAACATTGAGGACAAAGGGGACAGTCTGACCATTTTTGTGTAAAAAAAAATGATAGAGATGAAGACATCTGCAAATAGTAGTAAAGGGTTCAGGTAAGCCACAAAATGTCTCAAACATAAGTGATGTGTTTCTAGATAATCTGGAAGATTATACCAATGGCATTCCTCCATTGAAATGCATTTGGAGACGAAGCTAGAGAGCCTGATGATGTGCTTCTGTTGATTCATGGACAATTTGGACATTTGATTTATTCCATCCCAGTGATAAGCATGCAACTTTGTTAACAAGGAAAATGTTGTGCTCTTCCACTTAGTCCTCTGTATGTGTGTGGTGGGCCCTTTTTGCTTTTGTTGGTCTACTTTTTCTGTATCCAGTCTTACAGCTGCTACTCCACTGCTCATTGTATACCTAAGCTTCATTTTGTTAAGAGATAAACACAAGTTTCTTTCAACTCTATTTTTGTAAACAAAATAAAATGTCTCTTTGAATTTGAAAATTGGTGTGTTACTATGAGATTTGGATGTAAAATTTTCTGCAATTATTTTTTGCAGTGTTTGTTTGTTTTTACCGTGGTGTATTCTGTGTATGCTGGTCAACAGCAAGATACATGGTGTTCTAATGTCTAAAGTACCTGTAAACTGTTTGGCACAGTACAGAAATTTATTGAAGATCTCTGTGTATAGTATGCAGTATAGAGTGCAGAATGTGTGGCCTGTGTGATTATCATGACTTGGTGGTTTGTCAGACTGCTGCTCTAGTTGTTAAATGGACTCCCAGTGTACTTCCAGGCCCAAGTCAATATGTTGGCTGTGACTTTCTAAAACTTTTTATGGCTTGAGTGCCCATGGCCCCCTTTCTGCCATATATTCCAGCCCATTCCTTGAGATAATCAGAGGGAGTTGTGTGTGCCACCCCTAACAGGAGGACTCTTCAGCTTTGGCATCGCAGTTATGGCTCTTGATGCCTTATGAGATCCAAACCGCCCCCTCCCTTGAAGTATTATATCAGGAGCTAAATACATCATTTTGGTTTACATTTGTGCAGTGATTTAGTGGGGGGGGGTTCTTGTTGTATTACGTTGGTCTTGAATGTGCTATGTCCACTTTTTGTAGCCACCTTTGGCTGTCATTTATTTTATAACAATTTATTGAGGCTTTTATTCTGTGCTACTACATTTTTATACTATGGTTGTTTTTATGTATTGCTGATGCTTTTATGGCATTTTTTTGCTGTTGCTTCTGGCTTTGTTTCTGTTCTATCATTGCATTGTTTGTATCCTGTATAATTTTACGTCTCAGTCATGTCCCCCTTCCTGCTGTTGTCATCTTTCTAGAGTAGAGCCCTAAAGCCTGTAGCTCTCCCTTATAAAGGAGCCACCCCAGCTTACTAGTCATTTTAGTCACTCTTCTGTACCTTTTCCATTTCCTTCATCCTTTTAGAGACGTGGCAACCAGAACTGGACACAATTACAGATGTGGTTGTACCATCAATTTGTACAGTGGCATAATATTGGCTGTTTTATAGTGCATCCTTTTAATTATCCTGAACTTGCAATTGGCTAGAGGAGGGAAAACGTGTGTGTGTGTGTGTGTGTGTGTGTGTGTGTGTGTGTGTGTGTGTG
>JAJKFI010000054.1:5435188-5459858 GCA_029204185.1 Lerista edwardsae | reverse complement strand
TGTGTGTGTGTGTGTGTGTGTGTGTGTGTGTGTGTGTGTGTGTGTGTTCGTTTGTTGCTAATTTAGTTTCTTCCAAGTTAGTTCAGGAAGCAGTGGTGTAAATTTTGAATGAAAGCACATTATAATTATAAAATATAACAGCTTAAAAAGTGGACCAGGTAAGTGGTATAGATGTGGCCACAATCATTACCCATGCAAACAACCCATGAAATTATGGAAAACCAAACTATTTTTGCATATTTTGGGTTTTTCCAAAAAAATGAGAAGCACAGGAAGTCGTGTTCTGTTTCATTAGAGCGATGTTGCGTCCTTACTGATTGCCCCACCCCTGCAGTGACGCAGGATGGGGCTTGGGTGGCCTTATTGGTCCCTGGTCAGGGTGGGCAGGAACGAGCGCGTTCTGGCAACACTTGCGCCATCCTCACTTAACTCAGTTTGAGCCCCGACCGGCGATCCCTGCCAACCCACCCATTTTCAGGCTAGCTGGTTGCTTTTGGGCCAGGTAGGAATTTTTTGCATCTGGCATGATTGGCCTGCTTGCTGGATTTTTTTTACCTAGCCTAGCCTGCAACATGTTGGTGGTTAATTAATTAATACTGTTGGAAACTTCGTTAGTGTTGCAGGAAGCGTGGGGGGGGTAGGAAGATAACGTGTTGTGTTTCTATTGGCGTCCATCTGAGGCAGCACAGGCAGGGAATAACCAAGGCCGCTCATAAGTTGCTTACCCGGCTCGGTGAGGCAGGTGGGCTTACCCCTGGCCAGACTTAGCAAGGGCTATCCTTGGGCTTTGCCAGGGTGAGCTGGCGCAGACACGCAGTCTCAACCCTTCTGGTTGGTGATGATGGACTCAAGCTTGTCTATGACAGGCTGGGGGTCTGGAGTCAGGTGTCATGCCCGTTGATCATCCATATCACCCAGGGAGGCAGACAGCGTTTCCCCTTAGGCCCCGCATGCTAGTTAAAAAGGTTTCTACTCAGCTGCAAGTTACGTTATTAAAAGTTTAATGAAGTGGCTCTTAACTCCAAGCCTCGTCTCGCATGCTTATTTGGGGAGTGCGGGGTAATCACTATTTTTCCCCATTTCTAATTATAGTTGCAATGTATTATATGGTTTTAAATTTAGTCTTGCTTTTTCAAACAAAGAAACATGGTAAATATAAATACATTAATATCTGAAACCACACTATTTTCTCATTAGTGTGACAAAACACTTTCCACTTTAGAGCAGCCGTTTACTATATATTGCTAGATAGTGCTTAAGTAAATGCTAGAATGTGGTGTGAGAGAAAGTGGGGGGAAGGGCTTTTCAGAATTGAGTGCCTTCAACTTTACCTGGCACATCACAGCATGATAAAATGCTTCTTTCTTCTGCTGTCTTGTTTTGGACAACAGTCTGCTTTGATTAGTTGGACAGTGTTCAGAAACATGTTCCATGTCTCAAAAAAGTCCCACAGGGATCAATTAGATAGTCGTAGTGCTTAGCAAAGCATCTATGTAGATGTGTGCACAAGATAAAACATATTTTAAAGTAGATGTTTCTGTCTTTGTGCATGTGCACATGCCTATATACCCAAAGTATTTTGTTAGTTTCATGTTCCCCGAATAAGAGTCTTTTCAGAGTGCAAATGCACAACCATTTCCTTTTAGTGCTTAAATTGGAGTTTGCTATTGAGCATATCTCCAGACAAGCAATGTGTTCTTGGTTCTAAAGTGAAAACTGTTGTACCACAGTATAAGTGCTTGAGATCTATGCAGCGATAAAGCCCTGCTTGAAAGATCTATGAGCCCAATCCCCTCCCTCCTGCACTGATGCAGCCATGCCCTAAACTGTATATGGTGATTTCTTTAGAGTTTTATATTTCTGGCCAACTCACCTGTTCTACAACTGACTGTTGCCATATATGGTGATGTGGGCTTATGTATAGGAGAAGAGAATCATGCATGAGAAGAGCAGGAGACAGCATGACTAATACTGTGCTGAAATCATTACTATAAGAGCAATATGAATGCACCCCCCGCCCCCACCAACAAATCTTAAGGTACTGCTTTTTGTGCATCCAGGAACTGGCCTCTGAACCCTGTTGAGAACCTTTCTTACCAGAGATCTAAAATGGCTTTTCTAGGGGCTAGAAATTATCCTCTGGAAATCCAATGCAACTCAGGTAGAAAAGTATACACTGCAAATGCTGTGCGAGGAAGCATTTGGGGGTGGGGGTCAGCTGAGCAGAAAAAGGACGAATGTGTTAAGCTTCTGTTTCCTGCCATATCATTATTCTCAAAGGCTGCTCTTCATTTTCATAAAATGCTTTGGGGTTTCATTACCTTGGTAGTCTGCTTGTAATAAGTAGCTTGTATTGCTCTTCCAGAAACTCAAGACCACTCAAAAAGCTAGCAGCACATCGATAAGGAAGGAAAAAAATGTTTAGAATGCTACTTGAAGCCTGTGCTTGCAATTGAGGGTTCTGCATATGGAGAATAACCTTCTGAGCAGATTGTGCTGCTGCTGCCACAAAATGGCAAAACTATTTCTGGACAACATTCCAAAGCCAGCCAACTCTGCACCTTGGGAAGTACATTTACATATGCATACCCACTCAGTCACTATCTTTCTGTTCTTTGCATGCAAATAGGAGTTCCAGAGGACCCTGCAATCCTGAGAGGGTAAGAAGAAATGTCCTGGTTTCCTTGGCACTTGCATTAGGGCCTTTGTGTCTATCTAGTTGGGCAATATTAGGGGTACAAGACAGGGCAAAACTAATATTTTTAGACTCTATAATATGTCATAGAGTGTATTACAATAATGGTTTAAAAATTTCACCATATCAGTGTACATGAGAAAATGCAGTGCGTGAGACTTATTTTGTACTTTGTCCATCTTTTGGAAGATGTTTTTTTCACTTAGGAAATGGGCACATGAAATTTTCCGAGCAGCACATGCAGGATATTGAGTGTGTGCCTGTTAGAGCGCAATCTTAACCAACTTCCTAGCACTGACATAGCTGTGCCAATGGGGCACGTGCAGCATTCTGCAGTTGGGGGAGGGGGCCGTCACAGAGGCCTCCCCAAGGTAAGGGAATGTTCGTTTATTAACAATGTCTCTAATAATCATGAAGATTTCTTCGGTCAGAAGCTAAGCCCTCCCCTTGTCATCCTTGTGTGGCTTGTGGAGGGGGTACTAAAAATGCCATAGGGGTGGAGCTTAGAGCTCCATGCATTGTCTATAAGGACTGAACAGGCAGAACAAAAGAAATGCAATTATTTCTAGGATAACAGTGTCCTTTTATCGGGCTTTGATTGGTCCCAAAGGATTCAATTACAGCTTGTTTACATGATACCAAGGGAACAATGTTATTTTTCAACTTAATTTCTCCACCCACAGGACAAGGATGGTAGTGTTATTTTGGGGAACCTGCTTTTTCCCTCACTGAAGAAACAGGTTTATTGAAATGGAAACAGTGGTGAGCTCTGGAAGCTGTAAAGAACAAGGAAACATTGTGAATGTCCAGAAAGCAATTATTTTTATGAGAGAGGAGTCCAGGTCATGTCTTACTTTCCTTATGGTGAAGAATGAAATATGGATTGCGTGCCATCCAATTGGACATCCCTGTGTAAAAGGTGTGCTAAGTTTATGGCGGTGTGTGTGTGTGAGGAAAACTTATCAGATTGAGGCTTTCTTCATTGGAAAGCAGTGGGTGGGGTCAAGTAGGATGGTAGAAGTTAATAAATTATAAACTGAATGGGGAAAGTGAATGCTTATTATTAAGGGAACTTATATATAGCTTTTCAACAAAAAGTTCATAAAGCTGTTTACAGGGGAAATCACAGTCGAAAATGATGCAAAAGAAACTCCAGCAAACAGTCCCTGGTACTGCGATGGGGTGAATAAGGACAGTTAACTCACCTGCTAAATAAAAGCATCACTTGCAAAAGTGCCTCTTTGCACAATTAGCAAGGGTTAGCTGGGAATAGATTCAAAATAATTGAAAGGACACATGTCTTCGTACAGTGCATTATATCCAGAAAGCAGTGCCTCAAAGTGCAACAGTGGCTGCCTCTTTGTTGGATGATAGAAAAATATGGAGGCTAGAGCTACTCTATTGCTTTAAAGATTCTTTTCCCAGAACAAAAGGTTTTGGTGCCTTGCTTTGGACAGGCTGCCAAAGTGGGCAGGGGTTGCTAGAGGCAGGATATGCTCCACAGCTCTTACTGCAGACTGTCCAGAAGAAGAGAGACATCAAATGTGTCAAATTAGGTTTTATTTGTGTATGTTTTGCATTTGTACTTTTAACACTGTGTGCCACAGAAATTGTTTGTTGAATTTTTAATATTTCTTATATCATTCAGAGTCAATGACTGCAATGGTAATCTTAGAGGCATTTTTGAAATCCTCGCACCAAATTTAATAAGCATTGAAACATTCAGAAACACAAAATTGTTCAAATTCGTTTGCACAGTGTCATGTATCTTGTGGGTCATTTTCACCTAAAGGTAAAGGTTTCCCCGTGACTGAATGGTCTAGACATGACTTGACTGTAGGGGGCGGTACTCATCTCCATTTCTAAGCTGAAGAGCCAGCATTTGTCCAAGGACAAGTTTTTATGATCATGTGGCCAGTTTGACTATACGCCAAGGTGCATGCAATGCCATTACCTTTCCACCAAAGTAGTACCTATTTGTCTACTTGCATTTTTTACATGCTTTTGAACTGCTAGGTTGGCAGGAGCTGGGATAAGCAACGGGAGCTCACTCCATCGCACAGTCTTGAACTGCCAAACTTTCAGTCAGCAAGCTTGCAGCTCAGCAGTTTAACCCCATTACTGGTCCCTACTGTTTTCACCTACCTGGGCATAAACCCCTTTGAACATACTGGGACTTAGTTCTACTTAAACATGCAGAGGTTTACACTGTAATTTTCATGTCATTAGATCAATGTGTCACCCATCAAGGAGTTGTATGCAAGTACAACAATTTAAGCCTGACTTAAATTACAGCAAGAGTTGATCTGAGGTGGAATCATAAGCAGAAACCCTGTAATTCCTATGCCCTCTGATAGTATTGCAGAGTCCCTTGTAACCCTTTCAGAATTATATGGGGTTGGAGTGTATTAAAAGGAGATTTATTTATTTATTTATTGAATTTTTACCCCGCCTTTCCGCCCGAAGGCGTTCAAGGCGGCATTACAAAAACAAAATAAAACATCATAGTTAAAAACAGCAATTAAAAACAATATAAAATACAATATAAAAAGTATAAACAGTCCTCCCACGGGTCATAAAAGTACAGAATATCAAAAAATACAATACAAAGACCAGCCAGCCTGTTAGCAACTAAAAGCCTGCTGAAAAAAAAAGGTCTTCAGCCCCCGCCGAAATACCGCCAAAGAGGGAGCAGTTCTTAGCTCTAAGGGGAGGGTATTCCAAAGTTGGGGTGCCACCACCGAGAAGACCCTCTTCCTGGCCGCCACCCCTCTCACCTCTCCTGGTGGCGGCACAGTCAAAAGAGCCCCCCCAGATGACCTCAGAGCACGGGTAGGATTATATGGGAGGAGGCGGTCCCTCAAATACCCTGGGCCCGAGCCGTATAGGGCTTTAAAGGTCAAAACCAGCACTTTGAATTTGGCCCGGAACAGAACCGGCAGCCAGTGTAGTCGCCGAAGCAACGGCCCGACAGAGGCAAACCGACGTGCCCCAGCAACCACCCGAGCAGCCGCGTTCTGTACTAGTTGTAATTTCCGGACCGTCTTCAAAGGCAGCCCCACGTAGAGCGCATTGCAATAGTCTAATCTTGATGTCACTAGGGCATGGGTCACTGTGGCCAGGTCCGTACAGCTCAGGTACGGTCGCAGCTGGCGGATCAGCCGAAGCTGAGCAAAGGCTCCCCTGGCCACCGCCGACACCTGAGACTCCAGGTGCAGCTGTGAATCCAGGAGAACCCCCAAGCTGCGAACCTGCTCCTTCAGAGGGAGTGCGACCCCATTCAGAGCAGGGCGATAGTCCAATACCCGAGCTGTGGATTTCCGGACCAAGAGCACCTCTGTCTTATCCGGATTTAATTTCAGCTTGTTTGCCCACATCCAGCCCCCAACTGCCTCCAGACAATGATTCAGGACCTCAACTGCCTCCTCAGAATCAGGGGGAAAGGAGAGATAAAGTTGGGTGTCATCAGCATATTGATGGCACCCCACTCCAAACCCCCGGATGACCTCTCCCAGCGGCTTCATGTAGATGTTAAATAGCATGGGGGACAAGATAGACCCTTGTGGCACCCCAAACTTAAGAGGTCGGGGTGCCGAACAAGCGTTCCCCAGCACCACCTTCTGGGATCTGTCAGTCAGGAAGGAGCGGAACCACTGTAAAACAGTGCCTCCAAGCCCCAACCCAGCCAGCCGACCCAGAAGGACACCATGGTCGATGGTGTCGAAGGCCGCTGAGAGGTCCAGCAGGACTAACAGGGACGCACTCCCCCTGTCCATTCCTCGGCGTAGGTCATCCACCAAGGCGACCAAGGCAGTCTCCGTCCCAAACCCCGGCCTGAAGCCAGATTGGAATGGGTCCAGATAATCCGTTTCCCCCAGTACCCTTTGGAGCTGGGAAGCCACCACCCGCTCAATCACCTTGCCCAGAAATGGGATATTCGAGACTGGCCGAAAGTTGTTTACATTAGTGGGATCCAGGGAGGGTTTCTTCAGGAGGGGGCGAACTATTGCCTGCTTCAAGGCAGGCGGCAGCACCCCCTCCCTCAGAGATGAATTCACCACCCTCCCCGTCCATTCGGCCAGTCCTTCCTGGGCAGCTCTAATTAGCCATGCTGGGCAAGGATCGAGCGGGCAAGCAGCAGGTCTCACACTCCAGAGAATCCTGTCCACATCCTCAGGTTCTACAAGCTGAAAAGAATCCCAAATCGTAGGACAGACAGGTTCCCCAGGGACATCACTAGAAATGCCCACAGCGGCGTCCAAGTCATGCCGAATCTGATCGACTTTCACTGCAAAGTGTTTTGCGAACTCGTCACAGCGAGCCTCTGTGTGATCCTCCCCTCCAGTAGGGGGGGGGCAGATGTAGAAGGTTACGGACCACACGAAAAAGCTCAGCTGGACGGTTCTCTGCAGATGCGATGGTGGCAGAGAAGTGTGCCCTCTTAGCTGCCACCACCGCTTTAGAATACGATCTTAACTGGGCCCTAGCCCGGGTATGGTCAGCTTCAGCACGAGTCTTTCGCCACTGACGCTCTAGACGCCTTCCCTGCCGCTTCATCATTCGCAGCTCCTCAGAGAACCAAGGAGCCGCTCTGATTCTGCGGCTGGGGAGGGGACGCTCGGGAGCGATCTCATCCAGGGCCCTGGCCATCTCCGTATTCCAGAGGTCGACCAGGGCGCCGGGTGGGTCTCCGACTCTGGCAACAGGAAAATCCCCCAGAGCCCTCAGGAATCCATTCGGATCCATCAGCCTCCGAGGGCGGATCATAGAATGAGATCCCCCGCCATTGCAGAGGTAAGAGGCTGCAACAAGCCTAAATCCCACCAGAAAGTGATCTGTCCATGACAAAGGAGTGATCTTAATCTCCTCCACCTCCAGATCCCCATCAGCCTGCCCAGCAGTAAACACCAGGTCCAGCGTGTGTCCTGCATCATGAGTTGGGGCAGATATTCTTTGAGACAGACCCATGGTTGCCATGGAGGCCATGAAATCCTGAGCTGCAGCTGTTCCAGGGGCCTCGGCGTGGACATTGAAGTCCCCCAACACCAAAAGGCGGGGGGACTCCAACACCACGCTCGAGATCAACTCCGTCAGCTCAGGCAAGATGAGGAGTTGATGTGGCGAGGAAACCTACAACACTACATTACATGTGAGTAAGCACCATTGGAATGGTACTTATTTCTGAGTAATCACAAATGCTTTCAACTGAGGGCGCAATCTTAACCTGGAGTTAAGCCAGCACAGTTAGGTCAGCAAAGTTTGGCTGGCACAAGGGCCACTGTAAAGTGTGTTTGGACCACTCGGAGTCAAGAAGATGGCGCACGTCTGTGTGTTGGAGTCTCTGACTCCAAGAGTGATCCAAACATACTTTGCAGCGTCCCTTGTGTCGGCCAAACTTAGCTGGCCTAACTGTGCCGACCTAACACCAGGTTAGGATTGTGCTCTCAGTGTAGGACAAGTGTGTTAATGAAATTGGTAATAGCCCACTTTGACGACTTTCTCACATCCTTGTAATTGTAGTTCAGTCTCAATATTGAACTCTGCTAGATCAATGAAGCTGGATGATACCTCCTCTTATTGCCTTCACATCCTTTCTCATTTTCTTTCATGCCGTCTTTGGCATCATTCCCCACTGCAATCTCTCTCGCACGCACACACGCAAAATAATAGCATGATATTTGCCTGCTTACCCTGCTACTACTCCCATTCCTTTTCTCTATGTTTCTAGACCAGCACTCACCAGACTCCAGCCCATGGGCCAGATCTGGCATAATGCTGAATCCCTCTCCACCATGAGCAGAGCTTACCATTCTGCTGTGTTGCTTACAAGACACTCTAATCTCTGTGCAGCCGCGTCTGCCTGGAAATCCAGGCACAAAGCCTTTCTGAGACAGTGGCCTACAGACATGGCTGCTCAGAGTGTTAGCCTGTAGAGTATGGGTGGGCTGCTTGTGATCTGTGTGGCCAAACAGTAAGCACTGGTCTGAACCAGGACCACATCTTCGGCACACAGTGGTCATGAGTTTGGTGACCATTGTTCTAGACCATGAGCCCCCTAGGACAGAGATATGCCCTCTCATTCATGGATGGGGACTTGCCTTGACTCAGCTCGAGTCTCGCTAAGCTGTTTTGAATGGCTCAAATTGACTCAAGTCGTGGACAACACTGACCTCGAGTCATGGGTGTCACTGACTTAGGGCCAGTGACGCGAAAAAAGAGTCTGGTCTCAAAATGACTCAAATCCCTATCTCGGGTCCCTAGTATATGTGCTCTTGCGTCCATTTTTGTTTTTTTGCTGCTTCCACATCATGTCGAAAGACCTTGTGGGCAGTCTGGAAACTGGCATTCAGAAGGATGGCAGCACTAGATGTGGTGGGAGGGTAGTTTGGTTCCAGGAGACGGGCTGGGGGTTGAGGGGGAGGAGGACGTTTGTTCAAGGAGGTCCTTGTGATGCCACTCATTTCTCAAAATAAATCATTAGTCAAGACTCAAAATGTTTCTTGAGTCATGACAGCCACATTCTATGACTTGAGTCGAGTTGCAGATTGCTGGCTTGTGACTTGACTCATGTGTTGAGCTTACTGACTTGAGGACCATCTATCAAAGTATGTTGATGGTGAATGCATAATATTGTTGATTTATTTTGCTATATAAACCACTTGTTGAACTTTTTTGTTGAAAGCAGTACATGAATATTCTTAAAAATAAAAAAAAAACATAGCAGTAGAGTTAGTGGGGAGAAACTTGGAACCTTCTGCTTGCAAAATGCATGCCCTGGCAGCACAAAGCTGCTGCCCGTTCCCTACCTTGTGGTGAGAATGGACATGGAGGGCTCAGTTCTTTCTTGGTCTCTATTTATGTGGTTTTGTTGTATTGGGAAATCCAAATGTTTATATGTGCATGTGTCATTGTCAATGGAACTATGATAGTGCTATGAGTCATTTTGCATTTCCAACAGAAAATTTTTGTAGGAACCTCAAACTTTATATATAAAAGCACCAATATAGCACAATAAGGAAATGTAATAATGTCAATAAAATCATGATAAAAACAGCACTAAAATGCTCGGCTCAACTTTTAGTGTCATAAGCAGAAGATAGAAACCACAATAGTACTAGAGCCGAGCAACTTGTAGCATCAGGAATGCATTTAGTAAACAGAGATTGTTTTACCAAGGAAGTTTTGTAGCAAGCAAAAGAAGAGTAGCAGAGGTGGAGAGTTATCAATTAGATGTTCAAAGAAACCACTCCTTACCACAGCTATGAGATACTGATTGTGCAATTCGAACCACCCCATTATTTTGCAATATCCCAAGGGAAAAAAATTACATCAACCATGGGAAACAATATCTGATAGTTCACAGGACAAGTAGAAAACCTGAAGATGACATAGGAGAGAAATAGCCTTCTTACACCATAATCCTAAGAAGTCCCACTGGTTTCAATAGAGCGTACTCCAAGGAAACAGTACATATAGAATTGTAGCCTTAATCCTAGTAGGCTCATATTTGACTCAAATTGAAGAGCCTGCTGTTCTGCCTTACATAAGAGACAATTGGAGAGGCTACTAATAGCTACTTCAGAACTCATTTGCTATTCACAAGCAGCTCTGCCTTCTGAATTCTAAACCCTTTTTCAAAGGGGCTTTCTCTTCTGTTCTTCTCAATAGGCATGCATTGTGAGTACAGCATTTAGTGTGAGTACAGCATTTCTCCATAACAGAAGAGGGTGAGACACTGCACTTCCACATATAGTGCAGTCCTATGGGTGTTTATTCAGAGGTAAGTCCCACTGTGTTAAATGAGACTTACTTCAGGATACCTGTACATAGGATTGCACTGTTAGACTGCAGCCTTGTGCATGCTAACTTTGTTAAACCCCATTCAACACCAGGGCCACCCCAAGCCATCCTGATACCTGAGGGGGCATGTCAAATGCTGCCCCCCTTACCCAATGATGTTTCGGTCTCTGTTCCTCCCACTCGCCAATGTTCTAGCTCAGCACATTCCTCCCCTGTTTCCTCTTCCTTTCTGACGCTCTTTTCTGTTTCCAGTCCAGGCAGTGAAAGGAGATGGAGGAACTGTGGAGGTCAATATGCAGAGCAGGACACTCCCTAGCAATCTGCTCCCTGGGACAACCACTTTGGTTGGCCTCATGGATGGGTAGGCCCTGTACGATACAGGGGGATGTATTTCTAAGCATGCATAAGATTCAACTGGTCATGTCGTTCTGCGTGGTCAACTGCAGCATGGCCCACATGCATCTTCGAAAGCCCCCTTTCAATATCTCATATGCACTTAATAAAGGTACTGTACACTGCTGTTCACTTTTTAAAATGTGGTAAGTTTTTGTATTCTGGAACAGAAGAAAGGGAGCATGTACCCTTCCAATAATGCAACCAGTTTCCTTTTAAAAGAAGGGAGAGATTGTATATCCCAGGAGTGCTCCTCTACAGGAAAAGAGGATCTTCAGCATTCCAAAGACATAGAAAAATTCTTTCCTAAAGTCATATAAGTAATGATGAGTCATGAGTGATTCTCACAATTCCTGATGTCGCAATCTCTAGTAGGGCTTGTCACACTCCATTGTTACCACATTTCACACAATAACAATCTTGTGAGAAATCTTTGAAATTAAAAAAACAAAAACTTGGAGGGAATATATGAAGGCTGTGGGGGAAAAAATCAAGGATTTGTATTTTATTGTGACTTACATGTTCTATTTGGAAACTATCTAAAATTGCCTAACAGGTCATTGTGGTGATAGTGGACAGGGCTAAGGGTGAGTACAGGACAAATGTTATTGGGAAAGAAAATCGCCTCAAATTTTTCTTCCATTCCAAGAAAACACAGTGTCTTTGCTTGTAAATGAAAATGCAACACATTCCTTGCCTGGAAATTTGTCGTCAAAATATTCATAAATTTTGGGTGTATTTTTTTGCATGACAATTTGGTGGGACCAATAGGTAGTGAATAACTGTTTTAAATAAATAATGAAATGGGTCACTCACAACATGGAAAATCCTTCCATTGGGCAGCTTTGCCTGAAAACGCACAGGTGCTTGCGAGTCCACATTAGAAATAAGTTAGCAAAGCAGTTAATCAGGCTAGTTCACAATTAACCTTTTGCTTTTTTTATTAACCTAGTTCTCCTGTGGTGTGTAAATAAAGCATATAAGCATATTTTATTTTTTTGGCTTGAATCTACTCTCCCAGGCCTAGCCCTTTCCCTTCTCTTCCGTATCTTCCAGTTATGGCTGTTGTGCATGTAATTTATGTCCTAAATGAACGTTCACAGGCTAATCTATACTGTATAGGTTATACAGGTTTAGGGACAAAACATATGTTCACCATCTGCAAGAAAAATGAGCATTTTGTATATACACGAGTCTAGAAATACACCATCAAATACAGCAGTGTGTATGCACAAATATGAATTTTACTTTCGCCTGTGTTTATGCCACAAAATAACGTGTATCAATTTGAAATGCAGTTAAAATATAAAATAGCTCTTGGTTTAATACAGTTCCAAAATACTACTTTTACTGGGTGGAGACTGAATAAATTATATAATTGTTGGCTTACAACAACTCTAGGAGCACAGGACCTGCTCCTATGTCTTCTGTTGCCAACAGATAACTTTTCAGTAGGTAGAATTAAATTAAGTGCTAGTATTAGCAGAGAACAACAGCACTGAAGCAACCTAAAAGCAAAATGCTGTAGTTTTCTCAGCTGTTTTCTCTCTTCCCAAATGCTGTGCAATATTTTTCAGCCATGCCATGCCTAAATACATCTGTCTGCAATCCAGTGAAGCAAGGTGTGTGTGACTTAATCGCAACTGGAGTGGCTGCAGCTTTGTCTGGCTCACACACCTGGAGTTTCTGTCAGTGTTTTTAAACTGGTGACGCACGTGATGGTGTTGCAACATGCAAGTCTGTATTGCTGTTGCTGCAGAAAGCAAATTGCAGTTCTTCTCATGAATTACCTGCCAAATCCAAAACATCTACACATCCATGTTCCATTCACAAAGAACATTTTTCTCTACACAAGTGTGCTGGCAACCACATGGGTCATTACAGGCCCAGATAGTAATGGTTTCACTATTCACTTTTGTACTTTGTGCTTGGTAACCTGTTATGCGCATCTTATGCACAGTATAATATAATGTGAATCAAATAGATCTATTTCTTCAAGTTGTCATTCTGTCAACTTGACAACAGTCCCTTGACAACTGTTGTCAAGGAGAAAGGGCTATTTCTGATATTGCATGTTGTACTGACCACATACACGTGCAGTTTTTAAGCAGAAGTGTGTATTTAATGTTACTTATGAAGATGACATACATGCGTAAAAATGACACGTGACAATGAGAAATGGAAAAAAGAGGTGCTCTTCTTTGCACCTGTGAACTTACTTACAAATAATTTGTAAATTAAACTGGACTGCCACTTAATTAGGCTTAAATATTTATATCACACACACAAACACAGCAACTAAGTGATATCCCTGGGTGCTGGAAAGATGGACAAAATGGAAAAGATTCCCTACAGGCTGAAGCAGCTCTCTTCCTCTCTATTTCCCATGCAATGCAAACAGCGTAACTCCCACTCCCACCACTGTAAAAAGAGTGGGAAACAAATGACTCCTTCCTCTAAGGAGCCTCTGGTGCCTGCCCAGCTTGGCTATTTCTGCTCCTAAAGGTTGCTCTGTGCAGATACTTGAGTATGTTTTTATGTGCCTTTCTTCTTCAAGTCCTGCCCAGCGGCGCCAACTTGATCGCAACATTGGGGATGCTGTAGCCACGCCCACCACGCAGCCACGCCCATACAGCAGTAAAATAGCACCTTCAAATTAAATTACATAAATTGTCCGCCCTCAGTAGCTTGCCCTCTGTCACTCCCGCCATCTCTTGCTCATCCTCTGTCGCTCCCGCCATCTCTTCCTTGCCCTCTCACTCCCACTATCTCTCGCAAAGAAAACCAGTAAGCCCCAGGCCAGCCTCCTAGCCACAGCACACGAGCAGGACTGCTTTTTCAGTGCTGCGGGCCAGCTGCGCAGTCTTGTCTGTGTTCTCCCAACCCAATCATTCATCCAATCAGCATGCGACAAGTGGGACCTACAAGAAATGAAAACCAATCCAAGGCCCATATTAGCCTTGTGACCAATGAAAAGGAGCATCGGAATGCATGCCTTCCAGGACACTACAACAAACCAGTGAGGCCAAATGGAATTTGTGCAACCATGGGGGGGTGAGCTCTGTGGGGGTGCCAGACATTTGGGGTGTGCAGCACCCCCAAAAAATTAGTGTGGGTGCTGACAGCACCTCTGCACCCACTAAGTTGGTGCTACTGATCCTACCTTGTTTGGAAGCACTGGCATCCCCTGCCTTGTCCTTTGCCTTGGGATCGGGTGGAGCTGCCAGCATAGGATTTGGCTTAGTTGTACTGGTGTCCCTACACCATTGAGGCAGCAGTTAGGATTTGGCTGCCTGGCAATATCAGCAATTGGTACCTAAAAAGAAGACATTATTCATCTTTGGCTCCATTGTTCAGCAGATGGATTCTTTCTTATAATTCAGTTATTTGGAACATTTACGTGTAACTTCAAATTTATAAATTCAGCTCATGTAGCAGAAGCTACTTGCTAAACATTATGTGTGCTGACAGCAATCCCATGTCACTGAGTCTTTTGTGCTTTTTCCCCATAGGCTGTAGCTGATAATGCAGTGTCATTTTAATAGCTTAGCCTAAAGAATAAAGATGGAGAGATCAGAGTAAAGCAACATCACTTCTTTCATGCTAATGGAAAATAAGACAGCCAAAGTAATTCCTGATAGAACTATACTGATGTCACTGACGATGAGATTTCACCCATCACAGTGAAGTCGGTGTTGGTGAAGGTAGCATTGTAGCAGGAAACAATCAGGCATAATGTATATAATGTGCCATGACATCATTATATCTATTTATATTAAAGCCCTTTAATCACATTGTTCATTGTTACTTTCTGACAGCCCAATCCTAACCAGCCAGCGCAGTGAGGCTGCTTGGCCCATGCTGTATCCAGTTCTGGGAAGGAGCGGGTTGGAGATCTCGTCAGGGTGAGCAATTTGTCCCCTTAACCTGTGTAAATCCCCAGCCTGTGCAAAGGACTACTGGGATCTGTGCCAGCAACACTGCTGTCACAAGTATGAGCTGCTCCATGTCAGGCTTCCAGGCCCAGAAGGCGAATAGGATTTTGCATACACCAGCACCTCTGATCCAGTGGTGTCATCTAAATGATTTAATAACAGGTACTCACTTTTGATTGGCACGTGTCGGGACCCGCCCACCGGAAGTGACGTCATAAGCCAGAAGTGATGTCGTGGCAGGAAGTGACATGAAAAAAGCCCTTTTTGAGGCCTCAGATGATTTTAAACTGACTCAACAGTTGCAACAGTATTCCACAGCACCCCCAGAACATGTTAAGGAGGCCTGGCATCATGTTAAAACTCATTTTTCAGTGGCAAGGAAAGGAAAGGCTTTGCTCGCTGCCTGCCTGCCTGCCTGGCTCTGAGAACATGCAGGCAACTCAAACATGCAGGAAATTCAAACGTTGCAGGGGGCGGAGTCGACGAGTGGGCGGGCGAATGGGCGGGGCCAGCTGTAATCCTAGAAACCGGTACTCGTGTACCCCCGCGTACCCCCTGCATGACATCACTGCTCTGATCCTACCCCCTTCTGGGCCCAATCCACACCCACCCCTGCCCCCTAATACCCCAAACCTACCCTCTGCCACCTGGCAGGAGCTTACCTGCTCTGTCGGCTTGTTCCTTCAGGAGCCAGCATCAGCGGGGCAGCACAGGACTTCCGGCCGGCACTGCTTGATCTCCAAGTGTTGCATATGGAGTGCTTGTGACGTCTTATGCTTGTGCACAGGCACTGCACTAGCATACATGAAAAAGGATTGTGCCATGAATTCTACAGAGGCAATACCATGCCTCACCCAGGACTTTAAAATGCATTTGGGTTACTGTAAGCTCTGCTGGTGTGACCCTGCACTGTAACTGTTGTCAGAGTCATATAATACAACCATTTGTTCCACTAAATAAAAGAGGATGGCCTGTTCCGGTGCAAAGGCAGCCTTGTGAATATCTTAACATGTGTGAGGATTAACATGTGTGAGGAATACAACTCCATAAATATTTATCCTACTTCTAAAAAACCTTTTTGGTGATACAACAATTTGAGGAAATTCAGGCACATGAAACACAAGATAGGACTTTTCATTCTTTTTTAAAAGTGCTTTTTATTCAATTTTCAGAATTATCACATAGAAAAATGCAACCTATAACCAAAACTATGGAACCAGGATGCTTGAAGGAAGAAGCATAGATGAAAAGTAGTTGAATCATAAATGCAATGAAGTTTTATAGGAATCAATGATGGGAATCATTCAAAAGAGCTTCTGGTGTTTCATGCCTGGTCTTGTAGCTGTGATATGAGAGTTAATGGAGGACATAAAGGAATACCAGGTCATGTAAGCTAGTCTCATTTGCTTCGTCCTCCTGAATGATGTATTTTATGGGTCACTTTCTCTGTGAGGGCAATGTGCCAAGCTCTTTTGTGTTCCAGTTCTCAACAGAAAGCGTGGGGTTCAATTTTCAATGTAGCAAAATTACCAGTCTAGCTGCTATTAAGGGAAACAATAGGAAGTCTTTATGCAGTAAGTTAGAATAACTTCCCCTCAAAATAAACAAAACAGCCTGTTGGGAAGCAGGAGCGCCTAGTGTTAAAGAAATGTCTGTAACAGTGCACAAGTTCACACATAGTATACAGTATATGGTAATCAGTGCTGGGAACGAGTCTTGAAATTCGAGTCAAATCAATTCAGGAGTCTCCAGCCCCCCAAGGCTTGATTTGTGCATGAGTCACAGCGTGCGCCCATGGCAACTCAGTTCCTGATTACTTGAGTCTGTTTTTGACTCTAATTTTGGAGTTTTTTCAATTAACATCCAATTCACCGCAGGGAGGATTCAAACTTGCAATGTTCATTATTTAAGTCCAACATGCTAACTTTTACACCATGCTGGCTTTCTAACTTCTGATGCAAAGGAATTAATTCTTAAATTGGAGACTCTATTCCAATGTTGGGGGGTTGCTTTACTAAACAGGAAAAACAATCAAGCCTGTTTGTTTTTTTAAATTGTAGCTTACAGAAATTTCTTTGTACATGAAAACAAAGCATGGCTAGTCTCCTTGTCCTATCCATGGGTCAGGGCAGGAGAAGCCAGGAGAAGCCCAGAGGAACACCAGGAAGGGAGCAGAATGAAGAGCAAACATTGCAAAATTTCTTCTCTTTCCCTCCATCCTTAAATCTGTCTTCCTCCTCCCCAGCTGCCATGTCAATCAGGAGGCAGGCTGCCACTGTGTCTTAAAGCCTGCTACCACAAACAGTATTGTACAACTGCATACAATATTCCCCTGCTTCCTTTCTCTTCCCTCTTTCCCTCTGGCTATTCCAATACATAGAAGGGAGGAATGACACACAGTAACTTGTAAGATCTCTGCAAAAACTGTGGTGCAGTTCTGATTCTTTACCCCCTTTCAATCAAGTTCTAGGGCAATCAGTTTCCAGGGCAAGTTCCTCCTCACAAGCACCATTCTCCAAGTTTACCCACCCCCATTATATCCAAGGGTCATGGAACATTCCATTATTTTTGTCTGAAAACCAGCTCTGTGAGATCTGTGAGATTGCCTTATATTCCAAAGTAAAGAGGGGGCTGCTTTGCTAAATAGAAAGAACCAATCCATTATGTGGTGTCATCAAGTCTGGTATGTATGTGTTTAAAAATCGAAGCTTAATTTCCTGCCTCTTTACAAAGCTATAGCCCCACAATTTGGTGAGGTGTTCATTAGAGCCAGAATAGCTCAATTGGGTAAGCAGTAAAGCTAGCTGCTACGGCAAGAGTTAAAGATCTTGAGGTTGTTGGTTCAAAGAAAAAAAATTAAAAATTAAAAAGGGACTGGTTGCATCAGGCAAGAACCATGACGCAATGCAAAACTAATTTAAATGCATGGGGAATCCCGAGAAATCCCCTAAATAAATAAAAGACATGTCTTTGGGAAGCAAGCCACATGGAGCCCAGGAGCAAAATTCAGCTGCTGGAGTGCAGGAAAATCAACACGATCATTCTCACTGAACCGAGTTGCTTAAATGACACTGCATTTCTGTGTCAGTGGCCCGAGTCAGAGCAGATCACATGCAAGACTTGAGTCTCATGAGAGTCAGGGCAAAACATGAAAACTCAAGTTAAAATTCGAGTCATTTTTTTCCCCAACACTGGTAATAAGTCTTATTTGTGTTACATCCTCCCCTACAAAAATCATTCATAGGTTTTTGAATGAAATGTAACTTCTGAGGCTATGGGTACAATCTGTGGATTAGTTTAGGAGAATTTTCATGTATTTCTGCAGATACAGATTTAAAGAGCCTTTCTGCCAAATGCTCTTCTACAGTTGTTCAGAAATCTCTTCCCTCAACTCTTTTTCCCATGCCATTTCAAACCTTGGACAGGACTGCACAAGGAAGAAATTCAAGTGGCGCTAGGTTCAAATGGGGATCAGGGCCTAAAAGACTGCTCTCTAATTCATGAATGTGTGTGAAGTAAAGTGTGCAACTTGAAAAATCTGAAACCAATTCATCTGTGTCTCTCCTAACTTATCTTTAATTTGAGTGTTAGCAAGCAGTGTGTTGCAGAGAAATCAGTCCTGCAAATAGCACGAATCTCCATTCTTCCAATTTTAAATGGAAAATATTTTGTCTCTATAAAAAGTAAAGGATGTAATAAGAAAGGGGTATGGAAGAGGTTTTTTTTAGATTTCTTCTGCATTGAAAGTGTTGAATTGCATATTGAGTCACAACCCAAAGGAAGGAAGGAAGGAAGGAAGCAAGCAAGAGACTGGGGACTCACCCCGATCCTGATCCTTCCCAGGACCTGATCCGCCCACTTCTGCCCCCATCTGCTCCATTTTCCCTACCTCTTGTGTCTTCACAACAACCCTGTGTGGTAGCAGTTTGAGCAAAGCTGGCCTTAGGAGCTGAGAGGCAGGAGAGTGAGAAGAGGTTGTGCAGGATTATATATCTTTGGTCTTGATAAGGCAGTAGCATTATTGGATTGGATACAAGCCATCTCTTGCACAGGCTTGGAAAGGCTGCCACAACCCTCCTCCCCATGAGGCTTCACAATCCCATTAGGGTCATAACCCACATTGTTCTAGAGCCACAGAAATGTGTGGCTATAACCTGTGTTTACTAACGATAACCTGCGTCTACTGAAAAACTAAAATGAAACAGACTTCGAAACAAGGAAACCACAAAACCACCCTGATTTACAGGTTTGTATAACATGGCTCTACACACCCTTGGGATTTCCCCCTTTTGTGCATATTTAAAGCGGAGCGATTGCCAGTTCAAGCAAGTATGCTTGCAAACTTATTAAGAAAGTTTGAAATAAAACAATAATTTAGGCAAAATCATCATTTTCAAGGTCACAGTGTGACCAAAACGAGAGGAACACAAGAAGAGCCCTGCTGGATCAGGCCCATCTAGTCCAGCTTCCTGTATCTCACAGTGGCCCACCAGGTGCCTCAGGGAGCACACAGGACAACAAGACGCCTCCTTCCTGTTGCCACTCCCTTGCATCTGGCACTTGGAAATACCCTACTTCGAAAATCAGGAGGTTGTATATACCCACATGATGTCTCCTAGCTAGTGAAGTTGAATATGGATTGTTTATTGGGTTAGCTGAAAGACAGATGGAAGTCTCTGCCACTGAACTGAATACATAGGGCCGAATTAGCACTCTCTCAAGATGGAAGTTACCCTATTCGTGATCTACCTGTTTACATTCCTAATTCAGATGTTGTTAAGCTAGATAAAGAGCTGTTTACGTAACACTATTTGGCATTAAACTGCCCTGCATTTCCTCTGTTGACAGATGCCACTGGAGGAAGATGGCTTTATCACAGTTGTCATTTTGCCATAGCCAAATCTCATAGAGCATTTCTGCTTTCCCACATGCTTTGGTGACAGGACTGTCTTTCATCCCAAGCTCCAGCATAGGCCCGCCTTGAATCCTACTATCTTACATTGTTGGTTGGGTAGCAGATGCTGAGATCCAGCACTTGACAAGGTCAGATATAAAACTTCCCATGGTGACTGCTGCCTGGCTGACATAGGAGGCCTTGAGTTTCCAATGTAGGTTTTGCACTTTCATGCATGCTAGGCTAAACTGATACTATGGCACAAGCCTCAATTTGAGGATTGAAGGGCTCCAATCCTGTGGAGGTAATGGACTCCGATAATTAAAACTTTAGGTCAACTATTGGGTCAAAATGGGGACTTTTTGACATTTGTCATTTGGGGCCCTAAAAGCCATACAGCAATTTCCTGTTGCAATGCAATGCAACTTGTGCAACTTTTACATCTAACAAACATCTTCGGGCTGCATGCTTGTGCTGCTTCAGAGATCTCCTATCATTGTCTTACTGGTCTAATGCAAAAGATATGGTTTCGAGACTAATACGGTTTCTATACTAATGACTCTGAGGTTAAATGTTAGGCAAGGGGTAGATGTTTCTTACTTAAGAGGTGCCTGAAATGAGGAATTAGCATGCTGAATCCAACCAAAACAATGGAAGATGACCTGGGCAATGATCAGGCATTCTTCAGTTGACTTGAATATGTGAGTCATGATTCATTCAGCAACACCTAATGTGAGCTTACTGTACTCCAGGTAGGCACCATGAGACATGAGGTCTCATGTTGATGGTGAAGGGTATGAGCCTTCAGCATTTGGAGGTGCCTAGTCATAACCTCTTTTTGAGAGGAAGTTTGAGTTGTAATTAATGTGGTCTTGGATAAAGCATTCATCTGTAGACATGTATGTGATGCTGAATTATATACTTACTGTCTGGAATCATTCTCCAAACGGCCATGAATTATAGATGTTGAAAGCTTTTCATTTAGCAAAATGAATAGCCCTACAGAATTGAAAAGACAAATCCAGCTTGCTACTCAACAATAGTTCATAAACCTTCTCAATTTGAAGACATTTGAGCAGACTTTTGTCACAATCCTACAGTATCTGGCCTCTGCACCAGCCCAGTGTGTGCTCAGCCAGCATACACTGTCACAAACGTGCCATCACAAGTGTTCTGTAAACATGCCGACAAATGTCCCCTTACTCCGAGGAGACTTTCTGCCTGCTAAATCCTCCCCCCCCCGCCCCCAGAATGCAGTGTAGCGCATGCCAGCGCTATTGCTTTGGCGCTAGGGAATTTAGGTAGGCTTGGCTGTCCGTTTCAATGGGAACAGCAAGATGACAAGGCATCTGAGACTCCTGTTTGAAATGGTACCCAGCCTGGAACATACAAAGAAGAGCCATTATCACTCTGGATGGATGTTCCGAGGTTTTTCTCCTCCCTCCTTCCGTCCTTGTGATGTTTATTTTGTTGTTGTATATTGTATGTTATGTAACAAAGAAAAGAAACACTTTAAAAAAAATACATTTGGGAACAGACAAGAAGAACAATTTATTCATTGTCATCATTCCAGTAAGATAATCAATTATATATTCCCAAATCGATGGTGTTACTATGGGGCAGTTACATCTGTATCATTGTGTAGGGAGCAGGTACACCAGCCACTTCCTGAGCAATGAGTTCGCAAAGAGTCATGTGCATTGTTTCTACTGAAGAAACAGTAGAAAAATTTCCTGATGGAGGAAAGAACCCGCCAGTACCAGTTAAATCAAAACCAAACTACTTCCTTGCCAGTATCTGTCCGAAGAAGTAGTTACTGTTGCCTAAGAGACTAGCTTTAAAAAAAAAACCCAAATGACAAAGCATACAAACCCTTCAGGACATTAGTTTATCTCTTCAGCAGTGAAAACTATGGCAGTAGAAACATAAGCAAAATTCCATCTGCAAACCTGGCTAGGGTCTTCTACTGTGTACGTGTCACTCCTTCAGATTATGGCCTTATTACTAAGCGTGTTGTGCACAAGTCTTGAGGGAGCATGTGGTGACTTGCCCCCTAAAATTCCTGAGTAATTTTGACTTGAGTCATGAGTCTTTTGTGAAGCAGGTGGTACACGTCAGGTACCAGTGAACCTCGGTTCCTTCAGAGATGGAGTCCACTTCTGCCTCCCAATCCCTGCCTCCCGACTGGAAGTGCCAACTTCTGAATAGCCCCACAAGGTCTTTCACCAGGAAAAAAAAGTTAAGAAACTCACGGAGACTCAAGTTTTTCAGCTTCATTTTTGAGACACGCCCATGGCCTTGCTGTGCAGGACTTGATATCACGTGCAGATCCGAGGGGACCGCACAGCCTGAATCGGGGCTGCATGGCCTCCCAAACTGGCTTAGGAGGTGGCTGTATGGCCGCTTCCCAAGACTGCCCTCTCCCCACCTTCTTCCACCCACAATCTCCCTCCCACCGCCAATCGCGCTTCTGCCTCTGCACGGAGCCTCCCTCATGTCGGCTGGCTTCAGCCGATGCAGGAGAGGCTCAGCACAGACACAACAGGACCGGCGCTGCCTGCAGCACCAGTCCTGTTGCTTAAGCACTGATGTGGAGGGTCAATCGGCGCCCCTGTGTTGGGGCTCCGCCCCTTGCATCGACGCTATGACGTAGCGTCGACACAAGGGGCGCAATAGATTGCACTGTCAGAGTCAGCCAAAAACATGTGTTTTTGCAACTCTGACTCGAGTTCCCATCCCTGCAAAATATTAAAAACCATTGCCATGATTTGGATCTGTTTCATCTTCCACCATGTACTATTTTTTAAGTAAATAGTTAAATTTCATTATGCATTTTAGGTCACATCTGTCTTAGTTGTAAATACCTAAACGCTCAAGCTGCTCAAATAAAAAAGTCTTAGATTTCAGTAGGACACATTCAAACAGCACTCCCACCCATCCAGTTGTAATATTATCTCTTTGTCAGATGCAGTCCTGTAGACTACACAGTGATAAAGGTAAAGGTTTCCCCACGACCGAATGGTCTAGTCGTGACCGACTGTAGGGGGCGATGCTCATCTCCGTTTCCAAGCCTGTAGAGCCGGCGTTTTTGTCCGATCATGTGGCCAGCATGACTCTACGCCGTAGCGCACGGAACACCGTTACCTTCCCACCGAAGTGGTCCCTATTTATCTACTTGCATTTTAGACACAGTGATAAAAAAAAATGTGTTAAAAAAGAAAAAGAAAAGAAAAGCTCTGCTGGATCAGGTCAAAGGCCCACCTAGTTCAGCATCCTGTTTCCCAGAGTGGCCCACCAGCTGCTTCTGGGCAATTCCACAAGCAAGAGGGAAAGATATCTTCTCTCCTACCATATCTTACTTACTCCCCTGCAATGGATTCTTCTTTTTTTTTTTAACACAGTGATAAGCATGTGTTAAAAAAAAACAGTTGGAAGAAATATTGAGGTTTTTATCCATATGCATGCAAAACAACCCATATAAGCTTCATTGCCATTTCTTACCTTGGGCTCATCTCCTTTGGACTTGTAGTCACCCCAACATGAACCTGGTGCCAGGGGATGGGTAGAAGAAAGGAAAGCTGAGCTAAAGCAAAGCAACAGTGTATGTAGGGAAGAGCCAAAGAGCCTGGTGCCACTGGCCAACTTGAGCCACAAGAATTTTTTCTGTCAACTTGAAATATGGCAATTAACAAAGAGTAGAATATAAAAATGAAATTAGTGTTCAAGAGCATTTGTTCATATGCCTCAAGGCAAAATAATTCCTGCTCCATTCCTCCTCCCTCCCCACCCGCTTTCCAACCCAGAAACATCTGAGGGGGCCCTTCTGACTGTGCCGCCACCAGGAGAGGTGAGGGGGATGGCGGCCAGGAATAGGGCCTTCTCGGTGGTGGCCCCCCGACTCTGGAATACCCTCCCCTTAGAATTAAGAACTGCTCTCCCTCTTTGGCAATATTTCGGCGGAGGTTGAAGACTTTTTTTATTTAAACAAGTCTTTAATTGTTGACAGGGTGGCTGGCATTTTATATTGTATATTTTATATTCTTTTCTTTACATTGGATCCATGGGGCTTGCTGTTTAAAATTTTAACTGTTTTTAAATATTGTTTTTAACATTGTTTTTAATTGTAAACACTGATTTATTTTTTTTAATGTTGCAAGCCGCCTTGGGTGCCCATGGGGCAGAAAGGTGGGATAGAAATTAATTAATTAATTAATTAATTAATTAATTAAAAATATCCATTGCAGGGGAGTAAGTAAGATATGGTGGGAGAGAAGATATCTTTCCCTCTTGCTTGTGGAATTGCCCAGAAGCAGCTGGTGGGCCACTCTGGGAAACAGCATGCTGAACTAGGTGGGCCTTTGACCTGATCCAGCAGAGCTTTTCTTAAATTCTAAAAATAGAATCTTCATTGCTGCTATTAGAATTTCCTATTTTCAGTAGTATTTGGCAATGCTGGAAATAACTAGCAGACATCATCAAGTAAATTGCACACACCACTGTCATTTGGTCATATATGTTTTCCCTTTGGATTACAAGTGCTGAGCAAAATGATGACACACTTCAGGGAAATGATTACAATCTTTATGGCATGTTGAAATCATGCAACATGTCTGAAATAAAACTATGTGGATCTCTGCAAGAGTTGTTCTATGATTGCAAAAGCCCTTTCACTGAAGAGACCAAGCCAGTTCCACCACCTGAAAAAAGCACCTTCTTGCCAAACTGGCCCTGTGTCAATATTTGTCACAGCCTTTTCTTGTTTGAGAGACAACCTTTTCCTACTTAAATAGAGCTTTCATCAAAATGAGCATGGGAAATTTCTCCCTTAGCTATACCCAGACAAGATGTTGCATTTCTGCAGCACCATTCCTTCCTTCCTTCCTTCCTTCCTTCCTTCCTTCCTCCCATCAATCAATCAATCAATCAATCAATCAATCAATCAATCAATCAATC
>JAJKFI010000054.1:5415088-5435178 GCA_029204185.1 Lerista edwardsae | reverse complement strand
ATCAATCAATCAATCAATCAATCAATCAATCAATCAATCAATCAATCAATAGTATTTATCTACCACTTTTCAACACAAAGCGGTTTACAGGCAAATCTATATACATAAAATCGGGGTGTGTGTGTGTGTGTGTGTGTGTGTGTGTATGTTCTGCATAGGCTCCGCAAACGCCTGGAGCGACATGCACCAAACTCAGCATGCACATGCCTTGCGGCCTGGCAACAAACACTGTGGGGGTCAGGCCCCCCCCTAGCGCCCCCAGGGGTGGGGGTGCGCAGGGGGCCCCACGTGAAAACGGTCAAAAATGGCTGAGATCGGCGTCAAATCCATAGTTTCCGGGGTCGCCAAGATGAGTGGTGATGCTCCCGACGGCGTTGGAGTCCGGGTTCAGCCCCCCTCAGCATGGGGGGGAGGCGAGAAGGGGTGTGAAACAAAACATCCACCATGCCCTGCTGGAACGCCTGGAGCGATTGACACCAAACTTGGTATGCATAGTATGCCTTGCGGTCTGGCGACAAACACTGTAGGAGTCAGACCCCCCTAGCACCACTAGGGGTGGGGGTGTGCAGGGGGCACAACGTAAAAATGATCGAAAACAGCCGATATCAGCGTCGAATCCGTAGTTTCCAGGGTCGCCGAGACGGGCAGTGATGCTGACAACGCTGTTGGCATCTGTGTTCGGCCAGTCTCAGTGTGGGGGGCAAGAAGGGGTGCGAAACAAAACGTCCGCCATGCCCTGCTGGAACACCTGGAGCAATTGACACCAAACTTGGTATGCGTATGCCTTGCAGTCTGGTGACAAATACTGTGGGGGGTATGACATCCCTAGCACCCCTGGGGGTGGGGGTGCGAAGGGGGTGCCATGTAAAAATACTCAAAAACGGCCAACATTAGTGTTGAGTCCATAGTTTTCGGGGTCGACGAGACGAACGGTGACGCTCCCGATGCCGTTTGAGTCCGGGTTCACCCCCCCTCGACGTGGGGGGCGAGAAGGGGTGCAAAACAAAACGTCCACCATGGCCTGCTGGAACGCCTGGAGCGACGTACACCAAACTTGGTACACGTATGCCACTGTGGAGGTGCAACACTCCTAGCACCCGTAGGGGTGGGGGTGGAAAGGGGATGCCATGTAAAAATGATTGAAAACGGCCGAAATCGGCGTCGAATCCGTAGTTTCCGGGATCGCCGAGACGAATGGCGACGCTCCCAATGCCATTTGAGTCCACGTTCAGCCCCCATCAGCATGGGGGGTGATAAGGGGTGCAAAATAAAATGTCCGAAATGACCAACATTAGTGTCAAATCCATAGTTTTCGGGGTCGCTGAGCTGCTTGGTGACAGTCCCGATGACATTTGTTACCCGGGCAACGCCGGGTAACAAAAAGCTAGTAGTAATAATAAAATTAAATGGTTCATTTTGCCACATTCACTTTGCCATTAAAAATTTGCAACACGCTCACATACCAATGCCTGGAGTGCATGTAATCTAGCAATCTAGGGACAACACTAAGAGCACAATCCTATACTGCGCTGGATTGGGGAGGCTGACAGGCCTGTGCCAAATCCAAGTGCAGTACAGTGGAGGCTGGAGACTCCCTGGGGCAAGGGCATGTTCATGCCTTTATGGGAGGGGAGGCTCCAGCCTCCCTATACGCTCCTCGGATCTGTGCCTGCTAAATAGCAGGTGCAGATCCAAGGAGACTGCGCAGCCCGAATCGGGGCTGGCCACGTCCCTCCCACATCCCACCCAGGAACACCCTCCCCCCCACTCCCTCCCCCATCCAGACATGGCGACCCCGTTGCGTCGATGCTGCACACCCCGTTGGATTGCCCCCTGTGAGTTATGCTTTGTGCTTTGTTACTGAAACGTGTTACAGCATTTATCCAGAAATCTAGCTGTGTAGATTCCTAAACAGGGTATTCATAATTCATTAGACTATTTTAATCCTGCTTCTCCACCTGCTTGAGGCAGCACAGAACAAAATAAAAATAACATTCGTGTTAAAAAATGCAATCATTTTAATTGTTTAAACAATTAAAACACTGAAAATGGTTTGGGGTGCAATAATTATTAAGAGACATACTTCAACTTCTCCTTAGGAAACCATCACGTTCTGCTGGACCCCAACAGAGTTCCATAAATGGAAGGTCTTTCCTTCCGTAGAAGGAGAGTTAAACTCTCTTGAGTAGAAGTGTTATATCGGCAGGTTTTCAATCTCTCATTCCTGAAGGAGATAATTGAAGATGTTGTGGCAGACCGTCTCCAGAGATTTTACTGATACAGTATATCCCCTCTCAACTCAGGTTTACTGAAATAATTCCTTATCAAGAGAGAAACTAGAACTCAGTCCTCCCTCCCCTTCTCTCACTCTGCTGCTGATGCTCATGGTCTGATATATATCTTAGATGTGACTCGAGACCTGAATTCAAATCTTACCTTAATTCTGCACTTTACAGGTTACAATAAATCAATGTTTCATTTCTTCACACTTTCATTTCTAATTTGTAAAGTGTGAGCAAGTCATGGCATGGTGTAGGTAAAGTCAGTTCTTAATATTTAAAATGTCAATGTCACCTATTTTAGGGCACTAGTCTAACCAGCTTTCCAGCATTGGAGTATAAGGGCAATGTTGCTCTGAGGCAAGGGAACAAACATTACCTTACCTTTAGGAGACCTCCATGACTCCTATTCCACTGCAGAATGCAGAACATGCCCCAGCATACAGACGTGCACCATCCTCCCTGATTCTGAGAGTGGTCCAAACACACTTCATGGTGGCCCTTGTGCCAGTCTAACTTTGCTGGCCTAACTGTGCCAGCCTAACTCCAGATCAGGATTGCGCGCTAAGTGTCTGCTCTACCACTTTTCCCCATTTATCATATCAATTTCTGCTCCCTCCATTCATTTGCTTTTTACAGGCTTTGGGTTCATTACCTGTATCAACTAGACTTGCTTCCTGTTGGCAGCAATGATGGCGTTTTTGGTAGTTTTCTTAGGGCACAATCCTATACTGTGCTGGCTTTGTAAGGCCGACATAGCAGGGCAATATCATAAGGCCCATTAGGAGGCATCAGCAGCACAGTGCAGGCCAAGGGGAGGTTTTTCCCTTACACCCACATAAGCCCCAATCACTCCTATGGGCCTGCTCGGATCTGCGCCTGCTGTTTTGCAGGCGCAGAGGAACGTGGACAGGAGTGGCCTGAATTGGGGCCGCCATGGCCTGGGATGGGGTTTAGGATTTGGCACTACAGCCGTCCTGCATCACAGCTGCATCATAACCGCAGTCTCCGCCCACTGCGCCCAGTAACGCCCCCAGAACGCCGTCACGGAGGCCCTGCTCCGACCAAGCTGCGCCGACACTTGCCTGGTGCCTGGCCGGTGCTGCCGCAGCGCCCGAACATTGGCGCTGCTGCGAGCGCTGGCCGAGTGCTTTAGTGCTGATGTGGATGCACTTTGCAGCACGTTCGCGACAGCTTCTGGCCAGCGCACAAGCACAGTGCCGGTGCTAAGGGGGGTATAGGATTGCTCTGCCCATTGTTGACTCGACCAGGAATTGCTCTGCCTTTATTGCTCCCTCGTTGCAGCAAGAAACTGGTACACTGAGATGGACTTCCTCAGAACATGGATGTGTTGGCGTGACACGACCTGAAAAAGAAAACGTCAGTGAAGGGCCACCCTTCTTATGCTTGTTCCCTCTCATTCACAGTGTCATCTATATTGGCATGGCAGTTGCAGCCTTGATACTATTCAAAGTTATTTGTATTATACATGCTAACATGTTAATAAGCAGATGACTCATTGCCTCATTTTTGAGATTGGGTGCGTCAATATTCATGTGTCCACTGGGTGTTAAGAGTTTGAGTCTAGCAATATGAGCCAGCTGAATCCTGGAATGGACAGGACAAGCAGGGACTGTGTGTGGCATAAAGCAGGAATGCAGCAATAGGAATTGTGAGTCAACTGGATCAATTTCAAGGTTGACATCACAGCATTAATCTGTTTAGTGACCAGTGTCTCGGGTAAGGGCAACAACTGTCCAGTGAGTGGCTGACAGATCAAGGCTGACCGTGTCTTTTCCACAGTGATGTTTGTGTCATTCTGTAACAGATCTCAAGTCTTTGGACTCTTTCCACCTTCCCATTTATGTTATGTGGCTTGTTATCCATTTCATAGGTCAGGCAGCCTTGAATTAACATATTGATTAATTCACTCCTCTAAACGGGAGCGCACTATTATAACAATGAATGTTCTCCTTAATCCTCTCTTTTGAACGTGTGGCTTGCTGATGCCACAGAAACTTGCTTTTTCCCTGTAAATGTAGATGCCCCTGCACTACCTTGGCATCAGTACTTGCTCGTCACATCTGTGGAATGTGTACATTCAGGAACATATAAAAGTTTCAACACTTGGCCTCTTGATAGGTAACACCTGCTAGGAGCTTGCCTGCTCTTGTAAAATTCAGTTTGACGAAGTCACATTCTGGGCCTCTCGGCTTGGTATCTTTCTAGTAATTTTACAGCCACCTGCAAGGTTGTGTCTCCATCCACCTTTATTTTATTTATTTTATTTATTGTTAAATTTTTACCCCGCCTTTCTGCCCGAAGGCGCTCATCTCCTGATTATGTTTCCCATTCTTGAGCTGGTCTGGATAGGTCAGGGCAGTCGTAGGTTGTAAGTTGCCCAGTTTCTGGACAGAAATCCAAGAGTATGTTGGACTTGTGATTGAAATATCCTCTTTTGGTGTGTGCTGGAAGAAGCAGGAAGTGGCTGACACAGGGAATAGAGCAGGGATAGTCAAACCAAAGCTTGCCAGCCTCGTGCTGGTCTTTTGACATATAATGTGCAGCCAAATATATTGACTGAGGGTGCAATCCTAAACTGAGTTAGGCTTGCATAAGCTAAGCCAGCAAAGTTTGGCTAGCACAAGGGACACCGTAAAGTATGTTTGGACCACTCTCAGAATCAGAGAGGCCAGAACACAGACATGCTCCATCCTCCCTGACTCCAAGAAGTTCAAAAATGGTCCTTATGCTGGCCAAACTTTGCTGGCTTAGTTTATGCCGGCCTAACTCCAGTTTAGGATTGCGCTCTGAGTTCCTTTGTGCGTCACGACTGATATAAAAGATAAATAAGAAATTTTCAAGCTTTATAATTAGTTACCGGGTATATAAACTGAAAGTCCTCAGGATTAAAACATTAATGTTCATGGTGAGTAAATGTTTAAGAATTTAAATGCTTCATAAATATTGTGACTGTCAAAGATCTTTCTTGTGGCTCTCACATATCTGAAGTTTATCGTATGCGTGTGGCTCTTACATTAAGCAAGTTTGGTCACCCCTGGAATAGAGTGTGCTCCTGGTACACTGTGCTGCTGCACATGGGCACAACCTAGCTAGTCAGGTGTTTCCATTCTCCGGTGAAGGTGGCTGGCACACCTGCTGATTGTGCTGATTTTTTTTGTTGCGGCACAAACAGAACAAGCTATCATTCACACTGATTAACATCTATGAGATGCCTTTTTTTAAACTTTGTCCCATGTCATAACAATCTACCATTTAACAAGATGTTATTTAATTTTTATTGCTTGGGTTTAGACCAAACAGACTAAACTCGGAAATTGCTGTGCACATGTGTCAAGACAATACTTTTGCACGGTCAGGGCACAAGATGGCACAACTGGGAGCTGTGCCAACCTCAGTAGCATATTCATAGCAGGTTGCCTGACAAGAAGCCCAGAAGAGACTTGCAGCAGGAGATGGCTACCAAGCAGGGTTTCCAACTCCGACTGAAGCTATTCCCGGATTATTATTTTTCTCCACCTGACACCACGTGGAAAATTTCTACGTCAAAAATTTTCTGGGCTCCTCCAGGCCCACTTTCAGAATTCATCTTTCCAGCCACTTTCAGGATATTGATGCCAAGTCCTGAAGATGGCAGGACAATCTTGAAGGGTTGACAACCCTGAAGTGCCATTTGACCAGTGAAATGGATGAAGGTTTAGGGGAAGGGCCAGATGAAATCAGCAAAAACCATTTCAGGAGGACATGGAATTCTTCATTGGCATATTTGCTCAGCACTGATGCTGTGTGGTTATCTCAAGCCATCTTCTTCCTCAGGTGGTAGGCAATCCAAGGACACCTTTGGAAAATTACTTCCCTTGTGAAATGAAAGGAAATGGAATGGTGCATTGGTACAATATGCAGATTAAGGGTGCAATCCTAACCAACTTTCCTGCACTGGCCCGGGCTAAGGGCAATGCAGCTCCGAGGTGAGGGAACCAACATTCCCTGACCTTGAGGAAGCATCAGTGACTCCCCCCCCCCCAAAAAAAAACTGCAGGATGCAGCACATGTCCCATTGGCACAGTTATGTCAGTGCTGGAAAGTTGGTTAGGATTGCACCCTGGGGCGGGGGGAGCATTCAGGCACACAGATTGTCAGTACAGTACTAGTGTTACAGTGGCTTCACCAAAAGGTGCAAACCCTTGCAGCTTCCTAAGGCTGCTTTTTGCTAACCAGTTCGAACAATGCAAGCAGCTTCTCTTTCTCAGGACAAAACCAAACTGCTTCTTCCTTCCCCTCAGATCAAAGCCCAAATCCAGTTGTTTGTTCCACCCAGGCCAGTGGGTGTAACATCCTTAGCTGGTTTTTTTAAAAAAATGAGGACACACCAAAACCTCAAGAAAGAGTAACTTGGGAAAAATCAAAGGCTGTGTTTATTGGATGTCTTTGTTACATCCAAATGCATTAAGCAACTTACAGCCTCATAAGAACATGAGAAGAGCCCTGCTGGATCAGGCCAAAGGCCCATCTAGTCCAGCTTCCTGTATCTCACAGCGGCCCATCAGGTGCCCCAGGGAGGCATGAGACAACAAGATGCTTGGATCCTGTTGCCACTCCCTTGCACCAGTACTCTGAAGTAGCCTACTACTAATGTAAGGAGGCTGCACAACCCATCATTGCCTATAGCCCACAATGGACTTTTCTTCCAGAAATCTGTCCAATCCCCTCTTAAAGGCATCTAGGCCAGGTGCCATTACCACCTCCTGTGGCAAAGAGTTCCACAGATTAACTACCCGCTGGGTAAAAAAGTACTTCCTTTTATCTGTTTTAACTCTCCCAACCCTCAGTTTTAGCAGATGCCCCCTGGTTCTGGTGTTTTGAGAGGGGGAAAAGAACATTCCTCTATTGACTCTATCCCTTCCCTGCATAATTTTGTATGACTCAATCATGTCCCTTCTCAGGCGCCTTTTTTCTAGGCTGAAGACCCTAGAGTCATGACTGAAGAGTCATACTATGCTCATCTATTCAGAAGGAAGCCACATTGTCTTCCATGGGAGTTGCTCCCAGATAAGCATGTATAAGATTGCAGCCTTACAGTTCATCCTATAACTCTCTGCCCCAAAGAACTCATAAAAGGTGAGAAGGTAGAAATAAAAAAGCAATACAAAGCCACAATCTGCATTCAGTGACATCTTTTAAATGATCAAAATTGTTTAAATGACTCTGTTGATGTAAGACTACAAAAAGAAAGCAATGTCAATTTTCAAAACCATTTAGAAGAATATTATACATTATAAAGTGACACAAGCCTAACTTCAGGCCCTGTCCAAGTAGACAAGGTGTCGGAAACAGTGCCCTAATTTTCTCCCCTTGTTTTTTTGCTCTCATCAAGTGTGCTGAGGCAATTGTGCCTCCTAAGAACTTTAAAAAATCAAAAAGCTCTCTTGGACCAAGCCAAACACCCATCTTATCTAGTTTGGCATCTTGTTTCACACAGTGGCCCAGCAGCTGCCTCTGGAAGCATCTGGTGTATGCTTCTCTCTCAAGCAGGAGAGAGAAGCATACACCTCACTGTTGCTGCCTTGCAACTGGGATTCAGCAGCATAGTACTGCAAAATGTGGAGGTAGTACAAGAGCCACCAGAACTAGTTAACAGTTCTAGTAACTTGTCTAGTTATCTAGTTGCAGTTAAGTACTAGTAACTTATCTAGTTACTAGATAAGATAGAAATTTATCTTTCATGTATTTGTCCAGTCAGCTTTTAAACCCTAGCTAGTGACCATCACCTCATGTTGTGGCACTGAATTCCAAAGGCTAATTATGTGCCTCTTCTTGTTCATCCCAAATCTCCAACTGGTCAATTTCATTGGCTGACTCCTGGTTTGGGTATCATGAAACAGAAAGAAAGTCTTCTCTATTCACTCTTTCTACACCATGCATGAGTTTATATGTCGCAATTCATGTCGCCCCTTGTCTTTTTCTACCAAGTTCAAAAACCACAAACACTGTAGCCTTAAAAGTGTATATCATCTTACATGTATTGACCAGGGCTATACTCAGCTCACAGCAGCACACGTAGGGTGGGGTGACATCATCACGCCCCCAGCACGGCAGCCGTAGTGAAAGAAAAAGAGTACATTGAGAGCGCAATCCTATACTAAGCTGGCCTAGTAAGGCCGACATAGCAGGGGCTGTATCCTAAAGCCCATTAGGAGGCGGCAGCAGCAATGTCCAAGACAAGGGGAGGTTTTCCCCTCGCACCCGCGTAAGCAGTGGTGTCATTCAAATGATTTAGGAACAGGAACTCACTTTTGATTGGCACTTGTTGGGAACCCGGAACCAGCCACGGAGCCCGTTAGGATACGGAACGCCCATTCTGGTCCGTTCCCCCTGAATGACATCACTGCCTTCACCCCCCTAGGAATCCGGAGTCGCTCCCTTTAACCCTCTGAGTGCCAGCCAACCAAGAAGAAAAGCTCTTTGCAGAGGAATTGGGAGGGGGGAGGGGGGAGAGTGAAGTGGGCGGAGTCAGCCCTAATGTTAACTAGTGGAACTGAGTTCCCCCGCGTTCCCCCTGCATGACATCACTGCGCGTAAGCCCCGTTCACCCCTATGGGCCTGCTCTAATCTGCGCCTGCTATCTTGCAGGCACAGAGGAATGTGCACAGAAGCGTCCCGAATCGGGGCCGCCCTGGCCGGGGATGGGTGTTAGGATATGGCACTATGGCTGTCCTGCGTCCCAACCGCCATCTCCACCCACTGCACCGTCCAGTTATGCCCCTGGAACGCCTCTGGAACGCCCTCCTTCAGGCCCTGGGCCAACTGGCGACGCCGACACTTGACTGGCACATGGCCAGTGCTGCTGACGGTTGCGGCGGCGCCCAAGCGCTGGCACTGCTGCTTGCGCCGGTCCAGCGCCACAGCGCCAACGCAGACGCACTTGACGGCATGTTTGCGACAGCGTTCAGCCAGCACAAGAGCTTAGCGCCGGCACAAGGGGGGAATAGGATTGTGCTGTGAAATTAAATAACACAAATAGAATCAGCAAAAAAGAAAAATATTAATGAGATACGTAAACATAAAAAAAATCACCAATCTATACTATGAGCCATAATCCATAAACAATGAATTCACCTAAGAAAGGCTTCCAGCCATGTCCAAATATCCAAAAATGTCTATTCATACTTTTTGCCTGTATGCATTGGTTCAAATGTTACTAAAGTTAAAAGGTCCTGAGTCCATTGAGGGCACAGTCCTAACCAGCTTCCCAGCACTGACACAGCTGTGCCAATGGGGCATGTGCTGCATCCTGCAATTCGGGGGGGGGTCACGGAGGCCTCCTCAGTATAAGGCAGTATTTGTTCCTTCCTCGGAGCTGCATGGCCCTTACCCCGGTTTACACAAAAGCATTTGGTGAGCCTTTTGAAAATCCGAGTACACAGTGTCAGCTTGGTTACGTCTGTTGATAATCTCAGTGAATCTTTGAAGGTTAGTGAGGCAGGACTTCACTTTGCAAAGAAACCATGCTGATTCTCCTTCAGCAAACGGCATTCCTTATAACATTATTTTAAATTGTACTTTCCACCAATTTACTGGGGACAGGTGTTAAGCTGACTGGCCTGGAATTTCCTGCACTCCCCTTGGAGCTCCACCACCTATTCCTTGCTTGTGTAGTCAGTTCTTTAAAACAGGCTGCATTCCAGGAATGCTTTCCCAGCCTGTTTAAAGAAGCCGCCGTGCAGGTTAGGAGAACAGGGTGCAATGCCCCTGAAGCACCTTGCCCCCTTATCTGTAGCTTTGTTGCCTCCTTGTTCCTGCCCAGTTCAGAGCTTAAAAAAAAAAAATGAACAGAGCATGCGGGGAGCTGCTGCTTGTCCAGCCAGTTTGTTTAAAGACATGGCTGGGCACAAACACATGTGCGGTAGAGCTAAAAGTAAGGGGAGTAGAGGCATCACTAGGGCTGGTGTCAGGCAGTTCGAGAAATCATACTGTCATGCCCCATAAACCTCCTCCTGTACCAAACTATACAGAATCCTTAGTAATGTTTTTTGTACAAATATTACTCATAATATTATAATTCCCATATATTACTGAAGGTCATGGCAATAGTAGTGGCAGACTAGCAAAATTAAAATTACATCTTTAAATTACAACATCACGGAAACATTTAGGGTCAAGCTGCCTGTACATCTAGTAAGAGGATGCGTGCCATCTTTTACTCTATTCTGACTTGTGACATTAATGGTTTCCTTTCCAGCACTGACATGGCAGTGCTAATGGGGCATATTCTGCATCCTGCAGTGTAATAGTAATCACAGAGGCCTCCTCAAAGTGAGGGAATGTTTATTCCTTTACCTCAGAACTGTAGTGCCCTTAACCTGGTGCTGGAAAGTTGATTAGATTGGATCCTAAGTGGGTTGCAAGCCAATTTCAGAGGGGTCCTGTAGCACCTAGCTCAGCTACCATTGAAAATACAGAGCTGAACATACAGCGTACAGAGCGTCTGGGCAGGTCAGGCTCCTGGTGGGGCAGAGGCGTGGTGCTTTGCCCCAAATAAGTGGGAAGATGGGGAAGGGGGAAGGACTGTGTGGTTGGAGAAGGGTCCAAATCTGTGTTCTGCTTTGACTTCCAAGCTGGAACATTCGAATTCCAGGCTTTGCAAAATGACACCGTGGGTATGATGTGTAATGATACCTTTGGCTGATCACGGCTTAGGTTTGAAGCCTTGCAATCCTAACCTGGAGTTAGGCCAACATTAATGATGTCACTAAATTGATGATGTCACTTCCAGCGTGATATAGCTTCCAGTTTACTGACATCACTTCTGATGGGTCCTGACAGACTGTCATTCTAAAAAGTGGGTCCTGGTGCTAAAACATTTGAGAACCACTGACTTACATCATATGCCAGGCGTCATCAGCACTTCATCCTAAATACAATCCTAACAATTGCAGCTTTTATGACTTTTAAAAAACTGATGCCATATTTCTTCATGAAATAGAGCATTATGATCTCCTCAAAATGCTACTGACACCTACAGCTCCTGATGCAACCTGGCTTGTACAACCCATTCTCAGTGTTTCACTGTGGGCTTTCCATGCCTACCACAGGGAGAAGGGGTTAGGGGTATTGGCCCTATAGGTTTTTAGCAGGCACCAGACTGCCTCAGCATTTTCTTTCCAAGGTCAGAAGGGATACTGCTCTTAAATTTCCAGGGTTTGGCACAGGCAAATTTGCATTTGCATTGGTAACAAGGAGATTTGCATTGAAATGAATACAGTAAAGCAACAGAATTTCCCCTTTCTACATACCACTGAGCTGTTTAGTGTCTAATGAAAATTCAAAGGCATGGGGAGGGGAGCTGATTTGAGTGCTCACAGGCTTCTGGTATGCAATAGTGACACCTGGTGTGGGAAAAGAGAACTGTCAGAATATACTTTACCAGCACTGAAACTCAAGTATTGTGCCCTGAAAGAAGAGCAGCCCTTGTGGAATTGAGGGACAACATCATGTGGCTCGATTTCCTGAAGGTGTTGCATTTCTCCTGCACTCAGTTAAAGAAAAGAACATTACCGGTTGCATATAAATCAAATCAAAATCCTTTACTGGCATAAAAGAACAGCATACAAGACAAAGAGATGAGAGGTTCCATCAAAAGACTTTCACAGGCATCAGATAGGCAGCCACTCTCCCAGTTTATTCCACAGAAAAATCACTTAAAATATAACAAACGTTAGCAAAGTTTTTAGCAAACAATTTGCCAATAATTGAGAGAAGGCTAATGGGTCTATAATTTGAAGCCACCCGTGGATCTCCCTTTTGGTGGCTGGGAACAAGAATCGCGTTTGTCCAGGCCCCTGGCATTAAGCCAGAACCATCAGTTGCCTGTATTGAAAGGCCATTCTTGAATGTTGTCACCTGATTTGTCAAATATTAAATGCATTAAACCTGCAGATAAAACTGCAACCTGTTTCTGTATTATAATTGCATTGTGGTATCCGTTGTGGTGCTCCACCATTAGGACAGTGCAGTGGTGTCATCTACTCTCTCGCAAGCCGGAACGCTGGGCGGGACTTGAGTGATTGACAGGCCGTCGTTTGACTTCCGGTTTCTTCGCGCGCCCCGCGCGGCTTTCCCTCGCCTCGGAGGGGGCGCCTGCTCACCCAGGCACCCGGCGCGCCCCCCACCCATCCCCCCTGGCGAGCAGGCGCCCCCTCCGAGGCGAGGGAAAGCCGCGCGGGGCGCGCCAAGAAACCGGAAGTCAAACGACGGCCTGTCAATCACTCAAGTCCCGCCCAGCGTTCCGGCTTGCGAGAGAGTAGATGACACCACTGGGACAGTGTTACTCAGGGTGCAATCCTAACCTGGAGTTAGGTGGGCACACTTAGGTCAGCAAAGTTTGGCTGGCATAAGGGCCACCATAAAGTATGTTTGGACCACTCTTGAAGTCAGAGAGGCCAGCACAAAGAGGCCATCCTCCCTGACTCCGAGAGTGGTCCAAACATACTTTATGGTGGCCCTTGTGCTGGCCAAACTTTGCTGGCCTAACTGTTCTGGCCTAACTCCAGATTAGGATTGCAATCAGTCTTAGGTTTGAAACCTAAATCAGATTAGAATTTTGCTCTCAGTCTGCAAAAGCCTATCACTGATACAGACCATTACAAATAAATCGTTTTGGGAATATTTTGAAGAAATGTCTTTGCTGGATTAAAAAACGGAAAATGTAATCAGACACAAACTTTGTTTATCAAAATGAAGCAACATTAATAAAGGCAATGCGATTTGATGGTCATAGCAACCAACTGACATGCACTTTTAATAAGGAAATGTTGACACTGTATATGCAAAAAAAAAATTTGCAATTCAAATAACGATGCAAATCAATCCAGCCCGTCTGAAACCTTAGAGAGTCATTGGTAGTCAGTGTAGATAATGTTGAGTGTAGATCTTCTTAACAACTGTGAACACACAGGCACACCAGGACATGTTTCCAGCCAGAACTGTGGGCCCAATCCCATCCAACTTTCCAGAGCTGATGCAGCCATGCCACCAGGGTGCACACTGTATCCTCCACGGTGGGAAGGGGGCAGTCACAGAGGCCTCCTCAAGGTAAGAGAACGTTTGTTCCCCTACCTCAGGGCTGCACTGTGCTTGCATTGGCACTGGAAAATTGGTTAGGATTGGGTCCTGCCTCTTTAAAAAAAAACTGCAATGCGGAAGGAGGCAGTTCTGGTCAGAACAAGGTCATGTGGGGCGGACAAGGGAGGAGGAGGTTCATTGTTTTTCCATGCACTGTTTTGATCTGAAACACGTCCTGATGAACCTGCAATTTGCCAAAGGGCAAATGGCAGGATAAAGGGAACGTATGAGGAAAGAATGAAGAATGTCTTGTGCACCCTGGTTCCCACTGGGATTTCCCCTGCTCTCCACACTGGTTTTTTGGAGGAGGTACTTCTGGCTGGAAGCATGCCTGGGCAGCACACAGTCGCATGCTCATGCAGCTTGGCCCTGACTCAGCAGAAGATAGTTTCTTTCATATGCTGATGTGCACTTTTCACTGCTCAGGCAAACTGCTGCTAAGCCCAGTCGAATGCACCCATACCTAGGAGTAAGCTCCACTGAACATACCTCTGAGTTCGTGTACATAGTGCCAGTTGGCCCTCATTATCCATGGGAGTTCCAGTCCCAGAGCCCACATGGATACAGAAACCCGCAGGTATTCAAACCCCTCAGATTCAGAACCACCTCACCTACCAAAATCGACCAAAGCTGTGCTCCAGTTGGGTCTGGAGGGTTTTCTGAGGCCCACAGAGGCCACACAAGACCACCTGCCACCTATACCGGCCTCAAAGTGTCCATTACAGGCAGGGGGGGGGGAAAGCTACTTTTGCTTTTGCGGGAAAACCAGAAATAATGTTTTTATGCCCTTATAAGGAATTCTAAGACCCAGGGAAGCCCTGCACAGTACTGAAATCTGTGGCTGGACTGCTGTAATTCGCTGTATGTAGGGCTTCCCTTGAGGACAGTTCGGAAGCTTCACTTAGTACAAAATGCAGCAGCCTGGGTGGTTACAGGGGCTGGACGGTTTGACTCAGTAGGACCACTCCTTCAGCAGCTGCACTGGCTGCCCATTCACTTCCGATCCCAACTTCATGACTTAGGCCCTTCATGCCTTAGGCCCAGCCTACCTAAGGGATTCCTTCTCCCATAGATACCACTTTGCCCTCTTAGATCATCTAAAGGGGCTGTCCTTCAAGTGCCCCCTCTGTTCCAAGTTAAAGGGATAGCAGCTCGGGAGCAAGCCTTCTCTGTAACGACTCCGCAAATATGGAATTCCCTTCCAGAAGAGTTCAGAACTGCACGCTCGTGGCCTTTCGGAGAGGGCTCAAATCATACCTATTTCATCTGGCCTTCGGATGATGGTTGGCTGTCTGCCCTCTGTCCCTCTGGAATACTGTCATAGTTTGTTCACTCCCCTGGTCAATTGTTTTCCCACCCTCCAAAGGGCCTGATATGGAGAATTGGGTCTAGCTTCATTATTGTACGTTCTCCGTGTTCCCATTAAATGTTTAATGTTGTTTTAATGTGTTTTACTTATTGTGGTTACATTGTATTTTGTTGTTCTCTGTAAGCCGCCTTGGGCATTTGCTTTGGCATGGGAAAGGCGGGGTATAAATTATTCAAATAAATGAATAATATACAGCCAACAGGGGTGGGTTTGCAGGAATTGTGTCCAGTCAATTATACTCATTTTTAGAAAGCTGTCTGGATTGGGTCAATTTTCCACATCAAACAAACATTGGTATTGGCCTGTGGAGAATCATTGGACACATTTTGTTTGCTTCCTGACTTGCCCCACCATCTTAGGCACCATCTCAGAGCCTCCTCCAGGACCTTCACAACCATGGCAATCATGAGAAGCTGATCATGAGAGGTCTCTAGACTACTTGAGGGCTGCTCTGAGGCTGAGGCAAGTCCAGAAAAGGTGCCAAGAGACAGGGGGAGGAGGAAGACAGGTGAAGCAATCCCCTACCCACCGCTGAACTCAGGGCACAATCCTAAACTGAGTTAGGCCGGCATAAGCCAAACCAGCAAAGCTTGGCCACCACAAGGGCCACCATAAAGTATGTTTGGACCACTCTTGGAGTCAGAGAGGCCAGCACTCAGATGTGTGCCATCCTCCCTGACTCCAAGATTGGTCCAAAAATAAGAATTAACAAAAATTAGAATGTGCCCATTTTTGCTTGCCAAATCAGAACTGTACGTGTGTGTATTAAGTTTCATTTTAATTACTTAATTATCTAAATTAATATTAATTGTTTACTATTAACATGGACCAACATCATGGGTCACAAGATGACCAGAAAATTGGATTCAGGGTCATGGTCAAAAAGGTCTGGGAACCACTGGGCTGTGGCCTGATCTGGGACAATCAGATGCATAGAGGACAACAGGGCTCCTTTACAGAGATTTATAGGAGGATTCCTACTCTATATGGAAAGCATCACTTACTAAAATTCCTTCCTCTGCACATAGATACAGGAACTCTGCAGACCACCTTGGCATTCAGTCACCAAAGCCAGGCTCTGGTTGGCATTACTGCTGTTTACGTGCAACTTCTGTCCATAAGGTATCAAACCACTCTGTGTGTGATGAGGGGGTTGGCTGCCTTTCTCAGCTGCCAAAGACCAAAAATATGTTCCTGTTCTCAAACACTGAGAAATTCTACAGCCCTTGAATAAATGTTTTGCTTGGGAGGCATCCACTGCCCATCCCATCCCATCCCATGCTGATCTTTATACAATCTCTCATCTCTCTCCCAGCTCCTAGAATGTTCCCTTTCCAGAAACATTACATTAGGTGCTATGTCAACAACATCTCTTCTTCCAGGCAGCAGTATTTGTTCCGGTCTAACCTTACAACAGGTCTGCAGTGAGAGGAAACAGATGTTCCCTTGACTTAAACAAGAGGCTTGGCCTTAAACAACCTCCTCTGGGCGTAGCACAAAATAATGTTTTTCATGGCCTGACACTTTCCCCCCACTTTTATAGCTGCTTGCATACATACCAGCTCTTGGACAATTAGACAAGCACTCACAGGATGAGAGCCAGCGTAATAGAACATTTACTCCTATCTTACAGCTTTATGAGGAGAAATGAATCAAAACTTTCAGGAGCATGAAGCTCTTTCTTTGTCCCTTCCTCCAGTCCCAACTCAGGGTGCATTCCTAACTATGCCCTGGGCCAACACATGCTGCTTGTGTTGGCCCAGGGATGTCACAAACGTGCCATAGAGGCACATTCATGCCAGCCCAAGACGCGCTTGCTGGTCACGAGGACTTGCGCCAGCCCAGCCAAGCCATGGATGGCAAGCTTCACCCCTGCCCGTAAGTGATAACTTAGAAGTTGCCCTTCCTAATCCCAAATGTGTAGAGGGTAACTGTGCTTGCTCAGAGCAGAGGAGTAGGCTATGTATGCATTCTCAAAGGTATTCTTATTATTCTCACTTCCCATGCTGCAGGGGTGGGTTCTGTTTGTAGTTCTTACAAACAGAGCACCCTTGAGGCTTGAATATTTCTTGGCGGTTGGGGATACTCCTTGACTTTTTACCAGGCCTCCTCTGCTCCGTTTATAGCAATTATGCACAGAAATCTAGGCCCTAAACAGTCTCCCATAATATTATTCATAATATTATCATGCTTCATCTCTATGAGTGAAGGTGCTGCCAATTCCACAAAAGCAAGGCCAAAGGAAAAAGCAAGCAGCATTATTAGCAGTGTTGTCATCCGCAAATGAACTCCTGGAACGCTGGGAGGGACTTACACGGGGCTTTGCCGTGATTGGCTGCCTGCCCGTTTCGTTCCGCGGCTGCCCTGGCCTCGAGGGGTGCCTGCTTGCCGGGGGAGACAGGTGGGGGGCGCGCCGGGTGCCTGGGCAAGCAGCGGGGGGCCGCGCCAACCGGGGGCAGCCCCCCCTCGAGGCCAGGGCAGCCGCGCAACGAAACAGGTGGGCTGCCAATGACGCAAAAGTCCCGCCCATGTCCCTCCCAGCATTCCGGGAGTTCATTTGTGGATGACGAAGCTGATTATTAGGGTTTGTGTCATCCGGTGTGAGAGTACATTGCATCACCCCAATGGTGGAGCTCCTTTCATACCAGATCATACAGCAGTGGCAGTCCTGCTGTTGGCTGGGGGGCAAATGTGTGTGGGCACCACTGCTTCCGAGCCCTTTAAACGTAGTATTGCTGTCTCCGCCGCCACTGCACCACCCTCTGAAGAACTGGAAGTATAGATTAAATAAAGGCATTAGAATGCATTGTGCGAGGCTCCATACGGTTCAGGAGGGTTGGGGGGCTGCAGCCTGTGGACCTGGCCCCAAGCAGCTAGAGGGCCCAGGGCTGTGACTGCCATACAGAATAAATTACAATATCACAGGCAGAACTGAAATGCAGTGGCTTCACTAGGGTTGGTGTAACCCCATTTATTTATTTTATTATAGAACAGTACAGGTCACCCAACAAATCACTCAGCAACAACAACAACAACAACAACAACAACAACAACAACACAGTGGCCAACTTAATGACACTCATACAACTGAATAAGAACTCTTGTATTAACTCTGATACATTGAAATGAGAGCTGAGTCATACCTATAGATTATTGGTTCTCTGCTGTGTCATAGCACCTCATTGGCTCTCAGAGCAATCAGTCTTATTGGTCAGTTTGGAGTTAAGTAAATCCATTTTTTGTTACATAAGGCAATTCTGGTTGTTGTTAATGGGCTATAACGTTTGTTAGAATAAAAATATTTTAACATGGTTTGTTTCATTGCATCCTGCGTTAAATTACCCTTCAAATGATATACTGTTCAACATTTTCACAATTTTGGCCAGCAGTAGTGTCAATTCTCCCCCACCCCAAGTGTGTTACCCAGTATGGTCTGCAGACCCACACTGCCTCAGTGATGCTACTGGGAAAGGTAGCAGCTTTCCTCCTATAAACCCAACTGTACTTATCAATGTAGAAGATGCTCCATGATTCTTTATGACATAGGTATTTACACCAGCTATATGAGTTCAGGCTGAGAAGTAATGAGGGACCCAAGACTCTGTAGCTGGCTGAGCAGATATATTCCCACTTGCAGACTTCCATGTTCACAGATCATATGCCAGCAGATGTAGCACAAGTACCTCTCTCCTTGGTCAATTCTGAACTACAAGCTAGTGAAGTGTCCAGGCAATCTGGGTGCATGGGATTTAGGCTGAGTCATATCCTGATCCTATGCATAGGAATTTAGAAGTACATTCCACAGTTTTCAATGGGGCTTGCTTTCAGGTGAGTGTACATAAGATTGCAGATTTAAAGGCTGGTGCTATAGTGTTCTGACACAACTGAATTGCCTTTAACACCTGTATAAGGGATGGAAATTCAGCAGCTGAAGGTTTTGTAGCAGCTAAGCTTTCCTGTTGAATTGCTGCTTGTTGCCTAGCAATTAAAAGCACAAGAGGCCTGTTTCCCCTCCTCCCCCCCCCCAAAAAAGCAAGCTGGCGATTCCATTGAAAGTTGTAAACCTGAAACACTGGGCAATCAACTACTAGTGCAAATGCACTAATGTTAAAACACTTGGCAGATGTATCATTTTGTGAGAAGGGGATGCAGCAAGTTACAAGAAAACCAAACCATGTGATTTTTAAGTAGTGAGCCTGGCAGTCCGGTCCAGAACTGCCCAGCTCCCGTAGGAGCAGCAGTACCAAAATGGCAACCGCTGCATCCCACTGGAGCCAGGCAGCCGCCAGAGGCTCCTTGGGAGAAGGAGACATTCATCCCCTTCCCCTGGGGAAAGCCCCACTGCCCACAATGGGGTTCCTCAGCTCACTGCCAGCTATTTTGCCGGTGGTATACTGAGCAGCTCCGTGTCAGGCGGCTCAGGCCACCGCCAGGCATAAGATCTGGTGGTGGAAGCCACTGCTGGGTACCACCCCTTGCAGGGCCACCCTACCCCTCACCTGCCTGGTTCCTCCCCCTCCCTGACTTCCCACCCCCACCCCAAGCGGGCTTACCAGTGGCCAGCGCTGCTGGAGTGCCAGAGGTCCCATCCACCCGCATTGGAACCTGGTACTCACTGAGCGCCAGCCCAGCACGGGTGGTACATTGTCACAGATGTGCTTTACACATGTACCGCCGGCAATTGGGCCTTCTGCATCTTGCCCTAAATATGGTTTATCTGAAAATACCCTGAAGCTGGTACTGCTTTGCTCGTCTATATGTCTGTTTTTCTGTTGTTGTTGTTGTTCATTCGCTAAGTCGTGTCCAACTCTTTGCGACTCCATGGACCACAGCACGCCAGGCCTCCCTGTCCTCTATTAGCTTCTGGAGTTCGCCCAATTTCATGTTCATCGCTTCGGTGACACTGTCTAACCATCTCATCCTCTGCCTCCCCCTTCTCCTTTTGCCTTCCATCTTGCCCAGCATGAGGGTCTTTTCTCAAGAGTCCTCTCTTCTCATGAGGTGGCCAAAGTATTCGAGCTTCAGCTTCAGGATTTGTCCTTCCAGGGAGCAATCAGGCTTGACTTCCTGGAGGATTGACCGATTGGATCTCCTTGCGGTCCAGGAGACTCTCTAGAGTCTTCTTCAACACCATAATTCAAAGGCATCTATTCTTCGGCGCTCTGCCTTTCTTATGGTCCAGCTCTCCCATCCATACATTGCTACTGGGAAAACCATAGCTTTGACTAGGCGAACCTTTGTTGGCAGGGTGATTGTTGTGTATTTGTGTGAATAATAGCAGAGTTGGAGGCTTGGAGACC
>JAJKFI010000054.1:5366589-5415078 GCA_029204185.1 Lerista edwardsae | reverse complement strand
ATGCCAGTTTCAACCAGTTCTGGACTGTGAGATGTGAAACTGCAACAGTGATGTCTCGGCTTTTGATTAAGTTGTCTAGGTTTGGCATAGCTTTCCTCCCAAGAAGTAAACTTCTTTTAATTTCATGGCTGCAATCACCATCTGCGGTGATCTTGGAGCCCAGGAAAATAAAGTCTGTCACTGCTTTTTCTGTTTTTCTGTTACTGAAACGTATATAGAGGACAATTTTTCCATCCTCAAAGCATCCAAGGTAGCAATAATGTACTATGGAAATGGATAAATTACTACAGCAAGCATTCTTGTGAATTTCAAAAACATGTGGTTTAGATATTGCAAAAGGATAAATGTTTTCTCTTGCTATTGCTCAATGATCTGATTTCAGGCCATCATTCTATGTACTGTGCAGTCACTGGGGGTGCCATTGAGCTCAGTGGGACTTACTTTGGAGTAAACATATCACGGCATTAATATCATCATCATCAAGAATATTTATATACAGGTTTTCAACAAAAAGTTCACCAAGCAATTCACAGAAAAAAATCAAACTAAATATTAGATCAAGCTGCGAGATACAATGTAATAATGGCTTATCAAATAAAGCCTGTTACACACAAACAATACTCCATGCAAAGCTTGGGGTTTTTTTCCCCCCTTCCTCCCCTCCTGTCACTTGCCTCATTAGACCTACTTCTGAGTAAGCATGCAAAAGGAATGAGACTATATCTCTGTGTTCCAGTTCTGCCCCAGCTGCTATTTAATGAGCCCTCTTTGGCCATTTTCCCCCTGATTAAATAATAGATTGCAGTTGAGTGGGGAGGAAATGCATAAATGGGTGGCTTTTAGCAGTCACCATTTTCTCCCTTAAGAGGTAGCATTTAGAAAGAGGGGGTGGGTTAAGAACAAATGAAGCCAGGCACTCCCAAAGCAGCACAGAGCACCATGAGTAGCCTAGGCGAGGAATAACGGTTGCTGTGTGTTTTAATGAAGGTGCTTGGCAGAACTGGACAATGAAATTGCTCCTCTTTTGGGTCTCCTTTTCTCTTTTGCTTTCTTCTTTCCTGCCGGGTAACTGGGCTCAGTCAAGTCCTAGTCTTGCTCTAGCAAAAGAGGAGGACAGGGTGAGTACTGGTGTTCCCTTAAGCATTGTATCCAAACACATATGAGTGGTGGAGGTGTTCTGATTAAATGCACCCCTGCAATAGATTGGGCTGTGTGCTTTTAACTCTTATCAGACATTAAGGTATTAATGGGTACAAAATCAAGCAGTAGAGTCACTGTGATGGGGGGGGAGAGCTTGTATCCTTTCCTTGCTATGCAGCTACCTGTGTGATTTGATTTGTGCCTCTGGCTTTTTTTGGCAGGCAAATGCATCCCTTGGAGAATCCCAGCAGTTGGAACCACGTAAGTGGCTTCTCAGAGCTTAAAAGAGCCCAATAACTTATTGTAAAAATAAGTAACGTGTGAATGATTCTAAGTGTTGCTTCTTAAATTCAAAGCACACAAATCCCAACAAGCCTGCTGCTGGGTCCAGGGCTGGCAGCAGGTTGGTGGGTGCCCTGCAGCAGGTTGGTGGGTGCCCTGCGCCGGGCCTGTGTGTGTTCCTGCCACCTTCCTCCTGATCAAGCACTGAGATCTACCACAGGCACTGAGGCTTCAGGGGTTGGCTTGTCTGGGTGGATCGAAGACCAATCAATGCTCAACCTGGCTAACCCCCACACCACCCCAGGCTGAGTAGCCCAATTCCAACTGACTGATGGTCCTTGTTGGAAGGAGAGCCAGCTTTCTTTCGAGTTGTGGTACCATAGTAAAGCACTTCTGAGCACCGGGTTTCTTTCAGTGTTCCCTCCTAACAAGGCTTCTAGGCTGGGTCTGTAGCAGTTGGGAGAGATAATTCACAGGCCTGTGAAATTGAGAGTCCAAAAACATTTTTCAAAATTTATGGTGACTTGCATGAATTTGGCATGCTGGTTCCAAAATGGTATCCATTTTGCTCTGTCCTGTCTACTTTCAGGTATGCATCATAGCCTCTTTAGTGAAGCTGCTTGGGCCATTCACTATGCCATGTCTCTTAAACAAGATGTGATAGGGCAGAATTGAGGCCATTTTTGGAATCAGCACCCCAGCTAGGCCCAACTTTAACGACAGCAAAATATGTGGTAGCCTGTTACTGAAGCGGTTTTCATTCCTGGGACTCAACATGGTGAGTGAGGCCAATGTCTTTTCCCCAATGCAACTTCTGATGTACCATATCACTTCCATAAACGAAGATAATGAATGACAACTGCATTTTAACTCTTAGTATTTCTTGATGTGGCGTGTGGTTTTTCCTTGAATGTCATAAGCCCCCATGTTGTCGTACTCCTTAGCTGAGCACTGCAGGGTTCACTACCCATTTCCTGTGGCTGATGAGATTTCAAAGAGCTTTTGTGCTGGTTTTCTATTGGTGACTATTGAATAACTTACTATTGAATAACTTATAATAAGGTTGTAAAAAAAGCACTTATTAAGCACTGTACACTCGGCTCCAATAAAAACTAGCGCAGACATTTTGTAAAAAAATTCCTCCAGGAGCATCAAACTGATCATAGTCTGCTTAACAAGAATATGCTTTCTGGAATAGGTGGTTCTCAATTGCCCTGTGAAAGGCACTTCATGGTGGTATGAGAGATCTCCCTGAAGAGTGTTTGTGAGTTGCAATTAGGTTGATTGGCTCTTTACCAGCCTTCCCTAAGCCAAATATTTGAGGCTCAGCTGAGTGGGTTGCAAAACCTAAAAGCTAAGCAATCACTTTGGGGTTCAGGTTACCAGGGAAATGGGTGGTGCTATATCTTTCTGAAGCCCAAGTCTGTTTTGTGAGCACTTGTGGGTCTTGGGATCAAAATTGTGACACTGTATGCAGAGCAAAAGTAATAAGGCAAGGCAAAGCCCAAGTCCATCAATGATGGCTGAAGTATGACTATAGGCTGAATGGCCTCTCTTTCCTTCACTTGTCTCTTGAGGTCTTTTATTCTGGGAGCTGAAAGGACAAATGGTTTGATCCAGTAGTGCCCTACAGGGGTGGGATGGGGGGGGTGCGGAGTGCTAAGTTTTGCAAGGATAACCTTATCCTGCTCTTCTCCCTTGCTGCCAGAGTCAGAAGCAACCCTGAGGCCATGCTTTCCTTGTGAGAATTGGCTACAATGGTGAGGGAGAGCAGTGATTTACCCAGCAAGGTAAGGCTCCTTGCAAAACTTAGCACTCCCCCCCCCAACAGGGACACGACTGGTTTGCTCTATTGTAATTGGTTTTTGTGTTTTCTGGTTGCAGAAGATAGGCGAGGAAATAATGAGCTCTGCCTTCTTTTTTGGTAGTCTTAGGTGACACAGTGATTCATTAGTCAGTACCGGTAGACTAGTCTGACTCTGGCAATAGGGCACGGCCAATAGGGTGGCTGTAAGTCAACGGAGAAGAAAATGGGATCACTTCTGGTATGTGTCATGAAAAAGTAACAAAATAATTTTTGGAGTCCATTAATCCTGAATAATGTGGTGTTCTGCTTCATGTTTGGAAAGAATGTGTGCCTGTGAGAAATCTTTTGAAAATTTTTAACTAGTTCTGGAGAATGACAACTGGCAAGCCACGTCTGCCTCATTTAAAAGTGGTAACTTCCCAATGAAAGACTTTGCAATAGCAATGTTGTTTTTTAAGCTATCTGTTACCTACCTAAATTCATACAAGGTTATATTTCACAATGGGTGATCTGTTACTGCTAGTACCTGGCTTCTAATCTGTGTGCATTGCACTTCGTATAATTTTTTTAAGGGGGTTCTCTCTCGAGACCTTGAGAAGGGAAGGAGGAGTTGCCTATTGCCCACCCCCAATATAGAGTCACTTCCATTTTTTGTGAATGGGGGAAACCTTCCAAAAATCTGTGGCACCTTATCAAAAAGATACACAGGACAAACAGAAGAGGTTTCAATCATTATGGAAAAATGGGGAGATGGCCATTTTTCAGAGGAGAAGTAGTAAAGGAGAAACGAATCCTGCTAACATCTGTCATCTCCTTGCCTTCTAGTGCTTGGTCTCCCCTGGATCCACATGTACGCTCCTGTGAAAAGTTGCCACAGAGAATTGAGTGAGAAATATGGAGAATTTTCTCCCCCAGAACATCCAGATGGTTTTGAAGGAAATATCTGGTGCAACTGGACCATCTGGGCAGGGGCTAGAAAACACATCATCATTTATATTAAAGGATTTAAAAGTAATGAGAATTGTGTCAAAAATGAGGACAAGATTTTCTTTCATGGAGTTTCTTCATTGGCCGAGAACACAGTGATCCATGCTTGCTGGAGAAAAGAGATGCATGTCTTTGCCACGTATGCTCGAGGGGTCCATGTGGTGTGCCTGATGAGGCGTTCCACTAATCCTAAGAAAGGAGGGTTTATGGGGAGGTATTATATCTTCAAGCATCGAGAAACTAAGCCTCCTGACAAGGACGGCCTGGACTCTGAAACGCCTGCTCCAGAACCATCCCAATCCGCTGCCAGCATTTCAACCTCCCAGAAAGGACCATTTGTCTCTGTATCAGGAAGTGACCATTCTAGCTTATCCCCAAGTCGCAGAATTGACAAGGCAACTGATCTTCCCAAGTCTTTGCAAGCAAAAGGGCATGTAAGTGTTGCAGTTCTTGCAGGCTTTGTCTGGCAAGGTACAAGCACTCTACCTTTAACATCAGGAAGGCTCCACTCGCTACACATATCGGAGGAAAGTGATATCGGAGCTTGTTGCAAGCAAAAGCCTCCTGAACAATCGGTAGAAGTGCAAAACCCTAATGCCTGGGGAATGGGCACAGAAGACATGTCTGTGGAACATGGTGAACCGACCATTCTTTCCAATGTTCTTTCTGAAGTTCCTTACTTAGATTTATCTCCAATAGAGCCTTCTAGTCTGGTGGTAGGAATGGAATTTCCAAGCATAGCACCAAGTACCAATTTGGTCGCCTTTTTAAAAAGTGATCTGCTGATGGGTAGTACAGCAACACCCCCAGATTATCATTCCTTGGATACACATTTTCTGACTGTGTCTCATGATCCAGTGGACTCCCTGGAAGCAAGCATTCGGGGCTCGAAAGAGGTTATACCAATGAGTTGTCAGGCGAGCAGCTTGGCTCAAGAAATAGTCAGCAGCAGAAATGCCATTGATTTGGAGACAATCTCACTACTCACCCCTGAACCGTATCTGACAGGCACAAAGATGTACATGGGCTATGTACCTCTCTCCTCTGAGACACCAGAAAAAGGCAGACTGCAAGGTCACCCTACAAGTTCTATGCTCCTGCTCAGTGATGTTAAATCGCCCCGTGATTGGGAAACTGGAACTGCACCCATCTCTGAGCATATCACTAAAGTGTTGGATGTTGACCCTGTTTTAGAAAGCTCTGGAGAGATAGCAGATGACCTAAAAGTCACTTTGGCTGCCCCAGTGTTGCGCAGTATGGTGGAAAGTGACCTGCACTTGAGGCCCAGAAGTGAGCAGTCAAGTGCCGAACTGTTCCTGGATCTATTATCTGAGATGGTAGGTGATTCGAGTATGATTGAATTGGAAAGCAGCGACCTTCTGAATACAGCTATGAAACTTGAGACTTCTCACTCTCCTAGTGAAACAACATTAGCTCTTTTAGCTACTGCAGGGCCAGGACTTTCCCCATCTCTCTTATTGGGGACAGTGGAGGCTCTTCTGCTTTCTCCTATGGAATTGGAGCCTTTTCTTTCCTATAGCCCAACAGTGCCCCTTTTGCTTACAGTTCCAGATCAAGAGTCTCCCCCCTTGGAACTAAATCATGCTCTTTCTTCATCTAGGACACTAACTTATCCATTCATATCTGTAGAACTAGACATGATCCTTTCCACACCCGCCATGCCTCTGGAGCCTACCCTTTCTGAACAAGAGCCCATAGTCCCCTCAATTACTTCAGAAAGCCTGGGAGCTGAAGAGCTGGAACCCAGCATCTCAGAAATGGCGTGTGCCTGGAGCAAAAGTGTAACTGTTGTGGAAACAGCCTTGGAACCAGAGACAAGTGCTACAGTTCTAGAGCCTGTCTTGTACCCATCGACCACAATGAAGTCTCTAGTGGCTTCAGCGACCACCTCTGCTTTTTCCGAAGTCGATGAAGTTGTTCCTTCTTTTGGCTTGAGGATGGCAGGAGCCAAGCCCGCTGTGACCCCTGCGAGGAGTTCTTGCTGCCAGCATGCAATGGATGCTTCTGATCAGGAAGATGCATTTCTAGCGTCCGTCTGGTCCTCCAGTTTGCCTGTGCCTGTCATGGAAGCTCCATATAGTAGCCACCATGCAGCATTTTTTTCTATGTTCTTGGAGCACCCTTTCGCAAGCACAGAAGTATCTACTTCTATCAAGCAGCCATTATGGGGAAAAAGAGATGGTGATGGTTCGGCTGTAAGTCCGGGAGACAGAGATGCTCACTTCACAATTTTGGACTGGGCATCCAAATCTGAATTGCTTCCATCCCTAGATAGATTTACAGTGAGTGCACTTCCTCCTCTGAATGAATCCATTTCTGAAATGCTTCTCACATCTGTGCCAGCCAGGGGTGAAAAAGAGCCATCTGACAGTTCAACCAAGTGTGGTTTTGTCTCTAGCACAATATCTGCTCCATCCTCGCTACATACTGAGTTGCAGACTCAAGCGATGCAGCCAATGACCTTAGTGGTGAAGGAAAGAAAGCAAATGCCACAGCCCGTTACATCTGGGAGAAAACCTCATCATGCTGGATGGAATTTAGCCGGCAATTCCTTAGAATTTACTGTTGCTGATCTTAATGCTGTAGGAACTCTTTTCAAAGCACAAGGCACTGAAAAAGAGCCCTTAGATTTGCAGACTCCCCAGATTCCATCTGATTTTGAGAATAAAGTTGCTTCTAACATAGAACACCTTGACAACCACATAGGTATGCTATTTTGCTTTATCCTTGGGTTGTAATTTTTTCTCTAGGTCATGTTTTGTAAAGTAGGCAGGAGCATGGCAGAGCAAAGTATAATTTTTCTGGGATTGCAAGTGCTTTGTGGGGAAATTGGTGGGCATACACTTCCTGTAGATACCTGCTGTAATGGCACTGCATATTAATGACAAGGACAATTGCTAGAAACTCCTAAAACTAGATTAGGGCTGTAGTACAAATGAGAAACGTTTTTCATATTACTAACAAAAGTACACCATGTGAGACTATGGCATGATGTGCTCCATGTGGTTGTGGAGAGAGATCTGCATGCTTGAAGACAAAATGGGAAAGAGAGAAAAGAGGGAGAGTAGAGACATTTCCACAGGTTGAAGAGGGACAAAGTAAAGGTCTAAGATGGGTAGCCTCACTCCTCTGGACATTACACTGTCCCCTAGTGTCTTGTAGGTGGTGTTGCACCTATTTTCCAACCAGTCTTGATGATAACAAAGCATCCAGTTCTCATTTTGACGGGAGAAAGGGAAATGTCAGATGATCAAATACTGTGTAATGGCAATAAATAACCTTTGTGTGTGGTTGCTACATCTTGCCTTATGAGCTTTTCATATGTACTGGTGATCCTTGCACAGCTGTCCTCTACCTTTGTGAATGGAGTGTGATAATATTGGCATTTGTATATCTACAAATGCAGAGATTGTGTTAAGAACAGACTGAATGGAAAGAACTTAAATACATAGGTGTTGCCTCTTTGCACACAATCTATATGTGCCTGTTCCCTTGAGATTATCCTTCTGCGTTATGTATGTCTTAACACTAGGTGCTTCATACTTTGGTGGTTGTTCATCAGAATATGTCACTATTCACTTTTTGTAGTATAATTTTAAATCATAGAGAAGAATAAAAAGAATGCTTTTCTTACTGAGCGTACATGGCCATCTAATAGCTTCTAGATTATAGGTTGTAAAAGGGGCAATAATTCTCTACCCTTGCTTTGAAGCACTTAGCAGTTAGCAGTGAGGTTTATTCCTTTTCCCTTTGTTCTTTGTCTAACACTCACTCCAAGGATGGAGCGGAGTCAGAAAGTCTACAATTTATTTTTGTTCTTCCAACTATTCCTGCCTTTCTCTCAGTACTTCTGTTTTCAGAACGCTTCCAGTGACTCCCACTGCTCTATTCAGTCTTTTTGTGCCACAGCCCAAATAAATAAAATATTAGACTGTGGACCCACTGTTTATCTGCCCCTATCCTGGGACCCTATCAACTCACTCCCCACCCCATTACACCTTCTCAGAACTGATAACTGCAACCAAGTATTCTTATTAAAGAGAGCAGAAAGTTGCCATGAATCCTAGTACTAGTGAAAGCTATTTTAGCACAATTGCTATGAACTTGAGCAGGACTGGAGTGCAGAGGCGAATCTAGGGTATGGCGCCACAGGGCATGAGCCCTGGGGCGCCATAAGGTGGGGGCGCTGTTTGCATGGCGCCCTATCCACAAATTTGCGGGCCCCTGTGCCCTGAGGTGCCTCAGCGGCATCCCGGCGTGGGGGGGGGGGGGGGTATGCACTCCAGCGGCAGCCCGGGGAAGGAAGCTGCTGCTGTGCGCACCGAGCCGGGACGCTTGCTGGCGGCTCCTGTCCTGGGCTGCTGCTCGAGTGCTTAAAGCGCCCCAGCGGCAGCCCAGGGAAGGAAGCTGCTGCCGCATGCCCGGAGCTGGGACGCGCGCCGGCAGCTCCTGTCCTGGGCTGCTGCTGGGGCACTTTAAACACTCGAGCGGCAGCCTGGGGAAGGAAGCCGCTGCCACGCACCCCGGCTCAAGGCGTGCGGTAGTGGCTTCCTTCCCCAAGCTGCCGTTCGAGTGCTTAAAGTGCCCCAGCGGCAGCCCGAGGAAGGGAGCCGCCAAATGTCATGACGTCGCATGCCCTGGGCACAGTTTCGCTCAGGTATGCGCCTGCTGGAGTGCAATCTCCTGGCACCTAAAGGCGTACACGAAATGCCTTCCCCTTTATCTAGTGGTGCTCTAGTCCAGTGATCTTCAACCTATTTCATTCCCGTAAGTTGCTGTGACCCCATTAGGGTACCAATCCCAAGGTTGAGTAACACTGCTCTAGAATATTGGTTCCTAACCTGGGGGTTGAGCCAATTTTCAGGGGTACTTAGAGAACTTGGTGCCCCTATCTTGAAATTCTTGGGAGCTTCTTTTGGACAACCATTTGCCACCATCTTGAAACCAGTAGCATACCTAGGGTGGTCGGGGGCAAATGGCCCCAGGTTGCCAAGTGGCGGGTGGTGGTGGTAAAATTGCTCCCTTGGCGCTCTGGCCCTAGGCTCCAATGCTCCTGCAGCTGCCTGCTCTCTGTTCTGCTTTACAAGTGGAGGAGAGGGTGGGTGGCAGGAAAAAACATTGGCAGTGGCTCAATTCAACCACCCCCAGAGCCTTCCCCTTCCACCCGCTCCTTCTGGCTGCCAGCAGGCTGGAACTGTGCCAATGCAGTCCACACTGCCAACATCAGTGTGTTTTTGTCCCACTTGAAAGCAGCCAGAGAAGCCAGCTGCTTGCTGAGTGGGGCAGTGAAGAACCACGCTGATGCTAGCCACGCCTTTTCTGGCTGCTTTCTGAGTGGGGTGAAAATGCACCAATGCTGGCAGCATGGCCAGCATCTACATAGCTTGCTGCTGCTCCATTCCTGTAGCGGGGTGGAAATGCACCGATGCTGGCCTCATGGCAAGCATCAGCGCGGTTCTGCCCCCCTGGTGGGGGTGGCAGTGGGGGAAGGCTTCTTTGCACCCTGGCGCGGCTTCAAAGGCCTGTCCCAGGGTGCAAAAAAGCTAGGATTATCTCTGCTTGAAAAGCAGTGGTAAATAAAGTGGTTAGTTAGAACATGAGGTGGGAGAGAGAGAACACAGGGAGAGCCTGAGTGTTGGCGGCTGTTCTTAGAGAGACAGTTTGTGATTGTTTGGTGGTGAGTATGCTTTCTTTACTGTCTTTATGAACAGTATTGTCCTCCCTGCGACTGCTGTGGGATCCATTTGCAAAGTAGTTTCGCAAAACTTAGCAGTTGAGAACAGTGAAAATTTCTGGTTAGGGAAGAAGCTTCCTTATTAAATTGCCACTTCCTCAATGCTTCTAGCTAGGGAAAACTACCCTTGCCTTGGGTTTGTCTTGGTGTGCGTGTGTGCAGTGCAGTCTTTCCTGGGTCAAAAGTAGTTTTCCCAAGTTTGAATGCTCATACAGTATTTGAAGCACCAAAATATAGTGAATATGCCATAAGGAAAATGTGTTCCAGAAGAATTAATCAGATTTCATCAGTGAGATTATCACTTTGTACATTGTTGTCTTCTCTTCTACCTACAGAATTGGAATTTCCTTGGCTATTGGCATACCTCCCTGTAAAAAGTTGCCACATTATCCTGAAGGATGAAGTTGGAACATTTTCTCCTCCGATTCTTGGCAGTATGCAAAGCAATATCTGGTGCAATTGGACCATCTGGGCTGGTCCTCGTAAGCATATCTTGATTTACATAGAAGGATTTGAGGGGAACTCTGTTTGTGAAGAAAATCAGGATAAGATCGTTTTTCAGGGGGTCTTGTCAAGTGTGGAAAGCAAAGTAGTGTATGCATGCAGAAACCACGGAACTTTGATCTTTGCTACGCAGGCAGTAGCTGTCCATGTAGTGTTCTTGTCAAAAGTGTCTTCTCAAAACCAGGATCAAAAACATTTTAAAGGACGGTTTTATATATTCAATGATTATGAATCGTCAAGTTTGACAGGTGATGATACTGAAGAACCAGTTCTGAAATCAAACAGCAGTGTTATATTTTTCCCCAAGTCATATGTAACACATTCTAAAGATGTTCTGGACTTTGTAAAGATTAGCAGAAAGCTTAACGATGAAACAAGGCTGCCTATGACTAGTAGAGAGTCACGGAACGAAAGTGGCAGTGTCATGAGCTTGAAGGCATTCCTGCGCATGCCTCTTAGTACTTCCACATACGTTTCTCCTTTGAAAGCCACAGAAAATGTGGCCCTGAGTGTTCTTGACATGAAGATGTTGCAGGTGGCAAAACCATCCTTTGATGATAGAACTGAGATTAAACCTTCACCTGGCAATTTAAAGAAAGCTCTAGTTTTAGGATCAGAGAGTTTGGAGAATGAAGAAAAAGTCCTGCTGTTCAAGCCAACCATCCCTTCTCCACATCTATCTCAGAAGTTTAGAACAATGACAAAACTGGTGCTGGTGAAAGACAGTAGAATTGTCAATGAATCTGCCAAATTTAAAGTTGGTCACATCACTACACACCAGAGGCCGGCACACATGAAAGATAGTGGAAGAGCAATCTCTGGAAATAATGTCTTGCAGAGTGGTACTACTTTCCAACAAGTCTCCTTGGAAGAGCAGGGAATTCAGATTCCTCCTCCTGAAATTACTCCAGTGGAGAAACAGGAACAGATTCTCCGCGCTCTGGCATCTAATGATGGCTTCTCTAGGAAGACTACAAAAGGAGTGAACTTTCAACACTTAGAACAGAAGGAAGCACTTGAAGGAGAACAGATGGACAATCAAATGGACAATCAAGAATATAGACCAGAACATGGCAATAAGGATCAGGACATGGCAGTAGACAGTAGAAACAAATCTCGTAGACCTGAGTTTCTCACTACAGAAATACCAAAAAATCTGGCTGTTAAAAGAAAATCCCATCTGACCACTTTGGGCAGCCCTAATGTTTTGAGTGCCCCTCCTCCAAGAATACTTAGTAGTGACTTCATGGGTACTACCTCTTTGAATTCTCAGGTTGTTCTCCCAGGTAACCTGAAGAACATTCAGATGGAAGCAACTGCTGCTTCATATCCTGCTGGCTCAAGAAACATGGTCTACTCGGAGAGGAAGGGCACAACAGCCAATCCTCCCTACTCTTCTCCTGACTGGGTGTCAGGCAATAAGGCATCCTTGGGAGCAGAGCATAAGAATAATTCCTATGGTAAGTTTGTGGGTATCTTGATTTCATTAGCCGTTTTTCTGCCTGTGGAAAGTGATGAAATGCATTGAGCCAGTGAAGAATTGGAGGGGGGAGAGCAAAGAGTGAGTTGTAGAGGTTCTTGCTGGGCTTTGTGTGTACAGTATTGCAATGCGTTTAATAAAATCTAGTGTAACTACTTTGAAGCTGAAGTCTTCTGATCACACAACACGCCTTGGCTTTGTAAGGGTCTAGACTTATTTTAAAAAATCAGAAAAATTATTGGTAGGAAAACAACAAAATTGTGGTGCTCTGAATTAGAGCTAATATATTTGTATACATGTATACTCAGTTTTGCGCACTTATAAAGGTATGCATAAAAGTGTACTGTAACCCCATGTATTAGACGGGTGCATAGTGGTGATACTTCCACTTTTCAACAAGTCCACACATTAATTTATACAGAAAAACATGCCAGAGAGCTAAGAATTGCTATGGCTACTTGCTTCACATCTGCCACTATATAATGTATGGTGACCCCGGCCAGCAAGATGTTGGTGAGATGGGGGAGCTTAAACTTTGCATGCTTGATTTCAGATATGTCTAGGGGCCATTTGATTGCTTTTATGGAAATTGCTACAGGTTGTTCAGATCCTAACCGAAAAAATATAATTGCTTTTTTCTAGGAAATATTTCGGTCTTCAGGTCACACGAAAATTATACCATCCTGAAATCCCAACACAATCCTGGAGGTAATGCTAGTCTCTCCTTCCTTTCCAACCCCCTTGAGGGTGGGAGAAATGCAAGTCTGCTTTCTCAATATGGAATGACTATTTCAGATCCCCTGGTTACTTAAAAACACTAACCACTAACAAATGATAGTTAAGGTGCAAATAAGCCCTTTTGGACAGGGAGCATTTTGGATTTAATACAGTAAACATCTGGAGTGTTGTTAGCTTTGTATGTTTGGCAGTGGAGTTCACCCTTCTTTCTGTTTTGGCAACCTTTTGGGTCTTTTACAGATGTTCTATTTGAAGTAACTTTTGGCATAGACCACAAAGGACAGATCCCACACAATGGAAGTGAGCAGGAAAAAGCCCTCATAGAATCCATTAAGCTTCAGGTAAGAAAACAAAAGACACTGAGGGTGCAATCCTAACCCTGGGTTGGAATAGGCAGGTTGACACGCCTGCTCCATATCCAGTCTGGGGCTTGGAGGTGCTGCTGGTACTACTGAAGGGAAAAAATTCCCTTCTCCCCCGTAATATGCAACAGCCTGCCTGGGGCTACTCAAAGCGGCACCACTGAAATCTGTGGCAAACAGCAAGCAGCTGAATCAGTCACCTGAGCCTGGGGAGAGGATCTGGACCAAAGGTCCAGGTTGTGGATCATCCCCCCCTCCTCTGAATGGGCTGCCCACAGGCCCACCCCGTTCCCAGCTTCCCCCTGCTGATCCTTAGAGGCAGTAATGTCTGGTTTAAATGGTCTCTTGAAGAGGAGGTTGAAGAGGGGATGCATGGGGTGGTTGGGTGACAGTCTCGCCATGATAGAAGGAAAAGCTTGATCCTAAAGGTAAAATTGATCTCCTTGGTAAAAACTGTAAAATTCAATTGGCTATATCTCTTTAAAAACACACCTATCACCAGTGGTGGGATTGAGGGGGAACGCGGGGAACTCAGTTCCACTAGTTAAAATTAGGGCTGACTCTGCCCACTTCACTCTTCCTCCTCCCCCTCCCAATTCCTCTGCAAAGAGCTTTTCTTCTTGGTTGGCTGGCACTCAGAGGGTTAAAGGGAGCGACTCCAGATTCCTAGGGGGGAGAAGGCAGTGATGTCATTCAGGGGGAACGGACCAGAACGGGCGTTCTGGATCCTAACGGGCTCCGTGGCTGGTTCCGGGTTCCCGACAAGTGCCAATCAAAAGTGAGTTCCTGTTCCTAAATCATTTAGATCCCACTACTGCCTATCACCATTAGGTGGGAGCACCACCAGCCCAACTGTGTGAAGCCACTGGATGCGGCTTGCATCAGAGCAAGTGGCAGGAAGAGGAGGAGAGTGGCACTAGAAGCAGATAATCCCCGCATTACTCTGCCTTGTGCAGTTTTCTCAAACACAGAAGGGCAGATATTCTGGTTTTCTTTACAGGGACTGCATAAATGAAGGAGGCTGTTAACTATGCTATGCTTCTGTCTTGGCTGCCATTGAGGAACCATTGGACGATGGTCACATAAACTCACAGTGTGCATTCTCTTCCCAGGTACAAGAGAAGGTGAAACACTTCTCAAACAGAGTTAAAGAAATTGGGTTAAAGGAAATCATAAGGAAGGAAGGAAGTGAAATGAGAAGGTACAGCAACTGAGCTATAGGTTATCTTATGAATAACATAAAATATTATTATTATTATTATTATTATTAATATTATTATTATTATGGCTTTGTAACTTGGTGCTTTCTGCAGAAATTACGTTTGTGAAAGCAACAGTGGCATAGCTAAGGCAGATCAGGCATACATGACCCTGGGTACTATGCCTTAAGGAGGTGTCAAGCTGGGGGTACCCCCTCTTTTGCGCTCTCTCTTCACAGGCCCTTGGAGCGGTTACACATGCTGCTGAATGTCTTTGCCAGCCGTAGTACTTCTCCTGCACATCTCCTTTCAGGCCACTCTGAGTGGCTGGCTGCTTAGTTCCCCTCCCACCCATCCCACACACACTTTTCAAGGGGGGGGGGGAAACAGTAAAAATGCCCTAAGCTGCTCAGAGGGGCATGCAACTGCTCCAAGTTCATGGTAAACCAGACCTAATTGGTGGTGACGTCATGTCCTCTCAATCACTTCCAGATCAGGCACTTCTGGGGGTGATGTCACAACACTGAGTGCCAGAGGGGCCAGCTACACCAGTGGAAAGAAGGCACCACTATTTCTTGCTCACTTCCGTAATAAACCTTATATAGTACTTGCATCCTGTGCTCCTTTCCTCCCAAATTTGTCCTAAAGATCTCAAATCAGTGTGCCTATCCCTTAGAATCTGTCTCTTGAAAAAAAGAGAAATAATTTGACACTTCCTTTTTTATACACAGAAGAAATAGCCCCAACCTGATATTCACTTTCTGGCTGCATTTAAAACCAGAAGAAAAGAACATCTCTCACTTTATACATTCTCAGCTAAAAGGCCTTAATGGTGAATCTATGGGAACTGGAGAGATTCGACTGGTTTCAGTAGGAGGTATGTGAGAAATTACGGACAATATAAAATGAAGTTAACAGAACTGCATTAAAAGGTCAGTCAACAAGAGTATTGTGTTTGTATAGGCTTTTAATTGCTGCATCTACTGAGAGCTGATCTACAGGAAATTTGTGAGTGTGGTGTGGTTCACCTCTACTATGGCCACAACAGAATCCGTGTAACACTTACATTTGTAAGGTTCTGGTTCTGGTGTGCCTAGCTGGGAAATGTTGAAAGCAAATGGCATCCTGAAATGTTAGGGAGAAGTGGAAAGGGATTAACAACAACAAAAGGTTGGGGCATTTGAAGTAAGACGTTTCTGCATGCAAGGGCTGGTTCCTAATACCCAGGAAAGTACAAAGTTTTTGTTGAGACATTTTGATGCAGGTATATGCTGTCATGAGTTGGCATTGAGTTACCAAATTGTTCTGTTGGTTGAGAATGGTTTGTATGACTGATGGTTTGAGCTGATAGAAGTTTACAATTTGGTTGATGCAGAACTGGTTTGCTCTGTTCCCACATGCCAGATGTGAATGAATGCAGTTCTGGGATTGAACTATGCGGTGATGAAGCAGTCTGTCTCAATGGGTATGGTACATACTTATGTCAATGCAAAGAAGAGTATGAAGACCGTTCTTTGTCAAAATTGGGCACCTTTTGTGTACATAGTCCCCAATCACGTAAGTATTTATTCAGAGTAAAGGTAACTGGTGATTCAAATGGCAGATTCTACCTGTCATGGGGGATGACTTAAGGTCGTAATCCAGAAGGGCAGAAGCACATATAGCTGGATGGTGTTTCTACAATCAAAAAGCTTCAGTGAGATGAAGTGGTTGCAGAAATAGTTCTCATGCCCTGACATTTTATTTTTATTATTTTTATTTTGCCTTCCCCATCAAAGCAAGCAAAATGCAGCTAAAAACATTCAGCTAAAAAGCAGAACAATACAAAGGAATTTAGAATAAAAACTCTTTAAATTCTAAAAAGTACCAGTAAAAAAAATAACCCACCAGTCTATAGAGGACTACAGTAAGAAGCTAGCAATACAAAGCAAATCACATTCATTCTTTATAACTTTTCAAGTGGCTTGTCATCCAAAATAAAATGCTAACTTATTGGAGGGTGGGGGGCTGGGAATCTGCAGATTTGAGCATCCCAATTTCTCTTACCTATGTTCACACGTATTTTAATTATAGTTGCAAAACGGTTCCAGGAAAGGAAGAGAGTGACTAGTATAGTGATTTTAAAGGCATTGGCCAGTAGATGCCTTTCAGGAAAGTTCAAACAGCAAATTCTGTTGCTAACTAGCAGAACTGGTTATTATACAAATGGAGCTCAATTGTGATCCATTTAAGTTTATTGTGTTTTGTTGTCTTGTTTTTATTAATGTTTTAGTATTGTTTTATCTGTAAGCTGCCTTGAGTGCCCTTAACATGGTAGAAAGGGGGCATAAATTATCTAAATTTTAGAAAAGTCTCCATTTGTATTGGATGCAGTGAAGGTCTACAAAATCAAGCTTACTGTGTTATTAAAAATGTTATTTCTGTCTTCACGCTAACATGCATTAACTCAAACAATCAAGCTAGATACTGATTGTGAATGAAAAGAAGTGCTGAGTTTCTAGGAGCCCTGGTTTCTTTCCTGTAACTTGTTGACCAATGATTTGGAGTACAGAAGGCATTTTGGAAGGTATGAATTTTACCACCACAGTTTTCTTTCTCTATAGGCATTAGTTCCTGGTTCAGCTACGCAGAGATTCTGGTCGGAACCACTGTCTTTTTCATCTTTGCCCTTGTAGTGGTGCTCAGTGTTCTGTCTTCCATAGTAAAGAAGAGATGCACAAAGGAGACTGGGGGCCTTGAGGGGGCTGTTTTGTCTGGGACAAGAGCACGTTTGAAAGCCACTGCCTTTCAGCAGGACAACATCCGTAACCTCCTTACTTTAGACCCTGCCAAGTTAAAACTCAGAGCCAAATCACCAGAATGGCCTTTGCAACAGAGAACTAGCCCCAGTGAAACGTACAGAGTATCTATTGAGCAGTCTGAATGTTTGTAAAAACACACACACACACCAATGGAAGCTGAAATCCCCCTTCCTTCTTTAGTATTAAATACTTTTATTTATCATGATTGAGCAATGCAACTTTTTGTTTCTTGGAAATGTTAAAAAAAATATGTATTACCCTTTTCTTGGATCTTAATGAAAGTTTTGTAATGTTTTCTCCATTTATTGTGTTTTTGGACACTGTACTATATATGGCTTTATGTAAAAAAATGAAGGACTGAAACCAACTACTGTGTATGATTGTTAATATGACATCCTACTGTTCTTGTAACTCTGCTTGTTCAGAATAGAGGTGTGGTGCATAGGAAGGACAGTAGGAGGTCTGAGGTCCAGTTCAGGCTCAGAGATTCAAATGATCAGGTACTTCATTGCCATTAAAACATTAGCCCTAGCAGCTGGGTTGCTGAAGACAAAAGTAATGATTTACATAGTGTTTTACATGGCAATCAATCTGTCTCCAAAGAGCTCAGTCTAAAAAGCTGCAGCAGCCAGACTACTAATAGCCACTTGAAAAGATGCCATGTGGGAGTGAATAGGGACAGTTGTTCTCCCCCTACTCAATATAAGAAGACACCACTTTAAAAGGTGCCTCTTTGCCCCAGTGAGCAGCAGTTGTTCTGCCTCCCTTGGGTATTGCTATGTGGGAGCCCTACTCACCAACATCTCTTCCTTGCTGTCTAGTCGCAACCAGAAGCCACACACTCAGCTCCCCAGGAGTCCCAACAACCAGCCAGGGCAACTGCAGAATCCTCATGGAAAAACCCACTGACCTATACAATGTACTGTATAGCAGTGTTTCTCAGACTGTGGTTTGGAACCCATGACTACTTAGCTCACCTGCCATTGAAAATACAGAGCTGGAAATACTGAGTAAAAGCTGGGTAGGGTGGGCTCCCAGTGGGGGAGAGGCATGGTGCTTTGTCCAGAATATGGAATATGGTTGAAGAATCCAAGCCTGTTCTGCTTCTGAGCTGGAATGTTTGAATTCCAAACTCTGCAAACTAATAGCAGAAGTGTGCTGTGTGATGGGACCTTCGGCTGAGTACCGCTTAGGTTTGAAGTGTAACTTTGTCATTTCTGGTCATGACAGCACTTCCTGGTTAATGACATCACTTCCCATGGCTCCCAACAGATCATAATTCTAAAACGTGGGTCTTGGTGTCAAAGTGGGAGAGCCACTGATGCTTTTCTACCTGTACTTTGCTTTTCTTTGAACATGGGGGCTAGGTATGCACACTTTTAAAGAAAACATGGTAGAGAACAGTTCATGCTCATTAAAATACCATAATGGGAAATGGGCAAACAGCATTGCTATAATAAATTAATAACAGGTCCCAAAGCATAAATGGGCCCAAATAACAGGGCCCACCAGGGACGTGGTGGCACAGCGAGTTAATCTGCTGTTGCTGGGCTTTCCGACCGCAAGGTTGGGAGTTCAAGACTGCATGACGGAGTGAGCTCCCGTTGCTTGTCCCAGCTCCTGCCAACCTAGCAGTTTAAAAGCACCTAAATGCAAGTAGATAAATAGGGACCACTTCGGTGGGAAGGGAACGGTGTTCTGTATGCCTTGGTGTATAGTCACGCCGGCCACATGACCACGGAAGCTTGTCCTCGGACAAAATGCTGGCTCTACAGGCTTTGAAATGGAGATGAGCACCGCCCCCTACAGTCGGTCACGACTAGACCATTCGGTCGTGGGGAAACCTTTACCTTTTAATAAATAACAGGGCCCAAAGACTGGAGCAAGGCTACACAATTAAGTTGTCGAAGTGGCTATCATCTCAGTCTATTAATGTGAATTTCTAATCTTACAAATTCCCAAAGCAGACAGTAGATCTACGCTACTGTACAATACAAGGAACAAACCAGGCTGTGTCTCAAAAGGAGGTGGCAAGAGAGATTCATTGAAGCTGCTGTTAAGTACCCAAAGGAAAAGCATGATACATGTATTAAATAATTACAGTATAATGAACACAGCGGCTGTTATTACTGGATAACTCCCACTGCCCTCATAGGTTTTAGCTCTAAATTGGTTCCAAAAGAATGTCTAATTTTTAAGACCCAGCTGTGTCCACAAGGTGCCACTGTTTGCCACAGAAAGTTAGCAATTATTTAGAACAAAGATCTCCAGATTTTCAGATCTCCCTCTTTCAGTATTAGGGCCACACTGTATATTTTACAGATTTTCACAGCCCCCCCCAAAAAAAAAACAGTTTTATGGATGAAATTTAAATACGCTTTACTTGGCTCTTTTTTGTGACACTTACAAAGAAACAATGTTGTGCTTAAACTGACAAATGATATGAGTAAAAGCGTCAAATATTAAGTTGCTATGGGCAGGCTGTAGTTTGAAGATCCCCGATTTAGCAATTAGTGCTAATACCCTGTGATGTATTTCCCAACCCACCGTACAAAGTAGGCTACTAAATCTCACTGAAACTCTTCCTTGAGATTGCACCTTTTCTCTTCACCCCATGATGTATGGTTGGACATTCCTGGAGACCCAGTTGTAATCTCCAGAATTGTTTGCAGTAGTCATCTGCAGATTGATACAGATGCCTGGAGACTCCAGGTCAATCTTGGAAGAACAGCAACCTTACATGCAAGCAATGCTCTTAATATTGCCCATAATAAAGCTGCTTCCTTTAGTGCTAATTTGTTGCAGTGCTTGTTGTTCCAGCCTGTTTCATAGTTATTCTAACCCAAGGGAGCAGTGCATTGTGGGCCAAATCAAATCCCTCCCAATTAGATTAACTTATTTCTATAGTGGTGTTTTGCACAGCACATGACTTTCCAGAACAGATCCCCTCATTATGAGAGGTGTTGCATCATAGGTGCCAACTTCACAGTGGCCAATTGGCAATCTGCCACCCCAATATCTGGCCCCTGACCTCTCCCCCAAAGAGTGGAGCTGAGCGCGAGCATGTGCAGTCACAGGGAGAGCCAATGAGAGCCAGAAGCAGGGAGAGCCAATGGGATGTGGCTACATCCCAATGGTTCCTCCCCTCCGGCCTCCTGATTGGCTGGCTCATCAGAAGCTCTAGAGCCTAGGTCTACCCACTATACTTATAATGGGCAGACCTGGGTTCCCAGGGGGACTTGCTCATGGCTGCGTCAAGGAACATGGCTACAGGCCCCCCCAATATTGAATTCAAGTCAACGCCCCTGTATTACATTATATTTTATTTTAAAATAACCTTTATCCCAACACTTTCCTACCATCGTTGAGAAGGATTTCCAGACACTATGAAAATTAATCATAGTTCCAATAGCACAAATGCTTATTGAAGGATCCCTACTGACAGAGGCGTTTCTACAGGGATGGCAAAGCTCTAAGTCTTGCAAGAAGCCTTACCCTGTCATGTAAACCCCTCCTCTCCCTTGCTGCTGTAGCCAGTAAGCAACGCCAAGATGTTGTTGTTCCCTATGAGGATTGGCTAAAACGGTGCAGGAGAGGAGTGATTTCCACTGCAAGGTAAGGCTTCTTGCAAAACTTAGAGCTTCGCCATCCCTGTAGAAACGCCACTGCCTACTGATGTGCTTGTACTGTATCTAGCTCAGAGTGACATCTAAGATATTGTGTAAGAGCTTATTGGGGATTTGCCCCTATTTTACACACAACAGCAAGAATGCTTCACTCACAGCCAGCTTTGTTTCAGTATAGTAGTGGTTCCCAACCTGGGGGTCAGGAACTGATTTTCAGGGGGTTGCAAAGAGTTTGGGGCAGCCATCTGAAAAATCTGGGCACCACCATTTTGGAAGCTTCACTTTGGTGAGGGAAGAGGCTTCCCCATTAAATTGCCACTACCTCAGTGCTTGTAGCTGCGTGGGAAATTAGCCTTGCTATGAGCTCTTCTTGGTATGTGTGTATGTGTGTGATGAAGTCTCTCAGGGGGACAGGAAGGCTGAAACTGCTTGCCTCTCACAAAATGAGGCACCTCGTCACCACCATCCTCCCACCCTAGGAGCACCAACACCTGGGGCCTTTGCCCCCCTGGACATAATGGTAGATCTGCAACTGGTGTTCTGTGCGATGTTGTTCTCAGTGTTGAATCACTCACTGAACTCAAAACTCAAACATCGCTTTGATACAAAGAATTCAGAACATTCTAAAAAGGATATGGCGTCCTTTTGACTCAAAAAAGTGTGATTTATTTGCAAACTATGACATCACTTCCTAATATAACTTGACCTTAGGTCTTAGGGGTTCCTGACAGGTTGTTGTACTTAAAAAGGGGGCCCTGGTACAAAAAAGGTTGGGAACCACTGCAGTATAGCATGGCAATCTAATGAAAGGTTTTTTGTATGATGGATCCCAGCTCCATGAAGCTGACTGCAACGAGGCCCATGTGAATTAAAATTAACAGTGTGATGCTAGGGGGAGAGGAAAAAAATGGTGGTTTTTTTTCCTGTTTTCAATCATTTATTATGGAGTGTGTTGTTCTCTGTATGTTTTTCCTCATTCTTTGCTTTACAAAAGGCCTCCTTTGTTTAAGTTCTTGGTTTGCTGAGCACCAGAAAAAGGTTCAGCATTTCTCTAAAGTTTTTTCCAACTTTTCATGTGACCATGACTGCTTGCCAGATTGACCTCCAACTTGCGGGCTCCTGAAGAGGCTATTGTTGAGATCAGAAAGGATTCTGTGTGTCCCGGGACTCTGAGAATGACAGGAGTGGTTGCTCAGCACATTGCTGATCTCGCCCCTGCAAACCAGCGCGCCGATACGCATCCATGCGAGCTACGCAAAACCCACTTTTGGTATACATGAAAAACTGTTTGAGAGTGAATTTTATGCCATGGGCAGTGGTCTGCTTCCTTCTTACAATAAGATTTTTTCATTTGTATTTTTATATATTGCTCCCCTTATATGCTTTAGAGGTGGGAGAAAGGGTTTTATTTTTCATGAATTTTGGTGTTTTTTAAAGTGGTGTTATGTGTTTTTTATTCAAAACATAATTAGAAATTTAAATCACTTTAAAAGTGTATTCAGTAGGTAATATAGGATCATCAGATACAGACACAGTCATTACCCAAGCAACCACCCATTAAATAACAAATAAAAACAAAATAAAATGGACTTATTGTTTGCAGATCTGGAATTTTTGGTCTTTACCAAAAAGAAAAGCGCAGAAAGCAGTGTTATGTGCTATCATCAATTTCTCCCACCTCTACTTACAATATAAAACAATTTGTTTCTATTGTTACTTTTTAAATCTCATCTAGGATTACTGATCGGCCTGAAAACACACCAGCAACCCAATGGTCTGTTCCAGTGCCAGCTACAAATTGCTGAATGAAATGTAATCCCACCCCAGCAAACAATCCAGTCCAATATTAAGTTGGTTGCCTATCGTGGTTTCAGAACAGGTACTATACAGGAATTCACCATAAGAATAACTACCAATCAAAAGGCCTATCTCAATTTCTTCATTATCAGAGCATCTACAACCTTATTGTTTGGGAAGGAAGCCTGCGTACACATATACACTTAATACAGAGAAATGAGCCAGTACACACACGAGCATTAGTGACTAGCTTTATCTGGATTCAGACTGCACAGAGCACCTTCTCAGAATCAAATCATGTGACTTCAATCTCCAAAGTCCTCTGGAAGTTTGCCAGTAATATATTTGCATTGTTTGTGCACTTCCTTAAGAAAGCACAAACAAAAAATCATGCTGTAAATTTTCAGAACAGATAGCACTTTAACTCTGCATATTCTGAATATGAAATCCTAGCTAGCAATCATGCATTATAAAATCTTTATATTGTGCAGGTGCAATGGGCCCCTCCTCTATCACATAGAAGCCCTATGATTAGCACATGGACCAGTCAGAGGGAGTATTGCATGGCCTGGCCTTACATGTGACATGGGGCCCCTATTACAGCAGCCCACCCACCCATTTAGTTCTGAGCATCATTCATAGCACCTGCAGCATAATTGCCCAAGAGTAGCTTTCATTACCCTACCCTACCCTTAAGAACATAAGAACATAAGAAGAGCCCTGCTGGATCAGGCCAAAGGCCCATCTAGTCCAGCTTCCTGTATCTCACAGCGGCCCACCAGGTGCCCCAGGGAGGCATGAGACAACAAGATCCTGTTGCATCCTGTTGCCACTCCCTTGCACCCGGTACCAGTAGCCCACCACCTTTGTAAGGAGGTTGCACAATCCATCATTGCCTATAGCCCACGATGGACCTTTCCTACAGAAATCTGTCCAATCCCCTCTTAAAGGCATCAAGACCAGATGCCATCACCACCTCCTGTGGCAAGGAGTTCCACAGATTAACTACCCGGTGGGTAAAAAAGTACTTCCTTTTATCTGTTTTAACTCTCCCAACCCTCAGTTTTAGTGGGTGCCCCCTGGTTCTGGTGTTTTGAGAGAGGGAAAAGAACATCCCTCTATCGACTTTATCCCTTCCATGCATAATTTTGTATGTCTCAATCATGTCCCCCCTCAGGCACCTTTTTTCTAGACTGAAGAGCCCCAAACGCTGCAGTCTTTCTTCATAAGGGAGGTGCCCCAACTACAGAGAACAGGTGGGCTGCAACCAAGGAGAGGCTCCCTCCACCGCCGGAGCCAGAGTCTACTGTAGACTGAACCTTGGCAGCTGACAAGACCCTCCTTTGTAGAGCCCCAGCCGGAGGCTACCCGAGGTAATAAAACAATGAGGGTGGGAAGAGGGGATCCCTATCGGCTAATGCAGAAATCACAAGCAACATTGGGTCAAGGTTTAAATGGCACAGTCTCAAAGGTGGAGCAGCTGCTGAAAGAAAAGCACCAGATGAGAGAGGATGCCAGCCATCTCCTTCCAGCAGGATTGTTGTGCCATTAGTGGAATGTTTATCAGCAATAGGCGAATTAGCAGGTGTCAGTGAGATCTGGCTGTGCCATCACAGTGCCTTGCATTCTTGCTGTCCCTTAGAGTATACAGAGCTGCAGGGGCTTGCCTGTAATAAGTGGGTCAACAGCCCACAGAGGTGCAACTGGGATTGCACTGGTTGCTGCTGCCAGGCATGCAATAGGTCAGTGATGGTGAACCTTTGGGCTTGGCATGTCGAAACTTCGGCAAATGCTTAACTTGACTCTGATGGTGTGTCAACGCCCCTCCCAAACAAAAGAGAAACGATTCTTTATATTCATTTATTTAAACAAAAAATACAGTCTAATCATGTCTGGTGCTATGTATTATATAAAGAAACATCAAATAATTACAAAAATGAAAAATGAGTAAATCGGTTTTTGTCAGGCATTGGTGAATGCTAGTGTGTCATCCCAAACATTGTCGTGTGTCAACTTTGACACTTGTGTCATAGGTTCGCGTTCACTGCCACAGGCTTTCCTTCTAGCTTGCACAACTGGGCATATGGAAGATCCTGTGTTTAATCTCTTCCCCTGTTGGAAAACTGCCCGTGGAGAACAAACTGTTTCATCTACTTTGAGATGGAGTGCGCCTGGGAGACATGCAAGTCCTTTGGAGTCATCTCTGTAATCTTTTGGAGTGTGTGTTTTTGGTGTACCACCTGAGCACAGTTTTTGTTGGCTTCCCTGCAATGGTGTGGATCAGTTTTGATGCATTCAGAATTACTAGGTTCATTGTTGTTGCAAGTATAAAGTGAAAGGAGAGGGTCCTGCCTGTAGCAGTTATCACTGCAGCGGTGCAAGAATTCTACCCCCACACGGGGTCAGACTGACTATATTTGGTGATGCAGGCTGAATGTCCCTTATCTGAAGTGTTTTGGATTTTTTAATTTTGGAATATTTGCATATACATAATGAGATCTTGGGAATGGGGCACATGTCTAAACACAAAATTCACTTATTTCATATACGATCGCCTGAAAGTAATTTTATGCAATATTTTTAATAATGTTGTGCATGAAACAAAGTTGTATATATTGAATGATCAGACAGCAACAGTATCACTGTCTCAGCATGCATAGAAAAGAGATAATACAGCTGAAGGGGGGGCAGGGGAATCATTTTTCCTCCCTGGGGATGCTGAATGTAGATAGTGCTGTCTGTTGTGCACCTGTGGACTGCATCATGTCAGGTCAGGTATGGGATTTTCCACTTGTGGCATCATGTCGATGCTCAAAACATTCAGGATTTTGGAGCATTTCAGATTAGGCCTGCTCTACCTCTAGTTTTGCTGCTCTATCTTATATGATGTTCACAAAATATTTGTAACCTATTACATTTACTGTTGTGCTACTGTCTTTTTGGCCTTTTCAGCCAGGAAGAGAAAGTTTACCAGGCACTAGCACAAGCTGAACAAACCAACTTGTTTTCTTACTATGTGTAGCTTTGATGTCAGGAATAAAGAAAACACCCATGTCTAAGTTACTGCCTTGATCATCAGCTCAGCTGCATCAAGTTATGCCACACAACACAATCTTATACATGTTTACTGAGAAGTAAGTCCCATTGACATCAATAGGCATTTAACTCCTAGGAAAGTATTATAGGATTGCACCCTCAGTTTCTTCTGCTTATCTGGCATAATGATTTTTTCCTTGCACAGCTTCTGTAAGTGGTGCTAAATGCTTGGCATATGCCAGCATCATGCCAGCTGCCACAGTATCCACAGCTTCTGTGTTGAGAACTGCTGGGCTCACAACTGTTGTGGGCTAGCATTTGTGGCTTAGCAAATTTGTTGTTGTTGATATAGTACAGCTACATCAGCTTCCGATGGGTGTATCTCTTGCATTGGTCTTACAGTTTGTGAACAAGCTTTGTAGATACTGTGTCTATGGCTTCTTGAAGACTTAGTGAGAGCTTTCTGAATAGTCTTTTCTGCATTCCTTTGTCCTTAGTGTCTGTGGCCAATCTGAGTCTAATCAGGATTTTTTTTCAAAGTGTCATATATACAGGAATTGGCAACATGCAGATATTTGTTCAAACATGTCAAAAAAGAAAATATTCATATATGACATTTTGCATAGGTTTACAGTGCTTTTGCAATGCTTTTAACAATTTACAGAGAACTTCTCTGTTTCTTGATAGTATTTTCGGATGTCGCAGGAGCATGTAATGCTATGTGAATCACAGATATTTAATATTTGCATTAAACATTAGATGTTTGCAACTCCAAGGCTGTAATCTTATGCACATGTATCTGGGAGTAAGCCAGTGGTGTCATCTTGCAGGAATGCCCAGGAACGGAGTTCCTGTTGTTAAAATTAGGGCTGACTCCACCCACTGCACTCTCACTGGCTCATTGTTTTTTTTTACACAACAGTTCCTGTTCTTAAATCATTTAGATGCCACCACTGGAGTAAGCCCCATTGATTATAATGTGACTTAATTCTGTGCAGAGATGCATAGGATTGGGCTGTAACTCTTTTGTCTCTGTCATCTAAGTGAGGGGAGGAAAAAGAAGCAGCAGCAGAAAAAGAACTTAGCAGCAAGCAGACTAGGCTTGACACCAACCTCACCAGACATTCCCATACATTGATTGGAGAAAGCTAACCTCTACTCCAGGGGTCTCCAAACTTTTTTAGCCGGAGGACCATGTAAAATGCCTGGCATGGCGTAGCGGGCCATAAAAATAAATTTAAATATAAAATTTAAATACATTAGACAAAACTTATATGAATGAACAAATTGGCTCAAAGTTCCAGAATTCCTCCAAGCACCAACATGCACCACAGAAATATAGCACACACTTTAGTAGACTCCCATTTTCCCCACCCAACAAGCAGCTCGCTTAAATGTGCTGGAGTAAATATCTCAGAACCAGCAAATCAGAGGAAACACCCAGAGCATGTTCGGCTGGGGAGGCCTCTCTGATCCTCAGAAAGCAGTCTGAGGCCTTCAGAGGGCCTAAAAACATCACTCCAGGTCTTTGGGAAAACCAAGAAGTGACTGTTTTTGGCCTTCTGAGGGCTGGGGACACTGCACGACCTCCCTGGTCTTCAGAACACTCTCCACACAAACTAGAGCACAGCTTGGAGGGTGCAGCCCACACCAGCAAGTCAGGAGGGCCAGAGGCTCATAGGGGACCAGAGGCTTGCCACGGGCCAGATAGAGACACCCCAAAAGCCACATCTGGCCCCCAGGCTGGAGTTTGGAGACCCCTGTTCTACCCAAGGCAAGAGGCGGGGTCTAGGAGCTGGTGGAAATGGGACTGCATCCTAGAAACAACTACCTAGGTAGTAGAGGCTACAATCCTATACGCCCTTACCTAGAGTAAGTCCCATTGAATTCAATAGGACCTACTCCTGAGTAGACAGTCATAGGAGTGCTGTGAGTGAAGCAAGCCAAGGAGGAAACCGGTATGTGCTTGATATCTGACATGGAGAGTGTTCTTGACTTTTAAGAAAAAATAGTCTTCATTCACACTCCTGATTTATTCCTAACCTCCTGTGTTACTGTATTGTGTGGTTAATAAGCAGATCCCTCTCTGTAAAAGAGTTTCTTTAAATGTGGAGGCACAGCTGGGATCTTTGGCTGCCTTGTGTTGTGTGGAATTATCTTCCTTTAATGGTTTTCCCCCATATATCCCTATTATGCATTGCTGTAAACTACAAGCGCAGAGCACCACTGAGATAATAAACCAACATTAAAAAAAAGAAGTGGCGCTTCCTCCCTTCTTTGAAATGGGATTCTTTTCTATCTGCTAACAATTTTGGGTTTTGTGATAAGCACACTGTTCTTGTGCCCAAAAAGAACACAAGGAAGTAAACCGGGTTGAAATGGACCACAACTGACCTCTAATCAGTAGCTGTCATGACTTCCTAACTACCAAACTCCTTCCCCAAAGCAGTTTGGACTTGGGTCTGTTCAGGCTTCAAGGTGCTACCACCCCTCTGTCCTTATCCCTCGGCAATCCAGGTAAAGTATGAAGGAGGACCAAAAAAAATTCCCACCATAGCCAATTTGGTGGAAGGACAACAAATTCCTGCTTGGCCCTGAAGTGGCCAGCGAATCCCATACTGTAAGAACTGAGCAGGTGACGGGCGCTGCATCTTCACTGAGAAGATCCAGGCAGAGCACCCTGTGGTAAAGCAAGCTTTGCCCTCACAGTCAGCCCCAGCCTTGCCACGCTTCAATCGCTTGAAGGGACCCTCAGCTTCAGCCTGTCTCAGATTGGCCAAGGCCTGACACTTCCCCATAGAAGTTATAACTTAACAATGTATTAATAACTTAATACTGTTAGGTCACAATTCTGGGGCTGAATTCCTCTCAAGAGACCTGACTGTGACAAGAAGTATGCTAAATATTGTGACCTAACCGTGTTTCTAATAGGCACATTTTGAAAGAGTGAAAACTTGTTGGTGCAATTTCATAAACCGCAAACATCTGCTTTCAATTCCCAGTAGCTACTGATATTTGCTACCAGTGTCCTTTAGTGTTCAGGGGCATCTAAGGACGTGGTGGCACAGCGGGTTAAGCTGCTGAATTGCAAGCTTGCTGACCAGAAGGTTGGCAGTTTGAGACCACGCAACGGAGTGAGCTCCCGTTGCTTGTCCCAGCTCCTGCCAACCCAGCAGTTCGAAAGCACCTAAAAATGCGAGTAGATAAATAGGGACCACTTTGGTGGGAAGGTAACGGCATTCCGTGTGCCTTGGCGTATAGTCATGCCGGCCACATGACCACGGAAGCTTGTCCTTGGACAAACGCCGGCTCTTCGGCTTAGAAACGGAGATGAGCACCACCCCCTACAGTCGGTCACGACTAGACCATTCAGTTGTGGGGAAACCTTAACCTTTTTAGCTTTTTTCTATTGTTTCTGTCCAGCTGCAGCAATCTTTCAGTGAGCTATCTACAGTGCTGTTGATTTATCAAGGAATGCCAGGTCCAAAAAGTAGTTTCAGATAATTATAATTGGACCGATTTGCACTCCTATCTGATCTTCCGAGCCTTAAACAGAGAGCATTTCCTGTACTATTGACTCTATTCGAAACAGCTTAGAAGGATCTTGACATGACATGCTGTGGAAACCCTTTTTGTTCTGAACTTTTTGTTGTCACACGCATGTGTTAAATATAAGAAGATAATGGAACATTTTTCATTCTCCCAGTATAAACAGGAAAAGGGTCTGCCAAGGGCACCCGCCAAGAACTAAGAAAGGTCCCTGCATTCTCTGCCTCATAAGTGTGCTTGAGTGAGAAGACGGAGTGTTGTGTGACACTGCAATTTTCTCTCAGTTGCTTGCTACGGCACAGAACAAATGCGCTTAAGCCTGCTGTCAGCTGCGTCTCCAGCTGTTTTTCAAAGGATGGCTGCTGATAGTCTGGGAACAAAGCGCCCCGGACCACGTGTCACAGGAAGATTTATTTTAGAACCGGCAAGTGCAGTTAATTACGGTGCTGTGGAATGCGAGGGGAGGGGGAAAGGGGGGAGGCAAGTCGAGCACTCGCCTCGGGCTGGAGCCCACAAAAGAGATGCCGCATTGAGGCCATTTTAAATAGTTCTCCCTGGCAAGAGGCTTGTAAGCAGCATGGTTGCTGTGCTGCTTACACTTGGTAAGGAATTTCTGCATCATCCCTAACGCTCCACCTTCTCTTCTGAACAATACTTTCCTTAGGAGAAGGAATGAATGTTAACCCAGTCTCCTGTCACATAGCTATACCTTTAGTGACGATTTGGACAGAGAGCCAACTTTTAAGGCATCCTCCTGAACTTGCGTGCAAGCAAGTATGATGCAGATCTCTTTAATATAATTCTGCCCCTCCTTTAGGAATGTGAAAAGCAACTACTGTACAGAGCTGCCAGCAGTCTCAATTTTGGAAAGTTCCAGAAAGTTTGGGCATGGCTTGCCCGGGCCCAGGACATGCTTCTTCAAGAGCCAGGGCCTTGACACTGAAGTGCAGACAACCCTGACTCAAGAAGCAAGACAGAATGAAAAAGGAAGAGCAGGGAAGCAGTAACCCACCAGAAGTGCTCCTCTGGGGCAAGGCTTTGTCAACAGTGGGTGTAACATTACAGTTTACACTGCAAACATAGCTGTTGCAGGCACATTGGTTTCACGTAGCAAAAACATGATAGGTGACTGGCCTGCAGAAATGGAGGCTGCTCCAGCCCAACCAGGGCTCCCAGATAAGCCCACAAGGGTGTTTAAAGTTGTCCTTGGAGTGGAATATATTTGTTTTACTGCCAACTAATTATGGTTGGGGTGTTGGAATGTCACTGGCAATATGCCCTACTACAATACATAATTGAACTACCATAGTTTTCTACCAATTATGTGTAGCAGTACCACAGGATTTTTCCCCCCTGAAAATAGTTGTGCTCATGGCTATCTTGATGGCAATATGCCAAGAATACTTTTGAGCTCAAAGTTTTAGTCTGGGCTGGAATCGGTGTAGCACGGGGGTGGCCAACCTGCAGCACAGCTTCTACCACTTTTTATGCAGAGAATTTGGAACGTGCCACCTTAACATTGCTTTTCATGATTACCACAATAGCTAAATAGAGCTTCCAAGTTCAAGGGAAGTATATCTCGAAGTGCCAGAAGGTACAGAGCAAGAAACATGCCCTATTGACTTTCTCCTGTCCGTCATTCTTTTCCCACCTTTCTCCCCATCTTCCAAGCAGAGCCTATCAAGCAGAATAGATATGGCCGCTCTGTGCCCATTGCCGCATTAGAACCTTGGGGGCATGCTGTGTAAGGAGTAGCAAAGAAATCAAGCAAATCATGAACTGCTGCGGTGCTTTCTTCATTATTTAAATGTTTTTCAAAAATATATAGTGACTTTGCATATGCCACTCAGAAAGTGTCTGTGTGCCACTAGTGGCAAAAATGCCATAGGTTGGCCACTCCTGGTGTAGCATTAATTGATGGTATGTTGCAACTAAAAAAAATGTAACAAAGACCATGTCACATGACCAAACTCAAGCAGAATGCTGTTCTGTGTTCAGAGATAACACTCTGGTGACGGGCTGTGTACCAAAACAGCTGTTTCTGTTTGCATAGTGCACCAGAACCTATATATTTTATTTGGATATTTTGTTCTTCTTGCCCAGCATTTTATTTTTGTTCTTCCTATGGGCAAAACATTCCTATTCTTTTGGGACCTTTGCCATTTCAGTCTTTCACATTGTATACAGTAGATGTCTGCATCACAAATGTTAAGTCATTATCCAGCTTACAAATTATGTTAGATGTATAACCTTAAGAAGTTCTGGTTTTTCCAATTATCCTCGTATTACTGTGAGGCTGTGGCACTCTTCTTTACCCAAATTGTCAAAGTGTTTGGATGGCGTCTCCAGTGGCTAGATGAATCAGGCTGCATTCTGTATTTTGACCACAATCAATCAATCAATCAACAGGTACTTATATACTGCTTTTCAACACGAAGTGGTTTACAGGCAAATAGTAATAATAAAGTTAAATGGCTCCCTGTCCCAAAGGGCTCACAATCTAAAACAAAGGCAGACTATCAGCAACAGCCACTAGAAAGACTGCGCAGGGGTGAAGAGGGACAATTATTCTCCCCCTGCTAAATATAAGAGGAACAGCACTGGAAAAAGTGCCTCTTGCAGTCCAAACAAATTAAGCACCTTTAAAACCCTTGGGCTGCAATCCCATCTGGGATGAAGTCCCTCTAAACTCATTGGCCTTACTACTAAGTAGACATACCTAGAATTTTGGTTACTGAAGCTTTTGAATGCACAAGCTTCATTATTTGAAGCTTTCTCCTGTTGGAACACATTCTTGGAGTAAGGTCAGATTGTGTGTGAGTGTGAATGTGAGTGTGAGAAGGAGGGTTAATTCATATTTTAGGAAACTCCTACTGTGGAGTATTGGAAGCTTCTGCCTTCAATTCAGAGCTGTGTATTGACATTAGTGGGAGAAGAGCCATTAAGCGCATTTCACTGGGGTGACTTTGACAGGATTAAGCCCAACTAACATGCATTAAGGAATTTATTTCTAGAATGTGTCACTCAAACCGAAGTCATACTGACTCAGAGTATTGGACATTGTTTTTAAGACCTCAAGAATGAGGGTAGAGTGAGTTAGCTAGCAAATTCTACATTTTTAGAATCTGTTGCACAACCACCATACAGCAGAATGCCAAAGAGGCCAGTTACAATCTCTTACTGTGAACATTTGGGCTCCACCCAAAGGGGGATAATCACTAAAGAATGTCATTGGAAGAAAATGCTGCACTGAGGAAAGCAGAAGCTCCTCAAACAGTGTATGCTTAGGATAAAAATGCAGCAATCAAAGTACATGCTGTATCTATGTAGTCATACCTAAACAAAGGTCATGCCCAAGTATTGTGCAATTTAAGCATAACTGACTCTTGCATTCTTTCCCCTTTTTGGGCATATGTAAGGTACTGATTTCATTCCATCATATCTACTGAGAACAAATATTTCTCAGAAAAGTTTTCTTTTGCCACACCCTTTTTTGATGCAACCAATCACATGCTGCAGGTTGCTTGAAGCTTGAAACACATTAGGGGCCCCATCCTACTCAAGTTGTTTGGTGCCCCAAGGTAAGTGAACAATCAATCAATAGTATTTTTATACCACTTTTCAACACAAGTTCACAAAGCGGTTTACAGGCAAATAATAATAATGAAGTTAAATGGCTCCCTGTCCCAAAAGGGCTCACAATCTGGAAAAAAAAATGCAGACCACCACCAGCAACAGCCACTAGAAAGACATTCCCTTCCCTTGAGGAGGCCTCCCCTTGCCTCCCCACCACAGAATGCAGCACACACCCTATTGAGATGGCTACATTAGGGCTGGGAAATTGGACAGGATTTGGCCCCAGAACTACTACAGCCTAATGACTTGCAGAACAAGCCTATGCATATCTACTCAGAAGTAAGTCATATTGTGTTCAGTGGGACTTACTGCCAGGAAGGTTTGTATAGGATTGCAGCTTGCAATCCTATGCACACTTCCCTGGGAGTAAGCCTTCTTGAATTTATTGGGCTTCACTTCTGAGTAGACATTCCTAGGATTGCAATGTTAGAGAGTGTGCTGTGAACTAGGTAGACTCTGCCTTGGATTCACTAGGGTGGCCTTCAGGCATGCAGTTTTTTGTTTTTTTTTTTCTTAGTCTCCTGACAAACACTCCAATATGCCCACCATTTCCCCACAATGCACTAGTGCTGAGCATGCCGAGCATAATTTGGGGGCTTCCCCATTGGCCTCAGCCTTGTGACTAGTCTTCAGTTTTCTCCATCAACTGATTGAGCTTAAAGGCCTAATTTCAGGATGAGGAAAAAAGGTGGCAGTGAACCTGATCAGTTAGATATAAAATCAACCACTAGAGGGAGGAAGAGCTCTCCAAAAACGGTTCTTGTGGCTGCTTTCCATTGTATAACAGCACAGCGGGATGAATATTGAATGCAAATAAGAGGACTTATTTCTGAAAGATTAAGCCATGCTGGAATAAATGGACTTTGGCTGCACCTCCAGTTCCTTCCTGCTAGTTATGGATATGCTCTAGGACACTGACATAAACCACATTCTGGGCAAGGCAACAGACTCTGGCATTTGGATGCTATACTTTGGCCCTGTGTTTTGGATTTCTCAGAGTTTATCATATGTCATTCTGATGGATTATGGGTAACATGAAATAAGATACCTCAATGCACTGAAATACTTCTACAGAGTTCAGAGAAAAGGGGTGGAGCAAGCCTGCTCTGAAAGAGCATCATTTTATGTGAGGCAGGCTCTGCAGTGTAAGATTGGTCATAAATACATTATACCACATAAGCAACACTATGCTAAGCAGGGGAAGTCCATCTCACTAACAGTTTGGGCCTGAAGAAAAGGATGCTTAGTTCAAGAGGTGCAGAATTAAGCAGAAATAGTGGAGGATGACTGGAAACAAAATCTTATTGGTGCTTGGCTATTTATGAAAGGCCACTAAAGATCCACATCTAGAGCAGTTTTGGGAGGTAATTTCAAAGAAATGATCACATTCCACAGAAGAACAAATACATATTCAGAATTGGACACAAAGTTTTCTCGATTTCCATTTTTCACAGATTAAATGGCCTCATAAATTAAATCTTTTGAATGATGCTCAGCACAGCCTGTCACCTCTTGACACAATCCTCTTCATGTGTACAAGGATGACACTAGACCAGTGGTTCCCAAACTGTGGATCAGGACCCAATTTTTGGAGGGTTGTGAAACTGACAGGGAAAGTGCTGATGCTCTGTGGTGCACTGAGACAGCAACTGATGACTGCATCAAATGCCTTCAGGGAGATGCCAGTGATCAAGGAATTCCTACTGGGATATTGTTCTTCCTTAATATTTAGAGACTAGTCAGAACTTTAAAACATGTTGGGTATTCCTAACAAACAATACAGGGCATTGGAAAAGGTATGCTTGGAGTGCAGGGTGTAGATCAGGAAAGTGAGTAAATGCATGAGGTCGAAAGAACCCGAAAAAAGATCATGCTTACACTGTGCTTACTGTTCAGTGCTGCAACCTCATCTCCTTCCTTCCAGTCTCCTGTGCTGGGTAGGTACGTCTGCCCAGAAATCTGGGCACAGAGTCTGCTGGGATGGCAGGCAGGGGAAGAGGGAAAGATATGATTGGATCTGGATCTGGTTTGGATCTGGTCCAAACTCCATAGTTTGGAGCCATCTGATCTAAGTAAACACCTTAAGAGAGACAGGCCTCAAACCACCATAGTCCCCAGTGAAATGGAGGGATGAAGAGGATGGAACGTGTCTGCTGATGCCAACCAAACTATCGGAAATGCTGCCCAGACTCTCAGCACATGTCCTTCCAAATCATTGTCCTAGGTGAGTTGTCATGAGTGCAGGCATAGCCTATGCATATGCTCAGATGTGAATGGAGACATGGGGGGCAGTGGCTTTATGACCTACACATTTCCTCCATTTTATTTGTAGTTCTTACTTCGTTCTCTGTTACTGTACTAATTTCTAGCAGTGGAGTCCTGGGGGTGGGGTTGGCACCCAGAGGCATAACTCCAGGGGTGCTACTCCCCACCCAGCTCTCAGAAGACTCTTTAGGGGCCAACTTCCTCCTCCACTTAAAAAAAAAAAAAAGCAGAAGAGGAGGAGGGCCCCAGGAGAGGAGAGGGGGGGTGCAACCAAGGGGGGGAGTGATTTTGTTGCCCTTCCTGGCCTGGTGCCTGAGGGAATTTGCCCCCACTGACCTCCCACCCAGGTATGCCACTGATTTCTAGGGTATACTGCCTCCCTGTCAGGTTCAGACAAGACCTGAACAACATTCTCCAGTGAACGTGCTCTGGGCAGACTCTGGTTGTGGTAGCCTCGTGCTTTTGTTTTTTACTGCTTAAAAAAACCTTTTTGTTGTGTTACTCTGTACTTTTATTATGAAGCTCTGTAAGCCACTTTGGCATTTGCTTTTGTATGGGAAAGGTGGGATATAGATTCCTCAGATTAAAAAGAACTTTCTGGACAGTGCCACGTCAGACTAATGATGCAATCCATGTGTTGGAACACATTTCCATAGGTGGAAAAAAATATTGTATATAGGACACAAGTATTGGCATTTTAAAAACTAATTTAGAACCCTAGATCTTCCTGATACAGTTTTCTGTAGGCAGGAAGGTTTGTTTGTTTGTTTGTTTGTTTTTAATATAGGGCAGCCTTCAATCATGTTACATCCTCCCCACACACAGTGTGAAGAATGGTCAAGAAACATTCATCGCAGCAATCTCAATTTGCACACAGACCAAAAAAGAGGAAAAAATAGACTAGAACAGTGGTTCCCAAACTGTGGGTAGGGACCCACCAGTGGGTCGTGAACCAATTTCAGGTGGGTCACGAAGATGGGATGCTGGAAAGGGGAAGGGCTGTGTCATTCCAATGGGTCCCAGGTTGATTGTCATCCTAAAGAGTAGGACCCGGTGCTAAAAGGTTTGGGAACCACTGCATTAGAATGTAAATGAACCACAATTCGAATTCTGTCTGGACAAGCCCAATAGTTAGGGTGTGAACTGGAGATGGGGAGAACCTCCCTTTGTTTACAATATACAGCAATGCCCATCTCAGGCTCTTGTCCACAATGTTGCCTCAGTGAAGAAGAAATCCTGCTAGGTGTTGTATATGACCCCCTCTCTGAGGAGAAAGGGTACAGACTAAGCAACTGATATTCTCTCCTGATGACAACATTCTACTTCACTAAAGCCCTGATGTTTTGAACAAAGAATGAACGTAATTATACAGCCAAGTTCCCCTTTTTTCGACTTGTCAGGAAGCTTTCTCTTTAACACAATATGCTCTCAGCTAGAGTTGCACATCTGTAGGTCATGGCTGTTGGAGAGAACATGCCAGTGTATATGGTAATAAAAGGGGCTTCAGATCAACTATGGCTCTTTTCAGGCACACTGGGAGGGGACTGCCCTAGCTGTCACCTTCACCTTCCACATGTTGACTATTAAATTGTGAGCAGAACCTACCACCGTCCTACACCAAGGCTGGCTTTAAGCCAGTTGGACTAATTGCTCCCAACTGGGCCCCGTGCCTAAGGGGACCCTGTCCTAGGGTCACCTTGGATGCAATGGTATGTTAAAAAGTGTTTCGATTCATTTGATCCATTAACTCACATGCACTTTTGAAGTACACATTTTGATTACTTTCCATTCTACCATAGAGATTTAAATAAAATTTATTTTAGCTGTTGCCTCTCAGATTCTATAGAACTTGGCTGTGAACCTGGGGCCCTGCAAAAAAAAGTTTCCATTTGGGCTCCGCAGCTCCTAAGGCCGGCCCTGAACAATGTCGTATACGCTTTGCAAAGGTTAGCGTGGGACCTGAAGGCTAAGGACACGGGCAGCCCAATCCTATACTGCGCCAAAACAGGCAAGCTGGCAGATCTGCACTGCATCCAGCACAGGATAGGAGGCAGCTGGGGGCTGACTCGGGGTAAACCTCAGCAGCCCCAATAGGGCTACTCAGGGCTGCACCAGTGAAATCACTGATGCAAGGTCAACCAGGGTTAGGATTTAGCCTAAGTGCTAGATCCTGTCTCCACTCCCTGGCTGAACTCCCTTACCTACAAGCCCACCCTCTCTCTGCTCTCCCCATGCCCCAAAATACCTCCCTCCCACCCTTTACCCCGCCCTTGCCAACCCCCACTCCCCACACTGGCTGAACTCGGCCAGTGCCAGCCCCACTTACTTGTCAGTTGCATTGCAATCAGTGAGTCTACTTCTGTATCAATGTATTTTAGCTCAGAATGTAAGAAATAAGCCAGCGGATGATAGACCAGAATCTGAGGCACACTTTTCTTGTAGTTGAAAAATGTTACTCAGAAACAAGATTTCCTGGGGGAGGGGGGAGGGGAGGGAATGGGACTGGTCCTAGATAGTGCTGAATCCTAAGTGATCGGTTTTTAATTATTATGGTGTAAATTACTTAACAAGTTGGTATTTTTCAAACTGTTATCACTTGGCATTTGCAAAACCCTCTCCGAATTCCACAGTCACTCTGGCAGCTGCATAATTACATATGGGACGCAAAATAGCTATTGTTGCAGCAAGGTTTTAATGGTGGGGTGGTGAATAGCTGGAACAAGAGCTGGGGATTTTAAATAAGAACTACAGTGCTGAACTAGACCTTTGGTGATCCCATCTATCTGGTGCTATACTTGATGGTTATGATTGTGATTTAATTTTTCCTCTGGATTTTTCAAACTCAGAAATATGGGTAGCCCATGGCAATTATGGAGTGGTTTATCTGTTATTTATTCTCCATTTTCTTGCCATCAAAAGGTTTATACACATTGCAAGCATGAGGCTTAAACCTCTATATTGAGAACACCCCCCCCAACTGTAAGGACTACATAGAAATGGGATTTAGTTTTGTAGTTTTTCAAAATAATTCAAAATAATTAATAACTTTAAAAAGTAGGGAAAACCACTAGGCCCTCCATGTATGACCTAAATCAGATCCCAAACGAATATACAGTGGAGGTGACAAATAGATTTAGAGGCTTAGATTTGGTAGACAGAGTGCCTGAAGAACTTTGGACGGAGGTCTGTAACATTGTACAGGAGGCAGCAACTAAAACCATCCCAAAGAGAAAGAAATGCAAGAAGGCAAAGTGGCTATCTGAAGAGGCTTTACAAATAGCTGAGGAAAGAAGGGAAGCCAAAAGCAAGGGAGAAAGGGAAAGATATACCCAACTGAATGCAGATTTCCAGAGAACAGCAAGGAGAGATAGGAAGGTCTTCCTCAATGAGCAATGCAAAGAAATAGAGGAAAACAATAGAATGGGAAAGACTAGAGATCTTTTCAAGAAAATTGGAGATGTCAAAGGACAATTTCGTGCTATGGTAGGCACAATAAAGGACAAGAACAGCAAGGACCTCACAGAAGCAGATGAGATTAAGAAGAGGTGGCAAGAATACACAGAGGAACTCTATAAGGCCAATCTAAATGTTCCTGATAACCACAATGGTGCGGTCACTGAGCTCGAACCTGACATCCTGGAGTGTGAAGTCAAGTGGGCTTTAGAAAGCCTCACTAACAACAAAGCTAGTGGAGGTGACAGCATTCCAGCGGAATTACTGAAAATCTTAAAAGATGATGCTGTCAAAGTGCTGCACTCCATATGCCAGCAAATTTGGAAAACCCAGCAGTGGCCACAAGACTGGAAAAGATCAGTTTACATTCCAATCCCAAAGAAGGGCAATGCCAAAGATTGTTCAAACTACCGCACCATTGCACTCATTTCACATGCTAGCAAGGTGATGCTCAAAATCCTACAAGCTAGGCTTCAGCAGTATGTGAATCGAGAACTACCAGATGTTCAAGCTGGTTTCCGAAGAGGCAGAGGAACGAGAGATCAAATTGCCAACATTCGCTGGATCATGGAGAAAGCAAGAGAGTTCCAGAAAAACATCTACCTCTGCTTCATTGACTATGCTAAAGCCTTTGATTGTGTGGATCACAACAAACTGTGGCAAGTTCTTGAAGAGATGGGAGTACCAGACCACCTGATCTGACTTCTGAGAAACCTGTATGTGGGCCAGGAAGCAACAGTTAGAACTGGACATGGAACAACTGACTGGTTTCAAATTGGGAAAGGAGTACGACAAGGCTGTATACTGTCACCCTGCTTATTTAACTTATATGCAGAGTACATCATGAGGAAGGCAAGGCTGGATGATTCACAAGCTGGAATCAAGATTGCTGGGAGAAATATCAACAACCTCAGATATGCAGATGACACCACTCTAATGGCAGAAAGTGAGGAAGACTTAAAGAACCTGCTGATGAGGGTGAAAGAGGAAAGTGCCAAAATTGGCTTGAAGCTCAACATTAAAAAAACTAAGAGCATGGCCACCACTCCCATCACTTCCTGGCAAATAGAAGGGGAAGAAATGGAAGCAGTGACAGAGTTTATTTTCCTGGGCTCCAAGATCACCACAGATGGTGACTGTAGCCATGAAATTAAAAGACGTTTACTTCTTGGGAGGAAAGCTATGGTGAACTTAGACAACTTAATAAAAAGCCGAGACATCACCCTGCCGACAAAGGTTCGCATAGTCAAAGCTATGGTTTTCCCAGTAGCTATGTATGGCTGTGAGAGCTGGACCATACGAAAGGCAGAGCGCCGAAGAATAGATGCTTTTGAGTTATGGTGCTGGAGAAGACTCTTTAGAGTCCCCTGGACTGCAAGGAGGTCCAATCGGTCCATCCTACAGGAAGTCAAGCCTGATTGCTCCCTGGAAGGACAAATCCTGAAGCTCAAGCTCCAATACTTTGGCCACCTCATGAGAACTCTTTAGAAAAGACCCTCATGCTGGGAAAGATTGAAGGCAAAAGGAGAAGGGGGTGGCAGAGGATGAGATGGTTAGATAGTGTCACCGAAGCGATGAACATGAAATTGGGCGAACTCCGGAAGCTAGTGGAGGACAGGGAGGCCTGGCGTGCTGTGGTCCATGGGGTCGCGAAGAGTCGGACACGACTTAGCGACTGAACAACAACAACAAAATAATTCTTGTCATGAACTCTTCCACTGAGGTTTGAACATGCAGCTTAGTGAAGAAATGCCTTGATAGTTCAGATCCACTGCCACCAGCCCAGGTACCAGGTTGCCAGAAGAGTTTCCTGGGCTAAACTCCTTTCCTAGATCAGGTTATGACCTCAAGGGTCTCTATTGCGGTAGCGTTTGCAGCGTGAGGAGGTTGACAATTCCACCTCCTCCCAAAAAGGGTTTTATTAAAAGGGAAAAAGGGGGAATGAAGCAGTCCAGTTGACAGAGAAAACAGTATATGAAAAGGTATATGAAACAGTATATGAAGTATATGAACAGTATATGAAAACAGTATATGCTTGCTTAATACAGAACACATTTACTCCTGTGGTACTGATACAATCGGCCAGTAGGTGGAGCCAGCATTACACAAGTCTTGCCAGTCAGAAGCATGCGTAATCTAGCTCCCAAGTGCCGGGAAGCCATATGAGAGACAGACTTGTAATAACGGGGCATGGGAAAATGCAGACTCAAAATAAACAGAACATAAGAACATAAGAAGAGCCCTGCTGGATCAGGCCAAGCACTCAGTACTCTGAAGTAGCCTACTTCTAATGTAAGGAGGTTACAGCCCATCATTGCCTATAGCCCACGATGGACATCTGATGACTTCTTACCATTGATCCTTACTGTTACCTTGATACTGTCTCTGTATGTTCAATGCTGAGCTTCTCCCAGCAGCATTCCGCTCTGATTCGCACAGAGCAGCTCTCCCAGCAGAAAGCACACAGGAAAGACAGGAAACCTCTGCTGGTCCCATGATCCTTAGCTGGAAACATCTGATTCGTTGGCAGTTGCTTAGCAACCTTGGTACCTGAGCTGTGTCCTTTTTTCAGCTTCTAGCACTAGAAGCACTAGAGAGCAGCGGGGATGGTGGTGGTTTAGGTTTCAGCATGCTCAGGTGTTTTATTTTAGAGCTATACTAGTAGCATGCTTTTTTCAGTAGCAAGCTCAGAGCTAGGAAAGATGACAACATCCATGCAAACTGTAATCATTGCCTCCCAGATGGTCAGAAAGTAGATTTTTAAACCAGTTCTGAAATGTTGGTGTGAATATGTGCAATTAAAATTAATGTATTTGTTTAGCGATATTTAAATATATGGTCCACTGGCATCCAAGTCATTGTGCTCTTATGTCGGGGAGGGGAGAGAGGCAGCTGGTGGCAGAGCCTCCCCAGACCTCTCCCCCATTTTCCCTGCATACTCTCCTGTCCTCCTGCATGGCTGCTCACCTGCTCCTCACCTGCTCACCTGCTCCTGCATGGCTGCTCACCTGCACCCTGGAGCAGGGTGTGTGGGAACCTCCAGTTCTGAAACACCCAGACCCCTCCCAAGGAAGGAGGAGACATTTCAGGAGCCATAGCAGCTTCCCTTTACTTCCATGTTAAGTGAACCGCTCTAGAAGAGTGATAGAAGCCAGCTGAGAATGTCACTTCCTCCAATTCCGCTAGCTAAAAAAAAAAGAAGGCAGCCCTGATCTGTCTCTTCCACCTCCCCCCCAGCTGGGACATCCTTGAAAGTGATAGACCAAAACAGACGCAAGGGGGGGAGGGGAAATCACTGCAATACATTCAGGGCTCAGCATTCAGCATTCAGCAGGTAAAACCTACAAAAGAGAAATGGCACTTGAAACATAGCTGCTTCATCACAATTCTGTTTTCCAACAGGGGTTGTTTTTTTTCTAGTTGTACTGCATCTGTACATCTACTTCTGATTGGCCAAGCTGCATGATGGCCTGGAATCCACACACACACACACACACACACACACACACACACACACACACACACCTTCTCACAAAGCAAAACTGTTAGAATATTTCCAGTCCAAATTCTGCAGTGAAAGAGAAAGATGTCACTATGTCTGGGATTACACTTCACAGAAGCCTGAGAGGTGGGAAGGAGTTCTAAATGGTCCTAATGATCAGGGAACCCAAAGGCAAGGTATGATTAACATAATATTACTCAGAGCACTTCCTATGAGTCTGTAGAACTTGTGGTTAAAGTTACTGGCATGTGTCCCAACTTGAATGCCACTGGACAGTTACTGAACGATAGATCTGTGAAACTGAGGATGAGTTTGTGGCATCCTGGAGATATGAACATGGTTCTTGGAGTGATGAGCCCACCCTCTGCTTGGTCTCTCAGTCCTGGTCAATGGTATGTCATCTTGATGGGAGGAGCTGATCAGCTGACAGTGCAAGTGTGTGGTTATCACACTGAGTTCAAGGTATGTGTGTATAAGATTGCAGCAAAGTGTCTACGCGGAACTGCGCCAGCTATTAAACTGGTGCCAGAACCAATTAGACCAGTGTTAGGCTCTGAGTCTCAGGAGGGGGGATAGGATAGTAGCCACTCCCTCCCAGGCCTGAACCGCCCTCCAGCCTGCCCTCCCCTGCCCAGTTTTGCCCCCTCCCCACCTTCCCTGCCCCAAAATGCCTTTCCCACTGCTCAGTGAGAGACTTATTGTGGCGCAGTCCTGCTGCTCCTCCTGCTGGCCTAGAGGTCCAGTGCCAACTGGTGCTGGCCTCCCCACCAGCATCTCTCCCCACCCGGCGGCTGCAACGTCATGTGCCTTTCAGAACATTTGCAATATTGCCAGGGCAGTGCATGGGTTGCCGGTGCTGCCCGGCGGAGGATCAGGCTGTAAGTGTGGTTATTACTATTATCAAAAATACTGTATACATATGCTGCTTTCACCAAGTGGTTTTCACAGAACCGAACAAGTAAATGGTCCTGGGCCCAAAAGGGCTATTTGGGTTCCTCTGTCTTCAGGAGCATGATTGGGGGCAGCAAGGCCTTTTCACTGGCCATGCCCCACTTATGGTGTTCTCAAGGGCTCTTGATTGGCATCTTCTTTGGCTTTCAGCACCAGGTGAAGACCTATTTGTTTTCCTAAGCTTTGCAGGAATAATGGTTTGTTTCTCATTTTTGCTGTTTTTACAGCAGTTCTTTGCTGTTTCATTTGTATCTTTTATCTGCTCTCTTTATTGTTGGCTCCACTGAAAGTGATATTTGTTGTTAATTTGTTTGAAGTGGTTTTATTATCGTTTTGTTAGCCTTTTTAAAATCCTTGACTGATGTTCAAAGAATTCAAGCAGAGTAGTAAGAGATTTTTATTTATTTTTTGACTGCTATCAATAGTTTTGGTCAATGTTTCCTCTTTCAGTGCCCTTTGACATATGCTAATGGACAACGATGCCACATGAGAATCATCTTTTGTTTTCTTCATGGGCAGTAGTATCCATTCTGTGCGTGGACAGGATGCAAAGGACTGCCAGTTTCACCCCAAGAGACTTGCCTGAGCCCAGTGGAAAGTCTGATCCCTTTCTCTGAAGTACCGACCTCTATACCACATCACAAACTGCTGCAGAAACTCTACTCATTTTCCAGGGAAGTTTGCTATGGAGTGCTGGGAGCAGATGTTGTTGAAGAAAAGCACCTGAGGACCCTTTGCAATCCATTGGATCCTAGTCAAAGAAGTCACTCTTTTCTAAACAAAGAACCATGGTCTTTGGCTCTCTGTTTATCAAGCAGAGGAAACTTCTTAGGGCCCAATCCTATCCAGCTTTCCAGCACCAACGTAGTTGTGCCAATTGGGCATGCTGCATCCTGCAGTGGGGGAGGCAGTCACAGAGGCCTCCCCAAGGTAAGGGAGCGTTTGTTCCCTGATCTTGGAACTGCATTGCAGCTGCATCAGCACTGGAAGTTTTATAGGACTGAGCCCTTATGATCCAGCATGGTCAGAAGAGCCAAAGTGAATACAGGTAAGCCCGCTTTATCTGTGGGTTCTGCATCCATGGATTTAATTATCTGCAGGTGCCAAATCTGTGGATCAGGGCCTCCCTGCAATCCTGTCAGGTCTGGGGAAGGAGGTTCTGAGGGTTGAGGAGGATTCACATGTTGGTATGTGGCTTTGCCAGCCCAAAGAATGCCCCAAACAGGCAAAAAACCCAGAACTACTTCTTTTCTTTTTTTGGCAGAAACCAGCAGTGACTTTTTCACCCTTATAAGGCCTGGGGAAGCCTTGAGCAGAGAAATTTCTGCCGAGAAACTGGAAGTTGGGGGTGGTGGGCATTCTGGGCATTCTGAGGGCTAGACCTCAGAAAAGCCTCTGGACCCAACCAGAGTTCTGCTGCTGCTGGGCTCTAAGGGTTGGTGGGCCCAAAAGCTGATTATCCGCAGTTTTGCTTATCCACAGGGGTTCATGGAACAGTACCCGTGCGGATAACGATGGCCCATTGTACTGTACTGTATGTCTTCTACCACAGATGTCACTGTGCACAAGTAGGCCCATTATTGGAGTGTGTTCAGGGCTCCTTTCCAAGGCAAATTAAGATGTTTCTGTAAGGAACATACTCTGCCACGTTGTCAGTGCAAAGCCTTTCAACAAGCCGGGTTACACGGCTGAATGTAATATGTACCATTGTCCCTATTGATGATCCCCCCAGCTGCGTTTTGGGCACCTCCTTTCAGCTTGTAATGCAGTGGGCTTAGTAAGTGTTTCATTGTTCAGCTAGTCATATCATTAGAAGGACAATCTGTATGCATCTATACTGTCTTCCAGATGGCAGCATTTCTAAACTGCTTATCGTGTAATAGGCATCATAACTCTAAGTACTGATATGAAGCATAGCAAGAACTGGGATGTTATCTTCAGGTCAGATACCCAAATGCCACCCAGATGCTCTAAAATCAGTCTTCATGCCTTCTTGCTTTCCCAAGTTCGTTAAGAATGTAAGATTTCCCAATCTTTTCTTGCATCTATTGCTGAATTATTATCTCGATATGTGCTTGATCAAAATGTATTTGGGTGTTCCTCTGCCATTTAGAAGTACACAAAGATTCTGCTTTTATTTTCTTCAACATTTAACTCCATCTCCTGCTTGTAAATAATAGTAATTTTATTAAAATCAATGACACTTAAGTATTTGTCGACACTTCAGTCTATACATTTTAAACTGGAGGCAAATCTTCCTTCCTCTCAGAACTTAGATTCACATTGTTAGCAGGGTTGCCAACACAAATGAAGGTCAGCCTAGAGTCTCCAGGAATCAGCATCAATTTCCAGGTGTCTACTGCAAGCAGTCCTAGAATTTTAATCAGGCATCCAGAAATTTCCAAGATTACATCATGTTGGGAAAAAATATCCAGGAATAGTATAGCTTCAGTTTGAGTTGGCAACCCTAATTGTTAGAGATAAGGCTTCTCTGTATTCCAAACCCCTCAGGGTGAGGAAGTATTTGAGAGAATTTTCTTCTCCGGTGCTACAGTACATCAGAATTGCAATTGTGTATATCAAGCTGTATATAATTAAACCTTAAAAACATGTAGAACTTTCTATATGAACAGAGGAAAAAATGCAATAGATTATTAGAATCTCTGTTCTTTGAAAATGTTATGCAGCTTGACAGGTAAGGTTCTGTTGCAGCAACATAGCTATAGACCCTGGAGTCTGGAGCAATGACATCATGAAATAACGCAACATCTCTTCCAGGTTTTCTCAGATGCGGAGGATGTGGCACTTTTGTGATCTGACTGCTGACCACTTCTTCTTTTACTCTTTCTTCCTCATACCTCTGCCCCTTAGTGTTTCTGTGATTCCCTAATTGAGATCAAAACCATCTTGGCAGCTGCTACCATCTTAGCTGGGCCTCTCATGGCACCCCCTCATGTGACACACCACCCCATCCCCTGCTTGCTATGCCTGTGTTCTGTTGAGATTGTATAGATCAAGCTAGAGATCCCGGTGCCAGACATCAACTTCCTGGGCCATCAGGGCTGTAGGATGGAAGAGGGAACCACAGGCATGTCAGCAGGGCCGGCTCTAGCAGCGGCAGGGCCCAATGTGAGGCATTCCTGTGGGGCCCCCAACCCTCCCTGCAAGGCCCCCACTCACCAAGAAGAGTGCTGCTTGTGCCACGTGCAAAGCATGGCATGTGGAAGTAGTTGGTAGTGATATAACATCACCGCCAACTGCTTCCAGGTGGCCCATTTTGGGCTGTTCAGAGGCAGAGGCAGGTGGGAGAGACCAAGGTAAAGCTGCTCTGCTCGCCCCACTGATTTACAGCCCATAGAGACAGTCGCGGATCCAGGGGGGTGCAGGGATGGCAAGCCGCACGGGCGCCGGGTGGCACGGGGCACCATTGCGTGGAGTCCGGGCGCTTTTTGGCCCGCCCGCCCTACCATGCACCTGGAACGCTCCGAAATGGAGCTCTTCCAGGCGCAGGGAGGCATGGCGGGGAGACGCACAGGGCGGGGCGACGTGCCAGGGCGGGGCGATGTGCCGGGGTGTGTGGTCTCGTCGCCTTGCCATGGGGCGTGCTCCCGGCCCAGACCGCCTCTGCATAGAGATCCCAGCAGCAGCCACAGGCAATATGCTCACCCTGCTAGTGCGGGGCCCCCTGAAGTGCAGGGCCCGATGTGACGACATTGGTCACATTGGCTTAAAGCCAGCCCTGCATATCAGGCTATGATCCAACAAGGACCAGAAACCATGGCAAGTGACTTTTGGACAATCCTGTACATTAGCAACCAGGTTATCAAAACTGTTTTGTAACGTATTTCCCTGATCTATTGTAGCATAATTCAAGTCAAATTGCATTCCTCTCTGTATCAAGCCAAGTAACTACAGACTCTTGTGCGGGTACATTTAAAAAAAAAGAAATTGCAGATCAATATTTTGCCCACTTCATGAACTTCATTTGGGTTTCTTAGGGCACAATCCTAACCTATGCTGGAATAGGCAGGTTGAGTAGCCTGTGCTGTATCCAGCACAAGTGAAGAGCAGGCTGGGAAGCAACTCGGAGTAAGATTTTTCCTCTTACCTCATTGTCACATATCAGCCAGCTCTATGGGGCAACTCGGTTCTGCACCTATTGTTTTGTGGGCACAAATCCAAGTGGTCTGTGTAACACCATGTACAAGGGTTAGGAACTGGCCTAGGTCACCCAGGCAGTTCCATCCTCCTCCCGGGACTGGTCTTCCCCCACCCAAAACTGTTGTTCCGCCCTCCCGCCCCCTGCGCAGGCCTGCCCCTGCAGGCCTGCCCAGGCCAGCACAAACTTGCTTTGTCCTGGTACAGATCCTGAGCTGCTGGGCCAGCTCACATCCATGTGCTGGCCCAGCCTGCTCCCACATAGCACTGAACGTGCTTTACGGCATGTCTGTAACACTTGGGTGATGGCACAAAGGACTTGTGCTGGCGCAGGGGAGGGGGAGTAAGTTTGCACTGCTGACTGAACTTTCAACTGTTACAATGGGCAGTTGAATGGAAAACACAAGATCTCATCAAATTTACATAACAGACTGTTGAGCAAGAACAAATAAACAAAGGCCTTCAAACATGAAAGAGAGAAAGTGGGAACATAATCTGAACGCAGCTTTTTGCAGCATTGGTGAACCGTCAGAATGCCAAAGCTATCATTTCTACTGCAGCCAGAGGCGGATCTAAGGAAGGGCAAATCTGTAAGTTTTGCAAGAAGCCTTACCTTGCAGTGGAAAACAGTCCTCTCCTGCACTGTTCTAGCCAATCCTCACAGGGAACAGCAACATCTTGGCGTTGCTTACTGGCTACAGCAGCAAGGGAGAGGAGGGATTTACATGACAGGGTAAGGCTTCTTGCAAAATTTACAGATTTGCCCCCCCCCCCTTAGATCCACCTCTGACTGCAGCTGACTTGGAAATAAGATCTCTATAGCTCGGTAATCTGCTGAGTGTTTTTGGGAGGCTAGGCACAAAAAGACTTGGATGGTGCTGGATGATTCTCCCCTGTGCTTCATTCCATGAGCAACACAGGAAAGGAATTGCATAGAGCAGCGGTTCTCAAACGTTTTAGCATCGGGACCCACTTTTTAAAAGACTCATCTAAAGTGATGTTATTAATCTGGAAGTGATGTCATGGCCACAGATGACATTATCAAGCAGGAAAAAAACACTGCCCATATGACAAAATCAAATCAATTAAATCAATTAAAAAATTACAATAAGTTCAAAGATGTATTTAAAGAACCACCCTCCTAACCCTCCCAAGCAGTTGCTGATCTGTTTCAAAAAAAATTCCCTGAGCATCTCAAATGCTGCAGTCTTAGCCACCCTTACCCAGGAATACCCATTGATTATCATTGTTAAAAGCATTTATATAGTAAGTAGCCTTCTAAAAGTACAGATCTGTAACATTTCTCCAAATGCAGTCAAACACCATGGGAGCATCAAGTCTAATGTATTAAAAATAAAATACACTTTGAAATGAATGAGGGGTCTCAACCCACAGTTTGAGAAACACTGGCATATTATTATTATTATTATTATTATTATTATTATTATTATTATTATTATT
>JAJKFI010000054.1:5264733-5366579 GCA_029204185.1 Lerista edwardsae | reverse complement strand
TTATTATTATTATTATTATTATTATTATTATTATTATTATTATTATTTATTTGATTTGTATCCCGCCTTTCCGCCACAAGGCCCTCAAGGCGGCATTTACAAGGTTAAAAACACAATAAAAAACAATTAAAAACAGTATTAAAAGACAATAAAAACAATATTAAAAATACAACATACAACAAATTAATCCCTAGGATCATAAAATATATAAAAAGAATGCAAAAAAGCCAGCCAGCCAGCCTGTCAGCAACTAAAAGCCTGCTGAAATAAAAAGGTCTTCAGCCCCCGCCGAAATACTGCCAAGGAGGGAGCAGTTCTTAACTCCAAGGGGAGGGTATTCCGAAGTTGGGGTGCCACCGCCGAGAAGGCTCTCCTACCGGCCGCCACCCCTCTCACCTCTCCTGGTGGCGGCACCGTCAAGAGAGCCCCCCCAGATGACCTCAGAGTACGGGTCGGATTATATGGGAGGAGGCGGTCCCTCAAATACCCTGGGCCCGAGCCGTAAAGGGCTTTAAAGGTCAACACCAGCACTTTGAATTTGGCCCGGAACAGAACCGGCAGCCAGTGTAGTCGCCGAAGCAGTGGCTCGACAGAGTCAAACCGACGTGCCCCAGCAACCACCCGAGCAGCCGCGTTCTGTACTAGTTGTAATTTCCGAACCGTCTTCAAAGGCAGCCCCACGTAGAGCGCATTGCAATAGTCTAATCTAGATGTCACTAGGGCATGGGTCACTGTGGCCAGGTCCGCGCAGCTCAGGTACGGTCGCAGCTGGCGGATCAGCCGAAGCTGCATAGAGTGTTGCAACATTAAGGTGTGGTTCACACATCTGTATACCTCATCATCTCCCCCTTGGATGATTCTCAGTTAATGGTAATTATTATGACTGCAGTGAAAAATATTGTGTTTGAAATGCCATGGGTATTTTACCTGTAGTATTTCTTCTGCAATGGCTGTTACAAAATGCAAGTCACCACATTTTGCCAATCATGTAAGTGATGAGTGGGTGCAGATCAACCTGGCCTAATAACTAAGCATAGCAATATGGAAACATGTCAGGGCTGGTACGTACAGCCAGGATCTTGGCAAGAGGAAGGGTAGTTGGATGTACGGCTGGGAGGCTCACATGGGTCTCCTACTACAAGTATTAGCCGAAGTGATGTGCAAGCTGCTGTGGGCTCGCTAGAGAGAATATTTTCCTCCATGCAAGCTGCCACAAAGGCCAAAGATAGGTCATTAAAACCAGTGGTCACCAAACTTTTTAGCGCCAATTGTGGCTGCTGCCTGATTTATAAATGCCAAGAGGTGCTGCTATAATGGCAATGGGGCAATAGTGCTCCCTCCCAGTATCGGTTTGTTTAACCCTTGATGCACATAGTCTAATTCGCCCTGTCAGGGTCACAACCCACTGGTAGGTCCCAGACCTACAGTCTGAGAATGGCTGATGTAAAATAATTTTAAAATGTTAAGAGAAAGCGAAGCCATTTGTCCAAAATGACTTTGGACTGCAGGGCTGGACTGGATGGTTCTTTCTGTCCCTGGGTTTCTGACTGTTGTCCTGGAAGGAAGGAGTGACACACTGTTCTGTGAGGCTCTATTGTGCTACTGAGAGACACAAGATGGAAAGGAAGAAATTCCAAAGCAGAGGTCTGGCTTCATCATTTGACTTCTACCAGAAAAAGAATGGGACTCTTTTAATTTAGGAAAGAAGATATCAATCTTGCTAGTCCACAGAATAATTTCCAACTCTATAAGAGAATTCTTTCACTTAAAAATGGAATCCATTAAACCCCATCTTTAAAAAAAGAAGGTTCTGTGAAATCCTATTAAATTTCTCTCTCTCTCTCTCTCTCTCTCTCTCTCTCTCTCTCTCTCTGTGTGTGTGTGTGTGTGTGAGTGAGTGAGTGAGTGAGTGAGTGAGTGATGTGTCCTCTCTGTGAGAGAGATTGAGACTCCTATTAAACTTTATAGAAGTGTTCTAGAAAAACTGGTAAGTGAACACCCAGCACTCTCTGAATCCAAGTGATTAAAATGGAAGGAAAAGAGTGTTTTTCTTTAGCAGCGTAACATAGGTCCAAATACTTTCCATTGACCTAACCTTGATTGTAGCTTGGAACAGGCAGAGGTGGAGTGTTTTGCTGTCACATTTTGAAAATATCTCCCTGGGCATGAATGTACTTCCTTATATTTTCAAGGACAGATCTTCTTATCTGATATGAATGACCTTGTTTTTAAACAACAGAACAATTTGTGTTACTTCCTGGGTTGTCTTTGGACTGCATTATGGAGTCTGGTGTTGGAACTATGTGCACCTTCAGCTGCTTAATAACTGCCTCCTTCTTTAGTCCTTTGAAGCATGAGAAAGGGGGGGACTTGTACTCTGCAGTGACCAAGGTGCTGGGTTTAGATCAGGGTTGTCAAACATAAAGCCGGAAAGCCCACCCCCTGGAAGCAATTTATCTGGCCCCTGTTATAATTGGGCTCTCTCATCTTGAAAATAAGATCAGGATTTGCATGTTTTCTCTTCTCTCATTTGCAGCTAATGAGTTTCTATGTGAGATCAAAGTGCTTGTATTGTTTCTGGCCATCATCTGCTAAATGATGTCACTTCCAGCCCTCAGCAGGTACTATTAGGCCCATGACATGAAATGAGTTCAACACCCCTAGTTTAGATGCCTTGAAACACTGCCCCCTGCCTCCGTTCCGTTCTCCCCCTGTTCCTGCACTGCATGGAGCAGCTGTTACCTGCTCCAGCAACTGTAGGTCTGGATTCAGCACCAGTGGCCTTCTGCAGGCCTTCCCTCCAGTGCTACTTTCCTGCAAGTCATTGCAAACCTGCTTTATGGTGTGTTTGCAATGGCTAGCAATAGCGCAGCAGCCACTCAGTGCTGTGCAACAATAGGGGTAGGCTGTCACTGACAGTATTTTGACAAATGTGGCTTGCATACTGATCAAAAGAACAATCGTACAGTCCCCTTATACTGGCATGTACTCAACATAGTTTGGTATTGTATTGGTGGCGTATGGTCATGATTCTGTGTACTCCCAGCAGCAGAAAGCAAAATAGAACCAGCAGAAACAAGATGTCAGGTGGCCACATCTGCAACCACTTTTACAGTGTTTGAGAAAGGATGCTTCACGAAGGGGTGAGCTAATATGAGAATAGGTGGGGAATGAAGTAGTTCAATCAATCCCACTTTTCATATTTATTTATTTATTTATTTATATCCCACTTTTCAACACAAAGTTCACAAAGCGGTTTTACAGGCAAATAATAATAAAAGTTAAATGGCTCCCTGTCCCAAAAGGGCTCACAATCTTAAAAAATGCAGACCACCACCAGCAACAGCCACTAGAAAAGACACTGCGCAGTTTGCGGGAGAGGGACAATTATTGTCCCCCTGCTAAATATAAGAGCAACACCACTTGAACAAGTGCCTCTTGCCCAGTTAGCAGGGGTTAATTCTTTCCCTGTTTATACACTCCAAATCAGATATGCCATAACCTTTTTAGCCATAGCATTTCGAACACATATTATACACTTGGTGACATAGCAGTGAAAAGCAACTCTGTTGGTGATTTGAAGCAGAGAAATGGTGGGTGGGGAAATTAAGCATTAAGCACTCTCTCCTCCACCACTGCTCTGCTTTGCCCTCTTCTGAACTGGCATTTTCATTTGTTTTATAGAAAGATGTTGGGCTGCTGTTACATTTATTTGTTTGTAATGTGTACATTTAATACAGGGGCAGCTCATCCATTACAGGAGGTGATATGGATTGCACCAGTAGCAGGTTGAAGGGGGCAAGAGGGTGGCTGATTTGGGCCATCCTGCCTCCACTGGTGACACCTGCATCCAGCCTCCCATTACATGGATACAACCTGCACTGATCCTCTTTCTACCTGCTACAAGCAAGCAGAAAAGTGCATCACCCAGCTCCTTAGCTTGCTCCTGGTGCAGTTTCTTCACTCAGAAGTGCGAGGCTTCTGGCTTGACTTACAGAGATTGCATGAACTAAGGAGCTCCTTCGGTCATGCGGTCCCTTTAAATCATACTGGAAATCCTTCACTTCCATAACTGAAGCAACTGCACAAGGAACATGGTAAATAGCTGTGCTTTTTTTTTTAAATGTGCATAGGTGTGGAACTTGAGGTCGCATTAGGCAGTGTTCTGGATCATGCTGCTACAATCTACTGCTACTACTGCTACTGCTACTGCTACTGCAATCTACTGCTGCATATTACTCCTAGCTTTGTACCATGCTGTGGTACCATGTACCACTGGAGGACAGTCCAGAGTTCTTGCTTTCTATTATGGCAGCAGCACCTTTGTAAGATTGTTGAGAACAGAATGTGTCTATTAGGTCATCACAATAAAACAACACTATTATTTGTGTATTGGAAAGATGCTTCTCATGTCTGGTACTGGAGGATCACCCACTCTTCAACTCTGCATTGCTGACTGCTCTTTTATGGTACTGAACAATCAGTGTAGTATTTATGCATCACTGCAGCAAAATGCCTTAGGCGAACATATTTGGAATATGCCTAAACAGCTCAAGGTTGTTTTGTACAGATCCTAACATGTGCCATTATTACACTTTAAAACGGAAGGTGGCAATGATGATGAAAGCGATCCCATTAGTGTATAAAAATGCAGTTAGAAGAATAACATTTCTTAAGGCCTTGGAAGGGAGTTCCATTAGGAATACTGACTAAAAAAAATAGTCAGGCCACTTTGTCTTTCTAATATTTGTTGAAAAGATTTTTAGGAATCTACAAACAGAAAACCTCCAAGGTGGCAGACCATCAGAATTAAAACATTAACTGTAATAACAAAATACAACAGATGGTAAAAATGAAACTGCAGCACAGTTGCCCAAAATCGTTGAATAGTGGCAATTTAAACAAGCTTAAGTGTGCAATCCTAACCTGGATTTCGGCCAGCACAGTTAGGCCAGCACAAGGGCCACCATAAAGCGTGTTTGTACTACTCTCTGACTCAGGGAGGATGGCTCATGTCTGTGTGCCAGCCTCTCTGACTCCGAGAGTGGTCCAAACATACTTTACAGTTTCCCTTGTGGTGGCCAAACTTTGCTGGCTTAGTTTTCCTGTGCTGATTGCACCCTCAGACTCGTGACTCAGAACTGCATTTTTTCCTAAGTCAAGTTGCAGCAAGCACATGTTATGACTTGCAGGTCAAGTCGCAGGATCACTGACTCGCTTCTTGGGCTAATCCCTGGAAGGCAGTCCTTAAGCGCCGCCCCCTACAGTCGGTCACGACTAGACCATTCGGTCATGGGAAAACCTTTACCTTTAAAGGTAATCATCAATATCTTGGGAGATGGTGTGCGATCTCTCTAAAGATCCTTCCTTGGTCCAATAGCTCTCTGCATCTTCCAAATAAAATGATGTTTTTCCTGTGCTGAAACTTCTTTTGAGAGCTAGGAAGAAGGTATAATGCTTGATGTAGCCTGAAGTACTCTGCATATACTCTTTTTTTCTTGATAAAAATCTCCAACCAGAAACTTAAGCTTGGAAAATACACTGGTTGTCATATAATAACATATTTCAGCATATGTCTGTTGAAGTTCATGGGCACAATCTAGCTAAAGCTTTTTGACAGAACCATTGAGTCACATGGTGGAGCAACCTTGTTGAAACTTTGGTCAGTGGCTGGATAGAAAACCATCTACAAGCCTTACTATGCTATCTTGTGCAATTTAAGCCGGTGTTTGTCTCCCATTAGGCTGGAAGACATTTTGTTAGAGAGGTACCTCATACACTTGTACACTATATTGCTACTAATTCCCTCAGTACTAAGACTTATGTAGACAGTGTCACACAAATGACTGGTCCTGTCAGAAAGTTTGGATAATTGGGAGTGCTCTTTGGAGATCAGTGGGGAACACAATGAATTCAGCTCATTAGGGGATTAATTCAACTATGAAAGCTTCATGGTATGGAAACTGGACTGCAGTTGGCAGCCAATAAGGAGATCATTGCTGACAGTTTCTGATTACATAAATGTGCATTTTTTAAACAATGAATGTGGGTGTCTGGTAGGTGGGGAGATTGCTTTTCAATTTGACCATATGGCCAGCTGCCATCTTGTTGCGGTTGTTGTTCCTGATATGCTGCTGGTTAATAAAAAGCTAGCAGCTTGAATTTTCAATACTGGCTGGCAGCCAGTTTCTAACATAAAATCTCCATCTCATATAGACTATTGGCTCCCGCAGCAAAAAAGACATTCAGAGCCTGCCCCCAAGGGACTAAATTCACCTCTGTGTATGTAAACATTTTAAAAATTAATGTTAAACTTGAACAAAGAAATATGGAGCATGCATTAAAGATGCCACTGGTGATGCATATCAACATGCTTGAGTTGGAAATGGGTTACAATTCTGTTGAGCTCTTTGGAGAAATTACAAATTTCAGCATAAAATTATCAACTGCTGCAAACCTCCACACTTTTAAAATTCAAAAGCTATTTTCTTCCCAGTAAATTACAGATTAGCATACTATACATCACAACTGCAGTGTTTCAGGTTTCCTTTATTTAGTAATACCTCCCCAGTATCTTATATAACCTCTTCACCCTCTAATATTTTTGTGCTATACACTACTTAAATATCAATTGTATACTTAAAATCCTAATGGTTTTCACCTTCTGATTGTCTGAGTACAATAGTTTACAAACTACTAGAATGTAAATTGGACTCTAGATTTGTTTTAAATTTCAAAGTCTTGTCATGTCTTTGAGATGCAGCTCGTATTGTATGATCCTGAGTAAGTTTACTCACAAGTAAAACCTCCCCCAGCCCCTATGTTTAGGATTGTAATCTGTTATGAACAACTGATACTAGCTACACCAGATGTCAACGAAGGCCTGGCCAAACATTCTCTTATGCCAGGAAATGCAATACTATGTATTAACGGTTTTGCAAGACATAATGCCGAACAAAAGAGTATCTAAGGCTGAGAAAAGTTTTCATTGCATTTGAACACTCTCCCATATTTAAGCCTGTTACATTCTGCACATGATGGTTTCTGTTTTGTGTAATCTATGCTGATAAGAATATGTTGTATTGCTGAAAAAATAGGAAATTAGTTGTCAGTGAAGTGATGGCCCATTCCAAGATACCCTAACTCAGCCACTATGCACAGAGCTGCAGGTTTTATGCCAAACGTAGCAATTAAAGAAAATACACAGACTAATGCAAACTATCATGTCATGATGTTTCCATGATAATCTTTGATTTTGAACAAGTTGCCTGGCTCTCTTCTGCTGATGGATAGTAGATTATTACTTCCATGTGCTGTACTAATTATGTCTGTAGTAGCCAGAAACCCTTTGTATAAAAGGCATCTGAAAGCAGAAATTGAACACCAACTTGAATCTTCTCATTCATGCAGATACTGGCTTGAATCCAAATGCTATCGACCATCTAATTCACATGCCAGGTATCTTTATCTTAAGTATAGTTACACTTGGAAATAATGTCCTTCATCCCAGGTGAGCTTTGGGTTGCTAACTCTTGAAATCAATATAATAGTTCTGGTAACTGAGTACTGCTTAGGAGTGGAGCTCTCTATAGGGTTACCAGATAAAAACTGGGACAGAGTGCCTATCCCTTTAACCATTGTATAGAAGAGGGAATTTGGGCTGGGGCAGCTATCATGTGAGAGTTTAAAAAGCTGCACCTACCCAAATTCCCTCTGCCATACAATCGTTAAAGTTACAGGAATTCTGTCCCTGTTTGTATCTGGTAAACCCTAGCTCTCTAGATTAGGGAGAGATCTGAGAGTGGATCTGATTGGCAGGCCAGCTGTTTTGGGTGTGGGAAAAGACACCAGTGGTTTGATATACAAGCAGTCTATTCACTTAGCACATAGAAAGTTGGTGACTAAGGGTAACTGGTATTCCCTGCCTCCTGCCATACTACAGCAGCACCAAAATGGCTTTCTGTTTCCTGCAGGGTCAGAGGAAGCTGCCAGAGGTCTCCTTGGGGTACAGTGTAGTGCCCCACAGCCCATATGAGTCTACTCAGATCCACACCAGCAAAATTGCTGGTGTAGATTCAAGTAGCCCATGTTGGGCTTTTAGGCATGGGAGCAGGGATAGAATCTGGCAGCAGCCTCTGCTACCATCTTCGCCCCCTGCCCCGGGTCTGAACCACCCTGCGGGCTGGCCTCCCCCTGCCCAGTTTCACCCACTCCACACTTTCTTCCACCCAGAAATGCCTTCCCACTGAGAGGCGGAATACATACCACTTGCTACTTCTTGCTGTTCTCAGCTCCAATCCAGCTTCAATCCTACAAGCAGTGATGTCATGCAGGGGGTACGCGGGGGTACGCGAGTACCGGTTTCTAGGATTACAGCTGGCCCCGCCCATTCGCCCACCCACTCGTCGACTCCGCCCTCTGCAACGTTTGAATTTCCTGCATGTTTGAGTTGCCTGCATGTTCTCAGAGCCAGGCAGGCAGCGAGCGGAGCCTTTCCTTGCCACTGAAAAATGAGCTGCTCTAGGGTTTTAACATGATGCCAGGCCTCCTTAACATGTTCTGGGGGTGCTGTGGAATACTGTTGCAACTGTTGGGTCAGTTTAAAATCATCTGAGGCCTCAAAAAGGGCTTTTTTCATGTCACTTCCTGCCACAACATCACTTCTGGCTTATGACGTCACTTCCGGTGGGCGGGTCCCAACACGTGCCAATCAAAAGTGAATATCTGTTCTTAAATCATTTAGATGACACCACTGCCTACAAGTCAGTTGAGTCACTTGCCTTTCAACTGAACAGTGGTGTAGCAAGCGGAGGCTGGTGGGCCACGCTGGGTTCCGCCACAAAGCCTCACATAAGCGGCCCAACAAGGTGGCAGTTGCTTTCTTAAAACACTTAAGAGTCAGTGGGTGTGGCTTCACAATCTCAATGTCAACTCCTGTTTGTCTGGTTATGATGGCAATGAAAATTTGTTGAAAGACTAAACATGGCTTTGATAATAGCTTTGATAATACTTTTATCCTCAACTAACACAGTACTGTAAACCTTTCTGAACAATGTCTATGGAACTTCTCATTTGCTGTATCAGCAAAATATAGTCGTATTACTGTGATAGCATAGACTTACACAGTGGATCTGGTGGCTAGTAGCTACTCAAGTTCTTGTTAGAGTTCTGTGTTGAAAAGTGGTAAATAATAAGAATAATAAACTATAATGGAAATAGAGTGGATATTAACTTGGCCGTTTCTCAAGATTGGATATGTCTTTCATCCATCAGACCTAAACATAAGAAACATAAGAAGAGCCCTGCTGGATCAGGCCAAAGGCCCATCTAGTCCAGCTTCCTGTATCTCACAGCGGCCCCACCAGGTGCCCCAGGGAGTGCACGAGGCAACGAGATGCTTGCATCCTGTTGCCACTCCCTTGCACCGGTACTCTGAAGTAGCCTACTACTATAGCCCACGATGGACCTCTCCTCCAGAAATCTGTCCAATCCCCTCTTAAAGGCAACCAGACCACATGCCATCACCACCTCCTGTGGCAAAGAATTCCACAGATTAACTACCCGCTGGGTAAAAAAGTACTTCCTTTTATCTATTTTAACTCTCCCAACCCTCAGTTTTAGCGGATGCCCCCTGGTTCTGGTGTTTTGAGAGAGGGAAAAGAACATCCCTTTATGGACTTTATCCCTTCCGTGCATAATTTTGTATGTCTCAATCTTGTCCCCCCCTCAGGCGCCTTTTTTCTAGGCTGAAGAGCCCCAAATGCTGCAGTCTTTCTTCATAAGGGAGGTGCCCCAGCCCCGTAATCATTTTCATCGCTCTCTTCTGCACCTTTTCCAGCTCCACTATGTCCTTTTTGAGGTGCGGCAACCAGAACCGTACACAATATTCCAGGTGTGGCCTTATCATCAATTTGTACAATGGCATGATAATATTGGCTGTTTTATTCTCAACCCCTTTTTAATTACCCCAAGCATGGAATTGGCCTTCTTAATTGCTGCCGCACACTGGGTCGATACCTTCATTGAATTTTCCACCAGCACCCCAAGATCTCTCTCTTGAGCTGTCGCAGACAGCTCAGAACCCATAAGCCTATAGGTGACGTTTCGGTTTTTTGCCCCAATGTGCATCACTTTACACTTGTTTATGTTGAAACGCATCTGCCATTTTGCTGCCCATTCCCCCAACTTGGAGAGATCCTTCTGGAGCTCTTCACAATCCCTTCTGGTCTTCACCACCCGGAAAAGTTTTGTGTCATCCGCAAACCTGGCCACCTCGCTGCTTATCCCTGTCTCCAGGTCATTTATGAACAAGTTGAAAAGCACGGGCCCCAAGACAGATCCCTGGGGCACTCCGCTTTTCACCTCTCTCCATTGTGAACATTGCCCATTGACCCCCACTCTCTGTTTCCTGGCCCTCAACCAATTCTGAATCCATAAGAGGACCTGCCCTCTTATTCCCTGACTGTGAAGTTTCTTCAGCAGCCTTTGGTGGGGGACTGTGTCAAACGCCTTCTGAAAATCCAGGTATATGATATCCACAGGTTCACCCACATCCACGTGCCTGTTGACCTTTTCAAAGAATTCCAAAAGGTTCGTGAGGCAAGACTTACCCTTACAGAAGCCATGCTGACTTTCCTTCAGCAGTACTTGTTCCTCTACGTGTTTTAGGATTTTATCTTTGGTGAGGCTTTCCACCATCTTACCTGGAACAGACTTTAGGCTGACCGGCCTGTAGTTTCCAGGGTTCCCCCTTCTCCCTTTTTTAAAGATTGGCGTGACATTGGCTATCCTCCAATCCTCTGGCACCGTGGCCGTTTGAAGGGACAAGTTGCATACTCTAGTTAAGAGGTCAACAACTTCGTTCTTTAGTTCCTTAATAACTCTTGGGTGTTTTATAGAAATAAAACCTTTTTCAAAAAAAAATAACTCTTGGGTGTATACCATCTGGGCCTGGTGACTTATTTATATGTAGTTTATCAATTTGATCTAAAACATCTTCTTTATTAACCATTATCTGATTTAATTCCTTAGTTAGAAGGGCTGTTCGGTCTGCGGTATCTGCCCAAGTTCTTCTGCTGTGAAGACGGATGCAAAGAATTCATTTAATTTCTCTGCAATCTCCAAGTCCCCTTTAATCTCCTCTTTCCCTCCCTCACCATCCAGCCAGCCAGCCGCCTCTCTGGCAGGTTTCCTGCTTCTAAAATATTTGAAGACGCTTTTATTATTCCCCTCTATGTTGCTAGCCATGCGTTCCTCAAACTCTTTCTTGGCCTCCTGTATCACCTTCTTAGTTGTCTTTTGCCAGAGTTTATGTTTTTTATTCTCCTCACTGGGGCAAGACTTCCATTTATGGAAAGAAGCTTCCTTGCTCTTTACAGCTTCTCTAACTTTGTTCGTCAGCCATCCAAGCACCCTCCTGGACCTTGTCGAGCCCTTCTTTCTTTGTGGTATACACTTCTGCTGGGCCTCTACTACTGTTATTTTAAACAGCCTTCACGCAGCCTGGAGAGACTGGACTCTTTTTACCTTCCCTTTCAATTTCTTTCTAACTAGCCTCCTCATCTGAGGGAAATCTGCCCTTCGAAAGTCAAGGGTTCTTGTGTCAGATTTGCTCTGCGCTCTTTCCTGGATATGCATGGCAAAACCAATCGCAGCATGGTCACTGTTCCCCAATGGCTCAGTAACACTCACATCCCTAACTAGGTCCCGAGTACCACACAATATTAAATCCAGAGTCGCCTGTCCTCTGGTCGGCTCCATGACTAGCTGCTCTAAGGCACAGTCATTCAGCTTGTCAAGGAATCTGGTCTCTCTTTCTTGACCAGATCACCAGTTGACCCAGTCCATATGGGGATAATTGAAGTCCCCCATGATTACAATCCTGTCTCTCTTGGTCAACACCCTGATTTGTTTCCTCATTTCAAGGTCACTTTCAATTTTTTGATCCGGAGGACGATAGCACCCCCCCCCCCACTACTACATCGCTCTTGTGGCCTGGTAGTTTAACCCACAGTGACTCCATGGTGGAGTCCGGCCCACCTTCAGTCTCTACTCTGCTGGATTCTATCCCTTCTTTGATATAGATGGCCACCCCACCGCCAACACGCCCTTCCCTGTCCCTCCTGTAGAGTTTATAGCCTGGGATTGCAGTATCCCACTGGGTCTCTGCATTCCACCAGGTTTCCATTATGCCTACTATATCAATGTTTTCCCTAACCACCAAACATTCCAGTTCCCCCATCTTTGCTTGGAGACTTCGCGCATTTGCATAATAACACCTATATATGAGGTTCCCTAAGGACTCTTTTTTGATCCCTTTTCCCCTCCTCTCTTTCTACCGGACGAACTGTCAGTTACACTCATGTTTGAAGTTCTATTTCCTACACCTCCATTACTCAGTGGTACTCCTCCACCCTCCTCTTCCCATAGGGATGAGGAGTTCCGAACCGGACACCACTCAGCTCCTGTCGGCTTTCCCCCAGGGATCAGTTTAGAAGCTGCTCTGCCACCTTTTTAATGTTAAGTGCCAGCAGCCTTGTTCCATTCTGGTTCAAGTGAAGCCTGTCCCTCTTGTACAGGCCTGGCTTGTCCCAGAACGTCCCCCAGTGCCTAACAAATCTAAACCCCTCCTCCCAACACCACCGTCTCATCCACACATTGAGACCCCTGAGCTCTGCCTGCCTAGCTGGCCCTGCACATGGAATGGGTAGCACTTCTGCAAACACTACCTTGGGGGTCCTGGCCTTCAGCGTCCTGCCTAGCAACCTAAATGTGGCTTCCAGGACCTCCCGGCTACATTTCCCCACGTCGTTGGTGCCAACATGCACCACAACCCGCTACCTCCTCCCCAGCACTCCTTACCAGCCTATCTAGACGGGACGTGATGTCCGCAACCTTCACACCAGGCAGGCAAGTCACCATGCGGTCCTCACATCCATCACAGACCCCCTCTCTATATTCCTAACTATAGAATCGCCCACTACAAGGAGACCATGACCCCCCTCCCGCCAAGGAGCATCCTTAGTGTGACGGAATGTGGGCTCATCACTGGAAGAAGGGGTCCCCCTGGGGGATTGATTCCCTCTGTTCCAGGTTGACGTCCTCCAGCCCTGAGACTCCTTTCCCCAGCAGCTGAGGAGCTGCTCATCCAAGGGTGGGACAAAACCTGCAAGTCCCCGGATGTCTCACCATGGACCCCTTGCTGCCTGCCTCTACTTCTCCAGGTCCGCAACCAAGGCCTCTAGGGAGCAGACACGTTCCCTGAGTGCTTGGAGCTCCTTGCACCGAGGACACACCCACGACTTATGCCCGAGGCATATAGTCATACATGTGGCACTCTGTGCAAAACACTGGATAGCCCCTGCCCAACTGCTGTCTGTCTGGCTCCATCTCTGTGTTTGTTTAGGAAGAAGCTGCCCTGCTTCTCAGAGAAAGGGCAGGGTCTGGGGCCCTGGCTTCCTCGCCCTGCTGCTTAACTCGCACAGATGCGTAACGCGCTTGTTTACCTGGCACTTCGTCGCGGACGAGGCACTTCGTCGCAGGACAGCACTCGCTGCTCGTTGGTATACCTAGTTGGTATTCTTTCATTCAAAAGAACAAGGTCAGAATTATACCATATAAAATTAGATTTTCCTTTTCTGTTTACTCTGAGTACATGCAAATGAACCACCTTAACCCACTGAGTTCCCAGTGAACCCACTAAATGAACCCACTGAGTTCAGTGGGACTGTGCCAACAGTAGTGCACTTGGGACTATAGCTGGAGCCTCATTTTAATTTGACCAGTTTTGCTATGTAATTTCTCGTGTCAATTTACTCTTGGGGATAGGGAGCACCAAACTAAATTATTCTCCCGGCAAATTTCACACAACCGCTTCAAGACTTCTTTTCTTTTTCTTTTTTTCTCTGTTTTCAATCTTGGCTTATCATGATCATATTTCATGCCCCCTGCTTCTGGGGGAAAAATTCAATATTGAAGAACAAAGTAATCCAGGGCTTTGCTTCATTTCAGCCTTTTATATCCTAAGGCTGTCCCAACTCAATGACCCAGTTTCGATTGTGTTGCATTTGGCTCTTGCTGACTGCCACCGGCCTGTCTAATCCTTTTTGTCCCTTCTTATCACTCATTCTTATAATTTGCTTTTTTTTCTTCCTCCCTTTAATTTTGTCCATGCTGCCTTCTCAAGGACTGGTTTGTGTTTATTTCACCTCCTCCAAGAGGCTTGATACTTCCCTTCATACTCATTCATTCAGGTTGCTGGCCAGAAACACAAAGACATGCCAGGGGTTAGCATCAAATCTTGACAGTTAGCATTGCATTTTTCTCATCAGGAAGTGAGAAATTCAACATTTTCCAATAAAAGGCTATGCCCCTTATAGATTGCCATTTTTGATAAGGAAGAACAGAAAAATGAACCTTTAAATTGGCCCTACTGAATGAATTTCAGTATCTTCTGAAACTTTTCCCCATCATGCTAATCTCCTGAGTTAAACTGACTTGAGTCTCATAACAACTATGTGGAACCACGTAAATAAATTGCTCAGGGGGAAAAAGAACATGTCACAACATTATCTACTTAAGACAATAGAAAAAGAACAGAAAGAGTGTTGTTACATCCTTGCATGAAATTCAGTAATGTTTTGAAACCTAGTAAGACCCAGCAAGACCATCAAACTCATCATAGTAAGGAATTTAATTACTCCATCGGCATACTAATTGCTCTATTAAGGGCTCACAGCCACAAAGAACATCCATTCCCACTGAAGGGTACTGAGACAGTGCATTGCTAATGCAGAGAATGCTATGAAAAGTCTAAACAGACACCAGCCTTGCTTTGCTGAGTTTGAAGATTAACCTGAAACAATATTTATCACTCAATCAATCAATCACTAGTATTTATATACCGCTTTTCAGCACAAAGTTCACAAAGCGGTTTACAGGCAAATAATAACATTAAAGTTAAATGGCTCCCTGTCCCAAAAGGGCTCACAATCTAAAGGAATGGAGAACACCACCAGCAACAGCCACGAGAAAGAGACTGTGCTGGGGTGAAGAGGGACAATTGCTCTCCCCCTGCTAAATATAAGAGGACACCACTTGAAAAAGTGCTTCTTGCCCAGTTAGCAGGGGTGAATATTTACAAATTGGAAACCGACATCACGGATGTTAATGAACCCTAATTCTTTCGGGCATGGTAGAAAAAGAGACCCCATACAATCTTTTTCAGAAGCTAAGTGTCTCTGAGCCACAGACCTACATTTCTGAATAGTCAATTTAGAAGAGAGGGGGCAGCATTGATCCTCCAGTCCCATAGATTCCTGGGCAGCTGTATGGATCTTCTAACTGCCAGTGCAGCCCAGTAGTAATGAACTAATTTGATAATGCAGTACTTAATATGTATTCAGTCATTACTTAAAGATAGTAACTAAGGATAGACCAATTTTTATACTGTGTAGCACAGAATAGCTATTTAATTGGTTGTTTTCCAGAGATCACATGCAGATGGGTTTCCAATTGATTGTAAGAATACACAAAGCCCCTTCCATATCCCTAGCATAAGAAAATGTTAAAAAAGAATTAAAAAGCTCAGAGCAATTATTCTTAAACTTTCCTGTATTGAGAATCACGGTTCTGGTTAGCCTGTTTGTAATGGACTGTTACTTTTTTTTTTAACCTTGAAAGTGTTCTTAATTAAAATACAGGCATGCCCCAGTATCTGATGGGGGTTCCGTTCTGGACCGTCTCCTGGATACCTGAAACTGTGGATACTGGGGATGCCTTTTAAAGATAGGGAAACATCACTGGTTTTGCTGCAACAAGGTAAAAAAGATTTGTTTAATGTCCCCCTATCTTTTCAATAGGTGTCCCAGTATCCATGGTATCTGTGGATAACTGAAACAATGGATACCAAATTAGTGGATACCAGGGCACGCCTGTACTTAAATTGTTGTCCTTAAATAGCTAGAACCTAGTCTGGGAATTCACATCTGTAATAGATGGGAATTTTGAAAAGCATTTCAGCAGTGGACTTGGGGAGGAAGACAAGAAGAAGACAGCATAATAACCAAGTTCAGTTTTGAAAATAAATTATTAAAACATTTAAATGTTGTGCGAGTACGATGGTGCAAACTGACCGTAAGAGAGAAAGGCTGAGACAATTTATAATTAATATTATAGAAGTAATTGTTCCAATTATAAAAGCAAGTATTGAAATCTTTCTTTTTTGAATTTAGATCTTCCATTATTCCCAACATTTAAATTAACTTACTGTGAAATGACGGAATTCACTCACTAGGAACCTTCTCCCCAGAGAAGTTAATCAAGCCAGTTTTGTTTTCAGATTTTGAAGGATGATGAAGACTCCTTAACAAAATGTCCTTTGTTGCTGAGAAACAATGTTGAAGTGAAAACTATGACTAGCATTTGCAAAGCATCATTTGAGCAGTGACAATCTGTCCGGGATCCACCAGAAGTGATATAATGGCAGGAACTGCTGTAATTGTGACACCAGAGCCCGCTGCTTTCCTGATAATGTAGCAATATGTTGGGTTCTTTTTCATCCATGTTTCAAAAGCAAAGTGAATTAGATAGGAAAAAAGCCTATTTATGTAGTGCTAGGTGCTACGTGACCTATCTGAAATTGGCTTGCGACCCACCAAGTGGGTCCTGATCTACAGTTTAGAAACAATGTCATAGACAATTAAAAAGGCTGCTACAAATGTTTTTATTTACAAAATTTACCATTGGACCAGTTGTTGAAATAGTAAGAATATAACTTTGTATGAAAGTTAAAATAAACATTTATATAAAAATGAAGCAAAATGTTTTTTTAAAAGAACAATAGCCAAACTCCACCCCAGATGCCCAAAAGAAATCTGAAATCTGGTGTTGACATAACATTTTACCTCCACTAAGCAGAATACTTATGATGGAACATACTTTAAAATATTACAGGTAAAAGCAAAATTCACATGGAACACACAAGAAATAATGTTGACAAAGAGTGGGGAGAAAACAAACCACACATAAACGGGCACTTGTCATTCCATTCAGTTCATGAATTGTCCCTGCAAAATACAAGCAGTTTTCACATTCCAATGATGTGTTTTTCATTTTTCATCACATCAATATCAACCCACAGCAGAAACACTGATTTCACAGGTTTAGTATAGAAGTGTAGCTTCTTGTTATCTTAACAAGATGAATAATTCTCAGAAACACAAATTAACAGGAACCAAGGAACACTTATGGATGGGTGTAGCCATCAAGCTCTCACTGCAGATCCCCAACCAGCACTTGTTGAACACATTTCTTCCATGGGTGGTCTTATCCAGTGGTGTCATTCTATAATGAAGTGCCGGAACGCAGGCGGGACTTACCCCTTGATTGACAGGGGCCCCGCGACGCGTCGCCGCCTGCTGTTCCGCCGCGGAGGGCTTCTTCCGGGTGGTGTGCCCCTCCGCGGCTCTCCGCAGCACCCAGCGCGCCACCCAGGCAAGCGGGCACCCCCTCCGAAGCCAGGGGTGCCCGCGCGGGGCTCGGAACGGTGGCGACGCGTCAGAACCATGCAGCCAATCACGCGGTAAGTCCCGCCCACCGTTCCGGCACTTCATTATAGAATGACACCACTGGTCTTATCACTCATGAAGCCACTACCCTTTTTTTCTTCCCAGCTAGGTTATCAGATGGCAAATTATCAAACTCATGAAGGTGGAAGCGTGTTGCCAGTTGGTTCACCATTCTTTTGAGGGCTAGGAATGCAGTAATAACCTGGACAACTAGGAAAGTTACAAAGATGATGTGAACTGCTCGCTCCAGTGGTTGAATTTTCAGACCTTCATTTAAAAGCAGGAAGAGAATTAATGGTAGTTGCAAAAGGAGACTCAGGAGCCAAAAGCCAGCTAATTCAGGAACCTAGAAATGGGGAAAAATGTATGTTTACCATCTAGGTAACAGGATAATGCCAACAAAGAATATGATGATGACCAATCAGTTGGTAAGACGTGCTACACCAACATCCAAAGTGCAAACCCTGAAAACAGCAATTCAGTACCACAAAGGTTTAAAAGAACAGCTTTTCAATGCCAATGGGAATTCTGCACCATCTCTTTTCTGCAGGAAAAAGTCCTTGCCCTATTGCTGTTGTTAGTGCTTTGAAGGCAATCCTGCCAACAAATGAAGCATTTGTTATGAAATGTTTCCATCAGACATCCCAGCCAGATACATTCTCTCTGTCAGTGATTCTAAAAAGTGGGCCCCAATACGAAAAAGTTTGAGAATGACAATCTGTCCGGGACCCACCTGAAGTGCCATCATTGTAACGCCAGAGTCTGCTGCTTTCCTGAGAATGCAGCAACAAGTTGGGTTATTTCTCAGTCATTTTCCAATAGCAAAGTGAATCAGAAAGAAAAAAGCCCATTATACAACCCTGACACAAGCAAAACCACCACACAGCCCTCCCCCTTTCCAGCATCCCATCTTCCCATATTTTCAGTATGGCTGCCCTAGGTGCTTCACAACCTACCTGAAATTGACTTGTGGTTCACGGGTGGGTCCTGACCCACAGTTTGGGAACCACATGTCATTCCAGTGACAGGGAAAAGAGCACAAAAAGGATCGGGGCAGTAGAGAGAGCGGACAAATTGCTTGCTTTTGGAAGCAGGAATACAGGAAATATTGCATTTTAGCTGCTATGAACAGCAGCAGACAGAACATGCCTTACCTTGCAGTGGAAATCACTCCTTTCCTGCACCGTTTTAGCCAATCCTCACAGGGAAAAGCAACATCTTGGCGTTGCTTACTGGCTACAGCAGCAAGGGAGAGGAGGGATTTACATGACAGGGTAAGGCTCCTTGCAAAACTTAGAGCTCTGTCCTCCCTGTAGAGACGTCACTGCTTCAAATTCTCCTTTATCCCACTCCACGTTGGTAGAAAACAATCTCAGCTGTATAAGCAAGGTATAGCCTTGTAGTATTTACATAGAGAACAAGAACTCTCTTACATAGAGTGCTAGAACAAAGAATCCATAGTTTGGAATGGGTGATGACATCCCAATATTTATGTAATTGTTGTTTCATGCCCAAACCTATACCAGACCCCAAGGCAGCTAAAAGTAGAAGTTAAATCCCTTAGCCCAGTGTTATTCAAACTGTGGGTCAGGACCCACTTGCTGGGTTGCATCCTGATGTCAGGTGGGTTGCAGAAAGCTGGGAACAGCCATCTTGGAAACTGCAGACCTTACTCTTGCTATATTCCTTTTCTGAGTGTTAACAGTTTGAATTTTCCAAAGAGTTTTTTTTATTTTGTTTTTAGTTCAGTGCTTTTACATAATATTCTGTCCTAATTTTGCTTTCTGTCAAAGATGTTTCATGGATGTGCATTTGCTTCCGTGCAAGAATGCCAGTTTACATTCTAGGAGTGTCATTTTATTATGTTACAATAACAGAATGTCCTCCTTGATTATGTCACTTCCTGACACCACTTCCAGGTTAATGACATCACTTCCAGTGGGTCCCAACATGAGTGCCATTCTAAAATGTGGGTCCTGGTCTAAAAGGTTTGAGTACCACTGCCATAGTCCTTTATTCCCACCTTTAACTATTCTCTCTGTCTTTCTCTCTCTCTCTCTCCTACCCACACCTTCTCTTTATAACACTTCATATTTCTGATGAAGTGGATTGTAGTTCACAAAAGTTTATGCTGAAATAAATTAAAAAGATAAAAACTAAGTATCAAAGAGTCTTACATTGCTTTTAAAAATTATCTTTTTAAAGCAGTGTGAGACTCTTTGATACTTAGTCTTTTTCAGGTACAGTTTAATTAATATTTCTCTTTACGTTTAGACCAATTCAAAGCAATTTACTGCCAGTTACTAAAACAGCGATCCTCAGGTAGGTGAAGCAAACTTACCTTCTCCTGCAAATTTCCCATATACCCGAGATACAAGCGGATAATTTCAATTAGTGTGGTCAGTATAACGACTGTCACCAGGATGAACTTGTAGTAGTCTGCCAAGATGGGATACTAGAATTGAGGAAAAAAAGGATAAAATAAATACTCCACACGGGCAACGCACACTTAACTTCGCATGATCATTTTCTTGAAACTCAAGCTATTCTAAGAATTCTTTTTTTCCCCAAAATGTGCCTGCTTTGAAACCTATCTGCCACAATTGCTACAATCATAACATTCTCAATGGAAATCTTATTGCATAATTGCTGCTATTATTGGGTATGTTAACCGGCAATAAGTAGTCTGTATTCTGCAGAGTAACTACAAATGTCAATGTTGCAGTACCAATTGTTGCAGTACCAATTAAATACTATAAATACTATATGAATACTATATATGAATTGTCTTCAGAACTTACCTTCAGGTGCAACATGATTGCACTGCTCACCCACCAAAACGGGAAAAAGCAAAGGTTGAAATAGAGGGACATCTGCAAGGGCAAATTCGAAACAATTTTATTATCTGGAGAGACAAAACAGAAAAGAGCACCCATCAGCCACATGCAGTATGAGCCTGGATACACGCTACAGGAGAATAAATCCAACTTAATTATGTGTGATTTATTTACAAGAAAATATACATGGATATTGGCTAAAACAGCTGTAATGCCAAGTATAATGCTTGAACTGCCCAGGCTAATCAGATTGTTCTGCCTAGCTCAGGGCTATCAGAATCAGCACCTGTCCACACCTGCAGATTTGGAGGTACAATGGCTCGTGTTTTGTTTTTAAATCTGGAATGATGATTGTATGACATGTATTAGAAGCAGCAGCAACTGCACCTCAGAAATATTGTTATTATTAATACATTCCCTTCTCTGAGATGAGGGGGGTATCTTTCTAACTTGTGCCATGGTGCTTTTATCTGGTTGCTTTCGCTGAGGTCAGGTGGGTGCCTGATAAAGCACGAAAAAGCGTCTTCTGAACTTGTTATCCATCTTCCAGGGTTAGCTGTGGCTGGTGTAACTGAGTTTTGTTAATAAACCCTCCAGGCTGGGTTTATTAGTCAGAAAGCTGAAGCAAAGGGCGTCTTTCAGCTACGAAGTAAAGTAGCTGAATATTTTCCCGCCCTCTCCCTACGGCCAAACCATCCTGGATCAGCAGCTGCGCTTATCAGCGTTGCAAACTAAACTGAACTCCGAAAGTCAGTCTGGGGCAGAAACCGAAGCCGCCATGTCAGCATCTGGCAGGGCTTCCTTTCCCCCTAGCTCCTGGCAAGCCAGCAGCCAGCCAATTTGACGTATCCGTCGCCGCCATCTTTGTAGCGGGCTCAACGAATTCCCCCCCCCCCTCACCGGGAGTATTGTCTTCGCCTCTGTTCTCGGGCCCGGTGCGGTTGTTGTCAGTAAAGACCGTTCGGCTGAAGGAGTTCAGCCGCTTCCTTACTGGCTCTGGCAGGGACATGACGCAAACAAGCCCACCGTTCCACTCGTTGCTATAGCAACAAGGTGTGGTTCAGTCCCGTTTGCGCAGTTCGTTCATATTCCAAAGAGATAGTCAACAATCAGCAGTGCCTCGCAATCCTCACTTCCGGTTCCTATTAAACCCTTTCCTATGTAGGGCATGAAGGTGGAAGTAGAAAGGAATCCATGTGAAAAATAAAGTAGAGCAGAGTGAAAGGTAACTTTCATTGCCATGTTTGGAAATAAAGAGTGGAAATATCTTACTTACTGCATAAGACTGCTCTTTCACATGAATATAATTCAGTTTTTTTTTCTTTAAACAGAGTACAATTGAGTTTTTAAGGGAAAAGAGAAGCCAGCAAAAGATATCATAGTTGGCATACTGTGCATGCATTAGTTTAATTTGTATCATTTGTAAATAAGACATTGCACAGAAGAAGCGTTTTGCAGACTCAGAGCTGCTCCTGCTTCTTCACTGTCCAAGATGGGTAAAACTGTCTAAGTGACAGAATGCACAGCAACAGTGGCACCGACTTGCTTATTACGTCGGGGTGCCCATGGCCACATCCCCGACGCGGATGTGGCAACTCCGCCTGACGTGGCCACTCCCCCTGTCATCTTCCAAGGCCAGGACATGCATTTGCCGCGGCGATCTCACGCCCCGGCCTTGGGTTGGGTGTTGTGGCCCAACAGCTGCCTCTCCTGAGGCCAGGGCGTGCAATCGCCGCAGTGATCGCACGCCTTGGCTCAGGAAGGGTTGCTGCACCCCGATGTGGCCACACCCCTGATGTTGACATGGCCATGCCCCCCAAGTGACCATGCCCCCTGATGTGACCACGACCCCTGTCATCGCATGTCCCGGCCTTCGGATGGGGTGCTGCGGCCCAAAACAGTCTCTCCAGAGGCCGGGGCGTGCAATCGCCGCGGGGATCACACGCCCCGGCCTCGGGAAGGGGTGCTGAGGCCTGACGTGGCCATGCCCCCTGATGTGACGCCCCCTGTCATCGCACGCCTCGGGATGGGGTGCTGCGGCCCGACAGCAGCCCCTCCCTAGGCCGGGGCATGCGATCGCCATGCATGGCTTGACAGGCACTCCTCCACTCTCACTGGAGGGGTCGTCATCTCCGCTCTTCTCACCAGCTGGAGAGACTCATCTCTGTCAGCAGCGTTTATCAGTAGTTTACGGTGACTTCTGGTTGGCTCGAACTACCATCTGAGGTGACCTTCAGGCTTTAGAGGCAGCACTCTTCCACTTTGCCAGACCCCCCTGCCTCCCGTATATTAATGCTACAATATATTCTCCAACTGGAATTTAGAAGCATAATGCTGTTGGATCTGGTGTGGCACATAGTCATCATGACTAGTAGCCATAAAGAGACTGGTTTCCCATGAATTTGTCCAATCCCTTTTTAAAACTTTCCGTGCAAATGCCCATCACCATATCTTGTGATAATGAATTCCCCAGCCTAATTATGCACTAATCAGATATCCACAAAGTCAGATTTGTATTCCACAAATGATATGGTATCCCTTATAAAAAATTAAAGTGTAATCCTATTGAATATATTTCCTAATAAGCAGTAAAAGACTCCCCAAAGATAGCATCATGTGGAACACAGACTTAAGATGTTTGGTTTTCTTTTGGTTCCTTCAGCCTGTGCAAATGTACAAGAAATTACCTAGATTTATTTTCTTTGTGTTTTGCATTTTTAAGGGCACGCATTCAGTTTTTAAAAAGGAAGGACATTTTATGTTTAAAATGGAAGTCGTTAGAGACACCAGATTAGCTCCTTAATACTGCATGTAAAAACCTTACAAATCTTTATGCCATAGGGAAAGAAAAACTTCACAATGCACATTTCAGTATTTATATCACAAGCAACTAATTTCTCAACATTGCTTTAGGTTTTAGTTCTTGCTAATATTTCACCTTGTCGTGGTAATTTGCATATGACATGAGAACTTACAATACTTTGTGTTTTGAGATAAACTATTAGAACATGGGAGCAGGGAAAAGGTGGTTTTGTTGCTCAGCATATTCAGTTACTTTCATTTCCAGACACACATGCATACTGTAAACAAAACAAAAGCCTTGAAAGCCTATCCATGAAGGCTTTCCTTTCAAATCCGAGGAATATTGTATCTTTTTGTATCTACAGTGGTTCTGCTAAGTTGGTAGACATGGGCTATGCTCCCGGACTGATGCTCCTGGGGCTTTCTGGCAACAACACTGAACCGTAAACACCAGATGCACTATAGCTTAGAAAAACAGAGATCAACTCTCAGCAGTTTTCACATTTGGCATTTCAAAAGAATGTGAGTTAACTGAAGTGTATCCTAGCCATGCTTTGGTGTTCCATCAGAATTACTATTACAGAATTACTATTACTATTAATTCATTGGTTTTGGAGATGGCCAACCCTTCCATTGGGCATCAGGTACTAATGTTCAGGGTGTCCCTTAGACCAGCAGAACAGATCACTCCAGCTGAAGGAGGGAAGCTCACCTAGGCCCACTTTTTGCAGCATCTATGGAGAGCTAGCTCTGGCTTGATAGCTCATCGACAGTGCAATCCCAGGCATGTCTACTCTGAATTATGTCCTAATATTGTCAATAGAACTTACTCACGGGTAAGTGTGGATAGGATTGCAGCCCAAGCATATATAAATTACAGCCCAGCTGTTCATGAGCATTCTCCAAGAGAAGGAGCAACCTGTAGATTTTGCATGTCTCCAATTTCATAACTTGTAGGAATGGAAGTTTTAATGGTGAAATGGGTTAATAATACATACTAATTGAGAGCAGTTTACTTTATACCATTTGGCAAGTGTTTTTTGATTCCAATGAAACATTCTCTTACATAGAAGAATAAATGTGGAGGATCATTGGAATGCAAAGCCCACATACATTTTATGTAAAAAGATCTGTGGGCAGAAGCCTAGACTCTTCCTCACATGGAGGGAAATCTTTGCCACATACAGTAATCAGCTCTAAGAAGTTATCTATTTAAATTTCCTCTTCTACACAAAGAAAGAGGAGCACTGTCCTCCTTGGCCTCTGATTACACTGGTCTTTTCCACGGCATCCATGCTGCATGACAGGCATAGCAAAATACAATTGTCGTCATGGTTCTCATGTTTGTATTTCAAAAACAAAGACTGTGCAATTCCCGTTACCTGCTTTTGGTCGGAATAATGTTAAAGAGGGTTTCTTGGCTCACCAGATACTGACACCATAATCCTCAAAGAACACCACCAGTGTTAAGAACATTTGAAGTGAATGGGCTTAATGCCAGTCGAGTGTTGTGAAAATCAGGCCATTAGGCAATCTTCTATTTATGTCACTAGCACTTTAACACCCACTGAGTGTCTTGTCTGGCTCAGAATTAATACTGATTAGGCTTATTTGGAGTGCCTGTGTGTACTTTGATTTGTTGCACATAATACTTAAGTGTTGTACAACACATGCTACTCATCATGGTGTTGGGAAACTAAATCTTGCTCTTATTGAACTCAATATTATTGACTGGTGGGAGATGGTCGAAACATGTATTAATTTCAGTCCTACTGCATAGTGAACACAACACTCCAGAATTATTACAGATTAACCATCCATCTAGCAATCTTTTCAAGGAAGTTGTTGATGAGGTGCTTGCAGACGTTTTGCATTGTTAACCATGAAAGAAAAAAAAATTGTGTTGAACACTAAAACACCTAAGAGCTTCACAAGAGTTTGCTCTAAACAAAGGGCTATATCAATGTGAAGCATTATTGTTATAATCCCAGTTCTCTGCTGCCTCTGCAAGAATCAAGTATGCATAAGCCATTTGGACTAGAATCCTGAAGTAACTCCTCCTAATGTTCCAGCTTTCTATCTACTATGAATTATGAAAAATGCAGCTTGGAAGTGAAATCTCAGAGAGCTGCATTTAACGGGCACCCTCTTTTGAGATTTGATAGCAGCATATCTAGTAGCGTATAAAAACATTTGTTCCAAATGGCAGAACCTTATGTGATTAAAAGCCATGAAACTTCAGGATAGAATAGCAGCATTGACGAACTGTTTCATAGCTTATGAAGGAGTTGAGGTGGGCATAGTTCATCTTTTTCATATCCTGTGCTGAAAATCCTACAATGAATGCAGAGAAGTACTGTTTATTTGTGTTAAAATCTTATTGGAAGCACTGTTTTAAAATTCATTTTTTTCTCCCAGTGATTTAAAGTTTGCAGTATTATCTTGTTTGCCGCTGCATTGTGATAGAGGTAATGAAGACCATTTCACAGAAAGGAAACTGAGTCTGAGACACAAGTGTTGTGAAACAGGCCTTCAACTGAATCTCTGCTATAGCTGTAGCTGATCCTGGATTTATACCTGGCTTCCAAAATTATCACTGTTAGGCATAGATTCTGACTCCAAATTTATAGTTCAAGAGAAAAGTTTATTCACGTATTTGCAAATACAGATGGCAAGGGAAAAACAAACAAATCAAGCCACAAGCCACACCTTGCACAATTGGGTGTAACAATTTATACCCCCTAGGCGTGTTTTCCCACCTTGCCCTCATTGATTACCGCTTAACCAATCAACAACACCCAAACAGAATATTTTAGACCTCTTACTGCATAGCTCCTTGCTATGATTTCCCCTCCCTTCTACATATTCCTACATACAACATATGTTCATGCAAAACTGGATTTAATGAGAAGGAGGTACGGCCTAATATTTATGAGAGCTATTTACGCATGCCCAGTTCATCTCCTTCAAGGTTGAAACTGTCAGTTGACTGTCTACTGCAATTTGTTACTCTGTTATCTGGCTCTCAGGAACTTAAAGCCAGAAATGAAACTTTTGGCTCTGGAATGTAACTTTCCTTTGTCTCTCCTCCCCCTCCCCTCCTGCCAATTCAACTGGCTAGTATAGAAGACAGCCTGAGAACCCAAGCTGATTCTTTCCCAACCATTCTTTGCTTTCACACATTACAGGCGTTATGTTTTAACATGTGTTCAAAAATCATGGATCAATATTTATATTCTCCACGTCACTAAGCCCTACTGGATAACAGTATTTCTCTAGAGCTTCGACCAAGTGCAAACAATTTGACAGATAGGATATTAATCCTAATTGACAAGTGCTGCTGACCAAGGGCCCAGTCCTATCCAACTGTCCAGCACTGACACAGCTGCAATACAGCCCCAAGGTAAGGGAACAACATTTCCTTGAGGAGGCCTCCTGAACTGCCTGCTTCTGCAGGATGCAGCACATGCCCCACTGGTATGGCTGCATCAGCACTGCAAAGTTGAATAGGATTGGGCTCCAAGTGTATTACAGATCACTCATACCCAGGACCTTGCTCTGTCTACTCCTAATCATTGAAAAGCACAGGTTGTCAACCCGTTACTGTAAGATCAATATATGGCTCCACTTGATCTATGCTGCCCGCAGACAGGTGTGTAAAAATCATAATGAGTCCATTATATTATAATGCATATATGATGAGAGTGTCATATATTCATATAAAATCTGGATATATGTGTCATTATAGAACATTATAATATTCCATTATGTGACTGGAAACACATAATTTGGCCTAGGGTTTCTCCCTGTTGCTTGTTAAATATCACATGAAAGGGAAAAAGAAATTGAGTGGGGGGGGGACTGCAGTGGGTGTAGAAAGGCTTTAGAATTTTGCCCCCACTGTAGTTCTTACACAGATTGCTGTCTCCTAATGTGATGTTTATAGGAGAGAAAAAAGCAGTAAATTGGCAGCAAATGGGAGCTTTTCTTCTTCTGGGGGACACAGTTGAGGAGAGAACCACAGCAGGGTCAACATTATGAAGATCCCCTACCCCCCCTGCACAATTACTCGTCATTTTGTGCATGCATACCCACAATTTAGCAATTGCAGGGCTCACTCCTAACTAACATTCCAGCACCGGGTAAGGGCAATGCAGCTCCGAAGGAACAAACATTCCCTTACCCTGAGGGAATGTAAGACTACTCCATGACTACTACTCCACTGCAGAACACAGAAGATGTCCTGTTGACACAGCTCTGTTAGTGCTGGAAAGTTGGTTAGGATTGCACCCTAAAAGAGAAAAAAAAACCTGACCACATTGCAAGTTCCTTGTCACATGTAGTTTGCTCCTATCACCAAATACTGAGAGGACTTGTATTCAAACTGCAATTTTCATTAGGAGCCTATTGAGGCCACCACATAACAAATCAACAACCTAAACTTGCCTAAATCTATGTTGGATTCTGGTCATGAATCCCTCCTAAAACCTTGCTGAGGCCAGATTCATGCAGGATGCAGGCTAGGCATAAAGCGCCTTTACTCATGGAGGTCTTCCACATGCACCTAAGTGCCCTTCCCCCAGGTGTACTGGCCCAGTCACATATTGCTTTTGAGGATGCCAGCAGATCACCTACCTAGTCCTAGAGCATCAGTCATGGGTGCTAATGTTATATATAATGAGGCCAGCATACATGATAAACAATGCAGTCAACAATTGTCATTCCTCAACAATGGAAATAAATGGAAACAGAAATGTATCTGTTCCATTTTTTTCAGATGTTGAATTAGAGGAAAATCTCTTTCCTTTCTCAGGGAGTTGAGTTAGAAGTTGGCCATGGTGCCCTGTGTTTGCTTTCTCTCTCTCTCTCTCTTCCTCTACCAGCACTGTTGACAGACTATTAGTTTTCAAAAGAGCTCTCTCCCCCTCTTTGACCTTACTGAAGGATCTCTTGGCTGTCTTCATGAAGCACTGAATGCAAAACTCCAGGACCAACATTACAACAGTTTGTTTGGCTCACGAATGTTGCAGGTCACAACAGGAATCTACCGAGGAACTCACACCAAGTTCCAGGACAATAAGACCCATGCCAGAACAAAATGCTATTGCAAAGCCAGTTATTTCTATATAGTATTCAGATATGGGGTGGGGTAGAAAGGTTGTGGTTTCTCTCTTTTCTTTAAGACACCGAGAGGTCTGTGTAGACGGAGACTGATCTTTTGATTCTGAGTCATCAATAATTTTTTAACCGACAGTTTAGGCACAAAGGGGAAAAACACCAAAACAACACAGAAATACAATGCATTCATTTTTTTTAAAGTACCCCCTTTTCATTTCCCTCTCTAACTCCCCACAGCGAAGCTAATACCAACCGCTAAGATAGTGTAACACAGAGTTTTAATGGATTTTTGGGGTGAGTTCTCAGAATTATCTTGGATATGTTGGGCAGTCCAATCCTATACTGTGCTGGAACAGGCAAGCCCACTGGCCTGCGCTGTATCCAGTGTAGTATAGACGGTGGCTGGAGCTCACCTCAGGGTAAGGGGATATTTTTTTCCTTATGCCAGGATAAACCCCAGCCAGCCCTATGGGGATGCTTGCATCTGCGCCATCGAAATTGCTAGCAGAAATCCAAGTGGCTGGATTGGGCTGCCCAACTTAGGGATGGGGGTTAGGATCCAGCCCAATGGCCAAATCCGCCCTCCACCCCTCTCCCGAGGATGGTACGCCCATGGCCCCGCCTGCTCTCCATCCTCCACCCCATTTCTTCCTCCCACCTTTGCCCGCCTTCCTCAAGCCAAACTCTGCCAGCATGGGAGTGGCTTACCTGGGCGGCTTACCTGGGTACGACTCCCCACACTGGCACAGTGCCCTCCATGCTGGTGGGCAGACGTGCCTTACAGCACATTTGTGACATGCGTCGGCCCAAGGGTGCAATAGGATTGTGGCCTAAGCTTGTTACAAGTTCAGCTTTGTTTCATTTCCTTGTGAAAATCCACTCTCCTGTTTTAAACATTTGTTTTTCTGTACCTGGGTATATATATAGTACCTGCCCACTGAGGATTTCCCTTCATGCATCTAATGAAGTAGACTGTAGTTCACAATGCGTGTGCTGAAATAGATGTGTAAGCCTATAGTGCCTGAAGACTCTTTGTTGCTCTTAGAATGGAATAATACTTGATGCAGCTCCTTTTCAGTCAGTGATGGGGAGGCCACATACGGCTCATTGCCACTGCACCTATAGTGTGAGAAGGAAACTTGTTTGTTGTGATGTAAGTGCTTCTATTCTTTGTAGGGTACCATAACAATAATAAATCTTAAGTGATGAAAACAGAAGTAGATTTTAACAAGTAAAATGTATAAGGCTGTATTATTTCCTAAACTTGTCACATATGTTTGAAAGACATTCAGTCTCCCACCATAATATTTAGCATTTGTATGGCATTTTCCAATATTCAAAGCATTTCCAAAGTATTATCCTGTTGTAATCCTTACAACAGCCCTGTAAAGTCAATACTAGGAATGCAGGGGAAGCATTGATGTGGGCAGGAAGGTGCAGGCCTTCCCCCAGGTGCTCCTGGCAGGTACACTGTCAGATCGCCTTTTACAACTGGCTCTGACTGCTTTATGGCAGCTAGCGCCATTGCAGGAGGTGCATCACCAGTGGGCAGTGCGCATAAGATTGGGATGCCAATTTATTATGTTGATGGTTACAGGTATTTTTCTTTACTTAATGGATTTTAGAAGACGTGAGATGGGATTTCTGTTGTTTTGATACTGTATACTTTATACATCTATATATTATAAAGTGTGTGTGTGTGTGTGTGTGTGTGTGTGTGTGTGTAATTTATACTTTATACATACTATATTTATACTTTATACATGGATAGGTAAATTAATGAAGAATTATTTGTAAAGTGCCTAGAAAAAACTTAACGTTAAATAGATTTTTTTAAGCACAACTCTTTCCATAGGCATAATAGTTTTATGGGTGTAAATTAAAATGCTGGTTAACTAGAACCAAAGGCCTAGTTTCCACAGTCCACTTTTAATTATTGGTATAGTCTAAATACTAAACATAAAATAAGCACGAATTAAAACATTTAAAATCCCTATGATGAGTCAAAACAAATGATACTGTGTTTGGGAATTATTGTCACGCATGTCAATTTGGAGCATGACTAGACATGGTGAAAGGCTTCTGCACCATCTTCTCCTTGATAATGTGTTGCCAATAAAGTCATCATGTCTAAAACCCATATATCAGATCAAATCAGGCTCCTCCTCCCTCTTGCATGGGCTCAACTGTTCCTCTGATGCTGCTATTAATTTTTTTAAGGCAAAAAACAGTCTTAAGTTCAGGAAGGGAAAGGTCTGGAATGTGGTATGGAATGTGGTGTGGCCTGATCAAAACCTCAAAAATAAAATATATTTTCTTTGTTGTGGGAATAGTTAAGAAGCTGTCAAAAAGGTCCAGTAAGAAAACCTAATCCAATGACTGAGAAAGTGCATTTCAGTGTTAGGAAATGAGTTGCTCCCCTGGTGTTCTGATCTGGAGCAATTACACACTCTAACACAAGCAACTTTTAGTTCAAATATCTTTCTTCTCTTTTAAGTAACCCAGTGCAATTGCCAGTGAGTGCTCAGATTAGATGTAAAGTTGTGCACACAGTTACCAAAGATCCACTATTATTCATACATTCATGGCAACAAAGACCATCCCATCCCATTTTTCACTGAACACGCATGTGATTAAGGGCGCAATCCTATGCAGCGCTGGAATGGTGAGGCCGACTTGGCAGCCCAATATTCGATGCTGCATAGGAGAGGCTGGAGCCCCCCCCCCCTGGCAATGGAGCATTCGCTCCCTTATCATAGGGGAGGTTCCAGCCTCCCTTATGTGCTCCTCGGATCTGCGCCCGCTAAAGACGGCCTCGCTGACAGGCTTAGAATGTGGCCGTATGACCACCTCCCAAGCCTGCCCATGTCCCACCCAAGTCCTGCCCCCACCTCCCTCCCATCAATCCCCGTCCTGATATGGGAGGCTCTCCATCGGCGCTCTGAAGCCAATGCTACAAGTAGCATTGGCCTCAGAGCTTTACCACCAACATGGGGGTGCCACTCGCCCCCTGCAATCTAGTATTGCACTGTAAGTAATACTCATGCACAGTGAGCTTATTAAAATAAATACAAAAAAATTAATACCTTCCAGGGCCCAGTCTGGCAACATAGATCAACACAGATGTGTGCCAGTGATTTTGCTGGCACAAGTCCAAGACGGCCCATAGAAATGGCTGCGGCTTCCCTGGAGCAAGGGCACAAATGTCTCCTTACCTTGAAGAGACTTTCCACTTGCTAAACTTATCCACAGGATGCCTCATAGTCCCTGGCAGTGCTGCTGCATTGATGTAAAGAAGTTTAGATTGAAAGGCTGCAAACCTAGCCGCACTTACCTGGGAGAAGGTCCATTGATCATAATTGTGACTTAGTAAACATGCATAGGACTGGGCTCTAAATTATTTCCTAAACATGTCTAGGTAGAGACACAGTCCCTATGGCTAGCCACTCACATTGTTCCGGAAACCTGGTCCCTGCACTTACTGAAAAGTAAGTGGGTGTGCCTTCTGAGAATCAACGCTAAATAGCATGGAAGACTTGGCAGAAACACACATGAGTATCCCTGTGCTTGCACTTAAGGAACATTGGATTGATTATATTAGCTATCTGATTGGAGAAGGGGAACAAAGCTGGCCTTGCCACCTCACCCCTCTACTACAGGTTTGGCTGCCCAATCAATAGATACATGCCCACTCTCAGTAGGAAGGTTAGATAATCCAGGTATGAAGGACTGAAATCCACAACAGCCCATGGCTGTGTGGAATGGCATTTCGAACAAAGGCTACTGCAGGAGGATGTCCCAGCAACTTTTAAGTAGCTGAAGCAACGTAAAAGATTCTGGGAGGATTAGAAACACTCAAACATAAGGAAAAATAGGCAAAAAGGGGGGGGGACAGTAATCACAATCCTGCTTCCCAAGGTAGCACAGTACTACAGTACTTTTGCACAGTTTATTGTGGGTTCTTTACTTAGCATTTATGAACTCTGGTCTATACAATCAGGTTTCATGAAATGACTTATGTTATGGAAAGTAAAACTGGGTTGTGTTGCCACTTTATTTGCTTGGGAATTAATGTGAACACAGTCCTTATTCCAAAAGAATGAAACACAGCCTCCATGCAACACAGCTCAGATAAACAGGACAATGCTTCTCTGGATTTTCAGTTTAGCCTTCATGTAGTTCTAGCAATTTAATGTATGATGTGTCATCCCTTAATTACACTGCAGAGTGCCTTCAGTGATCCCAAAATGACCTTTTCAGTTGCCTACATCAGGAATAACTTTGGCTGGCTTCCAGAGAGTATCAAACATCTGGAAGCTTCAGGACTTTCCTCTGCAAGAATCTATTGCTATCATAGCAAATGCAGTTGAAAAACTGAGTGCTGTGCAGGGAGAAACTGGTGCAAGTGTATTTAGTAAATTGGAAACAGTGTTGAAAAGAAACCCTGGATAGTCAACATTTCGCAGTGTGTGCCAAATTTTAAAATTTAATATTTTATTGATATTTTTGAGGACATACCTCCAGGAAAAATTCGTTTTTCTAAAATATATCCCAGCAGGGCCTTATTAACCCATGGCCAGTCCCCTAGGATTTCAGTTATTTTGGGTCCCCACAGACACTTTTCAGGAAAAGGAGGGCATGCCCCTAGCCCTTGATGCTATCCCTTGTTACTGCTCCTCGCACGTATCCCTCTGCTCCTCCCCCATCTTCCCCTGAGTCCCAAGCTGGCAGGCAGGGGTATGTCAATGCTATGCTGCCTGCCTCCTGGAGCTGGGTTGGCGGGCGGCTGAATGTGCAGGTGGCAGGCGGCATTGAATGCACTTGGCTGTACGACAACCCCTCCACCCATCCCTGGAAGCAGGGCCAGGCATCCAGCTGCAAAGGGACTGTGACTTGCCAACTGCCCCTGCACATTGTGGACCAGGCTGGGCCCTTGTGGGAACCCTGCGTTACCATGGCTCAGCTCCCTGGGGCCAGGGTGGACTGCTTGCTCCATCTGCCTTCAGCGACAACATCAGGGGCACAGGTAAATGTACCGAATTGATGGGCCCTAGACCCTGCAGGGCCCCTAGCTTCATGCTAGTAATGCTAGTCAGCCTAATTAAATGGCCCTGTGCCCCAGTTATGTCATGTGATGTGGAAAGATTGTTCTCTGCTTACAAGAATATTCTGTCCAACAAATGTCAATCAATGACCCCAGAGAACTTGGAAAAATATATCATTGTGCTGCAAAGTTTAATGAGTGAATGTCTGTGAGTGTAGAAATCAATAAAATAGCTATGTAATGTGATACTACATATTTTTAATGATTATATTTTACTACACAATTCACTGATTTTCACTACATAGTTAAGTTCATATTTTGCAACATGATATTACATGAAAATCCCAGCTCTAGTCATGATGTCATGCTTTCATCTCTCATATGGGAATCCTGTAAGAAAAGCAGCTCTTCTGAATTGGTTTGTAAACTGACACACTACTGCATCAACCTGCTTGAGAAGTAGAAATGACATTGTGATGACTTCTGAATAGATGTGCAGAAAGGGGATTCTTTGTGAAGTTGAAATGAATTATTATCTTCCAACATCACAATTCAACACCTAATCTGATCTGGAGAGTTAAAAAAAACAAAAAAAAACCTTTTATGTTTGCAAATGTGGCTTTTCATTTTTACCCTAAGTATGAAAGCAACATCTGTCCACTGAGCACACACGAAAAATATTCCTCATGCTATTTAGTCTCCCTGTCGTAGTCAGTCTCTTGTATGAAGTTGTGACTGTAGATTATCTTTTTGCACAATCAAGAAAGAGTTGTTTCCACTGAGGAAACCCATCTACACAAACAAGCTCAAGAAATTTCAGGGCCAATGCATATGCTCGTAAACAACTGTGCTTGCACTGCTTTGTTTTTGGTGTGTCTCAAATAATATCAGTTGGAATGTAGTATAAAAGACCTCTTTCCCCCCCACAGCAGAATGGGATCCTGGCATGTACTTCTGCTATCAAGATCCACCCATCCTGCCCCTGAGACACTCCTTTCCCAGCCCTCTCCCTGCCTCTTCCACCACCTTACCTGCTCCAGTACAGTATATGGGAGCTGCTGCCATGCACCAGGGCTTCCAGCCATTTGCCCCAAAGTGCACAATAGCAGCACACCTTTTACAACACCACAACAGTACTTACCACGGCAGGCTGGGAATTCTGCCGCTGCCAACTGCTCTTTTCTCTCTCTTCCTTCCCCCATGCTTCCCTTCTCATCTCACAGCATGCCAAATGCTTCCCCGCTTGCCCAATGCCCAGTATGCCAGAGAGTTCCTCCCACTCCCCAATGTTCCAGCTCAACACTCTCTTCCCTTCCACATTTCTTCTTCCTCTCTGTCCTGTCCCCTCTTCCTTTTCAATCCAAGAAGTGGAAGGAGAAAGAGGGAGCATTGGGGGTAAGTACCTGAACAGAGGTTGGCTCTCCCCACAAATGTGCTGCCTGAGGCAACTGCTTCAGCTGGCCTCATGGATGGCTTGGCTCTGTTACCTTGCATTTCACAACTCAGAAAGATTTGTATTTCTGAGCCAAGAGACAAGACATCACTCAAACTAAGCATGTTACTTAGTTTGTTACAGACTAAGCGTGTTACATGAAGTGGTTCCTTTCAGATGTTACTGGAGAGTAGTGAGGTGCCAAACCAAGGGGGAGTAGTTTCTACATGGCTCTAGTAATAGATACATTCGCCCATATGAAGAATAGTTCCTATTGTATCTGTAGAGGCTGTGCTGGTTTGCCCGCAAGTGAACACGGCTTCCTGATTTTGATTGCTGTAAATAGAAATTCAGGTGACACTGCTAAAGAGTTGGCGGCAGAATTGCTGCAAAAAGTGAGAGGAAGAATATCCTGGCAAGGCCTCGGATCATGGTGGATCTGCCAAGAGAAGAGAATTATGACACTTATAACCATCAGCTTTCTGATCAGTCAGGGAGGGCATGGGAGGGAGAGACATTCCCTGACTCATGTTTGGTCTGGACCATTTAGTCCTCTCAGCATCCTCCACTGGCTCACAAGAGAGGAAGAGAAGCAGGAAAGCAGAATGCCATAGCTGTGGCTGGAACCCAAGTCTTTTCTTCTCTGTAGTCTGAGCCTCATCTGACGGTGGAGATGCTTCACCCACTCGTAGTGGACATGGAAGACTCTCTTGTCGCTCCCACAAGACATACACTCTTAACCAGCCCCAGAACAGGCACCTCCTCACCACAAGTGGTTAGCCAGAAGTTTGAATGATGACAGTGACAGTAAAGGGAGGGTCAAAACACAGCCATCTCTCTCCCTGTAGGCTCTGTACACAAAGCAGGAAATGGGATTGCAGCATGTCCTACTGTGCCGGCTTTCATTAAAGAGGATGGGGCAGGTGAGAAGGCCAGCACTGTCTGCAATGGCTGACTGGGGGGCAGGTGGTGAGCATCTGTTCATTTCCACTTCCACACACACACCCCATCTGCCACCCATGCCTGAGCTCTCTTGATCAGATAGGACAACATTAGTTGTCATAGTTTGTTCACTCCCCTGGTCAATTGTTTTCTCACCCTCTAAACGACCAGATATGGAGAGCTGATTCTAGCTTCATTCTTGTACACTCTGTGTGTTCCCGTTAATGTTTAACGTTGTTGTTGTTGGTTTAATGTGTTTTACTAATTGTAGTTACATTGTACTTTTTTGTTGTTCTCTATAAGCCACCTTGGGCATTTGCTTCGGCATGGGAAAGGCGGGGTATAAACAAACAAACAAACAAACAACAAACAAATATTAGCTCCATCTATCCCATGTAAATTCGTCCTTTCCTAGGCCAAGGGAGTTCCTATTTGCATTATTTCTGTCTTGTTTGGATATAACTTCAGTCTGTTCACCTTCATCCACTAGACTAGAGCTTCCAAACTACTGGTTCAGGACAGAGGCAGCTGCTCCAGATATTGTGGGTCCAATCCTATCCAATTTTCCAGTGCTAGTGCAGGCATGCCGATGGGATGTCTGCTGCATCCTGCAGTGGGGGAGTGGCCACAGAGACCTCCTCAAGGTATGGGAACATTTGTTTCCTTTCCTTGGGACCGCACAGTGGCAGCACCAGTGCTGGAAAATTGGATAGGATTGGGCCCTTAGTTGGAGAAATATATACTGTATGCTGTTAGTATATTTAGGATGCCCATCTCCAAACCTATTAATGATCTCACTGACAGCCCAGTCTTAACTAGCATTGGCACAGCGGGCCAAGCAGCCCACATTGTATCTTATGGTGGTTAGGACCAGGCTGGACACCTACATGGGGTAAGGACCTTTGTCCCCTTTCTCAGATATAGCCCCAGGCTGCCAAATGGGGCTACTTGGACCTGTGCTGGCTAAATAGCCAGCGCATCCAAGCAGCCTGTGTTGGGGGTTTGGGAAGGGGGCTCAGGATATGGTATAAGCTGGCATCCTGCACCACTCCCAGGCCTGTCCTGTCCCCTCTCCACACTACCCTGCCCCAAAACACCACCTCCTGCCCTCCCCCACCCCTACACTTCATGGAGAAGCTTTTGCCTGTTCTGATGGATCTGGCTCTGGCTCTGGCCACCTTCCTGCTGGTGCTCCTAAGTCATCAGAAAGTGGCACTTTTGTGGCAGCAGCCACTGCACCAGTGCTAGCAAAGCTCAAGATTGTGCCATCAGTGGCTTAATATAATTTTTAAAACATCACCAGAGGACATTGAGTCTTGCATAAAATACCAAGAAGCAGACATAGCATCCCTAATCTTCATCTCTCTGATTGTTTGTTGTTCAACCCAACAAACAGTTGTCAAGCCTATGATAGTCACAACCTGGTACACCTGCCATATAAGCAATCCAAAAGAATAGTGCGGTCTACCATTACCAAAAGCCATCGTGAAGTCCATTAAGATAAACAGAGAATATTACTCCTGCCAATTGCTAGATGGAGATCATAAATGGGACAAGTAAAGTAATGCCCTTATTGAACTGGGTCAAAAGTGGATCAAGGAAAGACATATAATCCATACTAGATTTAAAAAAAACCCAAACCTCTAATTCCAGCAATACCTGTATTTTGTGTATTTGGCATTTATTTTGCATATTTATGTTAGTAGTAACTGAATCTAACCTAAGCTTTTTAAAGGGCAGTATGACAGTGGAACAGAATGCCCAGGGAAATGGTAGATTCTCCCTCACTGGAGACTTTCAAGCAGAGGCTTGACAGGCACCTGTTGGAGATGCTCTAGGAGGATTTCCTGCTACAGGCAGGGGGTTGGACTAGATGGCCTTGTAAGTCCCTTCCAACTCTATGATTCTATGAAAATAATATTCTCTGTGATGTTGCAGAGGCGGGAAGGGTTGATGAGCTGGTTATCTCCGTGAAAAGTTATTTACTTTTTCAATAAACAAGCAAAATTCTCTTTTCGGATTGGTAATGAATTATGTATTTTTTGTATTCACAGCAGAGCTGTTCTTTTGTTTGATACTCTCAAAACTCATGGACATCTAGCCTTGCTGACTCATTCTAATTAAATACGTCCCGCATTTTTCATAATGTTTATGACTGCATTTCAAAACAGTTCCTGACTGTACAAAGTACACATTCCACATTTAAAACCTACCGTATTTGGCATCTGCTTAGATTTCTCCAAGAAATCTGAGAACACACACACACAAAGAGAGAGAGAGAGAGAGAGAGAGAGAGAGAGAGAGAGTACTTCTGGCTGCAATCCTATGCACGTTTTCCTGGGAGTAAGCCCCATTGACTACATTGGAGCTTACTTTTTAGGAAACACACATAGGCTTGTGTTGTTCGTTTCCAATCTTTTTGTTCTTCCATGTCTGTCTTCCCTCCTTTTTCCCACTCCTCCCATCCCCTCCTTAAAAAAATAATCCTTTTGGAAAAAGTGAAAAGGCCAGTGATACTACTGGTATGGCCCATCTTAGACTGGGTCACAATGCTTTTGTAGCTCCCAGTGCCCCAGTTGAAAACCAATATGATAAATAGAATGCTAAACTTGGGCACCAATTAATTAAATATCTGCTGTAAATCGTGTAGCTCATTAAAATGCAGTTTTAAGTATTGTATTGTTTGTTGGTACGTAGTGATAAAAAGCAGTATTCTTGCTCAACCATGTACAGCAGGGCTTCCTGTGAAAGAAAAGTCCTGATGCCATAATGGAAACCCTTGTGTCTTTATATTCCATGTTACAATCGCCGCTCTTATTTAGAGAGGCAACTGTTAGAAGCTTAAGAGTCGGCATTTATTTCCATGTCAAAAGTGTTTACTGTTTCCGATGAACACCCAACACATATCAGCAATGGGTTTAGGCAGCCATAGGAGGAAAATGGCAGTGTCTGCTGGTATTCATCTGGTCAAAATATGGCATACGTCAAATCAATTAGACAGTGCCAGCATTTTCCTCCTGTCAGTGGCTGCGTTGTAAGCAGAAACAAAACATGTTGTCTTGCCAGCTAGCATACAGCCCTCCCCATGCTGTTGCCCATCATATCAAGATGCTGATTCAATATGAAATGTAAATGTTTTTCAAAGAAACGAGAAAGGGGATCTGTTGCAGTCTGCAACCAACTGCCACATCAATCTTGTTGCTTTGGCCGGTGAAGGAAGACCTGAGGCAATGGAAGATCTGTGGGTGGTTATCTCATGAAGTGTTAATGTGTGGAGATATAAAGGACAGTGCTACCAAAAAGCATTCAGTTGTAGGTAAGAACCATAGCCTTTGAGGCTGACACTCCCTGTTTGTTGAGTAAGTCCCAATTTAGACCCAAGCCCCAAGCTATAGACTGTAATGGCTGGATACAGTCGAACAAGAAGGCACACCTTTAATATCTGTCAAATCTCCACCTCAAGTAATAATAAGGCACAGAAAAACTATCTGTCTTCACCATCAGAAAACAGCCTTGTGGTAGTTATAAAACAAATGTCAAGCCCGAAGCAGACATTGTTAAACTGAAGTATTAAAACAGCACACTCAGGCCAGCAGGGAAGATACTCCCAAGCTAAAGTGGTCTTTGGCATCAGAAAAAAAATGGACAACTTTCTAGTTTTAGTTAAATGTTTAATTGCAACTGGTTTCCTTCTCAGCAAAAACTCATCACCCTATTAAATTGATGATGTCAGATATTCTTGCACTTTGGGGGCCCCTATACCAGGGCAGCGAGCATATTGCCAACTGCAGTAGCCAGGATCTCTATGGGCCATAGTCAGTGGGATGAGCAGAGCAGCTTTATCTTGAGCCCTCCCACCTGCCCCTGCCTCTAAAAAGCCCAAAATGAGCCTCCTGGAAGAAATTGGTGGTGACATCATCATGTTACCACCAACTACTTCCAGGTGTCACATGTGGCACCACAAATGCTTTTTTGGGTGAGTGGGGGTGCCTTGAGAAGATAATAGTTGAATAAGTTTTTGAATAAGTTTTTGTATTTCAATTTGTGTTAAGTTCAACTAGCCGCACAACTAGGAACATCGTAAACAGTGATATTTCACCAGTTTTTAATCTTGAGTAGAGTTTGAACTAGTAAGGTGGTGTTAGGTAGGATTAGTCTGTTAATGAATTAATGTGTGAGGCAGAATTTAAAATGGGGGCTTCTCAGCCATTCTTCTAACTATCACGCTACCCTCCTTATACAATCAAGTTAACTACTGAATCAGGAACTGCTAGCAGTGCAGGTGAGTTAGAACCACCCCTTCATTGTCCATTGAAAAGTGCTGCAGCTGCCCCACCCACTTACACATGAGGAGGCTCTCCTTATACCAGGAAAACTCTCTACACCACCGTCTCAGGTATAAGGAGAGTTTTCTTGGATGTAAGCAGGCAGGGTGGCTGTGGCGCTTTTCCATGGACTTTTTCAGGATGGTTCTGCATCACTACCACCCCCACAGTGCACATCCCTTAAGAACTGAGACCACTAATATGTAGAACTTCACAAACTCAGATATGAGTGAGTCATTCTTCCTATTTTTGTGCTTCTATTACAATATGCAAAGGGAGAGGATCATTCATTTGCTCCCGAAGCAAGACGGAGATAGATTACTTCCATGTGATGCTACCCACTCATTAAGGTCTGGGGGGGGGGGGGCCTCTGTTCTTCATGCCATAGCTTGCTGAAGTTCAGTCAGCTTATATGTGTGACAACCCAGTCCCCAGGCAAGCGAATCCCCTTCCCTTGAAAGCTACATCTCCACTGGCCTTAAAAACACACCCCCATATGTTATGTCAGGCCTATGGGGTGTAATGGTGGGGGCTTTGAAAGAACTATGCTGCTATTTGAAGTCTGTGTTACACTGTTTCTAATATTTTTATTTGATTTGTTTTGCCATGTTCTTGGAATTTATTTTTTGTATTTCAATTTGTGTTAAGTGCCTAGGGGCCACATGGTGAATGACAGAAGATAGATGATGAACATTATTTCCCTACTTGTAATTTACAAATCAGCTTTTCAGGGCGCAATCCTACCCAGCGCCAGAATGGCAAAGCCGGCTGGCCAGTGCCGTATCCGATGCTGGGTTGGGGAGGCTGTGCGCTCCTTGGATCTGCACCCACTAAAGAGTGGGCGTAGATCCAAGGAGACCACACAGCCCGAATCAGGGCCGCGCGGCCTCTCCAACAGGCCTAGCATTCGGCCTTACGGCCAAATCTGAGGCCCGCCCATGTCCCGCCCTCGTCCCGCCCTCCTCCCGTCAATCCTCGGAGCACGCTGTCATGGTGCCTCCCTTGTGCCAGCCGGCTTCGGCCAACACAAGGGAGGCGCTGCGCGGGCGCAGCAGCGCCAGCCCTTGCACTGTCAGTCATAACGGCTGATACTTTCCCTAAAGCCAGCTCTAAAGCCAGGTCTGGTGGGGTGCATACTGTAAAGCCATTTTCCCCAGCGCAAAGCCTGGCCATGTGAGCAGGAAGGCTGCTGGGGCTTACCCAGGGGCAAGGGGACAAATGTCCCCATACATTCAAGGAGACTTCCAGCAGCTGAAATTCTTGCACTGGATGCAGTGTAGCCTGTGCCAGCACCACTGCATCACTGTGAGGGAATTTAGTTTGGATTTGGCTGTTAGTTGATTACCAGAATGCCTATAGTTCATGGTTTTTCTCTTGAAGTATTTTTTGAACAATTTCATCTGCGGTTTTGTTAGTAAGCAGCATTTTAGTTAGTTAGCAGCATTGAGATAGAAAGTACCGTTGAGTTTGTGGTTTGTAACAGAAGAGCAGGAAGAGCAGCACCAGAAAACAAAACGAACACAACAAAAACAGGAAAGGCAGAACCCCAGACTGGTGCTCCAAGTCGTCATTTCTTACTAGAGGTAAATTCCCATCGCATTTTGATATTAATTTGCTCAAAGGCAAAGGGCTTCATGTTAGCCTGCTACACCAGTTAAAACAGCTTAATCAACAAGTATTCAAGGAATGTTGTGGGATTGGGTAGGATAAAGTGGCAGTTGGGTGGATAGAAAGTTTGAATTCGTTGCGAGTCAATAGGGCACAATTGACCTAATAGGAGGGGACGGGCCGGCACAAGTTCTTTGTGCTAACTCAGGAGTGTAGCAAACATGCCGTAAAGCAGATTCGTGCCTCCTTTTGAGCAGGCTCTTGGAGGCTGGATCCAGACCCCATGCTGAAAAGGATGGAGTAGTAAGTGCCAAAAGGATATCTGGGGTGTCATCTGGGTGTGTTTAGGTGTTCTATTAAGGAACCATGCAGGACTATCCAGCAGTAAACATAGCAGAAAAGGAAAGCCTTATTGAACAGCTTTTCTCAAGATAACTATGTGCTTCAGGGCCCAATCCTAATCAGCTTTCCAGCACTGGCATAGCTATGCCCATGGGCCATATGCTGCATCCTGCAGTTGGGAAGGGCAGTCACAGAGGCCTCCTCAAGGTAAGGGAATGCTTGTTCCCTTACCTCGGAGCGGCACTGCCCTTACCCTGGTGCTGGAAAATTGTTCAGGATTGCCCTCCAGGAAGCTAACCAGGGCTCATACGTTACACACACTGTATAGTTTGACCATTTGGTGACTAAGAAGGTTAGACAAATGGGGTTGCTATGTACAGTATGAGGTTTATGGTGAGTTTGAGAATTGCTTTAAGTAAATTAGTAAGTAGGCTTTTAGGACTGGTTGAAAAGCTGATTTTGTACAGAGAGATACATACGTTTATACATACATAAAGTATGTTATGGTGTGTGTGTGTGTGTGTGTGTGTGTGTGTGTGTGTAAACATTAAGTATATATATACATAAAGTAAAGCCAATTCAGCCAACTGGCTCTTTTCCAGGATAGAACTTCTTCCTCACTGCCTAAAGAATTCAGCCTCAGTACTATTAACTGTAGATCAGCGGCTTCCAAACTGGAGACTGCTGCAGTGGGAAAAATCTTCCCTGGTGCGAATGGAGCTTTGCATTCTGCCGGGGAAGGCATGAAAGACCCTTACTACAGCCACACATGTGTGGAATGCCAGGCGCACAGCTTGCTGGGGCAGCAGACTCTGGACGTGGCTGGCAGGAAAGACCCCTGGGAGCTATAGGTGGGGTCTTTTGCACCTTCCCCAGTGGAATGAAGCCACTACTCACACTGGGAAAGAAAAAGGGAGGCACCGGATCTGGCCCACGGGCAGGAGTTTGGAGCCCCCTGCTGTAGATAATGGGCAGTGCAATCCAACCCTACCTTCGGCTGACGCAAGCCACTTGCATCGGCTAAGCACTGTCGCGCACATGCCATAAAGCACTGTGCACTAGCCCAAGGTGCACTGCGTCGAGACAGTAGTGCCGGGAGGAGCTGCCGGTAAGCCACCCTGTGCCAGCTGAGTTCAGCCAGGGACTTTTCTGGGTGGGGGAAAGGGGGGCAGGGTGGGTTGGGGTGAGAGAGGGTGTTCCGATTGTCAGGGTGGGCCAGGCTGTGCAGCCCCAATTTGGACCACATGGCATGCTCAGACTTGCACCTGCTAAATAGCAGGCGCAGATCCAAGCAGGCCCATCAGGGAGGCTGGCACTTACCCCGGGGTAAAGGGACAAACATGCCCTTGTCCTTTGGAGGCTCCAGCCTACTCCTAACCTGCGTTGGATACAGCGCAGACCGGCCAGCCTGCCTGTTCCAGTGCAGGATTGCACCCTGAATGTCAGACTTCATTTTTTCATACAATAAAGCTATGCAGAACTGAACAAGGTATTCAAGATGAACTATGAGAAAACTTGACAGCTCCATCAGAAGCACTGCCAGTTTCCCAACTGCACAGAAGCAGACCAAACAGTTGATGCTTTGTTCAAGACTCAAGTGATTGTCCTTACAGTATTAAAACGATTACAAAGCAGCTGAAAGAAACATGCATGCCAGATGTCCCTGAAAGCGGATTCTTACATGATCATTTCAATATACACTGCATTGTTTCTCAAACTGTGGATTGGGAGCTACTAGGTGGGTCATCATGAGCCAATTTTAGATGGGTCTCCATTCATTTCAATGTGTATTTTAGTATCCGTGGTTTCAGTTATCCATGGATATCACAGACACCTTTGTAACAGATAGGGACACATTTTAAAAAAATTACCTTATTGCAACAAACTCACTGCATTTTCAGGGCCACTTCCTGGTCGCCTCTTCCTGGTCGCTCCAAAGCGCCTCCATTCTTCCAATATAATCCCAGAATGCAGCACAGACAAGAAGAGAAGGCATTGTGCTGCATTCTGGGACTAATAGGCGAAATAGTCTTGGAGCGTTGGAAATGGAGGAGCCTTGGAGGACCGAGAAGAAGCTAAAGGTGGCTGGGAAGGCAGCCTGTAGCCCTGGAAGTGCAGTGGTTTCGCGGTAAGAAGGGAACATTTTTAAAATCTTTTCTCTTCTTGCAGCAAAACTACTACATCTCCAGTGCTACTGGCAGTCTTCCCAGCTGCATGAAGCCTCTTCCTGGTCGCTAATAGGACTGGTGATGATGACAATGATTTTGACAGTATGGGGTATGGGAACATGTTGGGCAGTACATTGAGGGCAGTGGTGGTATTCAAATAAATTAACAACCGGTTCTATGATGTCATAGCCGGAGCAAAAAAAAACCCCAAAGCCAGCTGAGGTAAGCAACTGGGCAGGGCCCAGCCGTTTAACAACCAGTTCTATAGAACCTGGGAGAACCCCCTGAATAAGGGGTCTGATTGAGGGGTCTGTAATCATAAAAAGGTTAAGAATCCCTGTCCTAGAAAATGCATGTTTGTTTATTGTCATGTTTGTAGATTAGTTAACAGTTGCTTAATGTCTTTAGTTGAACAGTGCAGCATATTTCATTCGAGAACTGAAGAAATATGGTAGAAGGATTTAGCCTTTCATTATGTGTAGCTTGTTCCAGGAAAGCAACATCCTGTTCCATTTTAGCTCCCATACATGGAAATGCTTTTTAAACAAGTAAGGCTATGGAAAAGTTTGTGTTTTTCTGTGACTACCAGCTCTCTTCATACTGAATCTAATATGTCCCTTGCATTTTATTATGGTTTAAAATTGAATAAATGGAAAACAATGATAACCCATTACATTGTAATCTATATGGGTTATTAGAGGTTTTCAAAACAAGATCAAATGTATCATTATTGGTGATATGATACTAAGAATTCCAAACCCTCCACTCTAAAATTCCAAGGATTCTTGAGCCTTGTAATTGCTATGTGAAGGTGGGGTGGTTCAGCACATGAAATGTTCTCCATCACAATTTCACAGATTGGGGGTGCAATCCTAACCAACTTTCTAGCACTGACATCACTATGCCAATGGGGCATGTGCTGCATCCTGCAGTCACCTCCTCCAGGTAAGGAAATGTTGGTTCCCTTACCTTGGAGCTGCGTTGCCATTACCTTAGTCTTGGAATTAAGATTTGGTTAGGATTTGGCCTTGGAACATTTTTTGAGGTGCCGGCCTAATTCAAGAGCAACTGCCTGATGATCATCCAGAGATGGAGCAGAGGTGCTGTGGAGATTCCATTTGCTCATCTAACGTTTAGAATAGCAGTGGAAACATGATGGGAGAATGCAGGATCAAGGCCTTGTGTGACCTCCAATGCCAAGTTTGCTTGTTGGATCTTTCCAAGCTACTTATTCTGTATCAAAAGTGTTGTCAACAGTGTGTCATTCCCAGAGTGTGCTTGTGCAAAGTAAAGGGATGCCAACTGCCCCAGGCTTTTCTTTGGCTTGAATGCTAAAAGGCTTCTGTTAGGGAAGCTGGAGATTGACCAATGGGGTGTAGTGCTTGGGGCACTCCTCTCTGCTCCCCATTTCACTGATTTAGTGGACCCACAGCTGAATTGGTCACTCTGAATTGGGGGAAAACTAGTAGATATGCACTACCACTATCCTATGCTGGGGAAACCAGATGGGGCAGCTGTCTAAGAAAGTCCTCCCCTCCCAGGAGAGCATAGAAAACTGTTTGGTTTCTGTTTAAAACCAAAGCAGAGGCATGAGTGACCTAGAGTTGAAACTACAGGGAAATAGAATTGTAGACTTGCAGCAAATCTTGCCGAACAGGTTGGCCGTCACTGGTATAAATGGGTTGAGGACTGTAGACTTTGTATCACCTTTCCTTGTCTAACCTTGTATAAGCACCCAGAATCAGGGTGCAATCTTGGTGTTAAGCCAGCCAAGTTTGGCTGGCACAAGGGACATTATAAAATGTGTTTGGACCACTCTTGGAGTCAGAGAGGCCAGCCCACTAGTATGCGCCATCCTCCCTGACTCTTTTAATGTCTGTTAATATCTGTTCCTGCTTCAAAATGGACAGATGGAAACTTCAAAACTCCTGCTATGGAAACTTGGAGATTCTCCAACTGCAGGTATTGTCTAAAAGCAGCTGCAAAGGCCCAGATGTCATGACCTGAAATGTGTCAGCGCTGCCTCTGAAATCAGCCACTAACTACTGACTGTATATCCTACTATAAGTGCCCTTCCTTCTTCCAAGGGACAAAAGAGGCCTTTCCCCCTGTTTGCTGAATAAGATGCATCAAGCCCAGGGATACAAACCATAACTTAGGGTCTGGCTGTGCAAAATTCAGTTTCCTGGCTACTGACCTGGCCCAAAATGCACTGCCTGGTTCTCCATTGAAAGAGTGACCTTTTCTTCTCCTTTTTTCTAATTATCCTTAAGCTAACAGTGTCACTTCATAAAACTATGGTATGGTTGTTGAGATGTGAGGGGGGAAACATGCTTTTTCCCAGCCCATGAAATACTACTGAAATTTCAATGAAAGCATTGAAATTCTGTTTAATTATACAGCTTATGGGGAAGAGGGAAAGAGCTGCTGCCTCTCCGTAGAGCCTTGGTTGCCTGCCTGAGATGAGATGTGACAAGTGGCTACAGCAGTCATAATAAAAATACACCAGCCTGTTATTTTTTAAACAGCCTTGAAAATAAAAAGAGGGAAACTCAAGAGAAGCTTTTATGCTCAGGCTGCAACCATTTCTGAAGCAGAAGTCAGCTTGATACAGAAGGAGTAGCTTGAGCTTGTGCATTCTGCTTATGCTTAGATTGGGCCATGGCATTTAAATCAAGTTCTAAACCATGGTGAGCCCTCCCTTAAATGAAGCCTTTTCTTGGGTTAGCTAAGAACACTGATGCCAGAAACATCTGATAACAGATGCTTGGGAGGGGGGGGTGGAGATTCCCAAAGTACACATATTACACATACCTGCTGTAATCAACTAGACGTAGGCAATAATGGATTGTGCAACCTTCTTGCAAAAGTGGTGAGCTACTGGTACCGGGTGCAAGGGAGTGGCAACAGGATGCAAGCATCTTGTTGTTTCATGCCTCCCTGGGGCACCTGGTGGGCCGCTGTGAGATACAGGAAGCTGGACTAGATGGGCCTTTGGCCTGATCCAGCAGGGCTTATGTTCTTATCACTTGCTATTGAGTAGACAAGTATCAAATCATGCCCATAATTTGCTTCTCTGACCCAGCCTGCCTCAAATAATAATCTGAGAGCTTTGAGTCATGCAGTGTTTTTAGTATTTTATCAATGCTATTTTTAGATATTATTTGGAAAGCTTCATTCACAAAAAGTTTTATCGGTATGTTTTAAATAACTATGACAGTTCTTAATTAGATACAATAACTTTTTAAATCTCAGATTGAAACTGACTGCAGACTAGGCTAAATACTGTGTGTCCTTTCCCAGAAACACCTGGGAAAATAAAATTATTTATTTATTTATTTATTTATAAATAGATCATTTACATCCTGTCTGAGGAAATAATTCTGTGTAACTTAAATCTCACATACCACATTGTGAATCGTCCTGATAAGGATACTGTTTTCCTCTCCTTAATTTTTTTGCCATTCTTCAAGCATGTAATCTTACATGTTCCATTTCTGTTCTTACTGTAGGTGCTTGCTACTTAACCTGACTTATCCTGTTATGATCAACTATACAGCTACTTCTACTTTCAACTTTACAAAATAGTTGGACTAATTAAATACCCTCCCCCGCCTCTGTTGCCATCCTCCCCCATCCCACCCCATTACACCTCTGCCCCACCATCTCCCCACCCCTGTGCTGCAGAGCACAGACCTTACCTGCTCTGTCGGGCGTCTTCCACTGTGCCAGTGTGTGCGGAAAGGCTCTGGTCTTCTCGCTAGCCTGTCTAACTGTAAACACCATCATAAAGTGTTTTACAGCTCTTTTAGAATGGTTAGTTCTGGCAGTGGGGGGGGGATAGGACTGGGCCATAAGGGAAGCTTTGGATGGGAGCTTCAGCTGTACTATATTGCTGGAGTTCAGGGATACTGCTCAAATAATGCCTCCCCCCCCCCCACCAACAACAACCCAGTTCTGTTTCTATCCAGGCTACAAAGCTTTAACTTGGATGGGAAGATTATTATCTGAAAATATAGTCTATGAGCTCCAGATTTCAACATGCACTCAAGAGCAAACAAGAAGATAAGAAGAGTATGCTGAACTGCTGCGCTTGCTCTTTTGAAGTTATGCCTCCATTTCAAAGGAAAGCTAGTGGATTAATGGCATTGCAAAATCTTCCAACAGTTGTTCAAAAAGGATAATTCAACATCTGAAGATACACAATTTTAAAAAATCTTGGTATTGCGAAGCCTGTTCTATTGGATACAGGCTCTGTCCCTTGAACCAAAATATTATTCTATGATCATATTCTATATATTATCTGTGACCTTGCATTCAAAATAGACTGCATTTTCATGTTCAGTTATTGTCAGGGAAGGGATAAACACTAACGTCATTATAACATGAACTGTACCTCAAGAAGCTTCTCATTTAATAAGCGGCAGAAGGCATGCTGTCCCTCTGCCAAGAGTACACAAGACATAGTTTTTATGCAAATACTGCCAACTGGCAATTGCTGGTTTCCTATGCTTCCTGGAGAAATAGCAAACCTGTTTCCATATATTCCACTCACACAGCCAGATCCATACTAGTAGACTTAAAGATTCAGGTACTTTAAAAAGTAATAGGCAAGTGATAATTTAGGCTGCAATCATATGCAAGTTTACCTATGCATAAGTCCCATTCAATTCTATAGAATTTATTTCCCAATACACAGGCATAGGAGTGAGCTGCGGCTGTTTCAGGAATAGACATCCTAAACTGTATTAATACCTTTCTAATAACTGTCTGTTATGGCAAGGGAATACACACTTTGTTCAAACACTATGTTGGATTTTAACTAATTTCATACATGACTGAAAATTTCCAATTTAGTGATAATCTCTATGGCAGTGGTATTCAAACTTTTTAGACCAGGACCCACATTTTAGAATGGCACTCATGTTGGGACCCACCGGAAGTGATGTCATTAACCTGGAAGTGATGTTGTGGCAGGAAGTGACACTATCAAGCAGGAAGTGCTGTCATTGTGACATAAAAAAATGATGCTCCTGAAATGCAAATTGGCATTCTTTGACTGCAGCAATTGTATAACCATGAAACATCCCTGACAGAAAGCAAGATTAGGGCAAAATATTATGTAAATACACTGAACTAAAAACAACATTTAAAAAAGATCCCTCACTTGACAATTCAAACTGTTAACACTCATAAAAGGAATATAACAAGAGTAAAGGCTGCAGTTTCCAAGATGGCTGCTCCCTGCTTTCCGCGACCCATCTGACATCAGGTCCCGACCCACAGTTTGAATAACACTGCTCTATGGGATTAGAGCAGCCATTTTCAACCACTGTGTCGTGGAACATTGGTGTGCCGTGAGTGGTTCACATGTGTGCCTCAGGAATTTGGGGGTAAGGTCATTTATTAGTAGGGACAATGGGGATGTGAGCCCCACCCTATTGGCAGCATGGTATGCCTTGTCAATTGTCAAAAAACTGATGGTGTGCCCTGACAAATTTTAGTACCTTCTCAGTGTGCCATGAGATGAAAACGGTTGAAAACCACTGGATTAGAGACTAAAAAGTCAAGAGGGAAATGTCTTCTCAGGCATCTTGTGTTCTGAAGCAGGGGGCTCCAAATCCCAGCCCATGGGCAAGATCTGGGCCGCTGAGACCTTCCCTCCACCCCCCTGGCAACCCTTAGATTATGACTGTTCTCTGGCCCCTGAGATACCCTGTTAGACTTCCAGGTGCGATTGCAGAGGATTATACTGTTCTCCCAAGAACAGTTAAACGAGGAGAACTACAGAGCTCTCGCTTGCACATGCAAGCCTTCAATGGCTTGCCAAGACTGGCTGGGAGAGGTGCTGATTTCAGAGTGGGTGGAAAGGAGAAGTAGCAGGAGCATGTGCAGAGGCAGCTACAGGTGATCCTGCTTGGTTGCAAATTAAAAGGTTGGCCCTGTTGCTTCTGAGATTAACTTCAGTTAACTCTGGCGGGGGTGGGGGTGGGGGTGGGGGAGAACGAGGAGGGAAAGGGTTGCAGTGCTGTGCTTGGCTTGGTACAAATGGAAACGTTAGCCCTGTTGCTTCTGACACTTTTCCCCCTTTCAGTTAACTGTGGGGGCAGGGAATGGGGAAGGAAAGCATTTCATTTCTTAACCCTGCGGTGTTTGTATTGGTTGCATATTGAAATGTTTTGTGTTTCATTGGTTCCCAGATTTATTTCTTTTTATTTAATTATGCTTGGTAAAATTCCTTTGAGCCCATTCCTATGTGTGTGTACTCACAAGAAGAGCTTTGGATCAGGCCAAAGGCCCAGGCCAGAGGCCAATATCCTCTAATCTATTTATGTAAATTTATTTAAATTTACAATTATTTATTTTTCTGGACCTCGACACTGTGTCAGACATGTGATGTGGCCCTTATGCCAAAAAGTTTGGAAACCTCTTTTCTAACGAACAAAGCTTTCCATATTGAGTTCCTGTGACATCTTTTCTATAGTCAGCCAAAGAAAATATGATGATCTAAAAATATCCACAGATCTGGAGAATTATTTTTAAATCAATAGGAAAAGAAGTTGAGCATTTATTTTTCTTCAAACACATGCCACACAGTTTCCCTTGTTCAGTGATAGATCACCTGGTGCCTGCTGGGCAAAAGTGAAAAAACAAGCGCACTAGGCCTCGTGCTGGGTGCCAATTTGCCTGGCCAAACTGAGGACCCAATCAAATGCTTACCTCCCAACATCAGGATGAATCCTGCTGTTGCTGTTGAACCAAAGTGCAGCCGTCTTGAGACTTCTGTTTAAAGTCTGTTGTCTAAAGTTGCTGACGTATGTAACTTGTTTCTCATTCTTTGCTCTTTGTTCTCACTGAATTGCCCCCGTGTAACTGTCTCTATCCAGTGTTGCTAATTCTCACCATAGATAGAAAACTGGTTCAAGCTAACATAGCAGAGCTCCTCCCTTATCAAAATGGTCACGGCATATTCTTAAGGCCCAATCAACAAGAGCTTTTTATATCCCAGCCCCTGGGTGTAATTTTCCATGCCAAGCAGAGGCTTGAAGGAAGAGGAGGGGGGTATAAAAATGCTTGTAATCTATATTTTTTTGCCTTTTTGTTGTGAATTGTGCAGGTGTAAATAAACATCATGATCCTCATACTCTCTCGTTTGGTTGTTTGCCTTTTCAAATATTTTCCCCACGATAGAAACCCTTTTAAAGCCGATTTTCGGCAACACTGCCATAAAGCCGTGAGCACCAGTTGCAAAAAGTACCCATACTGCACCTTCCCGTCCATTCCACTTCAGTACTAGGAACACATGGAGGAACGCTAATTGAATGTATATTACAGGGCTCCTGCCATGGGAATATTTTCATCACCTTTCATGCCCTCTAAAATCACCAGAAAGGGAGGACACAGTTGGGGGTGGGGGGAAGAAAACAAGCATTCTAAACAGTGAGAACGAATCCATTTCTATAAAGGTCAGTCCAGGAGTAACTTTTATTTTATACCTTTCATACAGTGATGTCATCTGGTAATGAAGAATGGGAACGCTGGGCGGGACTTACGCGTGATTGGCAGCCCGTCCGTTCCGTTCCGCAGCTGCCCTGGCCCCGGTTGGCGCGCCCCACCGCTGCTCGCCCAGGCACCCGGCGTGCCCCCCACCCGTCCCCCCCGGCGAGCAGGCACCCCCTGAGGCCAGGGCAGCCGTGGAATGGAACGGATGGGCAGCCAATCACGCGTAAGTCCCTCCCAGCGTTCCGGTTCTTCATTACCAGATGACATCACTGCTTTCATATACTTATTTTCCATTCTGTTAACAACGCCATATCCCACTTTTCATGCCATTGTACAAATCGATGGTAAGGCCACACCTGGAATATTGTGTCCAGTTCTGGTCGCCGCATCTCAAAAAGGACATAGTGGAGTTGGAAAAGGTGCAGAAGAGAGCGACAAAAATGATTACGGGGCTGGGGCACCTCCCTTATGAAGAAAGACTGCAGCGTTTGGGGCTCTTCAGTCTAGAAAAAAGGCGCCTGAGGGGGGACATGATTGAGACATACAAAATTATGCATGGAAGGGATAAAGTCGATAGAGGGATGTTCTTTTCCCTCTCTCAAAACACCAGAACCAGGGGGCATCCACTAAAGCTGAGGGTTGGGAGAGTTAAAACAGATAAAAGGAAGTACTTTTTTACCCACCGGGTAGTTAATCTGTGGAACTCCTTGCCACAGGAGGTGGTGATGGCATCTGGTATTGATACCTTTAAGAGGGGATTGGACAGATTTCTGGAGGAAAGGTCCATCGTGGGCTATAGGCAATGATGGATTGTGCAACCTCCTTACAAAGGTGGTGGGCTACTGGTACCAGGTGCAAGGGAGTGGCAACAGGATGCAAGCATCTTGTTGTTTCATGCCTCCCTGGGGCACCTGGTGGGCCGCTGTGAGATACAGGAAGCTGGACTAGATGGGCCTTTGGCCTGATCCAGCAGGGCTCTTCTTATGTTCTTATGTTCCAGGCTGCAATCCTATCCACACTTTCCTGGGAGTAAGCCCCATTGATTATAATGAGACTTAATTCTGAGTAGATATGCATAGAATTGGGCTGCCAGTCACAACTCACTCAGGAAAACTGAAAACCACAAGAAAACTAGAATCAGAAAATTCCACTAAAAGTCAATGCACAATAAAAAAAAATTAATCAAAACTTACAAACAGATCACAAAACATGGTGTAAAACACAGCAGTATGGGTTAGCAAGGACAACTACAAATTCAGAGAAGATCTGTCATGTCTGTCCAGGTCAAACACACATCCAAAAGTCAATATTTTGAGGTGTCACCAAAATGTAAAAAGGGAAGACGCCAGAAGGCCCCACAACCTGAGGGACAATAACCCCAAAGCCTCATTCACTCACCATCCTTAACTCACCATCCTTAACTCACCTCATTCACTCACCATCACTCACCATCCTTAACAGCAGGCCACAACATACTGGCCTAATTGATGCACTAACTGTGCAGGCAGGCTCATACATTTCTGATTCCCAAGATTATCCTCCTGCATTTTTGTGATACAGTCCAGTCCCAGAAAATGAGTGTAAGGTTGTCCTCAGAAGGTAGATATCCCTAGTTATGACACAGCCCACCACTGAAACATAGAAGAAACTGCCAGCTACTCAGTATGATTCGTTGAAATGCTGGCACCTTTCTGATTTATCTGCTTTGATCCATTGGCATGTAACTGCCTCAGGATGTGGCCTAGGTTTGTCATATAAAACCGTTCAGTCAGTGGTGAGCTAGCTCATTTTGATTAACTTCATACAATTTGTGGCACTGAGTTGAAAATGAAACATGGTGTTTATAAACTGCGATCAGATAGTGACATTGCAATGAGATACATTGCAACCATTGCAGGCCATTCAAAGGGAAGACAAAGAGAAGATCAGGCTATGCCAGATGTTCATCAGTTACAAAGTTGGGATTCCAGCTGTGTTTATTTTGCACTCAAAGAAGAATTATGTACCAAGGTCACTAAACACACATTTATGGCAACAGGTGTCTATTGAATAGATGTGCATGTTGTGTTGTGTGCATGTTTCTATGTGAACCAAGATCCTTCCTCTCCATGTGTTGGATCCTACCAACATACTACTACTGGCCCAATCGTGAAACATGATGAAGCGGATTGCTTCAGTGGTGGATTGCAAGGGGCCCGAGGGGCTGGTGGTGTTTGGGGGGGTGTCATCCTGTCTGCTGTCACCTCCCTCAAGCCCACCATTATGAAAGCCACAATGGTCCACTGCCTCCCACCCACCCAAGTGAGAAGAGGACTGTCTGCCTCCTTACTTTGCTGCAAGTACAATTTCCTTAAAGCAGCGCTTCCCAAATTCACCTGGCTGGCAACCCCCTTCCCTCAGTGCTCAGAACCCACATGTGAATGGCAATGTTAATAGAGAACCCACATGTGAATAGAGAGGTTTGAAAATGGTGTTACTTATTTTACTCAAAAGTAAACCCATTGTGTTCAGTAAGGCAGCAATCCTATCCACACTTACCTGGGTGTAATATATACTTATTTTCTGTTCTGTTTAACAATGCATATCCCACTTTTCTGTCCCAGGCTGTAATCCTATCCACACTTTCTATTGACTGTAATGGGACTTACTTCTGAGTAGACAGGCCTAGGATTGGGCTCTTAGGCTACAATTGTTTTAGGCTTACTCATTGGAAACAAACACCTCTAGTGATGGCATGTTTTGTGTCACATGATGATGTCACCACCATACACTTTCAGGTTGGGAGGCCTGCAGTTGACCTCATAAATGCTGGTGAGAGGCTCTGGGAAGGCAGGAGAGATTTTTGCAGTGCGTGAAAACTGTGCCTGTTGCGTTGAGCCTCCTGCCAACATTTGCAGGGTTGTGTTGCGGTTATCCCACAACTACCCAGTGGATGCCTCGTGACGCCCCAGGGCATCACGATACACAGTTTGTGAACCTCTGCCTTCAAGCAAGAAGTACAGGCTCCCATATTTATTTACAGGGACAGCCTGCTCTGTCCCTTTAAATAAAACTGGAAAACTTGCACTTCTGGGCTTGACCAAACTGTGCAAGACACATGGTAAGAAACTTTTCTTTTTTATAGCGATGTGGCAGAGACAGTAGTTGAAGTGGCAGCATAGGGCAGAGATTTCCACAGATATTGTCCACATATTTCAGATCTATCTTCACAACCATGAGGGCTGGAAACTTCCTTTCGTGTGCATTTAAATGAAAAGCAGAAATTTTCCAGATACTGATTACTGCACCGAATACCAAATGTCATGCTCGCAGGCATGATAGCAGGGAAATGCAGTGATTGTGCACACCCTTACCTATGTTGGACTCTTCTTATTCCTGAGCCTGAATTGTAGCTGTGGTAGCAAAATATTCACCTTGATTAAATATATTTAACTCAGCCCCAGGATTGCTTCAAAGCTATATTGCCGCAAACAATGTATATTCTATTTGATCATGCATTTGTTGCAATAAGTTTCAAGTATAGTTGTATGTTACAGAAAATTATAATCAAGTTACTTGGTACCCATGCCCAAACAGAAATGGGCATAAAAGCTATGTTTAAAAAGGCAAATTTGTTCTGCATAGGAAATGCATTCAGATTTCCTCTGCTCCAAACTGTCCCTGTTTCAGAACTGCGCAGGTTTTTCCACAGACTTCACAGTATAAAACACACTGCTGTTTTCTTAGAAAACAGGAAATGTGTTTCAACTCTGCAGTGAACTTGATTTTCAAAAGAACATTCTTTAATATGAGAACTCTGGTGTTGAGGAATGTGACAAAACTCAATCTTCTTGCTGCTCATTCAAAGCCTGAGTAACAAAGGTTATATTTTTACTAAAGTTTTGAAAGAACCACTTATATGATTAAAATATAACCCTAAAGAAATAAAATTTGGGCGAATATCAGGATGCATACTGAATTTCTCTCTCTCTCTCTCTCTCTCTCTCTCTCTCTCTCTCTCTCTCTCTCTCTGTGTGTGTGTGTGTGTGTGTGTGTGTGTGTGTGTGTGTGTGTGAGTGAGTGAGTTAGTGAGACAACATTCAAGAACTGAAAATAGCAGTTTCCATTTTAAACAAATATTTCTATCCAGCAAAGTTGTTACGAAGGTTTGTTAGCAAGTATGGGAGGGTGCCCTGTGAACGCAGAGGAGAGACTATTGCAAGGGTTTCCAATGATCGTGGCATGTAGCATCAGTGCTAAATATTTAGCAAGCTGCAAAATTAATGTGCCAGGTTTAGATGTTTTATCCACAGGATTGCCTTTTTCATTTATTTGGGGCCCAGTCCTAAATCTGCTGCTGTGGTGGCTTCTGCACTACAATACAGTGGCTGTGCTGTATGCTGGAGGGCTGGAGAAGCAACTGGAAGTCTCCTCTGGGTAATGGAGCTTTGGTTCTTTACCCCGTGTAGAGCCTTGGCAGCCCTGATGGGTCTCCTATGAGCTACATCAGCTATTTAGTAGTGCAGAACGAAGGAGACCTGGGCTGGGCGCTGAGGCCTGTGGGGGGGGGGAGAGAGAGAGATAGGATTCAGCAGTCTCTGCCGCCTTTCCCACCCATTTCCTGAGCCTAAGCTGGCCCGGCCCACACACCCTGCTCAGGTTTGCCCTCCTTGCCTTTTTGAGATTGAATTAAAATGAAAGTAATTGGAAGTAATTGTAATTGGGTTTTTTCTCACTTGTTTCAGCAAATGACACTTTTTTGTTATTTTAACAGTATAAAGAAGCACACAGTGCTGGTAGGTTTATCTCCTCTTGTTTATGGTCCCAGCCAACTCTAATCATGCGCTGATTCTTGAATGCAACGTGGCTCTGGATGCTAATATGCACAATCCACATCAAAAAGATGCATCTAAGCAGTTCAGTGGGACCCAAGGAGCATCATGACACAGGTGAAGATGTTCATCCAGATGTGTATGTGCCTCAACATCAATTGCAAGTGTAAAGGATTGTTTCACATTTCAATATCTTCTTCTGGGCTGGAACGTATTAGTTTCATGAATGACTTTCAAAATAACCAAAGTGCCCTCAGAATGCCTTCATTCTGAAGCATTCTGGGGTGCTGGTGGCTTCACCATGCCCAGTCCCGGCTTCAGGGGAGCCTCCCCTGAAGTCAGAACCAAGTGTGCTGAAGCCATCAGTGCCCCACCCTCGGGAAGAACACTGTGACATTCTCCCTCATGGCGGGGCTTTGATGAACCTTGTCCTGGCTTCTGAGGAGACTGGGAGCCCAAATGGGGTGCTGTGAAGCTGGCAGTGTGAAGCCCCCGGAACTAACATCACTTCTGGGTCACGGGACTCTATGATGATGTGCCTCACTGGCACAAGAAGTAACGGCATGTCCCTGCTGAAGATGTCTCTTGATAAACTGCACGATTTTGTTTTTTTTAAATGATTAAAATTGCACTGGATTAATTGCACTACTCAGAGCGCAATCCTAAACTGGAGTTAGGCCAGCATAAGATAAGCCAGCAAAGTTTGGCCAGCACACGCTGGACTACACACTTTAGGGTGGCCCTTGTGCTGGAAGGATGGAGTCCGGGAGGATGGCGCATGTCTGTGTGCCGGCCTCTCTGACTCCGAGAGTGGTCCAAACATACTTTATGGTGTCCCTCGTGCCAGCCAAACTTTGCTGGCTTAGTTTATGCCTAACTCAGTTTAGGATTGCGCCCACAATCAGTTAAAGCTGGTTACCATCTATACAGTGATTTCTTATTTTGAATAGGAGATGCCCAACTGCTGTAACATCGGTACAGTATCAAAAGGCAGTCCTTGGAATGTCCTTTGTTAACAACTTTCCATTGTTTTTACACTCCAATATAAACTTACAATTCACTCCTTAGAAATTGTTTCTACAACTATCCAGAGAGTGGCTGTGTTAATGGGCGTGCAATCAGATGGACTGATATAAGGCAGAAGTCACTTGGCATTGAAATGGGAGGAATCGCCAGAATTGCATATTTTACAATCCAACAAGGCAATGAAATCCTTTGTGGTTTTTTCCCCTTTAATTAAAAAAGAAAAAAAGACATAGCATTTTCTTTCCTGCCAAATCATACTGGTGTTGAGGAATATCAGGATGTGCTTTGAACACATTTTTTAAATTAATGAAATTGCAGGTATAGAGGGGCTGAAGAATTCAATAAATTCTTTATCAGTCTTATTTTTGAATCCTTGGCAATCATTGACAGCTAGAAACAATGCGCCAGATGATATTTATAGCTTTCTATGCATTATAGCCTCAATAAGATAGAACATAAATCCAATGTTATATTTTTCTAGCATGAAGGTACAGCTAAAGTTCAGTAACTTTCAGTATATCTCCTGTCATTTCTAAAGGAGAAAATAGTCTCAGGACCTGACCAGCACAGGAGATCTTAGAAGAAGAAGAGAGCTCCATTGCTCATCCTAGCACAGACTGGGACCAAGGGGAATCAGTACCCGCAAGGCTGATCTGTCAGCCTTGAAGGTGCCTCTCCAGGGGAGGGTGCAGTATCAGCATACCTCCAGGTTGGTCCCCTCCCTGGTTCCAGAGCCTCCAATTACACCCCCAGGTCCTTAGGACCTTAGGAGCAGAGGCAATATAGACCCACTGGAGCAGGTAAGCCCACACAGGGTGTTGGAGGGAGACAGGAAGGGGGTTGAATGGGGCAGCGGGTGGGCAGAATGGGATTAGGCCTGGGAGGGGGACAGGATCAGCAGCAGCAGCAGCAGCAGCAGCACACCAAATCCTAATCCTCTTCTTGGGTCTGATCCACCTTCAAAGATCAACACAGTCTTATGCTAGCAATATCGCTTGCTAGGGATATCTATTTTTAATTATTCCCCCCCCCCAAAAAAATTTCTTGGTCAAAATAGCAAATAGTGGCATTGTGTGCTTTTATCCAAATTTTTATTTGAAATTGCAAAAACAGCACAATAAAGCACAGTAAGAGAGAGAGAGAGAGAGAGAGAGAGAGAGAGAGAGAGAGAGAGAGATTGCCAATCACACCCACTGTCCAGTCCTAAGATCAGGTAAAAATGTGTCAATATATAGTACAACTTGCAAAGTATCTCACTGCCAGTTGCATTTGGAACTTCCTCTAATTTCAAGAGAGCTTACTTCCAAGGAAGTATTCTGCGTCCTGCATTCTCTTTAGCCCATTCACAGCAGGAGCATTCCCCTGGAAGTTTTTGCATAACAATTGCTGGATGGAGCGGTGTGAACTGAAAAAGGACATGGCCCAAACTGTTGCTAGTGGATTGGAGCATTCAGTGGTTCTCTATTTTTTAGCACTAGGACCTAACATTTAGAATGACAAACTATCCCAGACCCACTAGAAGTGATGTCATGGCCAAAGTGCAGTCACTGTTATGTCAGAATCAGTTTTCCTGATAATACATCAATAAATTGGGTTATTTCTCAGTCATTTTCCAATAGCAAAGTGAATCAGAAGGAAAAAAGCCTACTTACAACCTTGACACAAGCAAAAAACAACCACACAGCCTTCCCCCTTTCCAGCATCCAATCTTCCCTGCTAAATGGGCAAAAGACACTTTTTCAAGTGGTGTTCCCTTATTTTTAGCAAGGGGAAAGTAATTGTCCCTCTTCCTCCCTGCACAGTGTTTTTTCTAGTGGCTGTTGCTGGTGGTGTTCTGCATTTTTTTTTTTAGATTGGGAGCCCTTTTGGGACTTTATTTTATTTTTTGCTTGTGAACCGCTTTGTGGACTTCTTGTTGAAGCGCTCCCCTGCCAAGAAATGGGGAAGGCGGCAAATCTATTCTAACAGTTCATGGGGAGGGGATATAGACAGTGATGTCATCCGGGCGCGCCAGGAAACGGAACGCCCGGATGATTGGCAGCACTCCGCCCCTATGACGGAGGCCAGCCACGCCTCCCTGCGCCTGGAACCGCTCCATTCCAGAGCGATTCGGATGCACGGGAGGGCGGGGCAGGCCCAGGAACAGCTTGCCCGTCCTCGGAAGAGGCGGCGCAGCCCAGGCCCGTCTGCGGAACAAGCGGAACGCCGTACCGGCCCGTTCCGCCCGGATGCCACCGCTGGATATAGACCCAGCCAGCAAGCAAGAAATTAGGGTGAATGGCCCTACAGCCTACCCAAGCAAAGGCAAACAATTATTGTCACAAACACCCCAGCTCCAAGATTCCCCTGCTGCACTCTGGTTGTTGCTTGGAGCATTGAGAAACTGTTGTCCGCCACTTTCCATTAAAGTCAGCCCAGCATGCACTGCGCAGAAAGTTTAAGTAAGCTTCCTTCGGTTCCCGCCTCCTGATCCCTTACAGAAAACTACTAGTGGATTCCTCAAATCTTTGTCAAAAGTAACCAAAAGGGGGGTTATTTCATGAAATGAGAGGTTTTTGATGTTTTGATCTAAATGTATATATCCATTTGAGTAGTAATTCTCATTATTTCGCGTTCTGTGTTGGTCACTGGAAAAGACACCCCTAACACTTGTGCAGGTCTGAGTTGACCCATAGTGGCTGCTGGTGCTTACCCCAAGGCAAGTATCACTCCAAGGCAATCTCCAGCAGCTGAAAATCCCCTACAGGACAGCAGTAGCCATGCCTGCGCAACTGCATTGCCACATGGGGATTTAGGTAGGATTGGGTTGTAAAGAATGTGGTGATTTGCATGATCCAAATGGTGACCCATGGACCAGGTCCTAGCCCAGTGATGGCAAACCTGTGACACGTGTCAAGCCTGACATGCCAACGCATTTTTGCTGACACGCCGCCCCACTGGAGCTGCGGCACTTAAAGACTGCTTCCCTGAGTCTGTGCCGATCAGAAGCAGCCCCGCCCCCAAGCAAGCTCTTGCAAGCAGCTGGGAGGCCGGCAGGGGCTCTGCTAAAGAAGTGCGGGAGGTTACAGGAAACAGGATGCGTCTGGAGGTGTCTGGGAGATGAGGGGGGAGAGGGGGGCTGGCTGGCTGGTTTTGCTCTCTTTCGATTTACTTGGGAGCGCTCTGAATCCTGGGGCGCGTGCGCAGAGAGTCAGGGAGAGAGGTGGGAAGCAAGAGGCGGGAAGCAAGCACACAAGGCAGAACTGCTGCTGCTGGCCGTTGTGTGCGTGTAGGAGAGCGCGCACATGTGCGCACGTGCACGCAGGGTGGTGGTGGTGAGAGCCAGCCAGCCAGCCACAGAGAGAGAGAGAGAGCCAGAGAGCAAGTGAGAGAGAGAGAGAGAGGAGGGCTTGACAGCCAGAGAGAGAGAGAGAGAGAGAGAGAGAGGGAGAGAGGGAGGGAGGGAGGGAGGGAGAGAGAGAGAGAGCACAATGTGTTTCAATATGTTTTTTTTTTTACTTTTGTTCTGGTGGGGGGTTGTGTGTGACACAACAGCAGAGTTGAGTTATGAATTTTCTGAATTTCTGACACACCAGGCCCAAAAGGTTCGCCATCACTGTCCTAACCCATAGGAGTCTTTCATTCAGCACCATATGTCTACTAAGTCTTCTCCCAGCAATGTTGAGGCAGAAACTGCTGGACTTAACTTCAGAGGAAGTAACGATGTTAAGGCAGGGGTGTTAAACATGTGGCCTATGGACCAGATGTGGCCCCTGGAAACTCTTTATCCACCCCTCAAAGCTCTTCCAGGACCATCAACAGCCACTTTGCTGTGTTGAAGTATCACTGCTGGGAAGCCTGCGTGATAAATGGGCTCTTCCATATCTTGAAAATACGATCAATATTTGGATATTTTCTATCATTCATTGCTAGCACGTTCCTAAGGGAGAAGTGTTTATTTCTGGTCATGACCTACTTACCAGCTTCATTTTCTGCTCATTTATACCACTTCTGGTCTTCAGCAGGCATCATTAATGCTATTTGGCCCTCTGTATGAAACAAGTTTGACAACCCTGGCAGGGGCTTGTGAGAGGTTTGTGAGAGTCAGTAGTGTCCACAAACTGGGATGTGCAGAAGGAATACAGAGTCGAGGAGGTTGGTGGGGAAGATACATGGTGGGTGGAGATTACTTCTGAAGTGACAACAGTGTCTGCATACATAGATGTGTCACAAATTTTGCAACAGCCTGTTATCCATCCATCCATCCATCCATCCATCCATCCATCCATCATGAAGTTAAATGGCTCCCTGTCCCAAAGGGCTCACAATCTAAAAAAAAGGCAGACCACCAGCAACAGCCACTAGAAAGACTGTGCAGGGGTGAAGAGGGACAGTTACTCTCCCCCTGCTAAATATAAGAGGAACACCACTTGAAAAAGTGCCTCTTGCCCAGTTAGCAGGGGTTACTGGTGTTGTGACACTATCCAGCTATTAGCAATTTATGGAGAAGTTTGGACCACCCTGTATGCTAAGCTAGGGTGTGTCTGTGTTTGTCTGTATTCAGGGTAAGAGCTAAGCAGATTCTGCTATATCTTAAAGAAGGGATCCAGAAGTTGTATCTGCCTTACTGGGATTTTTACCTTCACATAATCCCACCATTTTACAAGATAACAGGAAAGAGCTTTGAAACAGTAGTGGGTTCATCTTATAATTAGCCTTAATCCGCCTATGTGAACAAATCCAAATTACTCATCTCATTTTGCACTTAACCTACCTTTATATGAGATTGACTGATAACCTAGTTCTTTTCTATTTCTGATGTGCTTCATCCATTTTAGATGGATTTTACTTACTGTAGATATTTTAATAGCATAATAGTTTATTGTCTCCCTTAAGGTTTTGTTACTTGCTGGGATAAAACATTAAATAAAGAAACAGACTCATTTGTCAGGACTGGTAGATCTCTGGGAAATATCCATATAGTTTCAAAGCAATGTCCTTCATTTCATTCATCTTTTCATTGACAGTTCTCGTCACCAGATATTTGTGGTGATAACATACCAGATAACCCCTTGTAGTTTGAGCAACGGCAGACTTTTGGATTGTACTTTCTCCAGATGAGGCAAGGGAACTGACACAGGAACTATGGCCCAGGGGCCAAATCCAACCTGCCATAAGATTTTATCTGGCCTGCAACAACTTAAAATATTGGCCATTGTACTCATTATATAGCATTTCTCAGTTTAAGCATGGCATTGTTTCTTTGTAAATGTGACATTTCTCTTTTGTTATGAATCATATCCTGCTGGTTACAAAAAAAAAAAAAAAAAAAGATCCAAGTAAAACTTATTCATTCATTCAAATTTTATTCATTCATTTCTGAATTGATTTTTTGACCTGCAAAAATATGCAAAATGTATGATGTGGCCTTCATAATGAAAAGTTTTGAGACCCCTGACCCAGGTGGACATTCTAATGTTAGACTATGAACATCAGATTCACCTAGCATTCGATATTTTGATATGAAGATACAGTTTTCTCTCCAACCGTGTTTTAGACTAGTCCTTTTTTATTCTTGAATATAGGAAACTGGCAACTTGAAATATTGCCGTTACATAGATACAATCAATTAGCAGGCACATTGTACTATAATTGACTTTGTCCTTCATTGTCACAGCATATCACCTAATAAACTGAAGACAGCTGTACTAAGACGCTGTCTCCTTCTGTCAGTAAAAGCACATTATTCATTCCACAGTTCAGGATTTCAGTAGACCTTTAATTTTAGTCTTATTGAAGGTAAAGTCGGCATCTAGTGAACAATGCGTAATGATTTTGTGGCCAGGGTGGCTTTGTTTGATCTTGCATGTGAATACAGGGGTGCTTAAATTAAAACAATTTCCAAAGAAATCTTTCTTTTTCCCACAGGCCTCCAACTTAAAAGCATTTTTGCTGCATAATTTCTAGGATTCTGTGCCTGCTTTCAACAGATCAACAATTCATTCATGTCGGTCAATGAATGTAGAGGAGCATTGAGACACAGAAGCAGGCTGGCTGGCCAGCCCGCATTGCATCCAAGCGCAGGTTAGGGCAGCGTTGGAGCTCATCATGGGACAGTGCGAGTATATCCCCATGTCCCAGGGTAAGCCCCAGCCAGGCCAATGGGGCTCTTTGGATTTGCACCTGCTGTTTAGCAGGCATGAGTCCAAGCATCCCTACTACTGCCCAGATTGGAGCTGCGTGGCATGGGGGTTAGGATGTGGCCTGACAGCCACACTCCACCCCCCTCCCCGGGCCACCCTGCCTATGGGGCTGCACTGCTTCTGCCCTGTCCCACTTTTTCTCTGCCCCCTCCCCACCTTCCCGTGCCTTGAAATGGCCCCGTGCTGGCTAAACTTGACTGGTGCAGGACCAACTTACCTGGTGGTCCTGGCAGTATGGCTGAGGATTGTGTTGCTGCTGACTGCATCGGCCCAGCACATCTGGTGGTGGTGCGAATATGCCTTATGGTACGTTTGCGACAGTACCGGCAGATGCAGACAACATGCGTCAGTTCCAAAGGGGTGGTTAGGATGGTGCAGTGAATCATTTTGCCAATATACATGACTTTGACTCATGAGGTTTCATGTGGATTTCCCTGATACTAGGGTCAATGACTTAGGGCGCAATCAGTGGTATCATTCAAATGATTTAGGAACAGGAACTCACTTTTGATTGGCACTTGTTGGGAACCCAGAACCAGCCACGGAGCCCGTTAGGATCCGGAACGCCAGTTCTGGTCCGTTCCCCCTGAATGACATCACTGGGCGCAATCCTAACCAACTTTCCAGCACTGACATAGCTGTGCCAATGGGGCTTGTGCCGCATCCTGCAATTGGTGGGCAGTCACAGAGGCCTCCTCAAGGTAAGAGAATGTTTGTTTCCTTACCTTGAAGCTGCATTGCCCTTACCTTGCTGCTGGAAAGTTGGTTAAGATTGTGCCCTCAGTCGAAGTCCCAGTTGTCCTCAGGAATGAGGAAATGACCAGGGTGGTGGATGAAATCATTCTCAAACATTCTCTGCCTCACTCCAGAGCCAAAGTAGCTTCCTGGTTTTCTAACAAGGCAATGAAGCGGCTTGGCAGACATCTTGAATGATGGTGGCAAAAAACTTACAATGAGTCCAGCCAAACATGGACTAGAGTTCATGCTATACTTTGATATGATTAATTTTCTGTTGGGTTAACTTCATTATAACTCTCCCACATCAAAACATAATGAGTGAATTATCAGGCAATTACCCACTTTTCTAGCCTCATTAGGATGCTCACTTATCAGATAAACAACCACTTGACAGGTTTCTCCAGCAGCCCAGCATGTGCTAAAACACAGCACTCCACAAGTCATTCACATGCCAAATCAGAGATGTAACAGCTAGAGATGTTTGTCAGCTCATCCACACACTGGGTATTCCCATACACTAGGAATGCCTTAAGCTTCAAGCTAAGCTGGCTTTCCATCTGTCAGAATGGGTCAAACTCAGCAAAACAGAATCAGTCAACACCACGCATCAAGTGATAATTCCAAGAATCAATCTCTGCTGTGTGTTTTAAAGATTATGCTTGTAACCTTGGAAGCTGGAAACTAGAGCATCTGACCTATAACTATAGAGAAGATCTTTAAAAAAAATTACTGCACGCATGTTCTAAACTCAAAGTGCATTTTTGCTGCATATGTTTCAAAGACTCGGGAGAACAGCTGCATTTATTGTTCTTTCAACATTTGTTTAGTAACAGCAGTGTATTAAATACTGCTTAAATTGTGTAAACACACTATGATACAGAGCTTCAGTGTTCATTTTTCTCTTTAATTTTCATGTAGAAGCGAGCTTCACACCCTGCTAATAAGGACTACATAAAAACTGAAATAAATGCTATAAATTATTTTTTCTGAATATTGTGTTTGCTCTGTAGTGCTTAACTTTTGTTTATACTTTAGAACAGAACATGGCTTAAGGAAGACTTCTAGTTTGACTCCAAACACCTATACTGAACCAATCATGGCTTAGTAGAAATAGTCAAACACTGTCATGCTTCAATCACATTTTATCTGCTACGTTTTTCATCTGCTGTGTTTGCTTTGCTTTTGGGGGGAATTTTTACATTTGACAGTATTATATTATTCTTTGACATTGTGAGCCACCTTGAGAGCACTTAAATTCTGAAGAGCAGAAACATGTTAAAATAAAACAAACCACTTATTGTTTCAAATAGCTATTGATGCTTATGCTATTCCGCTGGCAACTGTCCAGCATCCCCTTTGAATGTTATCAATGAAGCTATAAATCCCAGAGATATTAGCCTCCTTTCTTTACATCAGATGGATCTGAAATACAATCTTGATTGGTTAGTGTTGCGTCTGGAAGTAAGCAGCTGACAGCAAAATTGCAGCACTCTAGCTATCATTTCCATAACATGACATTGAAGAGCGTAATAATCAAGAAACATGTGTTCTGTAAGAGTGGGCAAAGAATGTAAGCAGACATCCTGTATCAGTAATTTTCTCTTTCCCTAAGCAGCAAGGTGTCTTTTGGGTGGGAGAGAAGGGGAAAGATTTGGTCAGCAAGTAAATTCAGTATGCATGAAATCCTATCTAGTATGAAGACTAATGTGTTGGATCTGAATCTGGACATCCTTCCCAATGCTTAGCCACAAATACTATTATCAGGTTGATCTTCTTATAGCCAGATCCTAACCACCTTTCCTGTGCCAATGCAGCTGTGACAATGGGATGTGTGCAGCAGTCTGGGGAGGGGGAGTCTCAGAGAAACCACTTGTGTTCACCACTCACTGTTCTGTAAAGCTCACCTTTACTTTGCTTTATAAACTGGGGCTATCCCTTTCATGGATCACTGCCTTGTCATGGTGAAGGGGCTTGAGTAGCTCAATGAAGCTGTGAGCTATGCCATGTAGGGTTACCCAAGTTGGACAAGTCATAGTAGAGAGTTCTGATCAAACATGGTCTGCTGGAGAAGGTAATGGCAACCCACTGCAGTACTCTTGCCAAGAAAACCCCATGGATTACAGTACTAAAAGGCTGTACGATATGATGCTGGAAGATGAGCCGCTCAGGTCGGAAGGCGTCCATTATGCTACTGGGGAAGAGCAGAACACGAGTACTAGTAGCTCCAGAAAGAGTGAAGTACCTGGGCCAAAACTGGAAGGAAGCTCAGCTGTGGATATGTCTGGAAGTGAAAGGAAAGTGCGATGCTGCAAAGAACAATACTGCATAGGAAACTGGAATGTCAGATCTATGAATCAAGGTAAGCTAAATGTGGTCAAACGCGAGATGTTGAGACTGAACATTGACATCATGGGAATTAGTGAACTAAAATGGACAGGAATGGGAGAATTTAATTCAGATGACCATTATATCTACTATTGTGGGCAGGAATCCCTTAGAAGAAATGGAGTAGCCTTCATAGTGAACAAGAGAGTGGGAACAGCTGTATTGGAGTATAACCTCAAAAATGATAGAATGATTTCAATTCGAATCCAAGGCAAACCTTTCTACGCCCCAACCACTGATGCTGAAGAGGAAGAAGTTGACCGTTTCTATGAAGACCTAGAACACTTTCTAGAATTAACACCAAAAAAGATGTCCTTCTCATCATAGGGGATTGGAAGGCTAAAGTAGAAAGTCAAGAGGTAATAGGAATAATAGGCAAGTTTGGTCTTGAAGTACAAAATGAAGCAGGGCAAAGACTAATAGAGTTTTGTCAGGAGAACACATTAGTCATAGCAAACACCCTTTTCCAGCAACACGTGGCGACACTACACATGGACTTCACCAGATGGTCTACACCGCAATCAGATTGATTACATTCTTTGCAGCCAAAGGTGAAGAAGTTCTATACAGGCAGTAAAAACAAGACCTGGAGCTGACTGTGGCTCAGATCATGAGCTTCTTATTGCAAAATTCAGGCTTAAACTGAAAAAAGTAGGGAAAACCACTAGGCCCTTCACATATGATCTAAATCAGATCCCATACGAATATACTGTGGAGGTGACAAATAGATTTAGGGGCTTAGATTTGGTAGACAGGATGCCTGAAGAATTTTGGACAGAGGTCTGTAACATTGTACAGGAGGCAGCAACTAGAACCATCCCAAAGAGAAAGAAATGCAAGAAGGCAAAGTGGCTATCTGAAGAGGCTTTACAAATAGCTGAGGAAAGAAGGGAAGCAAAAAGCAAGGGAGAAAGGGAAAGATATACCCAACTGAATGCAGATTTCCAGAGAACAGCAAGGAGAGATAGGAAGGCCTTCCTAAATGAGCAATGCAAAGAAATAGAGGAAAACAACAGAATGGGAAAGACTAGAGATCTTTTCAAGAAAATTGGAGATGTCAAAGGACAATTTCGTGCTAAGGTACGCACAATAAAGAACAAGAACGGCAACTCGGCAAGGATTTAACAGAAGCAGATGAGATTAAGAAGAGGTGGCAAGAATATACAGAGGAACTATATAAGGCTGATCTAAATGTTCCTGATAATGGTGTGGTCACTGAGCTTGAACCTGACATCCTGGAGATTGAAGTCAAGTGGGCTTTCGAAAGCATCACTAACAACAAAGCTAGTGGAGGTGAGAGCATTCCAGCTGTTATTCAAAATCTTAAAAGATGATGCTGTCAAAGTGCTGCACTCCATATACCAGCAAATTTGGAAAACCCAGCAGTGGCCACAAGACTGGAAAAGATCAGTTTACATTCCAGTTCCAAAGAAGGGCAATGCCAAAGATTGTTCAAACTACCGCACCATCGCACTCATTTCACATGCTAGCAAGGTCATCCTCAAAATCCTACAAGCTGGGCTTCAGCAGTATGTGAATCAAGAACTACCAGAAGTACAAGCTGGTTTCCAAAGAGGCAGAGGCAACTAGAGATCAAATGGCCAACATTTGCTGGATCATGGAGAAAGCAAGAGAGTTCCAGAAAAACATCTACTTCTGCTTCATTGACTACGCTAAAGCCTTTGAATGTATGGATTACAACAAACCGTGGCAAATTCTTGAAGAGATGGGAGTACCAGACCACCTTATCTGTCTTTTGAGAAAGCTGTATGCGGGTCAGGAAGCAACAGTTAGAACTGGACATGGAACAACCAATTGGTTTAAAATTGGGAAAGGAGTACGACAAGGCTGTATATTGTCACCCTGCTTATTTAACTTATATGCAGAGTACATCATGAGAAAGGCTGGGCTGGAAGATTCACCAACTGGAATCAAGTTTGATGGGAGAAACATCAACAACCTCAGGTATGCAGACAACACCACTCTAATGGCAGAAACTGAGGAAGACCTAAAGAACCTTCTGATGAGCATGAAAGAGGAAAGTGCAAACATTGGCTTGAAGCTCAACATTAAAAAAACTAAGATCATGGCCACCACTCCCATCACTTCCTGGCAAATAGAAGGGGAAGAAATGGAAGCAGTGTCAGAGTTTATTTTCCTGGGCTCCAAGATCACTGCAGATAGTGATTGCAGCCATGAAATTAAAACATTTACTTCTTGGGAGGAAAGCTATGGAGAATCTAGACAACTTCACAAAAAGCTGAGACATCTCTCCGCCAACAAAAGTTCACATAGTCATGGTTTTCCCAGTATGTATGGATGTGAGAGCTGGACCATAAGGAAGGCAGAGCGCTGAAGAACAGAGGCTTTCAAATTATGGTGTTGGAGAAGACTCTTAAGTCCCCAGGACTGCAAGGAGATCCAATTGGGTAATCCTACAGGAAATCAAGCTACAGGAAGTCAAGCCTGATTGCTCCCTGGAAGGACAAATACTGAAGCTGAAGCTCAAATATTTTGGCCACCTCATGAGAAGAGAGGACTCTTGAGAAAAGACCCTCATGCTGGGAAAGATCAAAGGCAAAAGGAGAAGAGGGCAATGGAGGATGAGATGGTTAGATAGTGCCACCGAAGCAATGAACATGAAATTGGGCAAACTCTGGAAACTAGTGGAGGACAGGGAGGCCTGGTGTGCTGTGGTCCATGGGGTCGCGAAGAGTTGGACACAACTTAGTGACTGAACAACAAAAAATAAACTGGGGCCATACCCAACACGTGTAAAAAGCCCATGAAAAGGAAGGGTGCTCCAGGGATTGGAATGTAGTGATCTTGCCCTTTTCTCCATGCAGTATCTTTAAACAAAAGGGAAAATATGGTATGAACTAGGAATAATCCCAGTTTACACTGTGAAGTGAGTGGTGAACTTTATAGAGCAGTGAGCATGGATGGCTCCTCTTGCACAAACTGGGCCCAGCTAATGAAAAACTCAACTTATGTAAGGGTTTCTGGAATGAAACTCTTACATGAGGGAGTATGCGTAGTGCTGGACTATGGGCTGTTGTTTTTTTCCCCTTATATTAATTTTTCTTCTTTTTTGGGTTAAGTGACTAGATGAAGTCTTCTGGTCTATTCAGACCATAAGAAGAACTTGCTAGAGCAGGCCAAAGGCCTATCTAGTCCAGCTTCCTGGGACCCACCAGATGCCTCAGGGAGCACACAGAACAACAAGATTCCTGCATACTGTTGCTACTCCCTTGCACCTGGCATTCTGAAGTAGCCTGCTTCTAAATCTACTGAACCTTTCTAAAAAAAGTTAAGAGTTATAAAAAGCAAGATAATGAAAAAGACTAATCTCTGATTGTTCTATCTTCTGCATCAATAGTACAGGAAATCTGGTTGCTTCAGAAAACAATAAAAAGGGCAGAAAGCCACTACTTTTGAAAGGTAGCCCGAAAAGAATCACTTCTAGATGAACAATTTAGCAAATAAAAGCACACTTCTTAAGCTCATTAGTGCTGCAGATTGTAATAACAACTCATAATGGCTCTGAAAAGAAAGGACTAGTGAGACCACACAGGAAGGGCACACAAAAACAATAATAGCAATACAGGGTTTCAATGGATATCATCTGTGTAAAGACCACAGAAATTCCAGGTTTATTTTCTTTAGAAATTAAAAAAAAAAGACTAACAGGGAGGAAGAATATTGAGAAACTGAATGGAATAGAACAATCTGTATGTGCGGCTGGTTAAAGCAGGAGATTACACAATAAGCTGAGAAAATGGAAGGTCTTAAAGAGGTTTTGGGAAGTCATGATAGTGGAGGTCTCTTTGAACTTCTACTTTATTTTTCTTGTGAAAATAGCTTCGTCACACTCAAAAAGTAAAAAAAAAATATACAGTATAACTGAGTTCCTAGTAACATCAACAGTTTATAGAGTTGTGCAGTGGTTCCCAAAGTGTGAGCTGTGGCTCCCTGGGGAGCAGCAGAATCCTCAGGAAAAACTTGCTGCCCTAAGGGAGTGAAAAGCCAGGCTGGGTAGCAAATGTGGCATCAGGGGTTCGTCAGACCAACCCTGGCTGAGGGCCACTGAGATGGGCTCACTCCTGACACTTTGGTGCTGGTGTCATGGAAGCACCCAACGTGCAATGCAGTGCTGGCAGGTGTAGAGCAGGGCTTTGCCCCCGACTCATTGGCAGGGTGTTGATGTACGAGACATGTAAAATGAAAACTTATCAAAAATGGAAAGACATGACAATCACCTGACTGTTGCATAAAATAAGGAACTAGTTAGAGAAGCCATTTTCAACCCTTTTCATCTCACAGCACACTGAGAAGGCACTAAAGTCAGCTATCAAGGTCCGCTATCAGGTTTTTGTGGGCATGTCAAGGCACACCACACTGCTAACCAGGGGCTCACATATCCCAAGGCACTACTAATATATGACCTTCCCCCAAACTCCCACAGTGCTCCTGCAGACCATTCATGGCACAGTGGTTAAAATCTCTGGTTTACAGAAAGCCCAGGGCAGCGCAATCCAAACCCTGGTCTGGAATAGACAGGCCGACACACCTGCCCCATATTCAGCCTGGGGCTCGGAGCTGCTGCCCTGCTACTTGAGGAAAGGAGGAAATATTCACTGTCCCCTGGGTAGCACAGTCTGAGCTGCACCACTGAAATCGGCAGCACAACTCTGAGCACCCCAATTGGGGCCACCCCAGCTGGGGGCAGAGGTTAGGATCTGATCCTGCACCCGCTCCTTCCTGGGCTGGCTGGCCATAGGCCTGCCTGCTCTCCACCCTCTGTCTGCCCCATTCAGCCCTTCCCCTGCCCTATTCCACCTCCCGCCACCCTCCCCAAGCCCCTGTGCCAGCCTGGCTTTACCGTTTCAGCGCGGGCAGGGTCCAGGAGCAGGGAGGCCAGCAGAAGGCTCCAGGTCCTCCAAAATGGCACAAACCCGCTTTATAGTGCATTTGCAACACCCAGAGGCCAGCACAAGCAACTAGTGCCGGCCTAGACCTCCCTTGGGATTGTGCTCTGAGGTGGATTGAGGGCTAGACTTGAAGAAACCTGGGTTCAAATCCCCACGTAGCCATGTAGTTTGCAGGCAAGTCCATGTCACTCTGGAATCTCTACAAGGTTGCTGTGAAGGCCAATGCTGTGACCTTCGGAATACCTTAGACTCTTGAAAGAAAGGTGAGATAGAAATATGATAGATGCATAACAATAATAGCTTGTGAAATGTGCTGGTACAATATGATCCCATTGAAATTAATGGAAATGCAACAGCAATAAGCCCATTTATTGATCTGTGGTAAGGACTAATCTTCTGGAAACAATATTAAACATAGATTCCTTGAATTATTAATTTTAATGTACACAATGCTTCATAAAGTTCCAGTTTTTGAACATGAAGATCAACATTTTTCTTTGGCACAAAAGCAGTATCTCAGTCTTGATTACTAGAGCAATTCTATCCACTGTTTTTGTTGGCTGAATGAGGACAGAATACTGACTAAGGATACAAGAGGATATGATGTCATGTACATAAAAGCATCCCTGATATCTTTGCTGTTGCTGTTTTATTAAAAGCACAATGGGGGCAGGGTAGGATCTGATATAAGGAGGGAACAGGGTTAACTCTTTCCTTTGCACCAATTCCTCTTTTGCAAATCATCTGTCAGAGCTGCAATTAGCAGCAAAGGAGAAAATCTACAGGCATTTGTATTGTGTCTAGAAAGGCCTGCCTGCCTGACTTGTGAAAAAAGTAGAAATTCAGAGGTGGCCCTTTGATGAGCTCAGTGCTGTTCCTACCCAAGGGTGGGGTGGGAATGCTAAGTTGCAGGAGCTTGAGCTCCTGTGTAATGCGGCCCCTCCCCCTTGCCCCCAGAGCAATGTGCGTCTCGGAGAGCTGGCTCAAGGCTTTGCTCTCAGAGCCACAAATGGCTCTGAAGGTGAGGAGGAGGGGCTGGGTTTCAGAGGGACTCAGGCTCCTGCAAAACGTAGCATTCCCCTCCCCCCCATAGGAATGCCACTGCATGAGCTGAAGTGAGATGACCTTGGATCACAAAGTGGCTCCAGGGACCGTCAGAATGGCACCTGCGACCAGCACTGACCCCTTTAAACTGGCAGGCAGAAGCATCTGCTGGCTATGTTTAAGGGATCCATGCTGGTCACAGGTGCCATTCTAAAGGTCTCTGGAGCCTCTGGAAGGTCTCTGAAGCATTCAGAGATCTTTTGGCACTTCTTGCTGCATGGAGCTGGCTTCCTGAGCATCTCTGCTAGATTCGTTTAGTGGCAGATAAGATATCCCTTGCACCTTAACTCCACTGATCACATAGGATCAGTGGTTCTTTTCCTGCAAATTTGCTATCAGTGAGGATTTCCAGGAACCTGACCCTAGCAGATAATGAGGACTGCCTGTACTATGTGTTTGTTTAATTGTGAATACAATCAGTTCAACTATTGCATTTTTGGTTGGAAACTACATTTAGGGTGCAATCCTATTCTGTGCCAGAATGGTGAGGCCTGCTGGCTTGCCCCATATCCTGACGCAGTATAGGTGAGGCTGGAGCCTCCCCACGGCAAGGGCACGTTTGTATTGACGCTAATGCTGTTGCGCCGAAGGTATGACCTAGTGTTGGAGCAATGGGCAGCCCAGGATTGCGCTGCCTGGGACCAATCATATCCAACCATCCAGTGCCCATGCAGCTGCGATGCAGCTCCGAGGTAAGGGAACAAATATTCCCTTACCTTGAGGAGCCCTCTGTAACTGCACCCCCCATTGGTGCACGCCCCATTGACGCAGATGCATTAATGGTGGAAAGTTGGATAGGATTGGGCACACACAGTTTACAATTAGGAATGGCAACACAATAAATGTAAAAATCATAGCAAAATGAAAAATGCATGCAAGTGATGCCAAAGAAAATCTAAAACCTCAGTAGAGAAAGCAATAAAGCATACACATGATAAATGGCTATGTTTGGGGGTTTTATGATCAAGGATCACACTTATATGCACTGCAATGTATCAGCTAGCTTTCTGCTGAAATGAGTGCTTTTCTTAATAATGTGCTTCCAAGATACTAACCAATTCAGCAAGGCACATTGGTATATAAGCTCTTGGCTTTCCCTCAGCTGCAGACATTTGGAACAATGTTATAGAAGCAGACTGTTCTGAAAAATTCTTTCTGTATTCCAACAGGCACCACGAAGACACAAATTATACACAAGGCTAGATTATATTATAATAGATTTGGGGGAATTGCTGTTTCTTCTTCAACAGCTCTTCAATAACTATCAGCTGTTTACTAATCTGTAGAAGTTGACCAAAGTTTGCCCCCTCCCCCGTTGTTGTTGTTCAGTCGCTAAGTCATGTCTGACTCTTTGCAACCTCATGGACCACGGCATGCCAGGCTTCTCTGTCCTCCACTAGCTTCCGGAGTTGGCCCAAATTCATGTTCATTGCTTCAGTGACACTGTCTAACCATCTCATCCTCTGCTCCTTTTGCCTTCAATCTTTCTCAGCATGAAGGTCTTTTCTAGAGTCCTCATGAGAAGAAGAGCCCCTCCCCTGCTCTCCTTAAATAGTAATGTTGTATGTACAATACTACATTTTTGTTCTCTGTCTCCAGATCCCTGTTCCTCACCCTAACGACCCAGACTCTGAACTTTGTAACTCCTCACCTGCTTTTTAACTGATTTGCCTGCAAAATTGAGCAGAACAACCCAATGGGGGCTACTACATTTATTTATTAATTATGTATTTTAAAGATTTGTATCCTGCTTTTCCATTTGCAGGAGTAAATGCTCATTTCTAACTCTTGCAGTTACCATAACAAAACTGACAGCCCCCTCCCCATACCACTTCAGACAATAGTCAATGCAGTGATACCAGCAGATACTTTCAGGGGGCTCATGCCAGCTCCAAAATATCCAACCATGGGATTGTGTACTAACGGTGCCCTCCATTGGCCATGCATAGAACTAAGGTGATAGCAGAACATCTGCACACAAAATCACCAAAGCCCATTCCCTGATGCATACCAACATAGCTCAGTGAGTACACACAATGCCAGGATGATGTAGTGTTTCTGGTGTTAGATCTGGAAGATCCAGGTTCAGATCTTCCCCACATTGGATTTTGGCATGCTTACTGGGTGATGGTGAGCAGCAGAGAGCGACAGAGGCCCTTCAGAGCAATCAGTGGTGCCAGAAGCCTTGTCTCTTGATGCATTTTGACTTGCATAGCAACCCACAGGATTTTGTGAGCATCCTTGTAGAATACTTCACAAAAAATGGTTTTTACAGTCTACCTAGAGCAGGGCAGAGCAAGGAAACCTGGAGAAGTAGAGGTGGGTAGTATGCCTCACAGATTTATTATTCTGCCATCCTTCTTCCTTTTCTAGTCCATGGAATTGGAGGAGGAGATGTGGACACGAACAACAATGGGCTCTCCCCTCCAATTTGCTGCCTGATGTGACCACTTCAATTGGCCTTATGGATGGGCTGGCTCTGATCCAATTGCTTTGTATTTCCTTTCTGTTCTTGGTTGTTCCTTCATTCTCTCACCTCTCTTCTACTTGGCTTCTCCCTTGACCTCACCTTTGCCTCTTCCATCTCTGCACTCCTTTCCTCACCTGTTTTCTCTGTCTCTCTCTACTCCCTCTGTGCATGGGGAGTGTGGGGTGGAGTGGAGGGTGTGTGCCCATATCAGTTCTTTGCCCCGCCTGCAGTGCATGCCCAGTACACACTATAGGGTGCAGAGTGCTGCACAATTCTTCCAATCCTGATCCTCCTCAACAGGAGGGCTGGAGGGAAGGAAAAACAAAAATTCTCACTGAATGGCGAGCTGGCCAGGGCTATTTTATTTCCTTTTGTTCTGGGTATATTTTGGGAGTTGTGATATGAAAGGAGGAGGGAAAGGTTTCATTGCAACGGGTTTTATGGAGCCACTTGACGTTTTCCTGCAGCTACCGCCGCGTGTGCTTGTTCGTGCAACAGCCGCACGTCAGCCTGATAGTGGTAGAAAAAAAGGTCTCTCTGAATGAATGATCTGCTGTGGTCGGGACTACTTTTGCCCTTGCATTCTTCTGAGTTGCAATGTGAATGGAAGGGGGAGGAGTTTTCATTGTGGCAGTAGGTTTTGTATGGAGCCGAAATTCCCTGCAGCCATGAGTTTTCGTTTACTCGCTCGAGTAACAGCCACTGGTCAGCCTCTCTTTGGTGCTTTATTTATACAAATGAAGTGGCGCTTCAGTGGAAGGTATGAAACGCTGTCAGCAGCGCATCTCTGGCCTGCCAGAACGTTAATGTTAAGTGTGAAATGACAACTCCAACTGTTCCCGCACCTCCCATTTTCAACCGTTTATAGTCGCGCGCACCTCACCTGCCATGCAGCGTGCCATGAAAAGACTCGTGACTCATGAAAATGACTTGTGAAATTCCAGGGTGGAATTGCCACAGGCCCACATTAGGACTCGTGCATGGGTCAATTCATGAGTGGGCAGATAGTCCTGAATTGACTTGACTCAAATGTTGAGACTGGTGCACAACACTGGTAATTTGTGTTTTATAATTACAACATTGTGTAAAGTAGTGGTTCCCAACCTTACAAGAAGGTAAGGGAACTATTACCTTCTGTAATAGGCTGTGTGGGGCCATTATGGGAGGTGGCAATCAAGCGGTAATGGGGCTGTCAGCAGCGATGGCACTTCCTGGTTTGTGCCGCTGCTGCCAACAACAGTAATGGAAAAAGGGTATTTTTTACGTACCCTTGTTCAGTGGCAGCTGGAGACTCTGCAAAACCCAGGTTCTTGCTGAATGTGGGTAAGTAAAAAAAGCCCCTTTTTCTTTATTGGCAGCGCGAACCTGGAAGTGTCATCACAACTGACAGCCCTGTCACTGCTGGATTGCCCCCATAAAAGGGGAATACAATGGTTCCCACTATCCTTGGTGGGGGGCCCACAACCCCCAGGTTAGGAGCCACTGTTGTAAACTGATAACCAGGCCCTAAAAAGAGCAGTATGCACATCTTTAGAGAGGGAAATCGTTTAGTTCTGTAGCAGAAACCAACTTCTTGGAACAAATCCAAAAAACAAATTGTTGTTGGGTTTACATTACAACACAATACAAAGGTGTCTCCAGAATACCATCATAAAGGGGGTAGGTCCACGTGGTGACATATTCACACTCATATATAATCTGAGGGTTTTTTGTGGCCAAATAACGTGATTTTTTCCATGGTTAAGAGACAAGAGATTATTCGACCATACAACTATATATTCTATGCAATAATGCAGTCTGTTTGCCAAATATAAATACACTGCTCAAAACAATAAAGGGAACACTTAAACAACACAATGTCACTCCAAGTCAATCACACTTCTGTGAAATCAAACTGTCCACCTAGGAAGCCACACCGATTGACAATCAAGTTCACATGCTGTTGCACAAATGGAGTAGACAACAGGTGGACATCATAGGCAAGTAACAAGACACCACCAATAAAGGAGTGGTTCTGCAGGTGGTGACCACAGACCACTTCGCAGTCCCTATGTGTTCTGGCTGATGTTTGGGTGACCTTTGAATGCTGGCGGTGCTGTCACTCTAGTGTAAGGTGACCAACCGTCCTCCTTTAGGGAGGACAGTCCTCCTTTAGTAAGTTCTGTCCTCCCTCGAAAAGTGTCCTCCTACATGTCCTCCTTTTCGATATTTGAAGACTAATCCGTAAATCTCCGAATTTGATCAATGCCGATCCGATCCGTTGCGTGTGATGTGACGTATTTGTATTTGACATGACGATTCGCCAAGGCTCAGTGCAAAGAGCAAACAAGAAAAAGCTAGGTCCTGGCTTGACTTTATTTTAAAAGGGTTGTAACACAAGCAGCCCTTTCATGGATCACTGCCTTGTCGTGGCGAAGGGGCTTGAGTAGCTCAATGAAGCTGTGAGCTATGCCATGTAGGGCTACCCAAGATGGACAGGTCACAGCAGAGAGTTCTGACTAAACGTGGTCCGCTGGAGAAGGAAGTGGCAACCCACTCCAGTACTCTTGCCAAGAAAACCCCATGGATTACAGAACAAAAAGGCTAAACGATATGACACTGGAAGATGAGACCCTCAGGTCGGAAGGTGTCCATTATGCTACTGGGGAAGAGCAGAACACGAGTACTAGTAGCTCCAGAAAGAGTGAAGTAGCTGGGCCAAAACTGAAAGGAAGCTCAGCTGTGGATGTGTCTGGAAGTGAAAGGAAAGTGCGATGCTGCAAAGAACAATACTACATTGGAACCTGGAACGTCAGATCTATGAATCAAGGCAAGCTAGATGTGGTCAAACGTGAGATGTCAAGGCTGAACATCGACATCCTGGGAGTTAGTGAACTAAAGTGGACAGGAATGGGAGAATTTAATTCAGATGACCATTATATTTGCTACTGTGGGCAGGAATCCCTTAGAAGAAATGGAGTAGCCTTCATCGTGAACAAGAGAGTGAGAACAGCAGTACTGGGGTATAACCTCAAAAATGATAGAATGATTTCCATTCGGATCCAAGGCAAACCTTTCAACATCACAGTAATCCAAGTCTACGCCCCAACCACTGGTGCTGATGAGGAAGAAGTTGACCGCTTCTATGAAGACCTAGAACAGCTTCTAGAATTAACACCCAAAAAAGATGTCCTTCTCATCATAGGGGATTGGAATGCTAAAGTAGGCAGTCAGGAGGTAAGAGGAATAACAGGCAAGTTTGGTCTTGGAGTACAAAATGAAGCAGGGCAAAGACTGATAGAGTTCTGTCAGGAGAACACATTAGTCATAGCAAACACCCTTTTCCAGCAACACAAACGGCGACTGTACACATGGACTTCACCAGATGGTCTACATCGAAATCAGATTGATTACATTCTTTGCAGCCAAAGATGGAAAAGTTCCATACAGGTAGTCAAAACAAGACCTGGAGCTGACTGTGGCTCAGATCATCAGCTTCTTCTTGCCAAATTCAGGCTTAAACTGAAAAAAGTAGGGAAAACGGCTAGGCCCTCCACGTATGACCTAAATCAGATCCCCTACGAATATACAGTGGAGGTGACAAATAGATTTAGGGGCTTAGATTTGGTAGACAGAGTGCCTGAAGAACTTTGGACGGAGGTCTGTAACATTGTACAGGAGGCAGCAACTAAAACCATCCCAAAGAGGAAGAAATGCAAGAAGGCAAAGTGGCTGTCTGACGAGGCTTTACAAATAGCTGAGGAAAGGAGAGAAGCCAAAAGCAAGGGAGAAAGGAAAAGATATACCCAACTGAATGCAGATTTCCAGAGAACAGCAAGGAGAGATAGGAAGGCCTTTCTAAATGAGCAATGCAAAGAAATAGAGGAAAACAACAGAATGGGGAGGACTAGAGAACTTTTCAAGAAAATTGGAGATGTCAAAGGACAATTTCATGCTAAGGTAGGCACAATAAAGGACAAAAATGGCAAGGACCTAACAGAAGCAGATGAGATTCAGAAGAGGTGGCAAGAATACACAGAGGAACTCTATAAGGTCAATCTAAATGTTCCTGATAACCACAGTGGTACAGTCACTGAGCTCGAACCTGACATCCTGGAGAGTGAAGTCAAGTGGGCTTTAGAAAGCCTCACTAACAACAAAGCTAGTGGAGGTGACAGCATTCCAGCGGAATTACTCAAAATCTTAAAAGAGGATGCTGTCCAAGTGCTGCTCTCCATATGCCAGCAAATTTGGAAAACCCAACAGTGGCCACAAGACTGGAAAAGATCAGTTTACATTCCAATCCCAAAGAAGGGCAATGCCAAAGATTGCTCGAATTACCGCACCATTGCACTCATTTCACATGCTAGCAAGGTCATGCTCAAAATCCTACAAGCTCGGCTTCAGCAGTATGTGAATCGAGAACTACCAGATGTACAAGCTGGTTTCCGAAGAGGCAGAGGAACTAGAGATCAAATTGCCAACCTTCGCTGGATCATGGAGAAAGCAAGAGAGTTCCAGAAAAACATCTACCTCTGCTTCATTGATTATGCTAAAGCCTTTGATTGTGTGGATCACAACAAACTGTGGCAAGTTCTTGAAGAGATGGGAGTTCCAGACCACCTGATCTGCCTTCTGAGAAACCTTTATGCGGGTCAGGAAGCAACCGTTAGAACTGGACATGGAACAACCGACTGGTTTAAAATTGGGAAAGGAGTACGACAAGGCTGTATATTGTCACCCTGCTTATTTAACTTATACGCAGAGTACATCATGAGGAAGGCAGGGCTGGATGACTCACAAGCTGGAATCAAGATTGCTGGGAGAAACATCAACAACCTCAGATATGCAGACGATACCACTTTACTGGCAGAAAGTGAGGAAGACCTAAAGAACCTTTTGATGAGGGTGAAAGAGGAAAGTGCCAAAATTGGTTTGAAGCTCAACATTAAAAAGACTAAGATCATGGCAACCACTCCCATCACTTCCTGGCAAATAGAAGGGGAAGAAATGGAAGCAGTGACAGACTTTATTTTCCTGGGCTCCAAGATCACCGCAGATGGTGACTGCAGCCATGAAATTAAAAGACGTTTACTTCTTGGGAAGAAAGCTATGGTGAACCTAGATAGCTTAATCAAAAGCCGAGACATCACCCTGCCAACAAAGGTTCGCATAGTCAAAGCAATGGTTTTCCCAGTAGCCATGTATGGCTGTGAGAGCTGGACCATAAGAAAGGCAGAGCGTCGAAGAATCGATGCTTTTGAATTATGGTGTTGGAGAAGACTCTTGAGAGTCCCCTGGACTGCAAAGAGATCCAATCGGTCAATTCTCCAGGAAGTCAAGCCTGATTGCTCCCTGGAAGGACAAATGCTGAAGCTGAAGCTCCAATACTTTGGCCACCTGATGAGAAGAGAGGACTCTTTAGAAAAGACCCTCATGCTGGGAAAGATTGAAGGCAAAAGGAGAAGGGGGCGACAGAGGATGAGATGGTTAGATAGTGTCACCGAAGCAATGAATATGAAATTGGGTGAACTCAGGAAGCTAGTGGAGGACAGGGAGGCCTGGCGTGCTGTGGTCCATGGGGTCGCGAAGAGTCGGACACGACTTAGCGACTGAACAACAACAACAACAACAACACAAGCAGGATTGAGAGAGCTTATTTCATTGGTTGTTTGCAAAAGGTGTGAAGTTATAGCTGGGGTCAGGAATACAAGCTGTTCAGAAAGGTTACATGTAGCTAGTGCTGAAAACAGGGGATGGCCCCTTGACCCTGATAGGCTAATTGATTGAGCCTGAGGGGTGTGGCCGCACAACCACCATCAAGACCTCCCAAACTGCAAGACTCCTCCAGATCATCCTCCAAGAAGATTATCAGTAAGGTGACCATGCAAACATCACCATGCCACCATCACCCATCCCCCTCTCTCGCCCCTCTAGTAAATTAAATTTACTAGAAGCTTTGGCTGTCTTTGGAACCAGATAAGATTCAGTGGCTAAAGTGGCACGCTTACCCAATTTTAAGTTACTCATTGGAAAAAGTCCCTGTAGTTGGGACTTGTTTAGCCTGGGGAATTTTAAGGTTAAGAGGAAGTATTCTTAACTTTGGGCCCAGACCAGTAGCAGTGGTTGTGAGCCTTGTTGTGCTTAAAGTCACACGCTGCTGAAAAAATCACAGACTCATAGGGGCCCGGAACTGATCAGAGGGCATATGAGCCTGTGATTTACACTCGGTACAGTGCGGCGAGACGCCATTATGAGATGCATGCGCTCCGCACGGGAGACCTTGAGAGAGAGCGCCGCGCGCAAGTGGCTTTGTTTACTTCTTACCAAAACACAGCACGGCACATACACACGCAGTAGACTCGCAGTAATTATTTCTTTCTTTCAGTGAATATTCAGTCATACACAGGTAAGCACAATTCACATTTTAGTAATTCATTATCTATTTAATAATTTCCAAATATGTATAATTTAATTTACAAGTTTATACAACCCTGTTGGCATGTAAGCATAATTACAATATAAAATGTTACAAATGTTTTTATTATGCATTTATCATATTATAGTGTGTTACTGTTGCAATGAATAAAACGTTTCTTTTATTTACGATATTTTTTTCTTCAGTTTATTTGTGTCCTCCTTTTCATTGTAAAAAAGTTGGTCACCTTACTCTAGTGGCAGCATGAGGTGGAGTCTGCAACCCACACAAGTGGCTCAGGTAGTGCAGCTCATCCAGGATGGCACATCAATGCGAGCTGTGGCAAGAAGGTTTGCTGTGTCTGTCAGTGTGGTGTCCAGAGCATGGAGGCACTACCAGGAGACAGGCCAGTACACCAGGAGACGTGGAGGAGGCCGTAGGAGGGCAACAACCCAGCCTCAGGACCGCTACCTCCGCCTTCGTGCCAGGAGGAACAGGAGGAGTACTGCCAGAGCCCTGCAAAGTGACCTCCAGCAGGCCACAAATGTGCATGTGTCTGCTCAAACGGTCAGAAACAGACTCCATGAGGGTGGTCTGAGGGCCCGACGTCCACAGGTGGGGGTTGTGCTGACAGCCCAACACCATGCAGGATGTTTGGCATTTGCCAGAGAACACCAAGATTGGCAACCTCGCCACTGGCGCCCTGTGCTCTTCACAGATGAAAGCAGGGTCACACTGAGCACATGTGACAGACGTGACAGAGTCTGGAGACGCCAGGGAGAACGTTCTGCTGCCTGCAACATCCTCCAGCAGGACCGGTTTGGCAGTGGGTCAGTAATGGTGTGGGGTGGCATTTCTTTGGGGGGCCGCACAGCCCTCCATGTGCTTGCCATTGGTAGCCTGACTGCCATTAGGTATCAAGATGAGATCCTCAGACCCCTTGTGAGACCATATGCTGGTGCGGTTGGCCCTGGGTTCCTCCTAATGCAAGACAATGCTAGACCTCATGTGGCTGGAGTGTGTCAGCAGTTCCTGCAAGATGAAGGCATTGATGCTAGGGACTGGCCCGCCCGTTCCCCAGACCTGAATCCAATTGAGCACATCTGGGACATCATGTCTCGCTCCATCCACCAATGCCACGTTGCACCACAGACTGTCCAGGAGTTGGCGGATGCTTTAGTCCAGGTCTGGGAGGCGATCCCTCAGGAGACTATCCGCCACCTCATCAGGAGCATGCCCAGGCGTTGTGGGGAGGTCATACAGGCACGTGGAGGCCACACACACTACTGAGCCTCGTTTTGACTTGCTTTATGGACATTACATCGAAGTTGGATCAGCCTGTAGTGTGTTTTTCCACTTCAATTTTGAGTATGACACCAAGCCCAGGCCTCCATGGGTTAATAAACGTGATTTCCATTGATGATTGTTGTGTGATTTTGTTGTCAGCACATTCAACTATGTCAGGAACAAAGTATTTAATAGGAATATTTCGTTCACTCAGATCTTGGATGTGTTGTGTAAGTGTTCCCTTTATTGTTTTGAGCAGCTTACATATTTTTATTTCTTAAGAGACTTTAGTCCACATGTAGATGAGAGACTAACTTTATATGCTCTTGTCTTTTCAAGGCTTGTGTAATACGAACCTAAAAGCAAAGAATGAAATGGAAAATGTTAATAAATAATGATGTTTTGAAACATAAGTTGATGGTCAGCCACCAGATCCTCTGCATTTATTCCACTGGAGGGAGAAAGGATGGCTGTGTCTGGGAAGCAATAACATCTTAACTAAATATATACAGAGAACAGAGCAGCTGGATTCTGTGTCTCTATGCTGTTTCAATTCTAAATAAACTTTAGATGTTCAGATTATTCCAATTACATAAAGTTGCAGCCTAGATTAAGATTTGTTTTACCTGCTTTCTGAGGGCACACATTGTAGGGATGCATTTAAAAACAAAGCATCAAAATTATGTAGTGTTATTTCTGGGCTTTGATGCCCATGTTTTCACAGTGATTTCCAGTTGTCCAAATCTCCATGTGCTGTAATTAAGTAGGTCACAATCAATATAAAGGGGTTTCAGTGTAGTAAAGAGGGGTGAAATGCAGTTTTCCATGGCCCAGTTTTTAACTGTCACAGAAAATTGTCTTTTTTAGGGGACACCAGGATTGGTCATCCCCACTGCAATCAAGATAATTTGACCCAGTGAGTGTGTGATCTAATAATGAACAGAATGTTCTCAAATATTCTCCTCCTGCCTTAAATAATGTGAAAATTTGCAGTGCACATTAAAAAAAATCTCTTTTTGAGTTCTGCATGAAGTATTTAGGGACTGGACTGCATCTTTAAATGACAACTAGCACCACAGACTGCGTTTTCAAAAAATTTGATATTACCTCAGACATGACATTTATCAAGACAGGTAGGTTACATGTTCAACAGAGAGTCACACAGTGATGTCTATCAATGAGGCATTGTGTGACAGTCGCATGTATGGATAAAAATGTGTTCAGAGTGGTATTTATGTGGAGGAATTCTCATATGTATACCAAGAAGGTCTGGAGAAGGTCTGCTTCAACTTCTCTCTCCTGAGTTTTAAAAACTGAGCATTTGCCCTTAATGGAAAAAAAGGTGGATTGGAGGTGATAGTGGGTAACATTTTAACTTTTTCCATGCTAGATGTGAAAACAACTGAGTGCCCAATCCAATACCCGTTATCATGGGCTCAGACCACCTGGGCAAGTGTTGCACATGTTGCCATAAAGTGCCTCCAATGCCAGCGGTAAGCCATTACCGCCAATGCTGGGGCAGCGCCATGGCAACACTGGCCATGTGTACCTGTTGCCCACCCTGTGCCCTTATGAACATCCCATTTCCCCGTGGAGCCACCCGTGATTATCTGGCTGCCACAGGATGCAGCAGTAGCCACCTGGCTATCGCTGCGCTCCCGGGCAGTCAGGCAGCAAAGGATTGGGCTGTGATAGTGTTTCTCAAACTGTGGGTCAGGATCTGATATCAGGTGGGTCGCAGAAAGCTGGGAGCAGCCATCTTGGAAGCTGCAGCCCTTACTCTTGCTATATTCCTTTTGTGAGTCTTAACAGTCTGAATTTTCAAGTGAGAGTTTTTAAAAAATTGTTTGTAGTTCAGTGCTTTTACATACTTCGCGTAATCTTGCTTCTGTTAGGGATGTTTCATGGTTGTTCAATTGCTGCATTCCAGGAGTGTCATTTAATTACATCACAATGATGGCACTTCCTGCTTGATGATGTCACTTCTGGCCATGCCATCATTTCTGGTAGGTTCCGACATGAGTACTATTCTAAAAAGTGGGTCCCGGAGCAAAACGTTTGAGAAAGGCTGTTTCTCAAAGTTAAGTTCAAGCCTCAAGACTATATGTAAGCCTCAATGTGTTCAGTGTATCCAATGGGCTTTACTCATAGGTAAGTGTGAACAGGTAACCCCCATTGAACACAGTGGGACTCCTGAGTAATAATGCACAGTCTTGCACTGTAATTTGGCACTGCTTCTTGTTTAAGAATGAGACAAGTACTTTTTTGTACTGTATATGTCAGCTCATATCAGAAATCATACCTTTTAAATCAGGAATGCATACTCCTACCTGACCTCCTTTTTTAAATTTGTGACAAAGTACTTCTGCTGTACTTCTAGTACTTCTAACAAGAACTGGAGTGAGATCCTTATTTCTGAAAAGCCTCAACAGAACTCCCTTAACACAGATTATCTTTTTATTATTTATTTGAATGCTATCTGTTCCGGTAAAGAAGGGGGATTGGTGAGTGTGACTCATCTGCAGCGAAGGAACTGTACAAGATAAGGTTCGGACGTGAACTAAACCTTATTCGGGGCAAACAAGCCTGCCTGTCTCGCCACTTTCTGACCAGCGGCAGCTACAATTTTCCATAGATCCCTGCTCTAGTAACTTTCCTCAGAAGGACATCCTTGCAGGCCAATTGACATGCAGTTCGGTGTAAACATCCCCGCCTCGTCAGGTTACTGCAAACCAATAGCAAGACAGCACCGAGAAGAGGGGAACGAGCCCATCACTTATTTTCCTCTTGTTCTCACCCCACCCCTTCTGCAAGGAGGGCTTTACTCCCCCGCCCGCCCAGGTTTTTTTTTTTTTTTGGCCTGGTGGAATGATTGACGCCGCTCTTCGACCAATGCGCTCGCTCGCTTTGGGAGGGCTCGCGCCCCTTGCCAATAGCGTGCTCCGAGCGATGCTGTTTGGTTGTGCTGCTGGGCGAAGTTGGGGTGAGGCGCGCACCTCTGGCAGCAGGAAGGTGGTGACTGTGGAATGCGAGCTGCCGCTGGGTCCTTGGGATTCTATGAGTGGAACTGCGGCTGCTGCTGTCGCCTTCCTCGCGCCAGGCGTTGGGGACGGAGCCGTCTATTGCTACTGAGGGGGTGAGGCTCATTGATCTGCAATGGGGCTCCTGGAGTAACTGGAGCGGATCAGCTGCGCTCCCTGGTGCTGCCGCTGCTGTAATGGGCAGCCTGTGCATTGCGTGGTGGTGTGTGTGTGTGACAGCAGCAGCGTCAGCCCGTGCTGGGATTAAATGTGTGTGGAACTGAAGAAAGGTAAGAGCTGGGGAAGGTGGCGGCAGTGGCGGTGGCGGCAGCGAGACCTGCTAGAGCTTGGTGCTTATCACACTCCGTTTTGACCCGACCCATAATTATTATCCCGAGATTTATTGTGTGCATCTGGTAGCCTCTCTCAACTCTCTCTTCCTCCTCCCCACGCCAACTCCCTGCCCCGAGCAGCAGTATTTGGGTCTATGAACCTGTCCAGACCAGCGTCGAGAAATTTGGGGATGGAGAGTGAATAGCATCCATTTTTAGAAGAATGGAAAAAGGTGCGAGTGTGTGTCTGAGAGAGAGGGGGGCGAGGCAGGCACAATGAAGGTGAGGCGTCTCTGGAAAAGCTCTTATAGCTAAGAGAAATTTTGTGAGGGGGAAAAAGGGGCCTTGCCCCCTCCTTTCCAGTTATGCTGGCACCGTTCCTTTCCCCTCTGTTCAACCATGGCCCGCTCTGTCCCTAATCTGGAAGATGCAAATCGTATTTCTCACAGTCCTTTCCAGGTTTTCACTGCTGGAAAGTATTTCAGTGTTGCTCGTTCTGCAGAATCAGTTTCCTATGCAGTGGAGGAATGGTGTTGCCAAAATAATTATTTTAAAGAATGCAGAAAATGCCCTTTACTTTTGCCCTCTTGTCGCTCAAGCAGAAATATTGGCTGCAGCAGCCCCTCCAGTGTACTCTTACTTTCCCAGGGTACATGGAGTCTCCTAGGAAGAGGGGTGGAGGAGGAAACAACTGTTACACCTTTTTGTCATCAGGATGGAGACAAAGAACTTCTCTCATCTCCTCTTGTGTATATTGCTGCTGGCAGCACCTCAGCATAGCACTACTTCCAGGAGATGCTGGAGGGTTGCTCTAACCTGCTCTTCCCCCTCCCCTTGTTGTTGTTTTGGGATGCTGAGGGTGTTGGTAAAGGACTGATTGGCCTGCTTCCAGGCAGACTCGTGGCTTGCATTCCTGAAATTCTGCTGCCTTTTTTTCCCTCTGAGCATTGATAGGGTGCGTATGTGTATGGTGGGTTCATGAAGGCAGTGTGAAAAGCCTATGAAATTGTCGCAGCTGCAACATAACAACGTATAATGTATTAGTCACTGCTTCTTCCCAATTGTGTTTTGCTTTCCAGACTTGCAGTCTCAACCCTGCTGGAACCCATGAAGACGAATGATGACTCCATAAGGGAACTTCTTGGCAGTTGCTTTCTCTCAGTCCACAGTTGGTATTCTTCCCAGCCAATAATGTGCCAGTCATTTAAAGTGGGATTTACCCTGGGAAAGAGAGATCCAGAACATGCATCCTGAATGCTCCTTCAACATCCTCAGTGCTCACAGCGGGTGGTTCTTTAGCACACTATTTTTGTTAGACTTGCATGTAGACCATTAGCACAAAAGACTGTTAAACCTGCTCAATTTGCGGCTTCCTTGCTCCTACTGAGTCTTCCGTTGTATTGGCTGTTCATTGCCATGGCTTCAGTGTGGAAACGCCTGCAGCGTGTTGGGAAACATGCGTCCAAGTTCCAGTTTGTGGCCTCTTACCAGGAGCTGATGGTTGAATGTACCAAGAAATGGTAAGTAGCATCTCCTGTTGAGGTGCTTGGAATGAGTCCCCTGAAATGTCTAAGCAGAGCTCTGGCTTGCTTCCTTTTCTTTCCAAACAGGAAAAGAGGCAACATTGCTGTGCTCCCTTCAACAAGTACTTTATCTCTGGTCTCATTCTATCTCTTTGAGATTGAATTATTGCTTGTCCACCTAGGATTGCTATAGGATTATAAGGAAGCATTTGTTAGATATGTTTGGGTTTTTCTTTGCAACTTTAAGTTTTCTTTAAAACAAATATAAGTTACTGCAACAGCTTCTTGGCAGCTTTGCAAACTTGATAACTAGTCATGCCAGAGGAGTACATGAGGCTCTTCCCAAGGCAGAGAATGTGATTTGTTTCACTCTGCATATTTCTGACTCCTCCTTTTGCTTGAAAATATTTCTTTTCTCTCTTCAGCTCTGGAACAGTCAAGAATCTCAGCCTTGGGAATTATCTCAAGTTATTTGCTTAGTCAGACAAGAATTCCATACTGCAGTAACCCAATGGGACATAGTTTAAACTGGCTAGACTGTCCTGGGTAATCAGCTGTACAAGTCTGTCCCAGACATATTTTTGCTTCTGCAGAGTGCACTTTCAGAACTGATAGGCTTATGTGGTTTGCTTCTCTTCACATTTGTGAAAAAAAACCCAAATGAAACTTATATAGCCAATGTAGTCATTTAAAGAATGCAGACTCTTGGACACACTACCACATCTTTATTCTCTTTTGCATTATTGTTTTAGAGATGAATACTTGAAAACTTTTCAGGAGTAGATTCTATGTAAACTAAAAAAAAATCTGTTTTCTAATGCTTGCCATTAAGTTTGCCATCTGTGCCATTTACTTAATTATACTAATTATTTCTATAGCTCTTCGGGTTGTTCACTTTACATGCAGTAACTTGTTATAACCCTTACAACAACCCTATAAGGGAAGCCTTATAGGGTGAGAGACAGAGTGATTTTATCTAGGTGAGTTCATGGCAAGGTTGAGATTTGAACCAGGGATTCGTAACGAGGTCTCTTCGCTTACTTTGGGAAATGCATAGCTAACTGAATCAAATAATCATGGAAACATGTCTTTGCCATCAGTGTATTCCTGTGCACTTTTACTTCCAATTTAGTCTGATTGAGTTCAGTGGAACATAGGATTGGAGTCTAAGAGTGGTAGGTTTGCAAGGTAGGTTGCCTACCAAAAACCTTACACTGTTATATTTGAGGTAAAAATGGCAATTGTAAACTTCCAACATAATGGAATTTCAGCTTCATCCATTATTACACTTATCACATATAAGTCAGAGTGATTACTGGAGATCTTGAGATAGCATTGCCAACTTGCCTGGCACAGCTCCTGTGCCTAATAGCTATATGACAAGCAGAAATTCAGTAGTGAAGCTTTTGCTTATCTTAAAACTGTTAAAGTACTGGAACCCAGACAGAGAGAATATGGCAAGGCAATCGTAAGAATTATAGAAGACTTGTCCACTGCAATTTCTTTGCGCACATGTGCATGTGCACACACCCCTCTGCCAGTTGCTTCCTTCCCCTCCCTTCCCCATTTCATAACATACAGTAGGTTGCGTGGATTCCCAGGAATGTTCTGGGCCAAGCGCATTGTACTTTTGGAGAAAAGGAAGTGCTGTGAAAGTTGACAACACTTTGCCAAGATATCATCTGCTGAGCTGGGTTCATCAGCTCTGATTTGTGTAAGAGAAGGTGTTGAATAATTTTCTATGAAGTATCTAGAAATGACAGCTCTGTGAAATTATTTGGTTTACTATTATTTTTTTAATTTGTTACTGCATGCTTGCTTAATTTTAGGGTTTGACTAAATGCTTACCCTATCTCAAATGCATATCCTGGAGCATTTACAACTAAGATCCAATGGAGAACTTTGCAGATGAATGTTATAGTATAACATCTTATAGTTCAATGGTTAGAACCTGCAAGTGCTTATACATTTAAATTGTGTGGATATTTAGACAAATCACAGGTGTAGTACACAGATACAGTTCCCATGCTTTGTCAGTTCCAATTTGAATGCAATCATTCTTATTGTTTGCAATTGTGTATGAGAATGAGCGCCCATTCTAACGTCCCTTGTATTATTTGTTCTGCTATATACAGTTTCTGTATACTCTTCTTTTTTTAAACCTAAACTTTTATTGCCAGTGGCAGATGAGGATCTATCCTGAAATGAGAGACTTCAGTAATCTATGTGGATTCAATGATTTTTCAGGATCTGTAGTAAATATTTATAGGAGCTTTTTGGCTGCTTTAGTAGCCTTATTGTTGCATATAAAGAAAATGTACAATTCTTTGTGGATTTAGCTGTGCCTATACCCATTGATTTCAATGCTAAAATGATTACAGTGCCTCTCTAAGGAGAGCTATTGCATCTTAAAATAAAAATGTTCCATCTGCATTACAGCTAAAATTATAAACACTTTGCCTCCACAAATGGTAACTCCATGCAGTATCCAGGGATGACAAATATTTTGGCAACAGAGCATTTTCTTTTCCTCGGTTTTGATTCGTATTTTTATCAGTGAATCTTGATTTTTTTCTAAGTAAACTTATAATTGTTGGAAGGAGATAGTAAAATTGGTCAGTGTAGCAAGATGAGAAAAACTTCCCTGCTTTGCCTTTAAAATGGCAAGTCTATTATCTATGATGTGGCGATTAAGTTTCATGGGTTGGAGGATGTATGCCTTTGGGCTCATATTGTAAGTATCACTGTGATTTAAAATGTAGTAAATGTGGTGTTAATGTACTGCAATTCCAACAGTACAGGAATTATTTTTGAAGATCAGACCATTCATATATTAAACAGACAAAGAGTAAATATTAGAATATACCTGGGAGAGAAATGGAATTGTGGGAAGCTTCAGGCAGGGAAGATCATGAAGTGCAGGGAAGTAGAGGCAGATAGAGAAAGAATCTGTTTCTTTGCAAACCTATGATTTTCATTCTCCTTGCTTTTCCAAATATAAGGTAAAGGTTTCCCCATGACTGAATGGTCTAGTCGTGACCGACTGTAGGGGGTGGTGCTCATCTCCGTTTCAAAGTCTGTTGAGCTGGCGTTTTGTCTGAGGACAAGCTTCCGTGGTCATGTGGCCAGCATGACTCTACGCCGTAGTACATGGAATGCTGTTCCCTTCCCACCGAAGTAGTCCCTATTTATCTACTTGCATTTAGGTGCTTTCAAACTGCTAGGTTGGCAGGAGCTGGGACAAGCAATGGGAGCTCACTCTGTCACGCAGTCTTGAACTCCCAACCTTCTGGTTGGAAAGCCCAGCAGCAGTGGTTTAACCCGCTGCGCCACCACATCCCTATATACACATTCTAATTATACAGGGGTTTAAAAGAATTGGTTTAAAGAATCAGTTTCTGATTAAAAGAATTCTTACAGTTTGCTTCATTGGGAGTAAAGCAACATCTGTCTTGGGTTGCCCTGTCTTACATTGATTCAAATACACTGAGAATTATGAACAGTGGGCACAGACTTTGTGATAGTAGTGGGAAGCTGCTCTGTTTGCATCTTGGTAGCCTTTTCTCTTTGGCAGAGCTTCATCTGTCATGCACAGCAAAAGGATTTTCTGGGCTGCTTTTCCTTCTGAAAACTATTTTTTTAAGTAGTCATCATAGTGAATATGGATTCTTTTTGTTATGGGAAGCCTAAAGTGGTTAGCATAATATTATAAAATCTTATTTTTTGTATAATTGACTGGTCTCCCATATTTTTTATCTACCCTCAAACTTAACCTACAAATTCTTGTTGAAGGGGATGAGTGTTTTGCTCTTAACAGAACTTGCATCTGTAATGGGGCACTGTGCATCATATCATTTTTGGAACTTGAAGACTCTAGTCGGTGAATTGCTGGTCTTGTCCAAATCTGTGGCATGGGAAGTAATAGCTGTTAGCATGAATGATGCCCCCTTGCCACTTCCTTGTCTGACAGCAGTGGCTTTCTGGCTGCTCAGTGCATTGACTTGAAGAATGGGAAACTTAGAATTTCTTTATCCCTGCTACTACTTGCAGGGGTTCTGCTCAGTGAAGAATCGAAGTAGCAGCAGACTAATTACAAAGTTCTAGTGCGTGTAATTCTTCCCTCTAAGTATCTCTCAGACTCCAGAGAGTCCCCTAACCCATAGTTTAAGAATCTAGGAATTGAATTCATTGATCCTGCCTCGCATGCCACCAGAATCTAGGGCAGTATTGTCAACACTGACTGGTGGTGGTTTTCTGAACTGACTCGCCAGGCTTTCAGATAGGGCAGAGAAAAATTCCTACCTGGCAATGCCAGGAATCAAATCTGGGACCTTTTGCATGCAGTCCAGATGTTCCACCACTGAGCAATGGTTCTCTTGATCAAAGTTATTTTCTATACTACTGTTTTATTGAATGATTTGAGGTGTTTGTATATGTAGTTGATCTGTATAAGCTACACAGAAAATGCAAGAATTGATATAAATCTAGTGTGTTTCTGTTCAGGATGGGCACATTTCTCCAGTTTACCATGTGTAAGAAATACGTGCAGGAAACCCAGTGATAGAGCATCAAGGACAGTTGAACATTATTAGCAAAGCCTTTCATGTCTTTACTTCCTTGTCAGTTCTGCTGGCTCAGATAGTGAATGGTTGATAGCTTCTGTGCTGTATATTTGTACAAGGCTGCCAATGTGTTGGGAAGCCTTGATAGTCTTTGTGTCAGGAAGTAACAATGAAAGAGTTGCTTATTTAAAAGTGTTGTTACTAACTAAAGGCTTGTGAGAAGAGGAACACAGATGATAAAAAGTAGCCAATCCTATGGTCAGCCTTGTTTAACCCAGCAATAACCTAGCCAGTACAAACACAGGGTGCGCTAAGGACAAATCAGCTCGATGCATGTAACCAATCAATACAAATAATCTGCAGTAAAATTATGGCCCTGATTAAGTTTTAAAAAGATAAAATTTTGTCACTTGTCTGCTATGCTAATACTTGGAAATACAACACTGTGTGCATTCATAATTTAAGCACCTGTATGGAGACTTCTGGAAAGTCGGCATACTTCATACATATCAGTGTCTGGAATTTGGGGCTTTTAAGTCTGAGAGTATGAAAGCACTTATGATACAAAGCATAAGGGCATTGGATTGCGAACTTTGCCTTAAGGCAGTGTTTCCCAAACCTTTTTGACACTATATTCTGCTTTTCTCTCAGTTTAGAGACTGATACATGTTGATGATGAATCCAAATTAATTGTCTTTCAAACTATTATTAAAATACCTGGGCTGCACATTCCCAGGCCATTCACTCAGCTCAATGAAACCATATTTCAAAAATGTAGGCTTATACTGTTATTTGTGCTTGGTTATTTTTCCAAATGCAAATAATTTCCAAACAGCCTAGGGCGTCAATTGTTGTTTTTCTTCAAATGTACCCTCTTCTGCCCAGGAGGGCTCACTTTGGCCTCTTTACAGCACCCTTGGCCCATATAATCTGCTGCTCCTAGAATGGCTTAATCTAGTGATTCTTCAACACCAGTGGGTCATTACCCAGTTTTTGATGGGTTGGGAAACTGACAAGCTGATAGCTGACAAGGAGAAAGTATTGAGCCTTATGGAAACGGAAATGGAGAAGTGCGTGTTATGGTGAGTAATGAACAATGAGTAGGTGAACATGCCTTCATCCACTTTGAAGGGCAAGTTGAGGAAAACACCACACAGAATGGTCCCATTCTGTTGAATGTGGAACTCAACAAGTACTGCAGAAGAAGGTCCCCCCTACCCTCTGTGTTCCTTTTTCACTACTTCTCCCCACTCTATGTCTCAAAGGTATGTCCTTTCCTCCACCATCCTCCCTTCTCCACTGTATCTGTGCACGCTCTTTCTCCCACATTGTTCATTCTCCTCCCCCCCCCCTCCACACCTATCCTCCCACTCCTGGTTCCCTAGTCCCTGTTTAGTACCCACTTCCTTACCTCTCCCACTTCCTCACCCACCATCTTCCCAGAACCATTAGTGAGGTCCGATCTTGGCTTCTTGCAATCATTCTTGCAAGACCAACCCTGCCTGTTGCCATGGGACACAGCTCATTCAGCGCCACCCAAGCCAATCTTGGGTGGTCTGTGCTTATCATAGCATGTGTCACAGCTGGTGCCATGCTTTCCTGTGACACTCAGGGACATCCACTTCCTTCTTTGGGTCACAACCCTGGATTTGGGAACCACTGCCTTGAGGATTATGATCTTGAGACCAATCAAATCCAGGAAGAGAAGATTTGTGTGCAGAAATGTCAGTGTACTTTACAAGTTCCAAGTGTGGACCAAGCTGATGAGATTTTGTTTTTATAACAAGAGCAATTTGCTCTTGAATTTGTTTGTTTTGGTAGCATCAGCCCTAAACTCTGGACTATCTATGCTAGGGGTTCCTTAATTCAGGTTCCTTATCTATATATATAAGGTATATATACATAACATGAACGTGTGTTTGTATGTATGTGCGTGTGTGTGTATGCTCCAACATAACTCTGGAATGCCTGGAGCGATTGACACCAAACTTGGTACACATATGCCTTATGATCTGGAAAGAAATACTGTGGGGGTAAGACACCCCTAGCGCCCCTAGGGGTGGGGGTGCAAAGGGGGTAACCTGTAAAAATAATCAAAAACGGCCAACGTTAGTGTCAAACCCATAGTTTTTGGGGTTGCTGAGATGAACGGTGACACTCCCGATGCCATGGAAGTCCAGGTTCAGCCCCCCTCCGCATGGGGGGTGAGAAGGGGCGCAAGATACAGTGCTTGGAAATATAATATTTGCAGCACGCTGATGGTGGCAAAGAGTACCCCATTTGATTTCAGATTTCACAACTCATCCCACTTCTTGAAATACTGTGGGGGTAAGATACCCCTAGCGCCCCTGGGGGTGGGAAGGGGGTGACATGTAAAAATAGTCAAACGGCCGATATTAGTGTCGCCCATAGTTTTTGGAGTCGCTAAGCTGATTGGTGACCGTCCGATGACATTTAAGCCCAAGTGTAGTCAAATAGAATGAATAGAACTCTGTAGAACCTTCTGGAAATTTTTAGAAATCATTATGCCCCAGTCTTGGACTCCAATCAAATACTTGCCATGTTACCAAGCGTAGTCACTGAATACAAGGCTATCGATACCGTAGTAGATGCATATGAGGTCGTCAATTTCCCATCAGACTTCCTAAACTCACTTGATCCGGCTGCATTGCCACCACATCATCTTTTACTTACAGTGGGGTCTCCAATTATTTTACTACGGAACCTCGACCCGCCAAAACTTTGCAACGGCACAAGGCTGTGTGTTAAGAAGATGCTGGGTAATGTAACTGGCCAGCATGGGAGAGGGTGAAACAGTTTTTATCCCATGGATAGCACTCATTCCTATGGATCTCCCTTTTAACTTTCAGAGATTGCAATTTCCAGTGAGACTTGCATTCTTGATCACGATCAACAAGTCACGGGGCAGTCTATTAAGTACTGCGGAGTGGATTTGAGATCACCATGTTTCTCCCACGGACAACTTTATGTTGCTTGCTCAAGGGTGGGTTCACCCAAGAATTTACGTATTCTTGCTCCTGGAGGTGAAACTAAAAATGTTGTTTATAATCAAGTTTTGAGTTAAATTAATATTATAGTGCATTTGTAAAAGATTTTACTTTATAATTTTTATACTGTACTTATACTTTTAATTACCTGTACATAAAATTACTTCGATTTTACACTATAGATGGAATTCATTCCTTTTCCTGTCTAATAGAAGCTTGGGATACATAAATACCCGGGCAACGCCGGGTAAGGACAAGCAAATATTTAATAAATGAGTTCCACAGAGATCAGTTTTTCACTAGATCCTATCACAGTTAAGTGCTTCATGTATGCAACCACTCAGACATCTATTATGGTTTTCTTACATAAGAAAGGACAACACAGCCAGTAAGAAATGTCAGAAAGTAAGGAAATTCCTTTACAAAAGGGTGCAATTTCCTTAATTCTCTCTATTTTGCCCATGTAGTGGCAAGCTGATACTTTGCCCAAGTATTTATTGCTGATGAGATGTATCTTTTTGTTTAGTTTGGCATAAATCATGACAGTTAACTTTTTTACACTTCTGTATGCTGTGTTATCAAAACTGGTCTGGTTTCCTTGCTTCCATATTGTTAGCTCTTGATTGAAAGCATTCTGCATTTTTTGAAATAGTACGTATGTGGTTTTGTAAAAGGGAAGTAATTCTTGACTTTGGTTCTTATTAAGTATGTTTACCATCTGTTTTTCTTTTATATACTTGTTTCACAATTGGGTACTGCATAAACTTGGTATCCATTAGCATAATGAGAGCAAATTTAGCATTTTGAAGTTCCTTTGCTTGCTATATTCATTTTACCACCCTGTCTTATTTCAGAGTAGACCATTAAGTGTTTCAGCCTGCCAGCCATTGAAGATATTGTTAGGGAATGCCTTCTGCAGTGCACTTAAATCATAACTGCAGTGGAAGATTCAGAGCATGTTCAGGGGACTTTATCAAAGGCTGCAAGAAGGCCTGGGTGTTTGTGTACGATACCTAAATTCAGGACTTTCTGTTCAAGGTGTTATGTAACAATTTCATAGTGCATTTCAATACTTTTTCTAGATTGCAGCTTGACGCTGCTGCTATGTCTTAAAAGTGCTAGGTAAGCAGATACAATGCAGTCATGGCTTGTCCCATGTGTTCTTATGATCTCTTAATTTGTCATTTTTGCTTGCTTCAGCAAGGATGAGTTTTTGTTTCACAGTAGACAAAGGGATCAGAAGGAGGAACAGGATGGGAAAAGCTGCATCTGCATAGTCTCCATCTCCCTTCCATCTCTATCCCTACTTCACCAAATGCCTTCTCCCCATAAAATTAGCTAGCCTCCTACTCTCCCAGCAGTTTAATGAATGTGTGTACATCTCCAGGTTGCAGTTCTGCAACTATACTAGTGGCACCATTTTCCAAGTTCCATTCCTTATTTGGAATAATTTACCATTCATTATAGGTTTGTGCTTCAGGCTTCTGTTTCCTCTCCTGTGACAACTCAGGCCAAATCCTAACCAACATTCGAGCACTGACATAGCCATGCCAAAGGGGAATGTTCTGCATTTTGCAATGGAATAGTAGTCACAGAGGCCTCTTCTAGGTAAGGGAATGTTTGTTCCTTTACCTTGGAGTTGCACTGCCCTTACCCTGGTGCTGGAAAGTTGGTTAGGATTGCTCCCTCAATTACTCCAATTTTATCCTGTATTTGATAAATTAAGGAGAACTTGGCAAGATAGTATAGCAAGCAAACTATTCTGGGGTATCTGAGATCGCCCCAGCATTGATATGCCATATGTAGTGTTCAGTACTATGAGGCCAAATAATCCTTAATCATGCATCAGTGTGAATCCAGTGATGCTGCAATTCTAAGCATGAGGACTCAGAAGCAAGTCTGGCTACTTCTAATTATTCTTCCCCATTGTACTAAAGCAGTGTGCCCTCAAGGTATGAGTAGAGAAGGTCAAATATGACCTTCTCTAGTAATATTAGGAGTCTTGAGTCAAAATCACGTCTTTCTGACAGCTGTCATTGTGCTTTTTGCCTCTTTTCTTTCTAGGCATTTCCCCAACCCCAAGTTGATGAATTTTCATTATCAGAATTATCACCCATGAGATTCCTAGCAACGAACTTTCTTCAAACCAAAATGGATCCCCCCAAATTGGCAAAAGCATCTCTTCCACCTTTGCTTTTTGTGTCTGACTAAATCCTAATAGGCTGTTCTTAGCAGCAGCCCTTTCTTATTCCTTGACAGACCAATCCTCAGCATGTATATTTGGAAGGAAGTCCAATGGGTCTTACTGTCAAGTGGCTGAGATTGCTGCTGAAGTTGTCTTCCACTTGTTTACGCTGGTTGATGTTGAGATCCTTGGCACACATACTTTGAAGTAAGTTAGTGCCTCCCCCCCCAATAACTATGTGTTAGGATTGAAGCATAAATCTCCATCCTCCTGGTGGCTTATTGGTGTTTTCCTGAAGGGAAAACAACAAACCTGTCATAGATTACAGTGGTTTGTGTTTTTTAACTTTTTGATAAAAGAGTAGTCTACAGTAGAAGTATACCACAGTTGAAATGAACTGTGTTGTAATAAATGAATGCTAACAGTACTCTACCTGTATAATCCTACCTGTACTCTGAGGTCATCGGGGGGGGGGGCCCTTTTGACTGTGCTGCCACCAGGAGAGGTGAGAGGGACGGCGGCCAGGAATAGGGCCTTCTCGGTGGTGGCCCCCCAACTTTGGAATACCCTCCCCTTAGAGTTGAGAACTGCTCCCTCTTTGGCGGTATTTCGGCGGGGGCTGAAGACCTTTCTGTTTCAGCAGGAATTTTTAGTTGTTGACAGGCTGGCCGTTTTTTACACTCTTTTTGTATATTTTATGATGATCCACAGAGTTTGGCTGTTTTGATATTGTTTTAACTATTGTTTTAACTATTGTTTTTAAAATCACACAATGATTTTATTGTGTTTTGATTGTTGTAAGCCGCCTTGGGTGCCTTCGGGCAGAAAGGCGGGGTATAAAATAAATAAATAAATAAATAAATAAATAAATAAATAACAGTGGATCAATTCACCTTTTCAATCAAAGTGAATTTATGTTGCTGCAGCTTTAGAACAGCTGATGTATATTGGGCAATTCAGGGGGATGAAAGATAGAAATACTTTCCCTCATTACACGTTGAAAAGTTGTGCAAGTGCTTTTGCTGTTGGTGCAAGATATATGGCTTCTCTTTGGAATGTCGCTTGCCTTGTAGCTTCCACATTCTGAGATGCAACGAACTAATCTTGACTTTATTGTATTTTCTCTTTATTTTCCTATATTTATAAATGTATGTGATATTCTGTAGTTATTACCACATGTTGCATGCTAAGAAGCATCAGAATGATTTGCTGAACTTATTCATTATACAAATAAAACAATAACTTGCTGCCACATTTGGCTTGCAATGGAGAGTGTGTGTGTGTGTGTGTGTGTTAATATAACCAGCTCTTGCCGGATGTGTGCAGTCTGTCCCCATGTACATTCAGATGTTTGAAGGTATGTCTATAGTGTCTATACTTTACTCAATGTTGCTGCGTGCAGTTGAGAACAGTTGTTGGAAAAATAGTACAGTATATCAACTTCATATGCAAATGTGAATAAAAACCAATGGTTTTGGTAGCTGAGCTGTGATGAGGATCCAGTGAAATTGGGTTGTTGAAGGGCTTCAGTGCACACTGGACTTAGCTTTCTATGCTTGTTGCACAAGATGCCAAAGCAAAGGCTTATCAGCAAGCATTCATTGCAGGTTCCTATGATATGGTGAATCCCTTCCACTAGCCAAATTCTGTAGCTGATATGTGATGAAAATAAAGTAGAAGTTGTGGACTGTGAGTGTGAGGGAGAGAATATCCCACCACTGGTGTAGCAAATGAAAGTGTAGCCTGCTGCGCAGGGCAAAATGATACCCCAGAAGTTATGTCACAATAGGAAGTGACATCACAGTTGTATTTTCATTTTCTTTTCTTTTTTTTGCCATAACGTTTGATGGTATGATTTGTTTCACTGCATTCTGCATGAAATTCCACATAGAATGATATATATCATGACAGTGGTATTCCTAAAAATGTGATTTTTAACAAGCTACAATTTTTATATGATAGTTGTATTTCTGTTTTCTGAGAATTTTGGCCATAATATTTGATAGAATAAAGATATTACACTCTGTTTTGTTTCAATGCATTCTGGATTAAATTACCCTTCTGCTGATATATAACATGATGGTATTATTCATACATACCAAGGTTTTAAAAATTTTGGCCACTAGTGTCAAGCTCAAGCTTGTTGCCCCCCAAAGCTTGTTGCTCAGTGCAGTTGCACCCCCTGCACTTCTTTAGCTACACCCCTGATCCCACTGATAAAACATTTTTGTTTTCAATAGTAATGCCTCTTCTTAATTGCTGCTTGTATTTGTTTTCACTGTCACCACTTCTTTCACATGACTCGGGGTGCAGTCCTAACCCACTTTCCAGCACTGACATAGCTGTACCAATGAGACATGTTCTGCATTCTGCAGTGGGGTGACAGTCATGGAGGCCTCCTCAAGGGAAGGGGATGTTTGTTCCCTTACCCCATAACTGCATTGTTCTTACCCTGGTGCTGGAAAGTTGGTTAGGATTGCTCCCTCAGTGAAATACAAGACAACTCAGCACAGAGTTATGCACACAGATGATCAGTATGTCTTAGTGAGAGTTAAGCATGTATAACTGCATCCTTGAATGAAGTCCAGGGCTTCACAGAACATGTCTATCTTTTTTTAATGCAGTACATCATGTGCAACAATGGAACGAATAATTGTAGTTGACTTAGGGCCCAATCCTGTGGGCCTTATTGTTGGTAGTAAGGTGGTACCACCAGCTCTAGGTGTTGTAAAAGTGCCATAAAGTATGTTTATGACACCTGGAGAGTAAGTACCGCCCATGCTGGGATTGCATCAGTTGGCACTACACTTCAGTGCAGGTAATATGGCTGGCCGATGCTCCAGCAGTACTGGCCAGTGGTAATGTCTGTCAGGGCAGGGGAAGAGGTGAGGAGGGAGTAGAACCTGGTAGGAGAGGGGAGGAATGGCCCTGGCCAGGGATGGGGTTAATAGCCCATTACAGAAATGTAATATCTGTGACGGGGGAAGATTCTCATTTGTCTACCTCTGTTAACTAATAGCTTTAACCAAGTGAAATCTTTATTGATCAGCAGAGATACAGTTGTTGTAGTAGCAGGAAAGCTGAACAGAGTTCCCATTATTTCTATCAGAGTTATTGTGACTTTGACAGTTCCCTGTGACACTGCTTTTTGTCATGCATGGTTTAGCCTACCACTCTGTCCTCTTGCACTTGACTTCTTGACTTCTTCTGAGGTTAGCTTGCAAAGTCAGAGCTGGAACAAGAAGTGACCATGGTGATTCTTACCCTTCTCCTGTAGGAGCAACAACGGACCTGCTTGAGTAGTATCTATCTGTCCAACTCCATGTGACCAGACTGGTCTTGTATCCAAAGGAGATTCTGAGTGTTTGGTTAGCCAGTGTGTGGAGTGCCTGGCTTCCTCAAATGGAGCTTACTGATAGGTGGGGTTTTGTGGCCAGTGGTCCCTCCCTTCCACAGTGCATGCTTACTGTGTCCTCTGTATGGGAGAACACTAACTGTTAAGGCGGGATCTCCCAACCTTTCAGTACAAAGGCTGCATTGTATTTTTTGCTGGCTGAAAAAGACCAGTTTTATGAATGAATACGTTTTACTTGAATCTTTTTTGTAAAAAAGACATACCGTTGAATGTAATAGATCATTCAATGCCTAATTTCATGCAGAATTAAATGAAATAAACATTGAACTATCAAGAATTATAGTCAAATAACCAGAAAAAGTTATGTTATCAACTGCCTTATGTAACAAAAAGTGGATTTTCTTCACTTAAAACTGAGACTGATCGTTCCAAGAGTCAGTGAGGTGTTATGACACAGCAGGGAACTAATAAGGCAGGGTCTTCTCTGCAGTGGCGCCCAAATTATGGAACTCTCTGACCCAGCATGTGTGAAATTGTAATTTTGGTGCTGACTCAAGGACCTTCTGTTTTGCTCAGCATAACTTTGTGATGCATCTTGAACACCAGTAGGCCTACTACTTTGTTGGTAAAGCAGTACCTCTTTAAAGGTAAAGGTTTCCCCACAACTGAATGGTCTAGTCGTGACCGACTGTAAGGGGTGGTGCTCATCTCCGTTTCAAAGCCTGTGGAGCTGGCGTTTTGTTCAAGGACAAGCTTCCACGGTCATGTGGCCGGCATGACTCTATGCCGTAGCGCACGGAACTACGTGGTCCCTCTTTATCTACTTGCATTTAGGTGCTTTC
>JAJKFI010000054.1:5183270-5264333 GCA_029204185.1 Lerista edwardsae | reverse complement strand
ATAGTTATAACCTGTGCTGTCTGATTCCAAGAACCACTGAGTTCAACTGGATTTGTTTCCAATTAAATATGCTTAGAATTTCAGCCTTGGTGTATTTTGTAAATTCTAGTATATGTATATATTACATATCTATTATATGCATGCTTCCAGGAGTCAATTCTGCCAGTACTGAATTCTGCATTACTTATGAATTCTGTTAAATATAAATTATTTTAAGCTCTTCATTTGTGAGAAAAATGATTAAAAATCAATGCATGAATATATTAAAATACTTATACTGTACTGCTTGTCGCCAACAAAAAGTGGCTTACATAGCAGAATTAATGAAAATGATTGTGCTTTGTCCCAGAAGACTCTTACAGTCCAGTCCTATGGGCTGCTGGCACCACGAGGTACAGCGACACCAAAATGGCTACCACTGTATCCCATGAAGCCAGAGTAGCCACTGGAGTCTCCTTGGGATAAGGGAACATTGGTTCTCTTACCCTGGGCAAAATGCCACTGGTACAATGGGTCTCCTTGGATCTGTGCCCGCTATTTAGTGAGTGCAGGACCAAGGAGGCCTGTGTCACGCTCTGCAGCACCTGAGGGGACATAAGATTGTTCTCTCTATTGGTACTGGTCCTCCTTCCCTCCGCCCAGTTCTGCCTTCCCCCTACCCTGAAATACCTAGCAGTCCTCCTGGCCAATGTTGAGGCCCAGCACCAACTGGTAAAGGCCTCTCAGCTGGTACTGGGTGTCTCCTGCTGGTGGTAAAGAGCCTTTTGGCACTTTTGTGACACCCACCACCGGCAGTATACCTGATAGGATCGGGCTCAATTTTTAAAAAACAAAAACCTTAAGGAAATTACAGCAAATAGTTGTTCTCCCCTTGCTCTTAAAAAAAAATTACTATTTACAAGGTGTCTCTTAGCCTATGAGCAGAGTCATGGGTTAACTTTCTGTGTGTGCACTGGATCCCGAATTTCATTGGAGAAAGAAATTGCTGAAAATGTAAATACTTCCTAAAACCATAGCATCCAAAGAACAAGAGTGCTGTCAGCTGAGTAGCCACTCGGTTGTCACTATGAGCCTCCTTTTATAGAAATAGCTCTTGGAGCAAGGGTAAAAGAATTTTTTTCTTCAGTTGCAGTGCGTTCGGAGAGATTTTCAGATGCAGTGTTCTGCTTAATGCTGCATTATCAAGTGTTGCTCGAGTGGTCAGAGTGTGACATTAAGAGTGGCTTTGGCTTGGGCAAATACTGGCAGTTGTACTTCAGAGCATATTCATGGGGTTTTGTAGTTGTAGATATTCTAGCATTGTCGGGTCAGTAGCCACTTTCCAGAGCCAACAGCACCACTAGCTTGGTATTTGTTTGAAATATGAGGCATATTTCTAAAGAATGTGAATCCTTTTTAAAATCTTGTTTTTCTTTTACATGTAGTATGAACGTCTGCTGTTTAGCTAGTTAAAAGGCTTTTGCCATCAGATGTTGCACAACAGGTGACTGGCTTGTCTTCACAGCTTGTTGCTACAAGTTGGAAAGCTCATAAGTGATTAAAGAGAAGCACCATTTGTCCCTCTTTCAAGAACCTACTGCATATAAATATCACTGTCCTGCAATATTCTGGAATGTTGCATCGTCCACATGTTGCCTTTTTAATGTATGATTTTCAAACTAATCTTAATTTTTTGAAACTAACTGTATCATACAATTATTTTCCTGACAAAACATTGATGAGATTTGGATTGCGCAGAATAAAAAGTAAGAAAGGTACTTGGCATATTTGGTGGAGAGAAAAAAACTTGTGAATAAGGAAACTCACATGGGTTTTGCATCCAAACATTCACTTGTTCTGTGGGAAACACTCATTTCCATATGGGTTATTGCAAGTTTAGTTTTTTTTTTAATCTTTAAAGAGTTTATTTCCATCTGTTTAACTGTGATAGTAGTAAGACATATCTGCCTCAGCTTGGTTGCTTCCTTTTTAGGAGGAAAAAGGCAGGATAGAAATGTGTTAAAATAAATGTGCAGTATTGATGCTTTCTAATTACATGGGAGTCCAGGAGTATTTTCAGAGGACATGATGGCCTATTCTTTATTGTCAGCAACTTGAATTTGAATTGGGCTTGCACAGTTTGTGGTCTGCATAGCAAAAGATTAAGCCCTTAATTTGTCTTGTTCTTGCTGTTTCCTTGGGACTGCAGAAATACGTAGTAAATACACAGAAGAGCATACAAGGAAAAATATGTAAGATATACATTTTTTATGTTCTTCTAGATTAAAATGCATTTGGGGAATTGTTGAAACAATTAGCTTTCGGGGGGGGGGGAATTATTGCCTATAGTAGTGGCATGTTCAGAGGGAAAATTTACCTTCCCTTAGATAGATGCCACTGCCACCCACCCAGAGCCCGGTTTAGCAAGGAGTTTCTGGGTCAAACTCCCCTTGCAATTTACAATTAATGGGGTTCTCTTAAATTTCTTCTCTTTCCTTTCAAGAGGGAGAAATGGTGGTTTTATATAAATCTGAGGCCCAAACACAAATGAATAGAATCCAAATGTTAAACAATTACCTAATATATGAAGTCTTTATATTAGCTAAAAATACTACAACATAGAAGGCTCCCAATCCATAGGACGCCTCCCAATAATACCCACCCTCTTTGTGAACTGGCTGAGAGAAACTTTGGAGGAAAGAAAAGAAACCTTGCAGTTGACTTTCCACTGGCTATGCAGGACCTCTACTACCTTATCTCTTGTACCGCGGGACCACAAGCTAACCTTCCTTCAGGTCTCCTTCCCTGGAAGAAGCAAAGAGGTTCTGCTCTCTAAGGTTTTTATCTTGAGGCCAACCACCTGCACATGAACCTTTTTACACGTGAGGTGCTCTATCCATTTCTACTATCAACATAAGAAAGAATAGGACCTATATGAAACAGTTTCATGACAAGTCAGGTTTTCTTTGAGACTTTACTCGATTATTGATGCATATTCTTAAGATATGAGAGGGTTGTAAGGATGGCCATGTGTTCATCTTCATTTTTCAGTTACAGCCTCTTCTCTGGCTGTTTTAGCCTATTTCTGAAGGTAACACTGTTAGAGTTGATTGTGTTACTAGCACAGTTAAGTAGCAGCCAGTGACATCATCTGTCGTGGACGGATTGTGCAGGGAGCCCAGAGCACACTTCTGAATATCCTGGTAGAGCATTATGAGTCCAATAGTTCATTAGGACCAAGAGAAGTACAGAATCCTTGCAGTCACTTAATGCCTTAAAAGGAGTCACTTAAAAGGAGGCTGTCCTAAGACTTATTTTTTAGATTGTACTCTTCTTAAAATACCTTGTTTTGCCAGTAAGTGTAGCTCAGAAGTAGCATTGGCATTAATGTATGCAATGATGTGTTTTCTCTGGTGTTATTTACAGACAATGACGTTCACCTGTGAATGATGATTGGTTTTCATTCACCAACAGCAGTTGGTGACTGAAAACTAGCCTGTGAGTTAAACACTTAGTAGGTTTTGGTATGGCAGTGGTCTTGCATACATTGTTGGAAGTGATTAGTCAAAAGAATCTAGGTAATACTGGCTGCTATTAAAGTTAATCAACTGATTAGTACAGGCTGTTGAAAATGTCAGAGATAAGATTATCTAAATCAACCAATTGCTGCATAAATGTCCATGTTTGGAACTTGCATCAGATCACCAGCAAAAAATTCTGGACTCAATCCCATTTGTTTTTCCTTTATTTGGATTGCTAGAGCAAAAAATGAATATTTAAAGGCATACCATGGATATGCACTGGATGTTCTGAGAAGATGAGGTGTTTCAAATCAGAGTCATGTTCTGCAGCATGTTCTGACAGCAGTGCTGTCAAATACAGGCACAACTTAATATTTTATATATAATTTAGCTCTTGAATGTTTTGGGTAATCTGCATCCTAAGATATTTTATAGGGATATCTCTCCAAGTTGTATTGCCCAATGGAAAAGATCAGTTGGCCAGGGCTATGTCATATTAAGACCCATTCAGGCTGATTTTTGTCAGGTTCGCTTTATATTCTGAAATGGAAGCATTCAAGAAAATACACCAAGTACAATAAAAAAATTCCTTGCTGCCATAAAAAGAGTATTTTATCATAGCATATAAGCTGATCCTGAAAGTATCTTTTTCCACACACAATTCCTCTGCATTCCTAGTTTCTTTTCTTGCTTTTTCTAAGTGTCCAAATAATGGCGTAAACAGCAGAGGAAGGAATGAGTGGACATCTTTGTGTAAATTCATGGTATCTCAGCTGATACCATTAGCAGCAATTCTAACACTAAGTTTTCTGTAGATCAGCTTTACCAACTATCTAAAGTTTTGTGCTGTTCAAAAACACTCTTATTTGAAATAGTGAGAACCTTTCAAAGTGATCAAAACCCTTTTGGATTTTGTGCATATGCTACCCAGATGTATAACTAAGCCTCATGACAAGGGTTTTATATTCTTGTATTGGTTAAGTATAGATCAGTCTATAAGAGTAGACTCTTGATGGATCCTTACCAGGGTGACTGGTAATGGTTTGTTGCATTATGCTATTAATTATATTTACCAAGCTATGCTCTTGAAGAAGACTGTAAAGCAGTGGTTCCCAAACTGGGTGGGACACTTGGTGGGTTGGGACCTGATGTCAGGTGGGTTGCAGAAAGCTGGGAGCAGCCATCTTGGAAGCTACAGACTTTCCTCTTGCTTACTTGAATTTTCCAGTCAGGATTTTTATATTTTTGTCCAGTCCTTTTACATAACATTTTGTCCCAGTCTTGCTTTCTGTTAGGGAAGTTTTATGATTGTGCAATTGCTATAGTCCAGGCATGCCATAGTGTTTGCATTTCAGGAACGTCATTTTATGATGTCACAATGACAGCACTTTCTGCTTGATGATGTCACTTCTGGCAGGTCCCGACGCAAGTGCCATTCTAAAAAAGTGGGTTCCAGTACTAAAAAGTTGGGGAAGCGCTGCTCTGTACTTTCCTATAAAACCATCCGGTCCAGAGCTTTGCTGTTTCGCATCTTAAAATGATTCCTTTCAGTTCTTCAGCTGAAATAAGTTGTTCTGAATAGTTTTTCTCTTGGCAGTTTTGGAATATTGCAAAGTCCATAGAAAACCAGAAATGATTTTTTTGCCCTAAATGGCCACTCTGCATGGCCTCTGTGGGCCTCAACAAACAAACAAACAAAAAAAACCCTACTCTGGACACAATCAAAGCTCAGTTCCAGTCAGGTCCAGAGGGTTCAAGTAGTGCCTGAAAGTAGGGAACCCTCATTGAGCCAATCCATGGATAATCAGGCAGTTAAAAGGTAAAGGTTTCCCATGACCAAATGGTCTAGTCATGACCAACTATAGGGGGCGGTGCTCATCTGTGTTTCTAAGCCGAAGAGCCGGTGTTTTCCGAGGACAGTGATGGGAAAACCTTTTCAGCTCAGTGTGTCAAAATTTAGGAAAATGCTTAACTTGGCTTTGCTGGTGTGTCAACCCCCCTTCCCCCCAAAAGAGAAACAATTCTTTATATTCATTTATTTAAACAAAAAATACAGTCCAATCATGTGTGGTGCTATGTATTACATACGGAAATATATAATAATTACAAAAATAAAAAATGAATAAAACAAATACTTTTTTGTCATTTATTGGTGAATGCTGGTGTGTCACCCTAAGAGTTGTGGTGTGTCACCTCTGACATGCGTGTCATAGGTTCGCCATCACTGTCCTAGGACAAGCTTCCATCAGCATGACTATACGCCAAGGCGCAAGGAACACTATTACCTTCCCACCAAAGTGGTACCTATTTATCCACTCAAATTTTTACGTGCTTTCGAACTGCTAGGTTGGCAGGAGCTGGGACAAGCGGTGGGAGCTCACTCCGTTGCGTGGTCTTGAACTGCCAACCTTCCAGTCAACAGCGCCACAGTTTAACCCGCAGCGCCACCACGTCCCTGATCAGGCAGAACCTGTATGTTATTAGAGCTGAAGCTCTCGCTGATTGTTGCACTAAATCAGGGGTCTCCAAACTTTTTAGCTGGAGGACCACATCAAATCTCTGTCTAGGGCCAGAAAAATCAAGCAACAAATTTAAATATACAATTTAAATAAATACATTAGAGATGGAAATTAGATGAATGAATGGGCTCAAAGTTCCAGGATTTCTCAAAGCAGCAATGCACACCACAGAAATATAACACACACTTTAATGGACTCCCATTCCCCTACCCCACAAGCAGTTTACTTAAATGTGCTGGAGTAAACATAACCAACAGATTGCAGGAAACACCCAGAGGATGTTCTGAGGGATGGGGAGGCCTCCCCAATCATCAGAAAGTCATCTAAGGCCTTCAGAGGGCCTAAAAACGTCACATTCAGGTTTTTGGGAAAACCAGAAAGTGACTATTTTCAGTATGTATTGTGTGTATATATGTTTGTCTGTACTTATGCCCGTAAAGGTATTGATGATGATGACGATGACTGTTTGCGGCTTTCCGGAGGCCTTCTGAGGACTGAGGAGGCTGCTTGCGGCCTCCCTAGTCCTCAGAACACTCTCCACACAAACTAGAGCACAGCTTGGAGGGTGCAGCCCCCTCAAGGTCAGGGCCAGAGGCTTACTGCGGGGTAGATAGAGGCACTCCAATGGCCGCATTTGGCACCTGGGCTGGGTTTGGAGAGCCCTGCACTAAATAGTTGCAGCAGTGAAGGTGGAAAAACAATGAAAGCTCCTTCAAATGTATGCAGCAAATTATATGGTTCCAGTTTTGCTACCCAATCGCTATGGCCCATCAATATTGAATTGTAATATGTATTAAAAGACTGTGTTCTCTTTACCACACTACTAAACAGCTAATGTACAAAGGTTAAAAACCTCATTGCATAAATTCCTGGAATGCAGTAGTCTTGGTTAATGAGTATGTAGTACATTATATTTCAGAATTAAGGTGAATTGTGTGCCTTTTATAACAAAGTGAAAACATTTCCTATATATTTCCCATATGATTTTATTTATAATCCGTTTTCTGGGGGTGGAAAGAAGCTTTTTTTGCTTTGCGCAAAGTTACTAAGTGGTTCTATAGTGATGGCACCTTTTCAAACTGGGAATGGATGTCCACATCCTTGTTTATCCTCCTTTATGTATTATAATTTGTAGTTTTCATGATTCAGTGATTGCATGAAATTATGATCCAATGGGGTAGGGGCCCAAAAGAAACTTTGTACCCCCCCAATAAATTCCTCTCAGAGGCCCTGCTTGCACCTTTAAGATTTGTTATTCAGTCGCTAAGTCGTGTCCGACTCTTTGCGACCCCATGGACCACAGCACACCAGGCCTCCCTGTCCTCCACTAGCTTCCAGAGTTCACCCAATTTCATGTTCATCGCTTCGGTGACACTATCTGACCATCTCATCCTCTGCCGTCCCTTTCTCCTTTTGCCTTCAATCTTTCCCAGCATGAGGGTCTTTTCTAAAGAGTCCTCTCTTCTCATGAGGTGGCCAGAGTATTTGAGCTTCAGCTTCAGTATTTGTCCTTCCAGGGAGCAATCAGGCTTGACTTCCTGGAGGATTGACCGATTGGATCTCCTTGCAGTCCTGGGGACTCTCAAGAGTCTTCTCCAACACCATAATTCAAAAGCATCTATTCTTTGGTGCTCTGCCTTTCTAGTGGTCCAGCTCTCACATCCATACATTGCTACTGGGAAAACCATAGCTTTGACTATGCGAACCTTGGTTGGCAGGGTGATGTCTTGGCTTTGTATTAAGTTGTCTAGGTTTGCCATAGCTTTCCTCCCAAAAAGTAAACGTCTTTTAATTTCATGGCTGCAGTCACCATCTGCGGTGTTCTTGGAGCCCAGGAAAATAAAGTCTGTCACTGCTTCCATTTCTTCCCCTTCTATTTGCCAGGAAGTGATGGGAGTGGTTGCCATGATCTTAGTTTTTTTAATGTTGAGCTTCAAGCCAATTTTTGCACTTTCCTCTTTCACCCTCATCAGAAGGTTCTTTAGGTCTTCCTCACTTTCTGCCATTAGAGTGGTATCATCTGCATATCTGAGGTTGTTGATATTTCTCCCAGCAATCTTGATTCCAGCTTGTGAATCATCCAGCCCTGCCTTCCTCATGATGTCCTCTACATATAAGTTAAATAAGCAGGGTGACAGTATACAGCCTTGTCGTACTCCTTTCCCAATTTGAAACCAATCAGTTGTTCCATGTCCAGTTCTAAATGTTGCTTCCTGGCCCGCGTACAGATTTCTCAGAAGAAAAAGTGGTCTGGTACTCCCATCTCTTCAAGAACTTGCCACAGTTTGTTGTGAGCCTCACAATCAAAGGCTTTGGGATAGTCAATGAAGCAGAAGTAGGTGTTTTTCTGGAACTCTCTTGCTTTCTCCATGATCCAGCGAATGTTGGCCATTTGATCGCTAGTTCCTCTGCCCCTCGGAAACCAGCTTGTACATCTGGTAGTTCTCGATTCACATATTTCTGAAGCCTAGCTTGTAGGATTTTGAGCATGACCTTGCTAGCATGTGGAATGAGTGCAGTGGTGCGGTAGTTTGAACAATCTTTGGCATTGCCCTTCTTTGGGATTGGAATGTAAACCGATCTTTTCTAGTCTTGTGGCCACTGCTGGGTTTTCCAAATTTGCTGGCATATGGAGTGCAGCACTTTGCCAGCTTCATCTTTTAAGTAACTCTTTTAAGTAACATCTTTTTTGAGTAACTCAGCTGGAATGCTGTCCCCTCCACTAGCTTTGTTGTTAGTGATGCTTTCTAAAGCCCACTTGACTTCACACTCCAGGATTTCAGGTTCAAGCTCAGTGACCGCACCGTTGTGATTATCAGGAACATTTAGATCGGCCTTATACAGTTCCTCTGCGTATTCTTGCCACCTCTTCTTAATCTCATCTGCTTCCTTTAGGTCCTTGCCGTTCTTGTTCTTTATTGTGCGTACCTTAGCACGAAATTGTCCTTTGACATCTCCAATTTTCTTGAAAAGATCTCTAGTCTTTCCCATTCTGTTGTTTTCCTATACTTCTTTGCATTGGTCATTTAGGAAGGCCTTCCTATCTCTCCTTGCTGTTCTCTGGAAATCTGCATTCAGTTGGGTATATCTTTCCCTTTCTCCCTTGCTTTTGGCTTCCCTTCTTTCCTCAGCTATTTGTAAAGCCTCTTCAGATAGCCACTTTGCCTTCTTGCATTTCTTTCTCTTTGGGATGGTTCTAGCTGCTGCTTCCTGTACAGTGTTACAGACCTCTGTCCAAAGTTCTTCAGGCATTCTGTCTACCAAATCTAAGCCCTTAAATCTATTTGTCACCTCCACGGTATATTCGTATGGGACCACATAGGCCATACGTGGAGGGCCTAGTGGTTTTCCCTACTTTTTCAGTTTAAGCCTGAATTTTGCAATAAGAAGCTCATGATCTGAGCTACAGTCAGCTCCAGGTCTTGTTTTTACTGCCTGTATAGAACTTTTCCATCTTTGGCTGCAAATAATGTAATCAATTTTATTTCGGTGTAGCCCATCTGGTGAAGTCCATGTGTTACAGTCGCCGTTTGTGTTGCTGAAAAGGGGTGTTTGCTATGACTAAGGTGTTCTCCTGACAAAACTCTATCAGTCTTTGCCCTGCTTCATTTTGTACTCCAAGACCAAACTTGCCTGTTATTTCTATTACCTCTTGACTTTCTACTTTAGCATTCCAATCCCCTATGATGAGAAGGACATCTTTTTTGGGTGTTAATTCTAGAAGGTGTTGTAGGTCTTCAAAGCAACGGTCAACTTCTTCCTTTTCAGCATCAGTGGTTGGACTACTGTGATGTTGAAAGGTTTGCCTTGGATCCGAATGGAAATCATTCTATCATTTTTGAGGTTATACCCCAGTATTGCTGTTCTCACTCTCCTGTTCACTATGAAGGCTACTCCATTTCTTCTAAGGGATTCCTGCCCACAGTAGCAGATATAATGGTCATCTGAATTAAATTCTCCCATTCCTGTCTGTTTTAGTTCACTAACTCCCATGATGTCGATGTTCAGTCTTGACATCTCGCGTTTGACCACATCTAGCTTACCTTGATTCATAGATCTGATGTTCCAGGTTCCTATGCAGTATTGTTCTTTGCAGCATTGCACTTTCCTTTCACTTCCAGACACATCCACAGCTGAGCTTCCTTTCGGTTTTGACCCAGCTACTTCACTCTTTCTGGAGCTACTAGTACTCGTGATATGCAGTAGCATAATGGACACCTTCCGACCTGAGGGGCTCATCTTCCAGTGTCATATTGTTTAGCCTTTTTGTACTGTAATCCATGGGGTTTTCTTGGCAAGAGTACTGGAGTGGGTTGCCATTTCCTTCTCCAGCGGATCACGTTTAGTCAGAACTCTCTACTATGACCTGTCCATCTTGGGTAACCCTACATGGCATAGCTCACAGCTTCATTGAGCTACTCAAGCCCCTTTGCCACGACAAGGCAGTGATCCATGAAAGTGCTTTTAAGATACTTGCTAGGAATCTTACAAATAACCCAAGACAACACAATCACAGCCTGGCTCATAACTAGACATTCTGTTGAGTAACAATCACAGTAGGTTAAAAACAAACTGTTGGGTACTAACAGGCATGCTAGAACTATGGATTCAATATAGCCAGCTATTAAACAAAACCTAACTGGATTCACTTAGGTAATTAAATATATATAACAGGAGCCCTCTGAGATCCCTGTATATGCTAAAATCAAGGAGATTTGTGGACTTGCAGAATTTCCTCCCGTTCAAGCCAGATAATGACAAGTGTTTTGTGCCTGTAGCAAAATGAGTGAAGGTTTAGTTTGGACTGTTTCTCCCACAACAATTTTAGATTAGAATAATACTATGATTGAGAAGAAACGTGCTAATCTTTTAAGCCGTGCGTTTTATGGAAACTGAGATAGGTCTTGTCTTTATCATATTGCCTTGTAGAATGGCATAAGATTGGAATAAGCATGTAGCATGTTAAGGCTGTTTTAACGTAGCCTTTGAATATATCCTGGAATGTTGTGGCTCTAAATTTTTATGTATTCAATGGCAAAGGAGCAATGACTAGACTAATGACGACCTTGGTTATTGTCAGGTTTATAAAAAGTGTCCAGTACAATTGTACAAAGCAGATATGTTCAGTATATTGACATTAATACAGTGTTATAGACGATACCTGGGCAGATACATATTGATATCATAGGATAGTCATTGTTCATTGGGACAAAATGGTAGTGAGAGGACTCTCGGGGCGCAATCCTTACCTGGAGTTAGACTGGCACAGTCAGGCCAGCAAAGTATGGCTGGCAGAAAGGCCACAGTGAAGGCCACTTGGACCACTCTTAGCCAGGGAGGATGCTGCACACCTTTGTGTTGACCTCTCTGACTCAGTGGGACAGTATGTCCAAAATGAGATGTATGTGTGGGTATTCTAACAAAGCCTTGGGTGCATATGAAGATCTTGTTAGTCTCCAAATGGGAAAAAGCTGAACTAGTCTAAGGTTCTCATGCTTGAGAGTAAGAGTGAGATGTTGGCACTCAGTCAGCTGATCCCACCCATCAAAAAAGAGGTGCATCATCCAAACCAGCCTAATAATGAGTGGGGTTTGGTATATCCTGGTGTAAAAGAATCCTATGTTTCGTTTTCTTTTGTCTAAAATACAAATGGGCAATTTTCAACCTTCAATATTGCAGAGATCTTCCCATTTCTGGCAGCACAGCTTAAGTGCTGATATTCAACCTGTTGCAGTCATGACCAACCACTGCTGCCACCTTTGGGATGGTGTCATCTCTGCATGAGGTCAAATGCTTTCAACGTTTATATCCATTACAGATGAAAGTAATTCTCTCTTTACCACTTCCAACCTGTATGATCAAATCAAACTCAAAACATCAAGAAGAAAGCACAGTGGCATCGGGTATTGGAATAAATACGGAGAAAACTTCCAAAGGCTGTATGAATTATTTCAGAATGAACGTTGGATGTGCTGGGTGAAAAGTGTGTTTCTAGGCTGAATTTTTAGAATGTTAGAAACCAAGAGTTGAAGTTGCCATGTATGCAGCATGTGACCAGCGTTCCCAGCAGGGTGGATTTGATTTAAATCAACTCGATTTAAATCATAATTTTTAAGAGCAACTGTCATCTCTGTCCCACAGTGGCTCCTCTGACCCGCTGTTGACTCACCAACAGTCCCATTCACTTTAATGGGACGGCTGGTTATGCGGAAGTGACACAAGGTGAGGGACGTGTCGGGCAGCAGGTGAGTGGATGCCCGCTAACAGGCGCTGCCATGATGGAGTTGAAATGACAGGTGCTCTTTAAATGTAAGGACTCATTCTTGCTGGTAGTCAGAATCTTTAATATTATTATTTGCAAACAAAATGAAGGCTTCCTATTTAGAATAATAAGCTGTCAGGTTAGTAAAACAGCGATATCGGAACCGATTTTAAGTTAATAGGTTAATCACACATAGTTGGAGAACTACTCAAATTCTTTTATTTAATTAAAACAATAACATTATATTACATATTCTTGTATTTGCTTAAACGTGTTTTGTTTTATGATTTATCTCATAGTTACTGTGAAATTGTGTGAATGCAGCAGTGCAGTGCATGTTATCTCGGCTTGCAGAGCTTGGATTCATTGAATGAGTTTACCAAAAATGTAAATATTGCAGAATATACAGCCTCATGCTACATAACTAAGCTCCATTTCATGCTGAATAAACTAAATTATTAATGTATCTTAAATAGAAAACTATCTTTAGATAGATTTTTACTCCAAAAGCATTTTATTAAAATAAATTTGATAAAAATAAAAAAATCCAATTTAAATTAAAAAAATCCATTTTTTTAATCAATGATTTTTATCCACCCTGGAGTTGCCCTGTCATCTTTAATCCCTGTCATTTTTATCCACCCAGAGTTGCCCTGTCATCTTTAAACTCAGCATTTAGCATTTTTTTGCTTGCTCAGCTTGCTCAATTGATTGAAGATTATCCTGTTTTAAATGTTCAGTATGCAGGCCCAGCCCAAACCTTCCTGCCATCCGGGACCAAGGCCTGGTGTGCCAGTTGCAAAACTAAAATTTGTCTCCCCCTCTACAAGCTATAACTTGGGGTATATTTTTCCTTTTTGTTATCACATTGATTGAGCAATGGAGCATAGGTGGCTGACTCTTTTATCTGTCTCTGGGAAATCTCTTCTGTGATGCGATAATTTATGCTGATGTGCTTTTAGTAGTTTTGGTTTCTCTCGCCCCTCACAAAAAGTATCTGAACTGTGCATTGCAATCTCCTTTATTGGAGTGGCTTGCAGTTTGTCAAAACATTTGGATGGCCATATTCATGTATTCATGGGATTTGAACAATAGAGTGACACTAGAGAGGAGTGTATACTATACTATATAATTGTGTATAGCAGGATAATGGATAATACAACACCTAAAATAACTGGGATTTGAGAACATTACAGTCCTGCTGTGGCTTAAATAATGAATGTGCATTATATTCCTAGAACAACTCAGAAGGATGGTAATGAGTAATATTTAGCTTGGCAAACTTCTTGTTTCTGGCTTTAGTCTCATTGTATGTCTGAAAATCTCCTGCCAACCTAGCAGTTTGAAAGCACCTAAATGCAAGTAGATAAATAGGGACCACTTCGATAGGAAGGTAACGGCGTTCCGTGTGCTACGGCGTATAGTCATGCCGGCCCCGTGACCATGGAAGCTGGTCCTCGGACAAAACGCTGGCTCTACAGGCTTTGAAACGGAGATGAGCACCGCCCCCTACAGTCGGTCACGACTAGACCATTCGGTCGTGGGGAAACCTTTACCTTTTTTATGTCTGAAAATAGGTTTTCTAGGGATTTTTCAGCTTGTATATCACTGAGCAGATAGTTCCCTGCAGAATCCTTGTATTCTCACAATGTTCCCTGTGTCGGTTCTACACTCTAGTGTTGGGGCTTTGATGGGGGAGACTTGGTTCAGATCTCCGCTCTGCTATAAAACTTGGGGTGGGGTTGGTGGAAGGGTGCACAGTATCTGTGCTATTCTGGGTCCCTTGGAGGAAATGTGCAATTCAAATACAACACAAATGCAAATACAAGTAAATTCTCTGGAGTGGTAAACAAGACTTTCAGTGCTTTAGAAATCAATTCCTGTCCCCTGTGTTGCCTATTCAGATTCAGGATGTTTTCAGCAGTGTGTACACGGTGCTCTTTTGCCAGCTGGCCAGTACGGTATGCTGTGGAAATGTTACACTGACCTCAAGTTGCTGAGGCTACAGTTTGAAAGGTTAGTCTTAGAGTCGTATCTTGATCACATGATCCATTGAGTAGTTAGTTACATTGAGTAGTCACTGCTTAAAAACATCCCATTAAACATGTGATGGCTCTCATCATGTAGGGAACTAGTAATCTTTTAGGTTTGACTACATTCATTGCAAGTTGAGCATTACATTATTTCTGTGTAATTTAGAGATTGCGAATAGTTCACATTTGTTGGTTAGAGTCACATTGCATGTTTTGCGAAAGTTTATTGTATAGTAAGGGTCATTTTGTTTTCACGCATAGGATAAATATAAACTACTGGAATGCATTACGGTACATCTTCATAGTGTGCTGATTGTAAGAGATGTGGGATAACTTATTTCCTTTTGTGATGTAGTTACAGTTTGCTCAGAATTACAGGTTGAGCCTAATTATCCGCGGGTTTGACTCAGCATGGGTCCCCCTGGAATAGGATTAGCCTGAAGCCTTTGAAAGCAACTGAAGCTGTATTCTGGTTGCCTCCAAAGGTGCTTCTGAGGCCTGCTGAGGCTACAAGACCTTGGCATGGTGGAGAATGGGCGATAATCCCCTTGCCCTCTGGACACAACAGAGCACACAGCTCCGTAACGTTTGGAAGGCAGGGTAGGAGGAATATCCCCTATTCTCAGCTCTGCCAAAGCCGTATTTATGTGTGGCTTCGAATGAGGGATTTTCTTCATCGTCGTCCCCCAGACACCAGTCTGGAGGATAGTGATGGTGGAATCTCCCATTCTCAGATTGTCAGCCCTGGAGAAGTTGCAGCTTTGCCAGGGCTGAGAATGGGGGGATTTTCCTCCCCCCACTTTCAGATATGACAGAACCCAGCTTGTCGTGCATGAAGGGGGAGATAGGGGGAAAAACCCCATTCTCAGCCGCCCTAAGCTGTGGTTTCTGCGTGCCTGAGAACAGGAGATTCTCAGCTACAGAGAAGATGTGGCTTTGCTGGAGCTGAGAATGGGAGATTCATCCTACCACCGAACTGGTAAGACTTGGGTCTTGGGTCTGGACTTGGGTCCAGAGGGTGGTGGTAGAAGGAAAATGCCCCATTCTCAGCCATGGAGAAGCCGTGACCTCTGCACACTGAGAATGGATGATTCTCAGGCTCACCGAAGTCGCATGCAAATGCAGCTCTGGCAGGGCTGAGAATAGGGGATGTTCCCCCCACCCCCTGTACATGATGGAGCTGTGTGTTCCATTGTGTCCTGGGGGGGGAATATCCCCCATTCTCAGCCCCGCCAAAGCACATGCAAGCCTTGGAAGGGTGGGGTGAAAATCTGTGGGTTTAATCACCCACATATTTTTTTATACACGTGGGTTCCTGGAATGGTACCCTTGCATATAAAAAGGCCCCACCTGTATTGTCCTAATGAATATATTCCCTAATCTTCTTTTCCCCATCTTTGACGCATTATCTTGTATTGTTTTGGTTTACTTTGTCAAGGCTGATGCTTATATTGTCCAAGTACCGCTCTTGATTTGTCCCTAGATCAGTCTTTGAAAGGATCAGTTCTGAGCTGCAAAAGGGGGTGCTTTTGAGAGGAAAATGAAGAACATCAAATTCTCCCTAGCATTTTGAAAGCTCTGGTGTACACCATAACACTTTGGACAATATACTTCAGTCTTCAAAGCTTCCCAATACCATGGCTGTCTTTGAGCTGCCACACAGAAAAAACAAAATATTTCCAATTTCTAGTATGCAGACCATTCCAATTATTCAGGTGTGCCAAAATGTTATTAGATGTTTCACATGATTCCTCAACAGGTCATGTCTTGGGCATCCTTTCATCCCACGTTTTTGGTCTCGTACATCTGAACACCTGCCTGTTCTTCCAGAGTAGCAAGGCACATCCGTAATGGAGGTCACAGGATACTCCCAACAGTTGATCTAACTCTGCACATTTGGAATAGCTTTTAGCAGTGGTTCCCAAACTATGGGGTGGGACCCACCAGTGGGTCGTGAAGCACCTAGAACAGCCAAATTGAAAATATGAGAAGAAGGGGTGCTGGAAAAGGGGAGGGCTGTGTCATTGTTTTGCTTGTGTCGTGATTGTTAATAGGCTTTTTTCTTTATGATTCACTTTTCTATTGGAAAATAGCTGAGAAATAACCCAACTTATTGCTGCATTTTCAGGAAAGCAGCAGGTCTCTGGCATCACAATAACAGCATTTCCGGCTATAACATCACTTTTGGTGGGTCCCTGACAGATTGTCATTCTAAAAAGTGGGCCCCGTAGCTAAAATGTTTGAGAACCACTGGCTTATAGCAAATATAACTATTAACCCTTCCAGTTCAGATAAGTAGAGGTGTTTGTTTTTATTCAATTCATAAGTGATATAATTGAATACGGGCTCAGCTCCTGGAGGGTTGAAAACCTACAGGTCCAAACCTGTGGTGCTTGCTAACCTGGAGTTTCTGAAGGTGAAGGGAGCTGTGCTTCCTTCTGGAGACTCTTCTGAGCCTTTCGGAGGCCATGTGTGCCTTCCTGCGGCCTCTGTGGGCCTCAGAATGACTTTACAATTTAAAAAATGCGACTTCCAGTTTTCCAACAAACCTTCTTGGAATGCTTTTTAAAGGCATATAAATGTCACTTTTGCTAAAAAACAAAGTTATTTTCTTTATTTGAATATCATTGTGAGGCCCCAGAAGAGCCTCTGGAAACAAGGGGGGCACAGCTCCCCTACTCTCCAAAGGTTTTAAGGGGTCCCTGAAACCCAGCATCCATGGATTTCCTTATTTGCAAGGGTTCCTGGAATGAGGAAAGAGGGCCCACTGTAATTTGTTTCTTTGCATTGAAGGCTTCAATGTAATGATAGTAAATCTGATATTGATATCTGAATAAGAATTCACATCTGTGAATAAAAATATTTACATTTTTAGAATATCATGTTTTGCATTTTAATTCAATAAATTTTCAAAATAACACCACCATTTTCCCTGCTAACTGGGCAAGAGGCACTTTTTCAAGTGGTGTCCTCTTACATTTAGCAGAGGGAGAGCAATTGTCCCTCTTCACCCCAACACAGTGTCTTTCTTGTGGCTGTTGCTGGTGGTGTTCTCCGTTCTTTTAGATTGTGAGCCCTTTTGGGACAGGGAGCCATTTAACTTTAATGTTATTATTTGCCTGTAAACCGCTTTGTGAACTTGTGTTGAAAAGCGGTATATAAATACTAGTGATTGATTGATTGATTTTCAAGCACATCTACAGATTTTATCCTTAGTTGCCTGGTAGGCAGACTAACTGAAACAAAGCAAAAGCTATCAATTTGTTTATTTGGACAAACAAATAAACCCCGCCTTTCCCATGCCAAAGCAAATGCCCAAGGCAGCTTATATCAGCAGGCTAGTCTAAACCACCATATTTTCAATGGGTTTTTTACAAATATACAGTATTGTTGTGGTCCGCCAAATCCTCAGTCATAGATGCAGCCTTCATAGTGTGGTTCTCTCCTTTGGCTGCATGCCATCATAAGTCAAGCCTGGACAAGTCTTCAAGGTCATATTCCGTTCTTTTTGCCGGCTGGCCATCTCACACACTCACCCGCAACTCTCACTTGTGATGATTGTTTAGGAGTGGGAGAAGAGTATTGCACTGGTTTAATTACTACATATGTCCTATTTTGTAAATAACTTGCTGAATGCCCTTGGAATGAGAGGACTTTCCTGCCTCCCAATTTCTGCTGTTTAAAAAACTTTCCTGCCTTTAGTTTCTGTTTGGTGTTTAGTTTATTGACTTGTGGCAACATAAGAAATATGGAAAGCTCATTTCATCAGGGGGTTCATAGCAAAAACAATTGCTATGACTTTTAACTTTACAATATTTGGTTTCAAATCCTGGATTAATTGGAAGTGAAAATGGATTTGATTATAGCCTTGGTTTGTCCTCCATGCAGCCAGTAGCCTCCCATTATAATAAAACCAGGATCAGTCTTAAGACGTCTGAAGCAAACGTCACCTACTGTTTTCCCCACTGAATGTTTAAGAATAGCTAAGTGCTGCTGATACACCAGCAGGAAACTTAAAACCTTTCTAAAATAAGTCACCTATGTTTTTGCAGCACTTGACGGGAATTACATATTTCAAAAAGCTGTGCTGATAGTAAGTTTGTGAGCTAGTAAGAACTTGCACTAACTCATATGAACTGTAATATGTGAACTCTTCTGCCTATTAGGTGTTAAAGGATTCTGTTTTTGACCAGTCATATTTAATTTAGTTTTGACTTTTGTGTGTGTGTGTGGGGGGGGGGGCTGAATACTATCAAGATAGGTACAATCTGTGAATAGGAGAGTTTGTGAAGTGGTAGGTTGTGAACTCGTTCTCGTCCTAATGTATCTAAACCTACCGAGTGAGTAATTTTGAGGCAATTTTGTCTTATACGGAAAAAGGGTTGGGGAAGAATAATCAGACTGGCACACCTCAACTGGTAAATGATTTCCTGTTTTCTGGACCAACTGAAGTTTTTGAACAGACTTCAAGGGCAGCCCCATGTATAACATGCTGGAGTTATTTCACTTGGATATTACAAGAGTATGGTTGACCATACAAGACTAATTTGCCACAGTAAGGACACCATCTTGTTTGGATGCTTTATTTAAGTACAATCATATTTAGGAATATAGATTTTTTTTTTAGGAACATAGATCTTTTTATTTGAAAATTTTTCTTACTACTTCTTTGTTTTACATCCCCAAGCGCGAAAAACCGTCACAATTCAGATTTTCTTTACTCATCTGACTAATACAAAATCTCTTACCTCTCTATCCTACCACTAATACATTTTTTAAACACCCTATTACTATATTGTTGTTCAAGTCCAAGATAGCATTCACGTGATTGGTGGAGTGGTTCCTTGGTCCCAAGGCCAAAATTTGCCCCATCTCATTTTAGATAACCTTTCTTTTTCGAATCTGCTGAAAGCTCTCACTTTGAACAAAATGAGTTCTACTGCATGGTTAGTTCCACTTTCTTTCCCTGTTTTTACCTCCCTCCCTGCTCCTTTGGAAAGTTAAAACTAACAGCACGAACAAATTTACTAAACTTATAAATTTATAAATATGAGGCCATGATATGATTTATATTTAGGGTACCATCTTTACTTCTTTCTTCTTTGGGACAATTTCCGTGAGTGAGTCACCTGTATTTCCACTTTTCAACCAAAGGCTGATAGGATTTTTTTATCTTCTGTCCTTAGCTGGTGCCATCCATATGTTCAATAGGACAAATAGGAAGCCTGAGGAGAGGCTCCAGTAAAATGTGATGTATGAATGTTTAGTTAAGCAGAACATAACATGTTGTAACCACAGATGGATCACAGACTAATATTCAAGTTGGAGTCCAAAACTGAGCAGGTTCACAAGTTCAGATATCTGAGATCGCTGGCACAGGAGAAAAAAGTGGCACCCATAACTTAAGTCCACAGCAGGACAGGACAGGACAGGCAATAGTAGTATTTATTAGTAGTACTTAATAGTAGTATTAAATAGTAGTATTTCATAGCCAGGCAAATGGTACCTGTGGAAGAAGGCCAATATCTCCAACTAGACCAAAATTCTCCTTTTTGGAGAATTCACCCCCGATTACTAAAGCCACTGAGAGTCCAATCCTAACCTGGAGTTAGGCCCTGCACAGTTAGGCCAGCAATGTTTGGCTGGCACAAGGGCCTTTGTAAAGCGCCTTGGGACCATTCTGAGAGTCAGGGAGGATGGTGCACATCTGTGTGTCGGCCTCTCTGGCTCCAAGAGTGATCCAAACATATGTTATGGTGTCCCTTCTGCCAGCCAAACTTTGCTGGCCTAACTGTGCCAGCCTAATTCCAGGTTAGGATTGGACTCTGAATGCTACTAGTGTAGTGACTGTGAATAAACCTGAGTCAGAGCCATCAAGTACTTGACTGATAGAACAGCCATAATAAATTTGCAAGATTCTGCATCCTCATTCCTCTGTGTTAATAAGTTTATCACTATTTAGGTTCAGAATTTGGTGGTTTTTTGAGATAAGCGATGATTGGGTTGTAACGGAAGAAAAGCAGCAATCTAAAATGTTAAGCATAATTTATCTAGATGTTTAGAGGCATTTAAACCATTTGGGAAAGAATTTTGCTTGGGTAATAAAAGTTTCTTGGTGAACATGTGAATGCTGAAAAGCAAAACCCAGTAGTGAACCAATGGCATGATGCAAGATCTTCTCTGAAAAGTGCTCTGAGTTGATTCCGCAAGTAATTATTTTTAACTTTCAGTAGGTGCATGTGCCTGCTATTGTGTTAACACTAGATGCTTCTCTTGTTAATTATACTCTTATGTTTGCTTCGTAAGGGCAATTTAGTAGAACATAGTAATTCACCCCCAAACAAGCACATTTTTTAAAAATGCAATTAGTGCCAAAGTACATATGCAAACTTTATTTCTTTTTTGAGGCATGTACCGTATTTTAACAAACAGAAGGGGGTGTCGAGACTCATTCAATGTAATGACATGGTTGCCTGTGCTAAAACATGCTATTTGGTTTTTTGTGTTTAAATGTTATGTTTAGCAAGCACATTTTTGTAGAATTAGATTACTGTAGAATTGGATTGTAGAGCTTAATTTCTTCATAATTTAAAATAGGCTTTAATATAAATGGGAGAGTTGGATGGGGCATCACTTCATGTATACTAAAAATACAATTCCTGTCTTCCTGTTGGAAAAATATGTTTCCAGATCAGTTTTGCAAAGGAGTTTAAAAAAGGGTTACTAGCCCTCACATACCAGTGTTAATCATTTATAAGTCGCCCAAAAGGAAGAACAAGAAAAACATGGAGCCAGTTCTTCTCCTAATAAAACGTTCCTCTCCGATCACTTGGGGGCCATCTCACTTTACACAGGTGCTCTGTTCCAGAATTTACTGTATTTTCATGTCTAACCTTTTCATCATCTATTTCAGAAGTGTTGCATGCTCTCCATTGTACTAAGTGCGCTCTCTCTTTCGCTCTCTCATATAAAAAAAAGGTTTAAAAAACAAATAGGAGTTTCTGAAAATAAACCATCCCCTCCTATTTACAATATAAAATATAAGTAAGTTTCTTAGGCACGTCAATGAAAATATTAATTTCTTCATCCAGAGGCATACCAGGGCTTTTTAGCACCCTGGGCATGCTGTGTGACATCATGAGATCCCATAAAGGGAGGGGAGTGCGCAGGTTTCTACAGCGGCTACTGGGGCAACTTTTCCTGGCTTTCCATGGCTTGGGTGATTTCCCCTGAGCTGCAGCTGTAGGCGGCCAGGTGGCAGCTGCTCCCTTGGCTTCCCGATTTGGGAAGTCATATGAAAGGAAGCAATTGGCAAACGCATGCTTGCGCCCCTCAAACAGTGCCCATGGCAAGTGCTATATTGTGCCCCAGGGCAGATATGCCTCTGCAGCGGACGTGGTCCAAGTCCCACCCCTGGAGCACACTGATATTCCCGTGCTAACTGGGCAAGAGGCACTTTTTCAAGTGGTGTCCTCTTATATTTAGCAGGGGGAGAGCAATTGTCCCTCTTCACCCCAGCACAGTGTCTTTCTCGTGGCTGTTGCTGGTGGTGTTCTCCATTCTTTTAGATTGTGAGCCCTTTTGGGACAGGGAGCCATTTAGCTTTATTATTACTATTTGCCTGTAAACCGCTTTGTGAACTTTGTGTTGAAAAGCGGTATATAAATACTAGTGATTGATTGATTATAGAGTGCAAAGGGCACCAGTTTATTCCCTTCCCCCCCACACACACTTCTCTCAGTGCTGATTTTTTTTTTCTTGGCCTGCATGCCTGTGATCTTCCATTTTCATCCTGCATTCTGGCAATCTTCTATTCTACTTAACTGGTGACAATGGTGGCACTGCTGCCTCTGTTCCTGCTCTGCCTTATCAAATGGGAAAGAGATGGAAAGGAAAATTGACGAACGTTATCTTACTCCATGCTTTCTTCCCATCCCTCTGCCTTTTGAAAAAGCAAAACAGAAGAAACAACAGTGGTGCTGCTGTTCATCACGGTGGGGGCATCCAGCTGGCTAATGGCATAGCAAGGCAAAGGCAGAACCTGGGGACCCTGCCACACCTCCTTAGCAGGTCAGCTGAGCCGTCTATTGTTTGTTCCTGAAGAAGCATAAATGTCTGCATCCGTTTATAACAAACTCAAATGTGCTCAAATGGCAGTTCACTTTCTTCAGCTGTTGTTAACCCATGTTGGTTAATCTGGTTGTAAGCAGTGAATGTGGATTTTTTTGGAAAATTCTGATTTTGAAAATTTACAGAACATTTTCCAGTGGCCTGAACTGATAAGAATCTGGCTTGGCATGTTTGCTAAATAAGTCAATCAGAACTAAAAAAAAAATACCATGTTAACTATAGACGAGGTATTAATATCTCAATTAAAGGTGCACAATAAGTTCAATATTGTATTCAGCATGTTTAAAGCTTTATTTATTTATTTATTTATTTATTTATTTATTTATTTATTTAAGAAATTTTTACCCCGCCTTTCCTCTGCCAAGGCAGATGTCCAAGGCGGCTTACAATATTAAAAAGGATAAAAATAAAGTATAACAGTTAACATTAAAAACAGTTAAAAACACTATTAAACAATAAACAATCAAGATTAAAAAACACAAACAATTTAAAAACAATTAAAAAATAAAATAAGACACAAGCCCCGTGGATCATAATAACCAGCCAGCCACCTGTCAGCAATTAAAAGCTTTTTGGAATAAAAAGGTCTTCAGCCCCCGCCGAAATGTAAACAGAGAGGGAGCAGTTCTCAATTTGAGGGAAAGGGTGTTCCAGAGTTGGGGGGCCACCACCGAGAAGGCCCTCTTCCTGGCCGCCACTCCTCTTACTTCTCCTGGTGGCGGCACAGTCAGAAGGGCCCCCCCAGATGATCTAAGAGTACGGGTTGGATTATATAGAAGGAGGCGGTCCCTCAAATACCCCGGACCCGAGCCGTAAAGGGCTTTAAAAGTCAAAACTAGCACTTTGAATTGGGCCCGGAACAGAACCGGCAGCCAGTGTAGTCACCGAAGCAGCGGCTCGACAGAGTCAAACCGACGTGCCCCAGCAACCACCCGAGCCGCCGCGTTCTGTACTAGTTGTAATTTCCGGACCGTCTTCAAAGGCAGCCCCACGTATAGCGCATTGCAATAATCTAATCTTGATGTCACTAGGGCATGGGTCACTGTGGCCAGGTCCGCACAGCTCAGGTACGGCCGCAGCTGGCGGATCAGCCGAAGCTGAGCAAAGGCTCCCCTGGCCACCGCCGCCACCTGGGACTCCAGGTGTAGCTGTGAATCCAGGAGAACCCCCAAGCTGCGAACCTGCTCCTTCAGAGGAAGTGCGACCCCATTCAGAGCAGGACGATAGTCCAATACCCGAGCTGTGGATTTCTGAACCAAAAGCACCTCTGTCTTATCCGGATTTAATTTCAGCTTGTTCGCCCGCATCCAGCCCCCAACTGCCTCCAGACAGCGATCCAGGACCTCAACCGCCTCCTCAGAATCAGGGGGAAAGGAGAGATAAAGTTGGGTGTCATCAGCATATTGATGGCACCCCACTCCGAACCCCCGGATGACCTCTCCCAGCGGTTTCATGTAGATGTTAAACAGCATGGGGGATAAGATGGAACCTTGCGGCACCCCGAACCTAAGAGGTCGGGGTGCCGAACAAGAGTCCCCCAGCACCACCTTCTGGGATCTGTCAGCCAGGAAGGAGCGGAACCACTTCAAAACAGTGCCTCCAAGCCCCAACCCGGCCAATCGACCCAGAAGGATACCATGGTCGATGGTGTCGAAAGCCGCCGAGAGGTCCAGCAGGACTAACAGGGTCGCACTTCCCCCGTCCATCCCCCGGCGCAGGTCATCCACCAAGGCGACCAAGGCAGTCTCCGTCCCGAACCCCGGCCTGAAGCCAGATTGGAATGGGTCCAGATAATCCGTTTCCTCCAGAACCCTCTGAAGCTGGGACGCCACCACCCGCTCAATCACCTTGCCCAGAAATGGGATATTGGATACTGGCCGAAAGTTGTTTAAATTTGAGGGATCCAGGGAGGGCTTCTTCAGGAGGGGGCGAACCACCGCCCGCTTCAAAGCAGGCGGGAGCACCCCCTCCTTCAGAGATGCATTCACTACCCTCCCCGTCCACTGGGTCAGCCCTCCCCGGGCAGCTCTAATTAGCCATGCCGGGCAAGGGTCGAGCGGGCAAGCAGCAGGTCTCACACTCCAGAGAATCCTGTCCACATCCTCAGGCTCTACAAACTGAAAAGAATCCCAAATGATAGGATAGACAGGTTCCCCGTGGACATCACTAGATCTGCCCACAGCAGCGTCCAAGTCATGCCGGATCTGATCGACCTTGTCTGCAAAATGTCTAGCGAACTCGTCACAGCGAGCCTCCGTGTGCTCCTCCCTACCAGTAAGGGGGGCAAGATGTAACAGATTGCGGACCACACGGAAGAGCTCAGCCAGACGGTTCTCTGCAGACGCAATGGTGGCAGAGAGGTGAGCTCTCTTCGCCACCACCATTGCTCTGGAATAAGCTTTTAATTGGGCCTTAGCCCGTATCCGGTCAGATTCGGCACGAGTCTTTCGCCACCGACGCTCTAGTCGTCTGCTCTGTCGCTTCATCGTTCGCAGCTCCTCAGAAAACCAAGGAGCGGCTCTGATTCTGCGACTGGGCAGAGGACGCTCAGGAGCAATCTCATCCAGGGCCCTGGCCATCTCCATATTCCAGAGGTCCACCAGGGCACCGGGTGGATCTCCAACTCTGGCAACAGGAAAATCCCCCAGAGCCCTCAGGAATCCGTCTGGATCCATCAGCCTCCGAGGGCGGATCATAAAATGTGATCCCCCGCCATTGCAGAGGTGAGAAGCCGCAACAAGCCTAAATCCCACCAGACAGTGATCTGTCCATGACAAAGGAGTGATCTTAATCTCCTCCACCTCCAGATCACCATCAACCTGCCCCGCAGTAAACACCAGGTCCAGCGTGTGTCCCGCCTCATGTGTCGGGGCAGATATTTTTTGAGACAGACCCATGGTTGCCATGGAGGCCATGAAGTCCTGAGCTGCAGATGTTGCCGGGGCCTCGGCATGGACATTAAAGTCCCCCAACACCAGAAGGCGGGGGGACTCCAACACCACGCTCGAGACCAGCTCGGTCAGCTCAGGCAGGGAGACTGCTGGGCAGCAAGGCGGGCAGTACACCAGCAGAATCCCTATTCTGTCTCGCCCCTCCAACACAACGCGAAGGCACTCAAACCCGGTGGACTGCTGAACAGGGTATCTGGTGAGACGGATGGAATCCCGATAGACCATCGCAACCCCACCTCCCCACCCCTGTAGTCGTGGCTGCTGCAGTACCCGGAAACCCAGTGGACAAATCTGGGAAAGATTAACCCCGCCCAGCTCATCCAGCCAGGTCTCCGTGATACATACCAGGTCGGCTTTCTCCTCCAAGATTAAATCATGGATAGGAGAGGTCTTATTATTCACCGACCTGGCATTCAGAAGCAGCAGCTTCAGACTCAGGGGACTGTTGCCAGGATTTCCAAGGGTCAGAGGGATGAGGGAAGGGCCAGAAAGAGGGACAGTCTGTCTACGACTGATCCTCCTTCTCCTGTAATGTCCAGCCCCTACCCCACCGCCATATCTTCCGTAACCCGTAACTCTGCTAATGGTGGCCTCCCTCCTTCCCCCTGAGCTCCCTCGAGGTGTCAAACACATAATTCCGGCGGGAGCGACCTACAAGCCAACCACCAGCACAATACAAAAAACTAAAAAACACCAACACACACACACACACACACACACACACACACACACACACACACTCACTCACTCACTCCCACCAACAACCGGTGCAGCAGCCCTCACCCCACTCCCACTGAGGCTTGGGCTGCTGCAGGCCTCTGCCTCCCTCTCACTGAGGCAGAGGTCCTCGCTCCTTCCCTCCCTGCCCCCCTCTCACAGAGGCAGGGATAACCTTCCACTCCCTGACCAGACTCTCACTCCGGCCAGGAAGTCACACTCGTACAATCACTCACTCAGTTAAAAGGCTGGGGTTGGCTTGTTGACAGGTGACTAGGCTCCAACAGTAAAGGCGTGGCTGGAGCGTGACGATCCACAGGACGGTAAACCAGAAATTAGAATACATGTAAATATTGTAAGATACAACAACTTAATATACTTTTTTTCATTGTTTCAAGAAAGAAAATGAAAGCACTCAAGACGATACTAATTTGAGCACCACAAGGAGCTATATGTTTGTATGCATTATGCATGCTTCCTAGGGATAGTCGCCTAAAACATTAACTACTGTTTGAAACCTATATACTTGAAGTATCATCCGCAAGAGATCATCTTGAATGGGCCTGTTGTGGAAGTCTTCACTGTTAAATATTTGCCTGATGGAAATGTAGGAAAGGGCTTTTTCAGTTTAGCACCCTGTCTGGAATTCTTTCCCTGTCGAGGTCTGGTTGGCCCCCTCTGTGCTGGCATTTTGGAGAGAATTGAAAACTACAGGTATTCTGCCTCATTGTTATTTTAGCTTATTTTATGACTGGTTGTTGTTGTTGCTGCGAATGCTCTCTGCCAGTTTGATTTAAGTTCCTTTTTATGCTTTGCTATTTTTTTAATTTATTGTTGTCTTCTTAAAATTGATGGCCGTTTATTGCCATTTATGTATGTATGTTAGTTTTATGAAACAATGCATGTTTAGATATGGAAAATTTCTTGCACAAAATAACACATCTGTGCTTATGAGGCATGAAATTCTGTATATGTGAATGCATCCTGTGAAAGGCTTGAGCTGAGAGCTTCTGCTGGCTATTGGTTAGGAATCCTGTGTGTATGAGTAGAATAATTTTTTAAAGCCCATTTCTCCATTAGAAAGTGCATAAAAGGGGTTGCATTTTCCTTCTTGAACACTGTGCTGTATCTTGATTTCATGCAATAGAAAATGTGCAGGCAAACTTTCCTATTACACTAGCAGCCACCAGAAAATGGGCTCCTGAGGGTTGGGGATCTCTTGGAAATACAGTGAGATGCAATATGCAGAATCGCAGGTGGACAGCGGGAATTCTTCAAAACTGCATGCAAACTCACGCGTGCTTGCTGTTTCTTGCTATGATTTTGGGCACTTCTACAAGCAACGGACGTATCCCGTCCATACCTCCCATAACAGTTATTTGTTACGCTACTGTTTGTCTCAGCATGATAGAAATCCATTCTAATCAATAGGAGTAACAAATTCTGGGTCAGTAAACACCCATTTCCTGCCTATTAGATCAATGATGTCTCCAATAGTGCTATTTCACACTACTTAATGTGTTCCTGTAGTTCGTTTCCATGCTGGATTCTGTCCATTTTGTGAATATATTTCATTATGTAATAGTTTTGTGTTTTAGTTTGAAGAGATCCTAGGGAAGTATAACTGTTCTCTTCTGATTATTTAGCAAACATTCACATTCTTAAATTCACATTAACCACAGCAAATTTTTGCAGTACAGAATGATGATCTGCGGCCTTTCTCCTAGAAATTAGTGGCATTTGCAAAAGAGTGCTGAGGTTTGTGCAGGGCTTAAATTGATCTGGCACCTTGCCCTGGAATCTGCTTCTAGTATTAAGTAAACTCAATCTTGGTGCCTGTGAAGTAGTAGATAATATATTGTAGTACATAGAGGCATGAGGACTGCCATGATTTCTTCCAGGACAATATGTTATAACTGTTTACTATACTTTGGTTGGCATAGATCAGTCTTATTGTCTAATCATCTTTGACTGATTAGATTGTGGCTATTTTATTCAGCTGTTTTGATAACTTATTTTTAGGGGACTCATAGAGCATTTTGTGGTGTTCGATCACTTACGATACTGTGTTGATTTGTTCAGTTTGCATAATCTTAAATCATAATTTTAGGTTTTGGTAATGTTTTCTTAGTTTACAACTGTGTTCATGAAAAGTGACAAACCTTGCTTCTAACTCTGGAGAAAACTGTTTCTGATTTGGCTAGTGGCCAACTGATAAAATCAAAATAACTGATTAGGCGTGGCACAATTTCAAGCCCAACAATGTCTGTCCTGTGTTAAGTCACCAAATTGAATTTATTAGTCGTTGGCTGTTTCCAAGCATTTGAATTTCATTGTTAGTATTGATCCAATGTTAAGCATTAGCATTTGGCAGTAAAATGATGGCTTGTGACCTACATTTTTTTTGTCCATTTCCCCCCCAAGCATTAAACAGATTAAATTGAGAAAAGTATCTTCTTTTAATTTCAGATGAGATTTTAATATATGAGAAGGTTTGGAAAGTGTATTTTTGTAGCTTATTGTAGTGTTTATTTTGTTTGCAGGGTGGGGTGAGAGAATTGGAATGTATCTTTTTTACAAAAAGGAAAGATTTTTTGAAGATATAAACTAATGTTGGATTTTATTTAGTTGAATGTTCCAAGTTCTAGAGGTTTTTTGGGGGGTGTAATGATAGAAAGGGGGAATCAGGCATATCCTACTTCATAGATGTAGATTTACCTTGAAAATTGGTTTCTCACTGACTGGCTGGGGACAGCTTCAGGCTTCTCCCACAGATTAAAACAATTAAATACTGGCTTTGGTCACAGGGAATAACCTGAGTATCTTGCACATCCCTGGGAAGTGAAGCAACCATTGTTTAAGGGAAAATGAGTTGCTGTCCACATTTTAAAACATTAAGTTTGAAGAGGGCTAGGCTGCCCAGGAAAATGAGAGAAGACTTTTTAAGAGCCTTGCTTTTTACTGTTTCCAAAATTGTTGTTTAAAAGATCAAACTTTGTGCGTCTCTTAGATCAGTGACTCTTACATCAACATCTACAGCTGTTTTCATAGAGGTCAAGTGATTTTGTTTCAGAGTGTTCCAGCCTCTGTGTATGTGCTAGTGTACCCCATGTGGATGAAGGAAAAGGGCAGGGAGGCTCCTGTCTCTCCTTCCTCTACTTTGAAAAACATGGCATGCATCTTTGTAAGTAAAAAGAACAGGGGCAGGTTTTAAATTTCCCCTCCTTGACTACTTTTTGCTTTGTAAGTACCAAGTAGGCAGGAAGACGTGTAGCAGCTTCCCCACCCCTTCTCCTTCTAGCAGCACTGGTAGGAGGAGGGGAAGCAGAAGCCGCTGTGTCTCCAGGTCACTTCTTCCTGGCTGCTATTAGCCGCTACTGTTAATCTTCCAACTTGTTCCCAGTGAGTCTGAAGATGATTGGAGCCCCGAATGGAGTGGCAGGCTGGAAAGGTCTGTTCACTATCCCTCCAAAGGTACTGTTTCAGGTAGCTTCAAGGTAAAGTGGTCCTGCATAATTCATATGACACACTTCTAACGCTACCCTGTCTTCCCAAAGTTCTGTGTGTTGAAGTTCTGTCTTACGAATTTGGAGTGGTTTGAATGGGCAGTGCCAGAAACAAAGGAGGAAAAAACTACCACCACCAAAAAAAATACCCACTATGAGAGGGTGTTTGATATAAAACTTAAGAATAAGGAATTGGTGTGAAGGACAGGAGCACTTCTTTGGTTTGTTTCATTGATCATTTCAGATGTTTACAAACATATGTGGTAGAACAATTAATAGTGAAATTCTTTTGGCTTTTTTCCCCCCAACAGGCAGCCAGATAAGTTGGTAGTGGTTTGGACAAGAAGAAGTCGAAGGAAATCTTCAAAGGTTAGTTCAGCTGAATAAGGAGCGTTGAAGTTGAAAAGTGCTGTTAGATGATAATTGTGTTGCTTTAGGAGATAAGGAAAATATTTCTAAAATTTGGACCCAAGTTGTGCTCTTTTATTGCTGTTGTCTGTTACTGCCGCTATTAAGATTGCATCAATGCAACTCATACTGCAACTCTTTATAAATCTCCACACTGTGACCAGTCCAGAGGTAGTAATGTTATAGTTCACGAAAGCCAATGGCACTCATTGACACAACAGTTATTTAAACAATAAGTTCTGAGTACTGTAATGGTCAGTTCTTAGTTTTTCATTTCATTTAGACAGATTTATTTCTATTCTGAAAAAAGTAGTTGTCTTCTTGCAGGAGCCGGAATTCTCCTCCAGCAGCATGTCAGTTAAGATGTTTAATGAGACCATTCAAATATCTCCCTGGAATATCTTATATACTGAAGAAATAAGCTGCTCACTCACCAAGTTCTGGACTTTATAGGCTGATTCAGATAACTGAGCAAACTGCAGTCTGAACCCTGCAGAGCCAGCAACACTCCCTCCTCCTTGACCTCCCCAGCTAGGGTGCATAACTACCCAAGTTGTTGTTTGGCTTGTTGTAAACTACTCATCTGCTGTTACTGAAAGAGCTGGTGAGGGGAATTATTAATTTATGTACCTCTCTCTTTAAGAGCAGGCAAGCTCTTTACTGCAATGCTCAGAGAGAACCCAGCCAGTTTGAAGCACACAGCTCTTTTGTACTGAAGGATTTTCAGATTAGATAACACTAGTGATGGAGAGAATCTCCTTTGCCTCAAAGAATACACTGAGAGAAATAACTTCCAATAGAAGATTATAACTTGATTTTTAAAAAATGCAAAATAAATACTAAGAGTTGATTGAGAACTGTTGAAACCTTCTAACCAAATGCAGTGGAATTCTAGGAAGACAGTTCATTTTGCACAGTGGCATCCATTGATGTTGGCATATGAATCCATTAGTAATCAGAGTGCACATTTTTAAAAATTAAAATGTGAGGACAAAACACAACCAGGGATGGAAAGAAATAAAACAAAGGGTGAAGAGAGACCAACCTGTAAAACTGCAGCTATCTGATCCTGCAAGGTGTGACTGTAATCCCCATTTCAAATCCTGATTTGTCAGCTATAGTTAAACCATATCTCCTGGGTTCAGACAAGCTGCAGAGCTGTGTCTTAAACGTAGACTGAAACACTGTTCAATGTGAGAATTGAGGGGATCAGGGGGAAGAGGGAGGAAGTTTGGCAAGCTTTGGGTTGCATTCAGAACTATGGTTTGGTTGTCTGAATTGTCCTATATTATAACTGATGTGATTCTGTTTAATTTGAAATGTTTGTCTCCAGGGCTATAGATCGATAAACATTCTTGAGCCCTTAGTCATCCTGCCGGTAATGCAAATTATTATACATGTTATTAGTTTCATCTAATTGCATTCTTGGAAGTGAGTCAAATGCTAGATTCTTTTGTATTAGTAAGATATTTGTGTCTCAAGAGTTACATAAATCTTTGGCAGTATCTGTCGTTGGCTTTTTTCTTCTTTTCAGTAGGATGAAATGCTGGGAGAGGACAATTTATACACTATAAAAGCTGTGTGTTTCTGGCACTTGGTTAAGTGGCAAACTCAGAGTCTTATCCTGCTGCCTCAGGCAGTGGAAGATGTCCATTACGAAGTGAGTGCTGCTTACCAAATCTTTGGTTAAGCAAGCATCCCAGTCCTCTTCCTTGTTCAATTGACAAGGCACCCTCTGCAGTGCTGCTACCCTCCTTTTTCATGGTGGCCCTTTAGGAATAGAGTAATTCATCTGGAATATCTCTATTTCTTGAGGGGCCCTGTGAAGAAGGAAGGATGGTGGAGCAGCACGGCAAAGGGAGCCTTGTCAGGTGAGTGAGGGCAGACTAAGCTCTGTGTCCAGGGGAGGGGGCATGGGGACTTCTAAAAACTGTCAGCTGGTTATTTGGGTAACCAGCAATCTGTTTCATGTGAATGCATAACTTTTACTGTAATGGAAAAATGAGTGAACTATTTATTATAGTGTACAGCAGTGGTATTCAAACTTTTTAGACTGGGACCCACTTTTTAGAATGGCATCCGTGTCGGGACCCACTGGAAGTAACGTCATTAACCTTGAATTGATGTTGTGGCAGGAAGTGACATCAAGCAAGAAGTGCTGTCATTGTAACATAATAAAAGACACTCCTGAAATGCAAATTGGCATTCTTGAGCTGTAGCAATTGTACAGCCATGAAACATCCCTGACAGAAAGCAAGATTAGAACAAAGTATTATGTAAAAGCACTGAACTTTTGAATTTCACTTGAAAATTCAAACTGTTAACACTCCCAAAAGGAATATAACAAGAGTAAAGTCTGCAGTTTCCAAGATGTCTGCTCCCAGCTTTCCACAAACCACCTAACATCAGGTTGCAACCCACCAAGTGGGTCCTGATCCACAGTTTGAATAACACTGGTAGTATTTGGATATTTAACAACATAAATTAAAGATACAATGAAATATATATAAAAAAGAACAGGGCACACTCTTAAGACAACCAGCAGTCAACAAGAAGAGAGGGTTTAAAGGAAAAAGTGGTAATCCAAACATTGCAGAGACAAATGTGTTTCTAGCATCCTCTGAAAACTTAAGGGAGGAAACACATAGAACCTCCTGCCAGAGGAAATTCCACTGGGAGGGAGCCACCACCAAGGAGGTCCTGCATGTCCCTGCAAGTTGCACTTCCGTTAGGAAGGGGACACACAAAAGCACCTCTCTGAAGAGATCTTACAGTATAGGTTGACTCATGCAGGGTAAGACTTCAGACACCAAACCACAAAAGGCTTTAAAATTTATAACCAGCCCATTGAAAATATGTATTTCTCAGTTCTGGCAAACTACTGCATTTTACCAAAGATTTTGCTTAGAATTCCTTATCTTTATATTTACCATTACAGCAGGTGATAATTAGATGTATTATTACATAGTAAGTATGTTGTGACTGCTGAGTTAACTGGTGGTAATGAATGAAAACCGAAAATACTCCATTTTCCCTCTGGCTTGTTGGCTGCTCAGAGTTCCTGAATGGTGTTTTGCCTTGTCCTGGGAACTTCCTGAAGCTTTTCTTCGCTTTGCTGATTTAGGATACTCAACCAGTGACTAAGTTTTATTTCAGCCCTGGATTGTTCAGCAAGTCAGGGCAACAGATGGGATCACTTCCAGTCAAAGCTTGACTCATAGCTTACATGTTTCTCTTACCTTCTTTATAAGGCTACTGTATTACTTGATGCCATGTATGGACTATTGCGTGCAGATAAAACATTTACAGTGCAATCCTACGCCTGTCTATACATGGAAGCAAATTCTATTTAGTTCAGGGGTCATCCTCTCAGGTAAGTGTGTGTAGGATTGCAACCTTAGAAATGCTGGACCTTGCTCACATTAGTTGTGGCCCAAAGGAGCAAATCTCTATTACAGTATTGACAGAAAACTTGGTGAGCATATCAGGTTTAATTACAGGGCAGAGCAGCCACAAGCACCTTTGTCTCACAGCTGGGATATATTACTGTGTGCAGACCAGCTGCAGAACTCTCTAAAATGCTATATACCTCAGTCATGCCTCCAACATTGTGTTCCAAACATGTGCCCAAGGGTGCAACATCTGTTGATGCTGAGATTGTAGATAATGTACTACTAATTGGAAAACAAACAGCATAATACCTTCTTATTAGGACCAGCTGAAAGTAAAAACAGTGGAATAGTTTTTGTTTTTTATGTTGATTCTAATAAAGCTACTATGCTGTTGCTGTTTGTATTTTGCTTAATGGATCAAAATGTACGGTATTTTTATTAAGTGGATATAACTTGTTAACTTAGAGGCTGCAATCCTGTGATGCTTTCTTGGGAGTAAGCTGTATAAATAGATTGATTGAAGCTCCATTGAACCCAGGAGGTCTTAACTTCTGAGTAGACATGCATAGGATTGTGAGCCCTTTTGGGACAGGGAGCCATTTAACTTTATTATTACTATTTGCCTGTAAACCGCTTTGTGAACTTTGTGTTGAAAAGCGGTATATAAGTACCTGTTGATTGATTGATTGATTGTGCTGTTAATTTTTTTTATAAAGCCTTTAAACTCGTATTCAATTAATAAGTTGCCTTGTTTAATCAGAACAATAACTCATCTCGTCTTCCACTTGGCCTGTGCTTTTTATCCCCTGCGTTAATAATCAGAGGTGCACTGCCTGGGAATTACGATTCAGTTATCTAATAGCTATTGGTGTTCCTCTCTGGATTTGGAGGTAGAGGTTGAGTAGGAGGTTCAGGCAGTGGTGTCATCTAAATGGTTTAAGAACAGGTACTCACTTTTGATTGGCACGTGTCGGGACCCGCCCACCGGAAGTGACATCATAAGCCAGAAGTGACGTCGTGGCAGGAAGTGACATGAAAAAAGCCCTTTTTGAGGCATCAGACAATTTTAAACTGACCCAATAGTTGCAACAGTATTCCATAGCACCCCCAGAACATGTGAAGGAGGCCTGGCATCCTGTTAAAGTGACCCAACAGTTCCAAAACCCCAGAGCAGCTCATTTTTAAGTGGCAAGGCTCCGCTCGCTGCCTGCCTGGCTCTGAGAACATGCAGGCAACTCAAACGTGCAGGAAATTCAAATGTTGCAGGGGGTGGAGTTGACGAGTGGGCGGGCGAATGGGCGGGGCTAGCCGTAATCCTAGGAACCGGTACTCGCGTACCCCTGCGTACCCCTTGCATGACATCACTGGGTTCAGGGGAATTTGGCTGTCCTGGGCATCAGCCCAGAAGAACGGTCAAAGTCAGAAAAGACTCTGGACCTGAACCCAAACAGAGATTAGATGATCTTGATGTTTCTGGAACCCAAGTAGCATTGGGGAATCTTTTCTAGGAAGTCATTGGATACAGGGTTTGTCTATGGAGGAAGAAGGTGGCATGCACCGAGAGCTCACTTCTTCTTGCCTGATTCTCTATATTGCATCTGAATTTTTTTACCTAGTTTTTAAAAACAACTCTTTAAAATCTTGTACTGTGTGCGCTCTTTCTGCCATTTATCTGCCTCTGTAAGTACATGACACATCTTGCCTCATTAATTCCAGAAGTAATAATTGTATGTGTTAAGACCTTTTTTTCCCCTCTAAAACTTTTCTCAGGCTCATAGCTGGCAGCCAGGGATAAAAAATCCATACCGTGGTGTGGTTGTGTGGCCTGTTCCTGAAAACATTGAAATCACTGTGACGCTTTTTAAGGTAAGCATGTTTGGTTTACTGTTCATTTCAAATGGGAATCTATGTATAACCTGAAATGATGTTCGTTTTTATTCCTTTGAATAGAGTTCTAAGTTTACATTCTTGGAGATAAATTCTATTGATTAAATAAGGGCTGCAGCCCAAGACCATTTACTCAGAAATTGAGGGTTCAGTCCTAACTGGAGTTAGGCCAGCAAGATTCACTTATCCTGGCCCAGGAGTATTGCAAATGCACCATAAAGTGCATTTGGATTGCTCTTGGAGTCAGGGAGGCTGTTGTGTGTCCATAGGCCAGCCTCCCTATGTAGTGAAACTCAGTAGTGAAAATGTGCTTTATGGTGAGTTTGCAACACTCCTGGGCCAGTCCAAGTGACCTGTGCTAGCCTAACTCCAGGTTAGGATTGCACCCTGTGTTGATTTCAGTAGGGTATAAGTTCTCAATTAGTTTTCCTAGTGGGATCATTCCATGTCAGATTATCACACTTAAGGGCAATTTTCTACCTCATGTTCTTAGATTTTGACGAAACTTGGCATACTTAAGATCCTATACGGTTATTGAAGGAATGTATATTTTTTAAATTTTTTAACTCACAGAGGAAAAAATATATTTAACTCGAAAGTTTCAAAATTTAATCCAAAAACGGCACGCTAGTGATCCTTTAACTAGTTGTACTTCAGACACCGGTTGAGATACAGAGTTGGGAGTGATGCAGGCAGCAATGTCGGCCCACGGACACTGTAGGGAGCGCCAGGTAAGCCATTACTGCACTAGCTGAATTTGACCAGTACAGGGTTATTTGGGGTGGGGAGGAGGCAGAGGGAGGGTGGTCCTGTGGGCAGAGCGGCTTGTAGGGGGGGGGGAGTCCGGATCCAGCAATTATGCCGGATCCAAACCCCCATCTCTGGGCTGTGCAGCCCTGATTCAAGCTGCTGCAGCCTGCTCAGACTTGCCCCTGCTATTTAGCAGGCACAGGTCCGAGGAGGCGTGTTGGGCTGCCTGAGGCTTACCTTGAGACAAGGGGATTTGTACCTCCTAACTTGGTTAGGATTCAGCCTGCCTGCTCCTGCCCAAGTTAAGATTGCGCTGCAAAACCATTTAAGACCCATTTCTTACATATTATAAATATGTTTGTTGCAATCTCATTTTAAAAAGTGCCTCAAATTGCAAATCACAACTATTGACAATAGTGATATGCATCAAAAATAAATAAAAGATCTGGTTTTATTGCACAGAACATGATTGTGCCTGTTCCAGTTTGCATTTTTATGCCTACAGAAAGTTACAGCATCTAAAAATACATGAGTCACAACAAAACAGACTGAGAAAAGTAATACATAAACAATGTTCATAAATACTGTAAAAATTAAATTGTAGATAAAAAAATTAAGTTCAACTTAAAAATTCTATTTTCTCTTGATCATACGTATGTGTAATCTCTTACATCTTATGATCCCATCATCGTCCCAAAAAATTTAGGGGGGTATAGTTAGACACAAGTATGGACCAATTTTGAGATTTTTTCCCAAATTTTAAAAATGTCCATTTTTGAGAAAATTGATTTTAACTTTTTTAATAGAAATTTTTAAAACTAAAAAATTATTAAACCCATTATAGTGTATATCATATGAAAGCCCATGGAAAGAGCTTTAAAACGAGACCACTCCCAACCCTATATCTCAACTGGTATCCGAGGTACAACTAGTTAAAGGATCACTAGCGTGCCATTTTTGATAAAATTTTGAAAGTTTACTTAGCTATAAAATGTAACATAATAAACATAGGCTGCTAAAAATTTGTATTTTTGCATTATGCCATAGGACAAGTAAATACCCCAAATTTCATAAAAATGTAAGGTCACTCGAAAACAGTATGATGATTTGACACAGAATGACCCAGTGACAAAGTCGCAACATGATCCTATGCATGTTTACAAAGAAATGAATCCCACTGAATTCAGTGGGACTTACTTCCCAATACACAGCATGGTTTCATTTATTACCCTTTTGAAAGTAAATTATAGACGTTCAAATATATAAACCAAATGTATAAAACATGAAACGGAGAATAAAATTTGTAATAAATATTGCGAACAATCTTAAGTGATAGCAGAGTTACTTTCATCAGTTAGCTATTAAAGCTTATCTGCTATTTAAAAACTTGTTGAAGCTCCCTTTTAAAGGCTGCAAAGCCCTGACAAGCCTTTTCCTGGAGGCAGTTCCAAAACTGGGTATAAGCAGTAGCACATTCAAAAGGCAGTATAGTACAATACCCTCCATGCCAAGGGGATGCTCCTGGATTACCAAAAGAATAATATATTGGCCTAGTACTCACTGAGATGGTAAACTCTTATCTGGTCTGTACCATTTTGCATTTCAGGTGGAAGCTTGCAGGATAGACTGCTCCCCTATGGGAAAAAAAATTCCTTTACATAGAAAACTAGCATGCCAGAGAGAGCTAGGTTACAGTCTTCCCTCGTTATTCAGTTTGCAAGGAATCTTTCATTAGGCAGGGAATCTTTCTTTGTATGGAGGAGTCAATAATGTGACCAGAAACATTGTGCAGACACAGGCAGGTGATTTCAGTGAGAACTAGGCCATGGGTACATGGGAGATGCAGGGAAGAAGTGTTTTGTCAGGGAATTGTCTGTGGAAGATGCAAGATCTTTTTGTATTTTCCATTACCTGAGCGGGAGCATTTATGTTGTATTCACAAGATTGCATCCCTTTGCTCCCACATTCATGCATGTTCATCCCAAACTTCCAACCACTGGTTTTGTACTTGCAATTATTAACTCAGAAGTGTTCACTTCTATCAGTATGCAATGGCCCTGAGAGACTTGATCCCACTAATGTAACACTGGAAACATTAAAACAATTCCAGTGACGGATACCCATCCCTCAGAGTGTTAAGAATGTGGATCACATAAGAAAAGCCTTGCTGGATCAGGCCATAGGCCCATCTAGTCCAGCTTCCTGTATCTCACCAGATGCCTCCACCAGATGCCTCAGGGAGCACGCAAGACAACCAGATACTTGTATTCCGCTGCCACTCCCCTGCATCTGGCATTCTGAAGTAGCCTATTACGCTTGCACCACCCCCAAGGAAGAAACCAGACTGAGGCTGAGGTTTAACTTTATTAAGCACAAATGTAAATCATGTAACCTACTGAACACCCATCCCTCCCTCACCAGTCTGGGGTAGGCAAAAAAACTGCCATCCTTGGCCAATTTGGATGACAGAAAAAAATTCCTACCCTGGCCCTCATGATAATCTCAGACTGGACATACCCATCATAGCTTGTAACCGGTGATGGAGTTTTCCTCCATAAATCTATCCAATCCCCTTTTAAAGGCATCCAGCCCAATGCCATCACCACGTCCCAGAGCAAGGAGTTCCACATATTAATTACATGCTTGGTAAAGAAATATTTTCTTTTGTTTGTTCTAACTCTCCTAACACTCAGCTTTAGAGGATGTCCCCTGGTTCTAGGATTGTGTGAGAAGGAAAAAAGATCCCCTTTATCTACTCTATCCACCCCATGCATAATTTTGTATGTCTCAATCATGTCTCCCCTCAGGCGCCTTCTTTTTAGACTGAAGAGCCCCAAATGCTGTAACCTTTCCTCGTAAGGGAGGAAAGTAATCATTTTAGTTGCTCTCTTCTGTACTTTTTCTAATTCCACTATGTCCTTTTTGAGATGTGGAGACCAAAACTGTATGTAACACTCTAGGTTTGGTCTTACCATCGCCTTGTACAATGGCAGTACAATATTGGCTGTTTTATTCTCAGTCCCTTTTCTAATTATCCCTAGCATGGAATTTGCCTTCTTCACTGCCGCTGCACACTGGGTCGACGCCTTCATCGAGCTGTCCACCAGCACCTCCAACCCACCCCTCCCTGTCCCTCCTGTAGAGTTTATAACCTGGGATTGTGGTATCCCACTGGTTCTCTGCATTCCACCAGGTTTCTGTTATGTCCACTATGTCAATATTCTCCCTAGCCACTATTCTCCCTAGCCACTAAACATTCCAATTCTCCCATCTTTGCTCAAAGACTCTTGAGTATTAGTATAAAAGCACCTGTATATGGGGTCCCCAAAGAAGGACTGCTTGTTTCCATCTTTAGCTATACAGTCTCTTGTTCCGGTGAACTCCCTGTTACTTCCCATCACGCTTCCACTCCTAACTCCTACTCTATCATTACCTTGTTCTTCTGTCACCTCCACCCTTATTCCCTAGGGTTGAGGAGTCCCGAACCGGATGCCACTCGGCTCCTGTCGGCTTTCCCCGAGGGTTTAGTTTAAAAGCTGCTCTGCTACCTTTTTAATACTATGTGCCAGCAGTCTTGTTCCATTTTTGGTTCAAATGCAGCCCGTCCTCCTTGTACAGGCTTGGCTTGCCCCAAAATGCTCCCCAGTGCCTAATAAATCTAAACCCCTCCTCCTGACACCATTGTTTCATCCATGCATTGAAACTTCTAATCTCCGCCTGCCTACCTGGCCCTGTGCGTGTAACAGACAGCACTTCTGAGAACGCTACCTTTGGGGTCCTGGTTTTCAGCTTCCTCCCTAACAACCTAAATTTGGCCTCCAGGACTGCTCGGCTACATTTTTCCATGTTGTTGGTGCCAACATGCACCACAACTGCTACCTCCTCCCCAGCACTCTCTACCAACCTGTCTAGATGAGACGTGATGTCCGCAACCTTCACACCAGGCAGGCATGTCACCGTGTGGTCTTCACATCCATCACAGACCCCCTTCTCTATATTCCTAACTATAGAATCTAATTCCTAACTGTAGAATCTAGCAGAATCACAGTAGTTAGAGCAGCAATTTTTCAGGCAGTGTGCCAGAGCACACTGGTGTGCTGCAAATGGTCCACGGGTGTGACAAGGGAGTTTGTGAGAGGTTAATTTATCAATAGATCCATGATAGATGTGAGCCGTCCCCCACCATCAGCAGCAGCAGCATGGTATGCCTTGTCAATTTTTTAAAAAACTTTATTTATTTGAGGTGTTTTTATACTACCTTTTCCAGATTTCTCAAGACACAAGGCTGTTTACATAGACAGGCTGTTCATAAACCCCATTTTTTCAAATGGGTTTTTTACAATTCTTTTATGTACAATTCACAGAACCCTCCATTTCTCCAGATGTTTCCTTTTCAGTGTGTGGTCATCATCCTGGCTGCACTCATGCACTTTCCAAGCCTTCACAGGCAGCCGCAGAGCACACCTTGGCCAGTTCTCAATATATTATCTATCTCTTGTCAGCTGACCTCCTCCACATTCCACACACCTCACTTTCCACAGTGTCAGTGACTTCTGTGACCTTGGATCTCTCATCCAAGGCTGATTCTGCTTAGCATCTTCGGGCAGGGCAACAGCTCAACCTCCAGACCACGCCTCCTGCATCTGTGTGTTGATAATTTTTGCGCCTTGTTTGTGTGCCGTTAGATGAAAAAGGTTGGCTAGAGACTAGCTATGTCAACTGAGGGGACAGAGTGGCTTACTAGTTTTGCTAGTTAAAGTTTCCTCAAGAAAAGGAAGAAACATGTTAGTGGTGTTGTGTTGGCATCAAAGCATTAAAACAGCCTTGCATCCCAACAGCAACTGTTTGCACTGATTAAGAACTCAAGATCACAGCCAAGTTGTGGGCTTTTTATCTGTATTGGCAACATACAGTATGCTGACAAAAACATGTTGCTCATACAGAGCTGTCTAGGAATCTGTGATAAAAGGTTGATGCTATTTGTAAAGCAGCCCGCTGAAATGGTAGCCTAGGTAAAAAACAGTGTCTGAGATAGAGACAAGCCATGTGTTCTGGGAAGCGATATGGACTGTGGTATGTCTGAATCTGTAAGTGGCTGTTGAAATTGTGTTGCTGGTAGGATTAGAGGGTAAGTCTGGGCTTCACTTGCTAATTAGAATGTTAAGTACAGCCTCTTAGCTGTCACTAGTGGATACTTGAAAACCTGCTACTTAAAAGCTTAGATAATCAGTTGGGCAGAGCGCATTTTACATGATATAAAGGTAAAGGTAAAGGTTTCCCCACGACCGAATGGTCTAGTCGTGACCGACTGTAGGGGGCGGTGCTCATCTCCGTTTCAAAGCCTGTGAGCCGGCGTTTTTGTCCGATCATGGTGGCCAGCATGATTCTACGCCGTAGCGCACGGAACGCCGTTACCTTCCCACCAAAGTGGTTCCTATTTATCTACTTGCATTTTAGGTGCTTTCGAACTGCTAGGTTGGCAGGAGCTGGGACAAGCAACGGGAGCTCACTCCGTCACGTAGTCTTGAACTCCCAACCTTGCGGTCGAAAGCCCAGCGACAGCGGATTAACTCGCTGCGCCACCACGTACATGATATAGAGGCGTCTAAATCTTTGAAAATTTGTTTATAGTAGTATTTGTTATTTATTTTATTTATTATTAGATTAGTACCCCGCCTTATTGTGCCCGAAGGCACCCAAGGCGGCATTACAATATAGATATAAAAACAATATAACAATTCACAATTAAAAACAATTAAAACAGAATTAAACAATACAATCAACAATTAAGAACACAATTAAAAACAAATTTAAAACAATATAAAAACAACAAGCCCCGTGGGTTATAATAACCAGCCAGCCTGTCAACAATTAAAAGCTTTTTGGAATAAAAAGGTCTTCAGCCCCCGCCGAAATATAAACAAAGAGGGAGCAGTTCTCAATTCTAAGGGGAGGGTGTTCCAGAGTTGGGGGGCCACCACCGAAAAGGCCCTCTTCCTGGCCGCCACCCCTCTCACTTCTCCTGGTGGCGGCACAGTCAGGAGGGCCCCCCCAGATGATCTAAGAGTACGGGTTGGATTATATGGAAGAAGGCGGTCCCTCAAATACCCCGGACCCGAGCCGTAAAGGGCTTTAAAAGTCAAAACTAGCACTTTGAATTGGGCCCGGAACAGAACCGGCAGCCAGTGTAGTCGCCGAAGCAGCGGCTCGACAGAGTCAAACCGACGTGCTCCAGCAACCACCCGAGCCGCCGCGTTCTGTACTAGTTGTAATTTCCGGACCGTCTTCAAAGGCAGCCCCACGTAGAGCGCATTGCAATAATCTAATCTAGATGTCACTAGGGCATGGGTCACAGTGGCCAGGTCCGCACAGCTCAGGTACGGCCGCAGCTGGCGGATCAGCCGAAGCTGAGCAAAGGCTCCCCTGGCCACAGCCGCCACCTGGGAGTCCAGGTGTAGCTGTGAATCCAGGAGAACCCCCAAGCTGCGAACCTGCTCCTTCAGAGGAAGTGCGACCCCATTCAGAGCAGGACGATAGTCCAATACCCGAGCCGTGGATTTCCGAACCAAAAGCACCTCTGTCTTATCCGGATTTAATTTCAGCTTGTTCGCCCGCATCCAGCCCCCAACTGCCTCCAGACAGCGATCCAGGACCTCAACCGCCTCCTCAGAATCAGGGGGAAAGGAGAGATAAAGTTGGGTGTCATCAGCATATTGATGGCACCCCACTCCAAACCCCCGGATGACCTCTCCCAGCGGTTTCATGTAGATGTTAAACAGCATGGGGGATAAGATGGAACCTTGTGGCACCCCAAACCTGAGAGGTCGGGGTGCCGAACAAGCCTCCCCCAGCACCACCTTCTGGGATCTGTCAGCCAGGAAGGAGCGGAACCACTTCAAAACAGTGCCTCCAAGCCCCAACCCGGCCAGCCGACCCAGAAGGACACCATGGTCGATGGTGTCGAAAGCCGCCGAGAGGTCCAGTAGGACTAACAGGGTCGCACTTCCCCCGTCCATCCCCCGGCGCAGGTCATCCACCAAGGCGACCAAGGCAGTCTCCGTCCCGAACCCCGGCCTGAAGCCAGATTGGAATGGGTCCAGATAATCCGTTTCCTCCAGAACCCTCTGAAGCTGGGACGCCACCACCCGCTCAATCACCTTACCCAGAAATGGGATATTGGAGACTGGCCGAAAGTTGTTTAAATTTGTGGGATCCAGGGAGGGAAGCTTATTCACCACAGTGGTAATGTACCCTCTACACCAAATGGACTTGCCTCCCAATAAATTGTATAGCTTTCTTTTTACTATAAACTTTAAGCCTACTCCCATATCTACAATGACATATCTAGCGCTGATTTTGAAAATGAGTCCTCCATATCCAGCAACGTGTCACAGGTTGTCACAAATTTAAATAAGGACTTGTATATGAATGTGTAATGGATATGGCCAATGGCTCCATTGAGAGTGCTTTAATCGTACAGTATGGAGCAGTACAATGGACAAAAGAAATGTTTTGTTTTAGGGCATAATACAAAAGTCTGAATCTGAGTCTTCTGCTTTTAAAGCATTGTTAAATTTTAAGTGGAGAATTCTTGATTCCTTCACGGGTTTATCTGTCTTACATAGTCTTATGTATGTAATGTACACAATTGTATGTACAGATTATGCATACACTATTTTATGAATGTTGTAGGATGACTGGTGGAATAGTGCAATTTTTTTAATTGCACCACATGTCTAAGTTAAGGTTAATCTTGTCTTTCAAAGGGAGGGTTTCTACCAAAAAAGGCTTTGATTCCATCAGCTCCTACTACTGTAAATTTCCTATTTATCTTAGATTGCCTAATGGTGAGCCTTTATATAGATTGAAATTTGAAAGTATGCCAAAAGCATCCATTATTATAGAGGAGAATAATAGGTTTTATAGGCCTCAGTTCAAAGAAGCACGGAGGTTTTCTGTGCTCAAAACTTGCAGGCGTGTATATACATGTCACATGAGAAGCTAATTAGTATGTAAATTTTTGCAACCTTGAAAAGAATCTTCCAATGTGAAGGTGACATGGGTGTGGCAAGTGATTACCTTTTCTAAAAAGTATATGCATATCAAACTTACTATCCTGACCTCTGTTACACTATCTGTTTTATATTAAATGAATCATTAAAGAATATGACTGCCAGCTGGATTTCCTGTGTATTGTTCGGAAATGAGTATTTTATCTGTCTCTTCTAGGATCCTCATGCTGAGGAATTTGAGGACAAAGAGTGGACTTTTGTCATAGAAAATGTGAGTGAGAAATTATTTTTGTCTTGTGTTGGCATATATTGTCTGTTGTTTAGGAGAACCATTCATGTATAGTCCATACTCGTCATCAGGCAAAAGCAAATTTTATTCTGAAGTATCTCCAAATCGTAGGAATCTCCCAAATGTTTTCACAAAACAAGCATGTTGCCAGTGTGCTGTATGTCGCTGTACACTTGTTTGCAATTGGAGGATTTGATGTGGGCAGTGGTTAGCAGCTGTTCTTGTAGCAGTGTCTTTAGTCTGTGCCTCCATAGGTAATGCAAAATCCAGGTTATAATAGAAGAGTGTGCAATACTGATGCTGTTTTACAGAATGTTGTACAACTATGGACTGACACATGCGCATCATGATTCATGCTCTCGGTGAAAATGTAATTGACACATAAGATGTCAATCAAAAGTAATTGACCCATAAGATGTCAGTCAAAAGGATTGCTCCATAAGGTCCCCCATAAGTGACAAAAATAAGAGACTATTCTTTGTGTGTTATGATTTATATTAGAGGTAGATGGAGTTAAGGATTTCGTATTGTAATAAAAATTGAAAATATTTTCAGCATCAGAAAAATATTTTCATCTATTCCAATTAAAAGATCAACAACTCCTGAAAACCTATAATAGTCAACGAACACATAGATGGATGCAGTCCAGTTGACATTGTAAATTTGAACTTTCAAAAAAGCTTTTAAGAAAGCCTCACACAAAAATTTATTGGGGAAACTTAGCAGTCATAAGAGAAATTGTTAACTAGCTGAGGGACAAAATACAGAATTGGAATAAATGGGCAGTGGAGGGAAGTTGGGGGGTAAGCAGTGAAGTCACCAAGTTTAAGGCAAAGCAGATTGTGAAGAGCTCCAAAACGCTCTCTCCAAATTGGATGACTGGGCCACCAAATGGCAAATGTGGGTCTGTGTAAGTGTCAGGGTCCCCTCAGAGACCCTGCCTTGCCTGGACCCCTCCCTTACCAATGTAATCATATGTTTATAGGATTTTTTTTCATATTGTTGCATAGATAATGAGGTATGTACATATTATCAGTGACTGTGTGCTTTCCAGATATTGTTTGCATCCATCTGCTCCACCACTCTTTCCTGTCTACCACATCAATTTCTGCTATGTCCTTCTTTCCCCTCTCTGATAACGAATGTTGGTTATAGAACATTTTGGACACTTAACAAAAATGTGAATTACTTACAAAATGAGAGGTCTGCTCTGGCTATAATGCATAGTTTGATTACAGTGGATGTTCGATAACAACATATCACCTATACTGGCCAATATAAACAGTTTCTTGAGGCCTGAAAAATCTTTCTGCATTCCTTATGACTGAAGGGAAAGAAAAAAAAACACGGCCCAATCCTGAGGCCCTTATTGCTGGCAGTATGTGTGTACTGCCAGCTAAAAGTGTTGCAAATGTTCCTTAAAGCATGTCTACAAATCCGTACTGCTCGCTCTGGGCAGAGCTAATAAGCATTTGGCTTAAGTCAGCATTTGGCTCCAATGCAAGCAGACAGAACAGCTGGTGCTTCAGCAGTACAGGCCACTGGTAAGCCTGTTTGGGGCGGGGGGGGGGATGAACTGGGTGGGGGGAGGGGAGGAGCTGGCCTGTGAGGGAGTGGGACCCAGCAATGATCCAAATGCCCCCACGAACTGGGCAGCCACATACAGGGCTGCTCAATTCACCGCTAGCAAAATAGCCGGCGATGAGTCAAGGAGAGCCCCATCGCAGGCAATGGGGTTTCCCTTTTTGGTTACTGCTGCGCCCACAGCAGCCCGGCAGCTCAGGATTGGGCTGTTAGTAATGTGTTGGATTGCTGAAGATATGAGTATCTTATTTCAAGATTAAAGCTGTTTTGTGTCATCTGAAGGAATTTTCAGAGACATTTATCCCCTTGCAACTTCGAATTCTTTTGTAAACTTTAGAGGTTTTAAAACAATAACCAGTTTAAATGTATGCCTATAGCTACACGAAATTGTAATTCTGGTGTGATTCCACTGAAAGATATAGAGTATTTGATGGGAGAAGTTGTGGTAAAAAGTTGTAGTTACAGCAGGAAAAAAAAACCCCTCACAAAATCAACACTCTGCTTCAAATAAACTTTCATAAAAAGTTGGAAATGGTGTTTGCTAGGTTAATAGCACCACACAGTGGTGAGAGAAGAAATGTGCATCTTGTAAAGGAAAATACAATACAGAAGGCATATTTGCTGTTGATGCAGTTTCTTCCCTTCAGATGCTTTACTTGAGGAAATAACCTTACCTAGTTTTAACATCCTGGTTGCTGAAAGTGGGTGAGTGAGACAGAGAGAGAGAGCAAGCACATGCGCATATGCCTCCAAATACCATTAACAAGTCTTTTAAGGTCAGCATAGCATCATTCTATCCACATTATTGAACTTTGCATCCTGATATCACTTAGTCCCTTTTAGCAGGTGTCCTGTTGCTGAGCTGGATTGCTGATTGAAAAGATGTAGTCAGAGGATTAGTCACTTTCTGGAAACGTGTCTGTACGAACAATAGCAAACTTATCACTTTTTTTATACCTAAACACTTTTATATGTTTAAAATTATTTATATACCATGTTTTGTCAAACTCAAAGCAGTTTACAGCAAGACCATAACAACAGGAATGATCTTAAACAGAATTGTACAGAACCAAACTCCTTTTGGAAAAGAAATTTTTTTACTTGTTGCTTTAAAGGGACCAAAAAAGAGGCCAAAAAGGTTTTAGAGCATCCCATAGAAACTGGAAGTAACATTTTTGGCTGTAATGGCTATTTTGAGGCCCACTGAGGCTGCAGGAGGCCCCGCGCAGCCTTGGCGGATCTCAGAAGAGCCTCTGGAGGCAACCGGAGCACAGCTCTGGTTGCCTTCAGAGGCTTCAGATTGAGCCTAATTTGGCTCAGCCTGGGTCCAGCGGCCTCGTGTTGAGCCAAATCCACAGATATAAAATGTGCAGATAATTAGGCTTAATCTGTATAGTTCAATATTTTGCCTTCTACTCAGTTTCTCAGGGTTTTTTTTTTCCTTTTTGTCTATTTAGTATATTGCAAAGTTAAATTTTAATCAAGGTGAAATTGGTGGGTTTTTGAAATGAAATATCATCTTGAAATTCAGAGGAAAAGCTATGAGAGTGAAATTGGTGTATTTTAATTATAAATTTCTATGAGATCCAAAAACGTTTTTGTCTGTGCATAGTAATATGTCGCACCTAATACTATCTTTCATTTCCTTCCAGTGCAATCCTATATATATCTACTCAGAACTAAGTTCCATTGAATTCAGTGGGACTTACTCTCAAGTAAGTGTGTATAGGATTGGTTGTTCAGCCTCACTTTTTCTCCATCCCTATCCACATTTATATCTTAACTAAATCGATCAACTTGGGTGACAGCTTCAGGCATCTGATAAAGTTGGTTGGAGCCAATGAAAGTTTAGGCCACAATGTATTTCTTAGATTGTAAGGTGCCATAAAACTCTTGGTTGTTGGGTTTTTTTGTTAGCAACAAACACACGAACATGTCTACTGCTGTGGAATGATCTTTCTAAATATTCATTATAATTATCAATTTTAATTTGATGAAGCCAGAGAGAGACTCTGTTTTCATTACAGGTAAATGATCCCTAATCCATTCATCCAAAATTTAGAGTATTCTGAAATCCAGAATACTTAAAAAAAACCTTAAGGGATAATCAACCTGTATTGTTATTTCCAAGCTCCTTTGATGTTGTCTTGGAACCAAAGACAAGCATCTACATTTCTAGTGGCTTATCTTATAGGAACAAAAAGATTGGTAATATTTGGTATTAGGTGATCACAATTTTGTATGCACTTCTCTGTGATAGCATTCATTATAAAATCTTTGCAGGGTCTTCGGTAGAATATGCACAGTTGCTTTTAAATCAAGATGTTGATTTACACTTAAAGAATGCAAGCTGCTTAGGTTTTGTAAATTCTTGTTTAACATGAACTATTTTATAGCTTAAAATACAAAATGCCTTTTTCAGAATTAGGTATCAGCATTTAATACATTCAGAGCAGGGAGTTTGTAGTTCAGGCATGCTTTCCTGGTCCTCTAATTCCCCTGTCATATTCTGCTGTATGTGATTATGTGAACTGTGACTGGTTTCCTGTGTAAATTAGCCTGGGTCTTCTGGTCTAGATATAGCTCAGAATTAAATGCTGCTTTGTCAGCCATTTCACTCTTATTCTGCTTTGAATTAAATAGAAAATCAGAAAAGTGTGTGCAGTTTTTTTAATACAACATTTGCTTACATTAAATATTTAGCACTTAGTTCTAGTCCAGAAATCTTGGAGAATAGTTTTTTGGAGCAAAACTCATAGTACATCTTGTCTTGATTGGCTGATCTTTTATGAAGGGAGTGACAATGTGCTTTCTTTTGAGTGCTGCAATGGATAGACCTGATTCTGTCTGTGTGTGTGTGTGTGTGTGTGTGTGTGTGTGTGTGTGTGTGTTTGTACTTGTCTCTCATCTGCATTGTAAGTTCAGTGGATGTGCAGAAAATTCAAGGAATGCCAGCAAGTGTCGGGGTTTTCTCTCATCTGCCCCTCCACTGGAGCTCATGAAACTGAAAAACTGGCATAAATGACCTGTGTGGGCAGCTACTGCATTTCTAGACAATGCTACCAATTCTTTTAAATCTTTACTTCCAGCAAGTCCTTAAATTCCTGGATGCAAGTTATGACAAAATGAGATAAATCACACAGCAGAATATAAGCCAGTGCTCTTTAATCTTTTTTATGACATGATCCCAATAAATAAGATATGAAGCTGGGGACCCCACTGTTGATCCTGCCCCCTCCCAGTGCCGTATCTGCCTACCCCGTCACTGCTTGCTATAACAAAATATTCTTATTGGAGAGAACAGAAAAAGCTACCATGAAACCTGGCACTAGTGAAAGCTGTTTTAACACAATTTCTAAGAACCTGAGCAGGATGGACACAATCTCCTGGTACCTGAAGGGATACACCAGATGCCTCCCTCTTTACCTGGTGGTACTATAGTCCAGTGGTCTTCAACCTTTTTCATCCCTGTAAGTTGTCGTGACCCTACAACTGAGGCTTCGCTACCCCATTGGGGTCCCGACCCCAAGGTTGAAGAACACTGATATATGTTGGATGCTTTTGTGTTACGACAGAAGTCTGGCAGCATTCTCTTTACTTCCAAGTATGTCTCAATGAAATTAGTCAGACTGAAAAAGGCGTATTTTCACTTGCCTGGTATAGATACTATATGAGTGAGCCAAACGGAGCTGTGAAATTCCATTCTTTCCCGTCTCCTCTTATGCGCAAGTGGAAAGCTTCTGCTTTCATTTTAGTTCAACCTGCATTTCTCCATGACATACAAACTTGGAACTGCGGTTTTTAACTACAGTTAGAATGAACAAGGACATCAAATTGCTTTGGTTTGTTGTAACGTTAGTTAACACATTGCAGTTCCCTGAGTTAGTACCTCATGTACCTCATGCAACTTGTTCAGAGTGAAAGCAAAGAAAGGCAGCGTTCATGAGCCTGTCAATTTCATTAGGCTTGTTCATTTTGCATCAAATCAAGGGCCTCCAAAGTGCATCAGCACAACAATCTTGCGAGTGGTGGCGGCAAAGCATTACTGTTCGGTGCCACAGCTTTTATCACTCCAATCATTGCAGAGGGTGGCACCAGGTGGCTGCTCCTGCTCTGCACCCTGATTTCTGGGGGAAGCAACTGCTCAGCACAACACTCTGAAGTTCTGCAGCTTGGAATGGTAAGGCTTTGCCACTGCAAAGATCATTGCAGAAGTGCACCAGATCTGGCCTGTGGGTTGGAGTTTGGTGGCCCCTGCATTAAATCATGGTTTTAGTCACAGTGGTAAAATACTGCATATGTACAAGAAGCATTTTCTTAAGGAATTCTGTATGCCCAGCATTGTGACGTCAAAAAACATGCACACCTTTTTTTTAAAATAAAACTTTGGGGAAAATGTTGAAGTCCATACGAACATTTAAAAAGCACAATTTCATTTTCTACTATATTTGATGTTGTCATTTGTCATCCCATCCTAAGTTGGAGCCCAATCCTAAGGGCTCGAGCACTGTCAGTATGCTGCTTCTGCTGGTTCTGGGTATTGCCGAAGTACTGTAAAGTACTTCACTACTAGTAATAGCAGTGTATCGGTGGAGCTGATGCAGTGTCTTGTGGTGCTATGCCTCAACACTGAGAGGTAGATGCTTAGGCTCCACCTGCAGTGAATGTTGCTGCTGGCTGCCGCTACAGGTGTTCAGGACAGGGGGACGGTGGGGAGGGGGGAACTGGGCAGAAGGAGGGCAGCCCAGACCTGCGAAGGAGGTGGTGGCAGGCTCCCTCCCAACCCAAAAGATCTGATATGGCTCTCTTCAGTTCTGCACAAACACAGATCTGAGTAGACCCATTGGGGCTGCCATAGATCGACACTTGGTAAGGGAATGTTTGTTCCTTTACTCTGAGGAGACCTGTGGCAGATTCCCTGACCTCATAGAATATGGCGTTAGCCATTTCAGCACAGCTGTAGCCCTGGATGCTTGGGAAGCAGAGGATTGAGCTGCCTATCATCTTAAACAACTTACAACCCCATCTTGTGTGTGTCTACTTGGCAATAAGATTAATTGAATTAAATGGAACCTATTCCCAGGTAAACTTGTACAGGGTTAGATTGTTGATGATCAATCACTTCACTTGATGTATGTAGAAAGTTTTAAATTTATTGTGTTGAAATAAGTCTCCCTTGACTCCAAAAAAAAAAAAAAAAAGAAGAAAAATCCTTCAGGACCAAAAGAGGGCTGCACATTGCTGTTTGTTTTTGTAAATTGAACTGAGGATAGGAGAAGGCACCAATGCAGGAAAAAGAGAAAAGAAATTTCTAAGGTGTACTGACAACAGGAAACTAGCAAAGGAACCAATGTTCCCGTACCTTGGCTTCTATGACTGTGCCCCCCACTGTAGAATGTTTTGTGTGCCCCATTGACACAGCTGCATCAGCACTGGAAAGTTGGTTGGGATTAGGCTGTTACTCTATCCAACAATTTTCAAGTAGCATTCTTCAGCAAATCCACTGTGTTCCATATACTTTAGTTCAGTGGTTCCAAAAGTGGTGGGTCGCGACCCACTACCCTGGCAGGGACTGGGCTGTGTCCCTTTAAGGGGTGGGGAGAGAGAGAAGGCAGCAGTGCGATCCCCAGGATTGCGCTGCTGCCTGGGCCAGAGGGGCTCCCCAGCCATCAGAAACTGTTTACAATGCTGTTGCAACCACTTGCAGTTTTGCGATCGCAATCTAGAGTGCAAATGCGTTGTAAATGCATTCTGTTGCTTGGGGAGCCTTGCAGGGGTGTCCCCAGGCTCCCCAATCTCCCAGGATGCCACTGCTGCCAGGAGTAAGTAAAAATCAAGCCCCTATAGCCAAGAAAGCAGCACGATCCTGGGGATTGCATTGCTGCCTTCCCCTTCCCTCGCAGCTACTTACATGGATTGGAGGAGTTTGGAAACCACTGCTCTAGTGCAAAGTCATCCCTCTCATTTTTGCTGCTTAACACATCATAGGTATATAAAGTGTGAATTTTTAAATAATGAATTGCCATTTGCAAATGATCAAAAGTTGGCCAGGAGGACAAGGTTCCTTAGATGTTACAACCTTGAGTTTCATTTGGCTTTTGCATAGATAGGATAATCCTTGTTTAAATGGTCAGTTAAAAAAAAAAAAGGATGCTACATTGCAGTAGCTAAATGCTCTTGATTAATATGTGCTGTGTCTAGATAACTTTGAATTAATCGTACACAATACGTACAATTAAAGAACATATTTCAGTTCAAAATTAAGAAGCCCACAAAATCATCTTATTGTGTGATATCTATACTGCAATTACTCTAACATCTTTCAGAGATGAAAAATGGAAAGGCGGGAATGCTGGAATGGCGCAGGACAGATAATGTCCTCCTTTTTTATAAACTCAATTTTTGCAAGCCATAACATTTACACTGGAATGAGTTTGATGACACATAATTTCTGTGGTTATTATTGATTCACAGTAGTAAAGTGCAATCTACCTTCCAAATTGCCAGAACCAATTTGTTTAGATATTTTTTTCAGTCTTGCTTCCTGCTAGTTGCCTTTCAATATGTTTTTCCATAGCTGAGAATGTATTGGGTGAGACAGCTGACCAGAGTTTATATCAATGATATTCTTTGCCAGCTGGAGGGAAGAAGCTGATAAATGGAGGCAGTCAGTTCTAGAAACAAACCTCTAATACAACATTAGGCATGTTTAATACCAGCAGTGTGTTTCAGCAATTCTTAGCATATGTTTATTCATAGAAAATCAGCAGTAAAATATACTTGCTGGGGCATGCAAGAGACTTGAATCTGCATGAGGTCTTTTTCTCTTTCCAACATCAAATATCAAAACGGAGTCTCAGTAATTGTTTTACAGTGGGGTTCTAATCATACTCCAGATGTAAGCTGAGCTGCCTAACTCGCCTTTTAATAAAAAGTATGTGTTTTTAAGATTGTTAAACTTGCCACACTTTTTTTGCTTGTGTATGTGATGTTTGCTCTTGATAGTGAGCAAAATTTATTTATTTAAAATGCTGCTTGCTGGGATAGCATTATGTTATACAAATCTCATTTCATTGTGGGCACCTGGGGGGACAATGGCATACATTGTTACAGTAAAATACTCCCTGATTCTCAGCAAAAGGTGCAATGCAGGACATTTGTGGGGGGAAAAAACGGACAACAAAATTCAATGCATAGTCATTAAATGAAGTGAGGAAATTTGATAGACAGTGCCTCACTCTGTAGAGGGTTTAAGTTTCCATTTCAGATGTTGCATTGAAGGTAGCATTTTGCATGGCATTTGGATTGTTGCCCGAAATTGGTTTTTTTTCTCTTCATTTGTTCAGAACTTAATAAAAGTAAAAAGTTTAGTTTAGATGCTAAGTCTTTGGTTGCATGTATGAATAGGACAAACAAAGGGTATGATCTGTATCTTTTGAGTGTGCGTTGGTGAGCATTTTAACTGCAGTGTTACAATGGAACCAGTTGAAGTCTCTTCCACTCCAACATTTGGTACTTGAGAATGATGTGTTGTGAATGATGTGCGATGGGTCACCTTGTATCATGCCTGTGATAGTCATGTGACTGTGATAGACAATTTCCAATAGTCTTTGGAAGTGTGTGTGTGTGTGTGTGTGTGTCGGAAAGTGATAACAAGATCCTTTTTCACATGTGACATTGGTTCATAATGTTGCAGTCCTGCGTACACATGGCAAGTAAACTTTTTTGAACATACTAGCACTTCCGAATATTGTGCTGAAACTGACCCAAGTTTAAAAGCATAGAAATGAGCATAATAGAACTTCAGCTGCTGAAGTAAAAACTCACCATAGGTTGAAGACTGATTACGTTTCCCTGCTGCAGTACAGAATACAGGACATGGATCCCTTGTGATGACATCTGGACTAGTTATGCTGACACGTATCCCTGGAATTGATTATGGTATTGCACTCCAGAGGTTGTCAAACCTACCCCTGCTGCAACCCACCTGTTTTGTGGTTACTCCTTTTCCAATGCTGGGTCTCCTCAGGCCTCAGAAGGCCTCCACAAGTCTCTTGGAAGCAACCAGGAGTCACTTCACGAACCCAGAAGTGAACTGAAATGACTTTCTGGCTGCTTCTGGATGGTGGAGGCCCTGTCCAGCCTTCAATTGCATCTGGAGGGCTCCAATTTGGAGCCAACTAGATGCAAGGGTAGGTGGGCAGGCCCAACTCCAGTGGTGTCCTCTATAAACAAGGAACGGGAACGCTGGGCGGGACTTGGGCGGGACTTCCACGTGATTGGCAGCCCGACTGTTTCATTCCACGGCTGCCCTGGCCTCGGGGGGGGGGCTGCCCCCGGTTTGCGTGCCCCACCGCTGCTCGCCCAGGCTCCGGTGCGCCCCCCATCTCCCCCGGTGAGCAGGCACACACACACCCCGAGGCCAGGGCAGCTGCGGAATGGGACGGGCGGGCAGCCAATCATGAGGAAGTCCCGTGTAAGTCCCGCCCAGCATTCCCATTCCTTATTTGTAGATGACACCACTGCCCAACTCAGAACCCACTGCGCATCAGGTTGTGACCCAGGAATTTGTTATCTGGTTCTCAGTGGCCAGGGGAGCCAGGTAACCAATGGGAGAGTAGAGTGCTTTGCTGGCCAACATCATTCGTTAAGGGAAGATTTGCTGCAGCTATGAACCTTTGGTTGAAATCGAGTTGGAGAAGTGACCAAGAATAGTTGCATCCAACTTCTGGAAGATTCGGACCATCTCGAATTCTGGTTGGCTGGAGCAGGTGCCAAAATGTATAAAAGGTAACCAAAAGAGGATAAAAGGAAACCCTCAGGAGAAGGGGGGTTGTTGGGTCACTGAGGAGTTGGACACTCTGCTTGATCTCAGTCAGCTCAGAGCCCCACCATGAGCACAGGGCCTCACAGGTAGCCTGCAGAACTGCATACCTTTCTCTCTGGGTACAGTACCAGGTGAGAGATAGGGAAGTCAGCTAGGAAGTTAGCTTTGTTATTTTGTACTGTTGTTCTTCCATGTATCCTCAAGCCTTTTATTTCTTGTGTCTTAACCTTGTAGACTTGAGTAACCGGTAATCATAATAAACTTAAATATATTTTACAGACTGGTGTGGTCTTGAGTACTGTACTGGGAATGGGGTCAATTATCCAGCCTACCTGCTGGGTCCAGCTACCAAGGTGAAGTACAGTGAGCCTGGGTCCCTGGAGTGAGGGGGTGCCCGGACTTGCACAGTGCCGGGGTTAGCGTTAGGATCAGGGTGTTGGCAGTTCCCCCTGAGTAATGTTCAGTCTAATTGGTGAAGGACTGTGCCTTATAACCTTGTGCCCCCTTGAGATTGCCAGGTATGCCAAAACCTCTTTCTAAGAATGGTGGTCTAGGCATTCTTCAAGCTGAGACTGGGGTACCTTGGGTGACTGGGTCACAGAGAATTGGGCACTTAATAGTGGCTCCTGTACCACTGGGAGTTGGCAGTGGGGCCAGGAGTGGCAACCAAATCCCTGCAGACTGTTGGGTTGGGACACCCAGGCGAGGGCCTGGCCTGATGGGACTGTGTGACACCTCTGTTGCATCTAGTCTACTCCTTTGTTCTGCTAGTACAAAGGTCTATCCATAGCATTACTTTTCTTACTTGGTTGGAGGTAGCTTCGGGTTTTTTTCCCCTTTGCTTGTTTGCACAATTGCATGTCTACAGGTATCCAACGTGAATCACCACGATAACTATAAGACTGCTGCAGTAATTCTTGGACAATGCCTTAGAACTCAAAAAACAAAGATGGCACAATCCTGTTAAGATTCTGGCTCTGCGATGCAGTGGCACTGAAACGGACTCAGCTGTGTACCCAGTGTGGGAATAAAGACTGCTGAAAATCCCCTGAGGGTCAGGGACATTTGTTGTCATCTCTTGGAGTAAGTTATGGGGCTACATGGGCTTGCGCCAGCAAAATCACTAGCACACATCTGAGCAGCGCCGTGTTGGGAAATTAGGCCTGTGAAGAGGGATAGGATACAGCAGTTGCCACTGCAGCTGTTCCTGCCCTCACCTCTGCTGGATCCACACATTACAGTCCCTCCCCTGCTCTACTCCTCCCTACCTCTGCCAGCTTGCGGAGAACCTACCTGCTCTGATGGGTGCGGACCTTTGACTGGCACCAGCAGGCCGGCGCAGACCTTTCCATGAGTGCTGTGAGCCTCTACGCTGCCTTATAGCACATTTGCAGCCCCACTGGTGCTTGGCCGGTTAGAGTTGGGCTGTGAGTTGCTACAAAAAACATTTTTATCAGTTTATGCAGTGCTATTTGTACTTCGGTTGCACAAGTATCACATGTATCCATTGCTGGTGTCCCTAACGCACTGGTGAATAGCGGTTTACTTCTGTATCCCTATTCCATGCCACTTAAAATACCTTTTGAAAGTTGCTTTCTCCAGTAGTTCCAGTCAGGGTCAGCGTGGCACATCTGGGAAGCTTCTCTCTCTCAGACAGGCAGGTCAGGTGTCAGAAGACTTGCAGAGATGGGAGGGCCTCCTGGATCTGCCCAGTCTAGCCTAGCCTCATGGCAAACAGGTTGCATCTCTCTGTTGCTCCTCTGGGGAAAAAAAAAACGTTAAGGAAGGACAACGGAGGAAGTCAGAAGCAACTTAAGGAACCAAAAGCCCTTTTAAGGGCTCTTAGGGAGCCCCCAGGCTTGTGCCAGACAGGGGCACCCCTGGATTGAATGTTTTGAGGCCTGCAGCAGCCGCGGGCCTCGTCATGGAGTCGCAGCCGCCATCTTGTTTTTCAGTGCGAAGCGCTCCAGCCGCACCTGACCCCTGCGCTTCTTCCGAGGCCGGGCTCCTACAGCTGCCCAGCAACAGCAGAGAGCCTTTGCCCGACCCCCTCTCTCAATCCTGACGTGGGGAGAGGGCTTGCAGCTGCGGCGATCACTCCGACCCCCGTATTCTGCAGGGAGCGGGGATGGCAGCGCTCGGCCTGCAACAGCCTCACAGTCAGGCATCTGAGCAGTGTGGCGAGTCTCCAGCCATGGCTACCCCCGGTGAGGTCCTCGAAGAGGGTCAGGGTCAGAGCGATGCCCTGATGGCGCTTCCGTGGGGGGAGATTGAGGCCACACTGCAGCGAATGGTCACAGCGGCCCTAAATTCAGCCCTGGGGTGTGTGCATCTTGCCCCGCGTCAGCCCACCCCCCCTCAGAACATTGGGGGGCTCAGGAGGCTTCCCCGCAGTCAGCAGTGATGCAGGAACTGGCAGAGATGACGCAGGCCGAGCAGTTGGCAACCCCACTGTCCCAAGTAGCAGTTGCAGGCGACGGGCTCAGAGGAGGTCAAGACTACCCCATCCAGGCGCAAGAGATCCAGATCACTCAGTGGGGACAGTCTGGATCTCATCCCCTCAGCACAGAGGCCCAGGCTCTTAGAGTCTGGCACGGAGGCGGAGGAGGCCGCACTGGATTCCCCAGAGGAAGGGGAAATATCAGACGAAGAGACTGTGACAGAGGGCCATGGCACCCGGCTTTTTAAGACTGACATGTTCCCTCGGATATTTCAGAAGGTCAGGAGGATCTTACCCTCAAGGCTGTCTTCTTGGTGGGTATAACATCGGCCAGGGGAGTTTCCGAGTTGGCTGCGCTCTCGGTGGCTAGGGAACTTTGTATTTTTTCTGAAGACAGGGTCACCCTGAGGTTGGACCCCACCTTTCTGCCGAAGGTCAATTCAATTTTTCATAGGACAGAAGAAGTGGTTTTGCCCTCATTTTGCCCAAATCCACAGCATGACAGGGAGAGACAATGGCACTCCCTGGATGTCCGCAGGGCACTTAGTTTTTATGGGTCTAGGACGGCTCCCTTTCAGAAAACAGAAGCACTTTTCGTGCATTTTCGGCTGCCCAAGCAGGGAACCAAGGCATCGCCCTTCACGTTATCTTGGTGGATCAGGGAGGCCGTAGCATATAGGGCCAGGGGAGCCACCCCGCCAGAGGGGATTGTTGCCCACTCCCTACGGGGAGCGGCGACATCGGCAGCCTTTAAGGCTTGCCCTTCCCTGGAGGTGGTCTGCAAGGCTGCCACGTGGAGTTCCCCCAACACCTTTATCTGGCATTATAAGGTAGACAGCTACGTGTCTCGGGACGCCGCCTTTGCTAGGCAGGTCCTGCAGAGCATGGTGCAGGATGCCTCAATCTAATCCCACCTGTTTATCTGTGGGTATGGCTTGGGTACATCCCGGATGTGCCACGCTGACCCTGACTGGAACTACTGGAGAACGGGTAGGTTTGTACTTACCAGTGAACTCTCCTTCTCAGTAGTTCCAGTCAGGGTCAGCATCCCTCCCACAAGGGGATTGAGGCATGGAGCCATTGACATCCCGGGGGGGGGGGACATGACGTGCATCGGGTTACACTAGCAGTAAAGGTGGGACCCCCTAGTTCAGTTTTGCGGTTAGGGGCCAGGGGCCTGCTGCTCGTTACCACACCAGGAAATGTCTATGTGGAAGTGAGTCTCCGCTGGCATGTGGAAGACGGACTTCCCCAGAGTTTTTGTTCAAGAGTTGTTTTCTCCGAGGCTTTGGATGGACTGGGCGGATCCAGGAGCCCCTCCCATCTCTGCAAGTCTTCTGACATCTGACCTGCCTGTCTGAGAGGGAGGAGCTTCCCAGATGTGCCACGCTGACCCTGACTGGAACTACTGAGACGGAGAGTTCACTGGTAAGTACAAGCCTACCCGTTCTATGTTTAAATCTCTTTAGATGTTACCCCTCTGCTGTACCACAGTGTGAGCCTTAATCTATTCTTTTACAATTTAGAGAAAAATCATAGCTCCTCCTGACCTCAACTGCAGCAATCGCATGCCATGAAAAAGTTGATTAAAGGGAGAAAAAACGGAAAATATTGTCTCTGCTGTGCATTCTGTCGCCAGCATCCAGTGGGTGTATAGAAAAATGCTATTCAAGTGAACTTCCTGCGGTAACTCTATGCACAGCATTACAAAGGAACTCTCCCCACCACCACCCATTTCATATGTGTGGCTAGGATATAGTATAGGATTAGTGAAATATTCTCCCTAAAAGAAAGAAGAACTTTGAAGACTAATCTAGAAAGATCCATAGGTTAAGAGTATAATGTGACATAAAACCCTGCAGGGCAAAGTTTCAGCCCAGGAACGGAAATATTTGAATTCTTCGGTGTCTCCTAGCAGACTGCTGACCTTGAAGGGTCATAAGTTACATATATCTTTGAGAAATACAATGTCGGGCATGTAGATGTGTTTGACCCACACTTAGCAGCAATTAAGCTGTTTCAATAAATCTTTTCCAAGCCAAATACATTTTTTTCCTTGAGAAATGAACTGGTTGTTCTATGTGTGACTGAAACGCCAGCATAGCTCTGGGGCTGATTGGACAGTGAATATGATGAATGTGTCTGTAGCTAGAATAATGCAGGACAATGAAGGCAAAGCCCCAGTACTGATCCTCTGAATAAAATGGTGGGGTAGGCTGGGCTGTTCCACCCTCATAATGTGCGATTTGGCTTCAAGCCTGCCTGTTTTCAAACTCCTTGATTACTAGCCAGCAGGAATCTTTTACACCAATGGTTCTCAAACATTTTAGCACCGGGACCCACTTTTTAGAATGACAATCTGTCTTGGACCCACCAGAAGTGAAGTCATGGCCGGAAGTGCCATCATTGTGACTCCAGATCCTGCCGTTTCCCTGAGAATGCAGCAATGTTGAGTATTTCTCAGCTGTTTTCCAATAGCAAAGTGAATCGGAAAGAAAGAAGCCTATTTACAACTGTGACACAAGCAAAACAACCACACCACCTTCCCCCTTTTCAGCATCCCATCTTCCTATATTTTAAATATGGCTGCTCTAGGTGGTTCACAACCCACCTGAAATTGGCGTGAGACCCACTGGTGGGTCCTGACCCACAGTTTGGGAACCACTGCCTCAGAGGGTCATGCTTTAAAAGCAGTGATGTGGAGTAGAGCATTTTCCACTGCTATATTTTTCCACAGAATAATTCATAGTTTTCAAAACACATTGTTTCATAAAATTAACTGGTAACATAAATGAATACAATACTGTTACCTTTTACTCTTAATACTTTTACCTAGGAGGAATGCATGCATAAATGCAGAACTCTTTAAGCATAATTACTAGACCAGCGTTATTAAAACTGTGGGGCGGGACCCACTTGATGGATCATGACATGATGTCAGGTGGGTTGTGGAGAGCTGGGAGCAGCCATCTTAGAAACTGCAGACCTTCCTCTTGGTATATTCCTTTTGTGGATGTTAACTGTTTGAATTGTCAAGTGGAGCGGGACCCACTAGGTGGGTCACAAACCAATTTCAGATGGGTTGCGTAGCACCTAGCACAGCCTTAATTGAAAATATGGGATGCTGGAAAGAGGGAGGGTCAGTGGTGTAGCTAACCACTCTTGGTGGTGTGGTGGGGGTTGACACCACTTGGGACCAGAATATTAAAATCTCAGTTTGTAGGAACAATACCATCATGTTCTGTATCATTTGATGCGGAATTTCATGATGCACAAAATTCACGGGCAATTCACTGAAACAAACTGGAGTGTAATGTCTTCGTTCTATCAAACACAATGGGGAAAAAAGCAAAAATATAAAATAGATTTCCTTAACTCAGAACGGACCAATGAGACTGATTTTTCAAAGGGCCAATGACATTTTGGGCACAATCCTATGCAGTGCTGGAATGGTGAGGCCGACTTGGCAGCGCCATATCCAACTCTGCATAGGAGAGACTGGAGGTTTCCCCCACGGCAAGGAAGTGTGTGCTCCCTTACCATAGGAGAGGCTCCGGCCTCCCCGATGTGCTCCTTGGATCTGCACCAGCTAAAGAGCGGGCGCAGATCTGAGGAGACCGCACAGCCCCGCGGACGGGCTTAGGATGTGACTATATAGCCACCTCCCGAGCCCAAGTCCTGCCCCCAGCCTCCCTCCCTCCCACCAATCCCAATCCCGATATGGGACAGAGCCGGCTTCGGTCGGTGCAAGGGAGACTCTCGAGTAGTGTCGGCTTCAGAGCTTTAGCGACGAGGCAGAGGTGCCACTCGCCACCCCGCGTTGGCGCTAAGCACATAGCGACGCAACGACATTGCTTTGACGCTATGCGCAATTGAGTGCGCTGTTTCTGTCACAGCATTGAACCAATTAAGTGATAGTAGGATGACACCCTTGGCGTGGTGGTGATGCCACTAGTGACCGAAATTGTGGAAATGATGTAATTTCAATGTGTATTGTATAAATTATTCGATGTGTAATTTGAGGGAAAATGTAATGAAAGAAACCTTATTGAATTACCTTTGTCTATCAAATATTATAGCCAAATAAACAGAAAAAAGTGGGTTTCCTTAACTCAGAACTGATCTACGGCGGGTCCTATGGCCCTTTTCACTGGTGATACTTCAGTATTGCCAGCTAAAAGTATATCAAATGAGGGTTCCAATCTCAGCACCCTGGAGCTGCCACTGCACTGCTGACCACAGTAAGTGTTACCATGAGCCGGCAGCATGGCTTTTCAGGGTATGGGGAAGGCAGGACTGGGTGGAAGAGAAGCAGGCCAAAACGGGGTGGGGTGGGACCGTCAGTGGCCTCCATCGCTGGAATGTATGCCAACATGGCACTGCTCTGCTCACCACTGCAAAATAGCTGGCAAAGAGTGGAATGGCCCCATTGCAGTGCCCACGATTTTCTTCAGGAAGAGGATAAATGTCCCCCTTCTTCCCAGGAGACCCGAGCAGCTGCCATGGCTCCCACAGGAAGCAGCATTCACCATTTTGGCACTGCTGCTCCTTCACTAGCCCTTGAGCTCAGGATCGGGCTGCCTGTTCTGAGAGTTTACAAGGTGATGTTATGACACAGCATGGAACCAATAGGTTATTACATCAGCTCCCTTTTTCATTTATACTACTAGAACTCTTGTTCAGTTAAGTGAGTGTCATCAAGTTGGCTGCTTTTGTTGTTCTTGATTGCTTATCAGCTGACACTGTACTGTTCTATCTATATATATAAAAATGGACGTTTGTGTGTGTGTATGTATGTATGTATGTTCCTTATACAAATCTCCGTCCCTTGACCCACGGCCACGAAACTTGGCACACACGTTCCTTGCAGCCTGGAAGGAATCACTGCAGGGGTCAGACCCCCCTACGGCCCCCCGTTTTTCAGGGAGGGGGCCGGATCGTCAGGAACCAAGGGGATTGCATGGGGCTACAGGTCTGCTGCCACCCTGTGGTCACAGACGATTCTGCAGCAGCTCAGCTGAAACTGAGCAGAACAGAAAGTGAAACTAATATAAAGTGCTTCGCCTGCGTGGCCTGAGTGGGCCAGGGAGGAAAGAGCAGGATCCACAGAGTTCCAGCAGCCAGTCGGATCTGAGAGGGGCCTATGTCCAGGGAGCTCACAGGCCACCTCTGCCTGTTTCTCATACGTGAGGGCTGGACCTGCAGACAGTAAGTGGGACCTTCATGTTGCTCTCTTAGTTGATGCTGTCCCTGTTTCCTCATTCCTTTCACAGTGATAGTGTGCATTGTGGGTTCCAGGTCATCAATACTGTTGTATTTCAGGGACGGGTTCTATATGTCTACATATGGATCTCACTATGTCATGCTTTTGAGGGAGGTTTGCATTTTTGTGTGTATGTTCCACCATTCCTCTGGAACGCCTGGAACGATGTGCACCACACGTGGTGCACTCCTTCCTTACGATCTGGACAGATATACTGTGGGGGTAGGGCCCCCCATACGCCCCCAGAGGTGGGGGTGCACTGCAGAACACACTCATTCCTCCTCCCAATAGAGCCTGGGGATGATTTCTGCCCCCGGGCAACGCCGGGTCACAAAACGCTAGTAGTTAAATAAATAAGGTTAATGGAGATGACACCATATGTTACCTCACCGAGTGACACCAACCTCAGTTATATCACTGGTGGTAAGTTTGGGTGTTGTTGGTCACTCGCTTAGATGACTTTTCATGGTGGACTATAGTCTTATCTATAGAATAGGTCCTATAGAGCTTGTGTCATGAGCACATTCTTGTACTGCAGTGAGTCTTGGACCCTTTGCGCATGGCAGGAGAGGAAGTTGAACACGTTTCATATGCGCTGTCTCCGACATATTCTTGACATCACCTGGCATGACAAAGTTCCAAATAGCGTAGTCCTGGAACAAGCTGGAATTTTTAGCATCTACGCACTACTGAAACAGCGGCATCTACGCTGGCTTGGGCGGCTACGCTTGGCTTGTCGTGAGAATGGCTGATGGTCAGATTCCAAAAGATCTCCTGTATGGAGAACTAGTGCAGGGAAGCACCCTAGAGGGAGACCACAGCTGCGATACAAGGATATCTGCAAGAGGGATCTGAAGGCCTTAGGAATGGACTTCAACAGATGGGAAACCTTGACTTCTGAGCGTTCAGCTTGGAGGCAGGCGGTGCAGCATGGCCTCTCCCAATGCGAAGAGACACTTTGAACAGGCTGAAGCAAAGAGGCGGCCCCGAAACCAGCAAAATCAGGGAGCTGGACAGGGGACAGACTGTATTTGCCCTCAGTGTGGAAGGGATTGTCACTCTTGAATTGGCCTTTTTAGCCATACCAGATGTTGTTCCAGGACCTCTATTCAGAGCATGTTACCATAGTCTTTTGAGAGTGAAGGATGCCAGTAGATAGTCTTATTAGTGGTTATTAATCATGATGGCTGCACTGAACCACCAGGTGCCGGGGAGCAATAGCAGAGGAGGGCACTGATGTTCATCCATTGCTTGTGGGGAAAATATTCACAGGATTTATTTTCTGACCACAATTATTATTGTTCCTTTCATGTCATGCCTATTATTCTCTTTCAGTCTCCCTTCCCCGCACAGCAGAGAAGGAACACTGCACACCACTCCTTGGAAGAAGGATGGTATAAAATTTGAAAAATAAACACAAAGTTTTTTGTATCGGAGAGTATCAAAATTTATGGGCCCAGATGTCAAATGACCTAGCTAGTCCACTGGGGAGGGCTTTGTAGTTATTTTGCTTGTGTCGAGGCTATAAAGGCTTTTTTCTGATTCACTTTGCTATTGGAAAATGGCTGAGAAATAATCCAACTTATTGCTGCATTCTCAGGAAACCAGCAGGCTCTGGAGTCACAATGACAGCACTTCCTGCTGTGACATCACTTCCAGTGTTTCCTGGATAGATTGCCATTCTAAAAAGTGGGTCCTGATGCTAAAATGTTGGAGAATTACTGCCTTAATCTATTGGCATATTTATAGCAAATGCATAAGTGGCTTGGATGTTAAGAACTCAAATTTTCTAGATTAAAACTAGAAGTACACTGGAAGTACATTCTTGTAATAAAAAAGATACGTATTTTCTCAATCAGCTCCCAGAAGAGAGGCATGTTTTCACTGCTATTTAATTTGTCTTCCCTCCATCCTACCCTCTTTGTTCCTTGATCACAAGTGGCTTGGGTTGGGGCTATGCTTTCTGGAATTCTTCTATGCCTTTCAGCTGCATCAGGAAATGCTAGTAATATTTTTCTTTTACAATAATGTTGCTGCCCATATATCAGCACAGAGAAGAAGGATTAATACTGAATTGTGCCTTCCTACTCAAGCGCTCAATCCTGTCCAACTTCCCAGCTGTGATGCAGCTGCAGTGTAGCCCCAAGTTAAGGGAACACACATTGCTTTATCTTGAGGAGGCCTCCAAAGCTGCTCTCCACCTGCAGGATGCTGCACATGCCTTATTGACACAACTACATCAGTGTTGGAAAGTTGGGTAGGATTGGGTCCAGGCTCTCCCCAGAGCAGTGTGCCCCTCGTCCAGGGAGATGCTTTGCTTTCAGCGCAAAGTCAGTCTCCTCCAGGCTGTCCCCAAATAAAAAGAGGAGGCACTGGCTGCTCCAGGGAGAACCCATGACATCACTTCCCCATGGGCACAAGTAATGACATCACTACCCCAGGGGGCTGGGGTAATTCCTTAGGGCTCTGAATAGAGATAAATCTGAAACGAGATCAGCAGTGATGTAAATTCTGCAAGTCACCCACACATAAGGGTGTTCCAAGGGCAGGTTTTCAGTGCCTATTTCTCCTTATTGTGTTCTTATGCTAGTGAGAGCTGCACCTGTTGCATTCCTGTCTACCATGCAAGTTACAGGAGCCCTGGGAGGGTGGGGTGGCAACCTACAGGAATACAACCTACAAATGGCTTTCCCTTAGTTGTTGCTGAGTGGTGGTCTGCATGACATGATGCTGGGGATCATCATTGTACCTATGAGGTTTGTCAAGGTGTTGTCAATTGTCTGTAAGGAAACAAGACATGAATAAAGCTCAGTTGCTGGAACCAAGCTTACCTATAATGAGTTGGTTGGTGCCTGACTAGTTATCAGCCAATCCAGCTCTTCTTATCCTCCAACGATTGTCCCCCTTCTACATTTGGTTACTTGCTTATTGGGGAAGATTATCCCCATACCAATTACATGCTCTTTGTTTGGAGTTTAAATGGTACTGATTCTCCAGTGATGGTTTGTCCATGTGGCCTTGCTAATATCCTGCATGGAATGAAATGAGGCATTCTTCCATATGCATGGAAGGATGAGGCATAAGCATTTGGCCAGCAGTACCAGTAGGTGTTTGGCATTTACCTACAAACTTTGAGGTTTTCCACCATACCAAGTAAGGTGGGATAATTTAAAAATAAAAATATGACTCTGGTTCCCTATTGCCTTCAGTAGTGAATAGTAGAAGCTTACCTGTAGGTGGAAGTTCGTATCTAACAGGCTCATCTTTCTGCAAGCTGCATACTTTTTACCCTGAGGAGTGTAGCAATGAGAGGTGGGGGTCTGTGGTTTTGGTGTGAGGATTTCAAAAATGCTGATATTTTTGGCATAGCATCAATAGTTTCGCCACAGTTTATGCTGTGCAGTTGTATTAGACGACGTGTAGTCCATTAGTCCAGTGGGTCTCCAACCTTTGGCACCGTGACCCACTTTTTAAAATGACGTTCTTATCAGAACCCACCTAGCTTTAAGAGAATTTTTAAAAGGTGATATAGAAATACTTTTATTCATTTATTTGCAAGTATTTTATCTGTAGAAAACCCCAATCCATTTCTTGTAATGAGGCATCTCTCATGGTCTCAAGGATTGAGGGGCTTAGTTATGTGACCCAGGGCCCAATCCTGTCCTTTCCAGCACCAATGCAGCTGTGCCAATAGGGCATGCACTGCATCCTGAGAATGGGGGGGGCAGTCATAGAAGCCTTTTTAATGTAACTCTTGTTCCCTTACTTTGGGGCTACACTGTATAGGCTGTATAGGTGCTAGAACGTTGAGTGGGATTGGGCCCCCAGCCTTCACCTGCCCTCCCCATTACCTGTCATTGATGGACTTGGAAAAAACACACCAGAAAAGACACTCAAATATTTATCTCCCTATATTGCAACTTACAAACTGCAAGAGCTCAGCATTTTACAGTGCAGTTAGCAGCAATCTGTGTTTTTAAATAGCCTCAGGGCTTGAGGCAATTATCTGATCTTTCTATTACCCTTCCTTTTTTCATTGGAGGCTCATATGGACCCATCAGAAATCATGTCGCAGCCCACCCAAATGGGTCCCGATAGACAGCTAGAGAAGGGCTGTATTAAGCAATAGGAGAGATAAAAACACAAAATGTAATGTAACTTAAAGTTTTGATGATGCAAAAAAAAAAACTGGGATTATCATTGGAATCTGTGTCTCTGAATGGTATAAGAAACATTAAAAACAATTACACAGTGTTCTGAGAGCAACTGATTGATGAGGAATAACACCTGCTAGACTGTAGGATAGCAGTTGTAACCATTTCTTTGGCATCATATGCTTGAAATTGATATCAACACCAATCCTTTGTAAATAATCCAGGGGATGTACATTGTGCTCATAATTCTTACATCTAAACTTATAAATATACAAAGCTAAGTAAGATGATCAGGCACTGTGTAGAGTGAAAAGGAAGTGAAGGAGACCTAGCATTCTTTGCAATCATAGCAGCCCTTCATGGTATTATAGTGATGTTACACATACTGACATCTCTACCACACTGTCAGCTAATTTCATACTTGCCATGTGAAGCTGTACAAAGCTTCCAAATTGGTAGCTTGAAAATAATTCAGGAAAAGGGGAAATGGCAGATTTGGGGCTCCTGAAATTTCCCACATCCTTTAAATTATGATGGAACTAAATGTGTGTCCTGATGAAACCTCTTCCAAAAATTTTAGGCTACATAGTGCTGCTTAGTGCACTCTAACCACTTGATGGCACCCTTTGATTTTGTACATACCTCATTGGGGGGGGGGGAACCAAAGTGCAGTGTAGCTGTAGTATTTGTAATGGAATAACATGTAAGAACTAAAGACTGCAAGGTATCTGGTTAATGTAGAGATGAAATGAATGAAACAGCAAGGCTAAGCTTTCCTGACCCTTCATGAGAGAATAGATGAAAAAAGGGAAGAATAAGCTATTGTGCCAAAGGGAGATGATGAAATTCAAGATCCACACACATAATCTCTGGCTCAGCCTCTGAAATGTTAATCCCTGGGTAGAATTATTTTGAGCTGTAGATTGCAATTTATCATCAAAATGGCACTGTGTCAAACAATACTTCTTGTATGTGTGATGTTCAGAACTATCCAATTTTAATATAAAATGGTTCACAGAGCACTGTTTAACATTTAAGTAGCAACTCGTTAAACTTTGGATTTTTTCTCTCTGTTGCTTTATGACCAGAGTTACTAAAAACATGCAGGACTATTTTTCCATGGACTTCTCACAGGAACTTGTTAAGTATTATATCTTTTGTGGATCTAGGTTTTTTTTTGTAAAAAAAATTAGATGGATTGGATTGCTTAACAGCTTAATAGCAGCTCTAATAAAGTTAACCAGCACCAAGATTTTTACTAGAAGAGGAGCTCTGGCACAAAGAGATTTGATTCCAGTGATTTGTTGGTGTGTTAAAGCATTCAGAACTGTTTTTTATCCTGGCTCATGTTTAAATTTATTTGGTGAATGGACAAACAATTTTTTTCTTTCAGTTTGCAGAGTAGAATAGCATGTATGCACCAGGAGAGGCGTTGGAATGTTGCTCTGTAAGAATGCAGTGGTTTGTCTTTTTTTCAGGAAAAGTTTTTTTAATCACTAGCAGGGAGTCAAAGATGAGCTGCCCAGAAAGAAAGTCATAAAAAGGAACAAAATACCCACATGTGGGTATAAACACAGAAACATTTTCTTGTCCGTTGAGCTGTCCTCCAGGTGTTGCAAATGTGCCATAAGGCATGAAACCGCTGGGAGAGGTCATCCGGGGGTTTGGAGTGGGGTGCCATCAATATGCTGATGACACCCAACTTTATCTCTCCTTTCCCCCTGATTCTGAGGAGGCGGTTGAGGTCCTGGATCGCTGTCTGGAGGCAGTTGGGGGCTGGATGTGGGCGAACAAGCTGAAATTAAATCCGGCTAAGACAGAGGTGCTTTTGGTTCGGAAATCCACAGCTCGGGTATTGGACTATCGTCCTGCTCTGAATGGGGTTGCACTTCCTCTGAAGGAGCAGGTTCGCAGCTTGGGGGTTCTCCTGGATCCTCAGCTACACCTGGAGTCCCAGGTGGCGGCAGTGGCCAGGGGAGCCTTTGCTCAGCTTCGGCTGATTTGCTAGCTGCGGCCGTACCTGAGCTGTGCGGACCTGGCCACAGTGACCCACGCCCTAGTGACATCTAGATTAGATTATTGCAATGCGCTCTACGTGGGGCTGCCTTTGAAGACGGTCCGGAAACTACAACTAGTACAGAACGCGGCGGCTCGGGTGGTTGCTGGGGCATGTCGGTTTGACTCTGTCGAGCCGTTGCTTCGGCGACTACACTGGCTGCCGGTTCTGTTCCGGGCCCAATTCAAAGTGCTAGTTTTGACTTTTAAAGCCCTTTACGGCTCGGGTCCGGGGTATTTGAGGGACCGCCTCCTTCCATATAATCCAACCCGTGCTCTTAGATCATCTGGGGGGGCCCTTCTGACTGTGCCACCACCAGGAGAAGTGAGAGGGGTGGTGGCCAGGAAGAGGGCCTTCTCGGTGGTGGCCCCCAAACTCTGGAATACCCTCCCCTTAGAATTGAGAACTGCTCCCTCTTTGTTAACATTTCGGCGGGGGCTGAAGACCTTTTTATTCCAAAAAGCTTTTAATTGTTGACAGGCGGGCTGGCTGGTGTGTTATGTTTTATATTTATGATCCACAGGGCTTTTGGCTTTTTAAATTTTATTGTTATGTTTTTAATTTTGTTCTATATTGTTTTAATATTCTTTTATATTGTCTTTTAATGTAAAATTTTATATTTTTTGTAATGCCGCCTTGAGTGCCTTCGGGCATAAAGGTGGGGTAAAAATCTAATAAATAAATAAATAAATAAGGCAAGTTTGCACTAATCTCTGAATTGGCCGGGTTGGCACAAAGATCTGTGGCCGACCCATGGAGGTCAAATCTGGCTTCTGTGCTGCCCCAGGTGATTGGAAGGGGTTTGAGATGAGGGAGGACCACGGAATGTGGGGACGGCGGGCCTGTGGGTGGGACCTCCGGAAAGGGGGCCCTTAAACCTGATCCTAACCCCTGTCCCTGGGCCAGTCAGCCCTACACAGACCGCTCGGATATGTGCCAGCTTTTTTGCTGATGCAAATCTATGTAGCCCCATATGGGTGGTTGGGCTTTACTCAGGGGGCAGACTCCCTTACTCTGAGTTGCACTATTGCTGCTTCTTAACAGAGGCTGAATTTAGCACAGACCAGTTGGTGTACCTATTCCAACCCTGCTTAGGATTGGGCTGCCTGAGGCTTTTTTATTGCAGTTAGACAATTTGGTAACCATCTTCATTCGAATTTTTGTCTTGTTCGGACCTGTTAGCTCCAAATTTTGAGTGTGTGTGTCTCATGCACGTAAAAATTTCTTATATCCAAAAGACTGAACTATACCTGACTTGGGAAAAGCCTTTGCAGATTACTCTGAATGTGGAAAATGAAGCATGGGAGAAAGAACTGAACCTTCCCTGTCCTAGCAAATTGTTCAGATCCAATTTGGCGCAGCGGGTTAATTTGCTGTTGCTGGGCTTTCCAGCCGGAAGGTTGGGAGTTCAAGACTGCGTGATTGAGTGAGCTCCCGTTGCTTGTCCCAGCTCCTGCCAACCTAGCAGTTCGAAAGCACCTAAATGCAAGTAGATAAAGAGGGACTACTTCGGTGGGAAGGGAACGGCGTTCCATGCGCTACGGCATAGAGTCATGCCAGCCACATGACCACGGAAGCTTGTCTTCGGACAAAACACCGGCACTACAGGCTTTGAAACGGAGATGAGCACCGCCCCCTACAGTCGGTCACGACTAGACCATTCGATCGTGGGGAAATCTTTACCTTTACCTTTTATTGCTGCTTTTAAATACAAATGAAAAAGTTGGAAGAGTGGATCATGGGTCCCCCATGTCATTTGTAATATTGCCATTGATTAGTTATAGGTGATCAGATGGAATTATTGTAAATGGACTAGGAAAAAAGAGTACTTCTAAAATTTTAATATCTAAAGTACACTGTAATCCTAAATATATCTGACTTACGTGCAAGATTCTGGTTTCAGTGAGTGTTAAGTCACAGCCTTGAATGCAGTGACAGAACCAACTAATTTAGCTTTTCTATAATTTAGCTGTTGTAAACTTTGTTTTTATACTGGCAGTTAAAATACAGTGGAACTCACAGGTATTTGAGTCAACTGATGAAGAACAATACTTGCAAGATAATGGAGATGTTTCTTAACTAGGAGGGGGCTTCCTATCAGCTGTTAAGTTCTGACAGTGCTAATTAGCACCTAGTGGTTGTTTTATCTAATCAGTGCTAAATAGCTGATGAATGCTTCTTATTGAGGAGGAAAATGGGGGAGGAGATCTACAGTTGTTAGTCACACTCTCTTAAATTTGTTGCATTTTTCTTTAAAAAAGATGGTTGTTAGCAAGTAACTTGACTTAACTTTGTACATAATATTTGATTCTTGGGGGGAAAAAAACTTTGAAATATTTTCTGGTTGGATTTTTTTATGTCCGTTCTTCCTCTCATATATTCAAATATAGGTGTGGGGTTTTTTTGGCAAATGGTTCTTACTCTGCGCTCTGAATATATTTTCCCCAGTTGCAATGCAAAACTGCTGCAGCACTCTTAATATTGATGTGTTATGCTACAGTTTTATCATGCACCTTGCTTTCTGTTTTGATGTCTTCTCAAATGTACTTATTTGTATTCAGAATTTGCCTAAGAGGGATTTTAATATCCAGCACTTGCACATAGTTTAAAGCAGACATGGTGTAGTATTAGATCATTTCTGTATATATAGGGCTGAAACTAAACCATTCCAAAATTATAGCAATGAGTATATGTGAACATATTGCATTTAGCATTTGGTTTTTAAAAGTAAAATATAGGTTTCTCACATATCTGGGAAGTTGTGTGAGATCACATTAGTATTTTAATTGGGTTACCACTTTGGCTTGAACCTATTTAACTCAAACCACAAAGTGTTTTGGCACCTTAAAGACTAAATTTATGATTGCCTAAGCTTTCATGGGCTACAGTCCACTTCATCAAATGCATGAAATGTAATCCTCAGTAGGCAGGTTGAGCTAGAGAAAGAGAGAGTGTGTGTCTTAATGGCAGGAAATGCTTCTCAATGACAGGCCTAGTTTTGTCATGAGCTTAAAAGTATGTAAGATAAGCATGGGGAAGAGCAGTATACACTGCCCTGAACCTCTTTACAGAAGCGGGTGTAGAAATGTGAAAAAGAATTAATAAAATGAGCTAGGACAGACCGATCACCCATGAGAGAGAAGTGCCATTGAGAACTGCCAGGTGGGTTTAACAGCTATGGATAACTAGTGGTGGTCTGTGTCTGTAGGCTGTTCCTGGTACCATTATATCCCTGTCAAGCTGTTCTTTTTTCACTTCAGGTGAGCATTGTAGTTTTAGGAATGGCTGTTGTAAATCTTTCACCTATGAGTCCTGAACTCTGCTCAAAGAGCTGTATCAGATGCAGTTATATCACAGGACCACCATAAACAGCAGATCATCTTGTATGTTCTAGGTCAGTGATATTAAAACATTTTAGACCAGGACCCACTTTTAGAATGGCACTCGTGTCCACCAGAAGTGGGAAGGGATGTTGTGGTAGGAAGTGTCATCATCAAACAAGGAAGTACTATCATTGTAACATAATAAAATGACACTCCTGAAATACAAATTGGCGTTCTTGGACTGCAGCAATTGTACAACTATGAAACAACCCTGACAAAAAGCAAGATTAGCACAAAATATGATGTGAAAGCACTGAACTAAAAACAATTAACAAGTTGCAACCCCTGACATCAAGTCGCTACTTGCCAAGTGGGTCCCGACCTACACTTTGAATAACACTGTTATAGGTGAAAGCTGGAAGCAAGTAGGCTTGTGCAGCTCTCAGGGGTTTTTGGTTTAGTGTAGTGACGATGGTAGAAATAAGCTAGTATAGAGTGGTGGTGATGGTAGAAATAAACGTCTAGAAATAAGGTGCATACTGTACCCTCTGCATGGATTTAGTGGGATAGAAGAAGAGCTGGCTGAAAAGAAGTGGTTTTTCTGCCTACTTCAGTGTGGTTGGCTAGTTTTACAGCAGTAATGGGCAAAGTGAATTCATGTGTTGAAAAGCTTTATATAAATACTGTTGGTTAATTGATTGATCTCTGTTCTGGCCCATATATAAATACTGTTGGTTAATTGATTGATCTCTGTTCTGGCCCATAACACAGCATGCAGAAGTTTTTGTCCTTTCCTTTACAGAAGCCAAACATTTGTTATAGACTACCAAAAAGCAATGCCGGTTGCAAGTTTTGATTTTAAGTTGTGCTTCAGTTAACAGAATAAGTCTTTGGTAAGGAAATGGGGTACAGCTAGTTTTTGATTCTCAGTGAACTTTAATGACAACATTTTCAAAGGTTTCATGCAGCTATATTGCACTCATTGATTGGAAAGAGCCAATATTGTTTTCAGCCAATAAATTACTAATAACAAATTAAGTAAAAATTCTCAAGTGTACACAATGTAGTTATTGAGCATGCTGCTCATTCTAGATACTAACAAAATAGATACCTGCAACCACTGAGCAGCCACAGTGAACAACCCAGACTAGCATTCAATGAGAAGTGCTAGCTGGGTAAAAAAAAAATCTTATTTCCCCCAATAACAGAACATTGTGTGTTCAAGTCTAGTAAAAGGATATCCCTGGATACATTATAAGAGCATCATGTGGTAGAGTGGTAGACTGCAGTATTGCAGTCATAAGCTCCGCTGACAACTCAAGTTCTGTCCTGGCAGAAGTTGGATTCTCTGGTAGTCGGTAGTCGACTCAGCTGTCCATCACTAAAATTAGTACCCAGCCGGCTGGGGATTAAGATGACTGGGAAGGCAACGGCAAACCACCCCATAGAATGATGTCTACCTAGTAACTGTTGCAATGGGACATCATCTCCATGAGTCAGTAATTTGGTACTTTGTACAAAGTAATGACTTTGATGCACATTTGCTTTATGTAATACCATATACATTAAATGTGCAACCCCATGATTCTATATGTCATGATTCTATATCTATCAAAGAGAGTTTTGAAATGAGCAATTTTTGGAACAGAAAAATTTGTCCCAATTCATCAGTCCCTTGCAGGAGCTTTAATGACCCCTTTGATCTCCCATATCTAGAAAGACTTCGCCATTCATGTAGGGGGCAGTTTGCACATGCAAAGGAAGTTTTGTGCATTCAAAGCTGCTTTGTCCTGAATGGGGAAACCATAAATGTGTAAGATCTCTGTTCACATCAGGAGCGTATGTAACTCGTGGACAGAATATTTGTTTAATGTGTTGATTCACTAATTTGCTTGATACATGTGAAAAGGGGACACTTTATGTAAACCATACCTTTTTGCTTCCTAAAAATATTTCTAATTGCTGAAGACAAAGTCCCAAACCTGCTGCCTTTCTGCTGCTGAGCACAACGGTGTAAACTTGATTATGTTTTGGTTAGACTTGGATTGTATAGAGTTCTTACTTACAGAACATTATCATTACAGCTCTGTGTTTTAAGGTATGCCAATTGTGGTACCTAATTAAAGTGCTGCTGATGCTGCTGTCTAAGCCAATTAAGGGACAAGAGCATGAATTTCCAGTTGTGTGAGCTAGATAAGGACAATTCCTTAACATATAAGTTGCCCTTGAGAACTGCCAGTTAAATGCTAGATAGCCGGAACTGATGTGTGTTTCACTTTTGTACCTTTATGGTCTTTTTCCTGTACCTTTATGGGCAAGAGGCACTTTTTCCAGTGGTGTTCCTCTTATATTTAGCCGGGACAGAATAATTGTCCCTCTTCATCCCTGCGCAGTGTCTTTTCTAGTGGCTGTTGCTGGTGATGTTCTGCACTTTTTAGATTGTGAGCCCTTTTGGGACATTATTATTATTAGTAGCCTGTAAACTGCTTTGTGAACTTTGTATTGAAAAGCGGTATATAAATACTGTTCATTGATTTTTAAAAAAAATCAAAACCCTCATCTATTATCCCTGTACATTTTTGTTGCTAGTAGTTCCAATTTTAGTATATGTACTGCTAAAGCAAGCACTTGTTTGTAGTTTTAACTTGCCTCATTGGTGGCATGATAGACCAAGCAAAAAATTTTCCTGTTGATAAGCTTAACGGCAGTAGTCTAGAGCCCAGTCCTATCCAACTTTTCAGCACTGATGTAGCCATGCCAGTTAGGTGTGCACTGCATCCTGCAGTGGAGGTGCAGTCAGGGATACATCCTCAAGGTAGGGGAACATTTGTTCCGTTACCTTGAGGCTGCATTGCGCTATACTGGTGATGGAACGTTGGATAGGATTGGGCCCTAAGACATATAAAAGTCTCGCGTATACAGTGTAATAACTTCTGTTCATTTTCTTTTTCTCCCCAGTGGTTTTGCAACAGTATCATACACATTGCAACGCAACTTCAAGCTTGCTGCTTACATGCTGATTTATTTTCTTTTTTTCTGCTATGGATCATAATTGTTCCTCAATTCCAGTTTTTTTTTTCAGTTTTATAATACCTCAATTAATTGCAAGCTTTTTTAAAATGATGTACATACCTTCCATACTTGGCTAGGAGATTTAGAAAGACATTATAATTAAGAAAATGGTGTTCCTTGTTAGCATCTTCATTTGGGTGGTAATGTGGCTTGGTAATGTACATGCCTGTGTTTATAGGAATGTCTAAAATTAAGTGACTATAATCATTTGTTTTGTGAATGCCCAAACATTCAGGAATAAGTCGCATAAATTTGATTGTCAGCATTACTTGCGTAGCCCTGTGGAATCCGTATTGGGTGCTTTTTGTTGGTCTAAGGTGCTTGAAAAGATTCTGAGGGAGAGTTCTTAAGGGAAAGGGGAGGATTAGATTCTAGAGAGAGTTCATGAGGAGACAGGAAGTCTGAGAGAGAGAAAAGATCTGGAGGTCCCGGGGAGGCAGCAGTGGAATGGAGAAGAGAGTGGCAGACAGCCTTCTGCTTTTCAAGCAGCACAAGGAGACAAAGGTCTGAAAGTTGCAGACAAACCCCGAAAGATCCACTTCTTTCCCCCGCTGTGTGTCACAAATCTGTTGGGCTCCTCCTCTTAGGCTATGTTGGTGTGAAAGTCACTCTTGAAATAAAGTCGTTATTCATAATGATCTGTTCACTTCCTCCTACTTTTGTTTCCCTTTGAATAATTCTAATTACTGTGTTTCCTTCTGTGCCTTCTACTGCCTACTATTTCCCTCCAAATGTTGCTGGAGGGGGAAAGGGGGTTACACCTATATATGTCTGAAATGTGAAGAAGTAGATACCAAGTTAGAAGCAATGTAATTCCCAAATTAATTTGGAATAGTCAACATTCATGAGAACATCAATAGTTGGCAAATTTGGGGCATTCACGATAACAGTCTGGTCCTCTTTCATCTTGACTATTATAATCTCTTCTCTGGTCCCTCTTCATTTTCCAACATTGCACTGCAAAAATTATCCATCCCTCTAATTTCATTGACCACATCAAGTCCCTCTGCAAATATGGATGGTGAGGTGAGGATGGATGGTGAGGGAGGGAAAGATGAGATAAAAGGGGACTTGGAGATTGCAGAGAAATTAAATGAATTCTTTGCGTCCGTCTTCACAGCAGAAGAACTTGGGCAGATATCACAGCCCGAACAGCCCTTCCTAACGAAGGAATTAAATCAGATACTGGTTAATAAAGAAGATGTTTTAGATCAAATTGATAAACTACATATAAATAAGTCACCAGGCCCAGATGGTATACACCCAAGAGTAATTAAGGAACTAAAGAACGAAGTTGCTGACCTCTTAACTAGAGTATGCAACTTGTCCCTTCAAACGGCCACGGTGCCAGAGGATTGGAGGATAGCCAATGTCACACCAATCTTTAAAAAAGGGAGAAGGGGGGACCCTGGAAACTACAGGCCGGTCAGCCTAACGTCTGTTCCGGGTAAGATGGTGGAAAGCCTCATCAAAGATAAAATCCTAAAACATGTAGAGGAACAAGTACTGCTAAAGGAAAGTCAGCATGGCTTCTGTAAGGGTAAGTCTTGCCTCACAAACCTTTTGGAATTCTTTGAAAAGGTCAACAGGCACGTGGATGTGGGTGAACCTGTGGATATCATATACCTGGATTTTCAGCAGGCATTTGACACGGTCCCCCACCAAAGACTGCTGAAGAAACTTCACAGTCAGGGAATAAGAGGGCAGGTCCTCTTATGGATCCAGAATTGGTTGAGGGCCAGGAAACAGAGAGTGGGGGTCAATGGGCAATTTTCAAAATGGAGAGAGGTGAAAAGTGGAGTGCCCCAGGGATCTGTCTTGGGGCCCGTGCTTTTCAACTTATTCATAAATGACCTGGAGACAGGGATAAGCAGCGAGGTGGCCAAGTTTGCGGATGACATAAAACTTTTCCGGGTGGTAAAAACCAGAAAGGATTGTGAAGAGCTCCAGAAGGATCTCTCCAAGTTGGGGGAATGGGCAGCCAAATGGCAGATGCGTTACAACACAGACAAATGTAAAGTGATGCACGTTGGGGCAAAAAACCAAAACTTTACCTATAGGCTAATGGGTTCTGAGCTGTCTGTGACAACTCAGGAGAGAGATCTCGGGGTGCTGGTGGACAATTCAATGAAGGTATCGACCCAGTGTGCGGCAGCAATTAAGAAGGCCAATTCCATGCTTGGGGTCATTAAAAAAGGGGTTGAGAATAAAACAGCCAATATTATCATGCCATTGTACAAATCGATGGTAAGGCCACACCTGGAATACTGTGTCCAGTTCTGGTCGCCGCATCTCAAAAAGGACATAGCGGAGTTGGAAAAGGTGCAGAAGAGAGCAACAAAAATGATTACGGGGCTGGGGCACCTCCCTTATGAAGAAAGACTGCAGCGTTTGGGGCTCTTCAGTCTAGAAAAAAGGCGCCTGAGCGGGGACATGATTGAGACATACAAAATTATGCATGGAAGGGATAAAGTCGATAGAGGGATGTTCTTTTCCCTCTCTCAAAACACCAGAACCAGGGGGCATCCACTAAAACTGAGGGTTGGGAGAGTTAAAACAGATAAAAGGAAGTACTTTTTTACCCACCGGGTAGTTAATCTGTGGAACTCCTTGCCACAGGAGGTGGTGATGGCATCTGGTCTTGATGCCTTTAAGAGGGGATTGGACAGATTTCTGGAGGAAAGGTCCATCATGGGCTATAGGCAATGATGGATTGTGCAACCTCCTTACAAAGGTGGTGGGCTACTGGTACCGGGTGCAAGGGAGTGGCAACAGGATCTTGTTGTTTCATGCCTCCCTGGGGCACCTGGTGGGCCACTGTGAGATACAGGAAGCTGGACTAGATGGGCCTTTGGCCTGATCCAGCAGGGCTCTTCTTATGTTCTTATGTTCTTAAATACCTAAACTGGCTGTCCACTTCCAAATGCTTCATACGTTTCTCATACTTGCTTTTAAATTCCTTCCTGGCCTTGCCCCTCTTTGCTCCCAAATCCTGAAATACCTCTACTTGTGGCCTTCTTTCATCCAGCGGCACAACCCTCAGCCACTGAGGCATGCCTTGCTTCCAGAAATTATTCTTTCTCCTTTGCTGCCCATTATGCCTAGGACTGTTTCCATGATGCCACCTTCCTTATGTCCTTATCCCTTCCCCAAATCCATATTTTCTATGAAGCCTTTGGCCCACTGTTACAAATGCTACAGATGTGCTGTCGCTACAGTATTGCAGCTACAGTATTGATGTACATTGATGTATCCTCTCCCTGATTCTATTGCCCATTTCCAGCTTATGCGGATTCAGTACATCATGCAACCCTTGCTCCACCTTTGATGTCTTCCCATACCAGTAAATTCCTTAATAAGTATTGTAATGTTGTTCATTACCAAAAGCTCTGTTCACCCAGGTGTTTTATGTGTGCATAAAAGCTATGAATCAAAACCTCTTGACTACATGACCTCTTGTAGAATATAATTTTATGACTACTTGAATAATTATACTTGAATTACTTGAATAATTATATGAGCTTCAAGGTGAAAACATTGAAAAACTCTGGTGTTCCTGGTTTAGTACATTTCACTTCTGCTCACTGATTTTTCCCCCCTTTTATTTATTTCACAGACTCTTAAGATGAATTGCCTTGGGCAAGGGTAGCGTAGTTACATACTAGTTGCTTCAGACTTTCTCCTCCCCTGCCATTCACCAGGAAGTTGCTCTGGGCCTCCTTTCTGTCTTCGTCTTTACAAAGAGAAATTATGTCTTTTTCTCAACACTCCCTCACTCAGGCCTGTAATCGGTCAATTGTAGTGGGGGGGGGGGGACATTTGCATTGGCAACTTTTAAATATACAGTTGTTCCATGCTCATGTATGGTGTACAATGCACCTATTGTTTCCATTTATTTGTGTATTTGTTTTTAAGTTCATGTTTAAGGAATTCATAGTTTCGCCTCAGATTTTTGAAGCGGTGTCCAAAAAGAGCAATTTAGGGTGTTTAGTAGATGAAGATAGCAAAGTTGTACCCTCGTAGAGAGTGTCTTGTTGGTTGAACATAGAAACTTTAAGCCCTAATTTGCAACTTGTTTGTTTGCTCCTGTGAGGCACCAGGTTGTGTGGGCTCCATATCTGTAGAGCAAATGCAAGACTGACATGTTTGAGGGATCTTTGGCAGTTGAGGAGATTGGGTGCGCCTGGGCAAGAAATTGTTTTGTTTGTTCTGGAGGTGTGACTAATGAGAGGTATTCAAAGGTAAAGTTCTACAGTCTCCCTGAGGAGATATCTGTCACATTTGAGCCATGGGTGTCCTCCTCCCTCACCCACCAGCTACTCTTTATCTGGTGCTGAAATGGTATGTTCTATTCATAAGCCTTTTCACCCTACAAAAGGGCCCCCTTTTGGTGTGTTTTGCACCCCCTTTTGGAAGAGCGTGAAAGTGTGAAATTGGCAGATGTGGAGAGGAAGAAGGAACGCACCCTTGCTGAGCTGATGCTTCATCAGTTCAAGTGGGTATAGTTGACTCGTGCCAAAACGGGGGATGAGGATGCAAATGTGGATGCTCATCTCCATCCACAATTCACCACTACTGGTTTATCCCTAAATATACTTGACTAAAGTTGGATCAAGACAACTTTCTTGCTATGCAACACTGGCGAGCAATGAAGCAGCTATCACAATGTGGTGGCAGGCAATGTAGGCCTGGTTGCTTCAGCAATAGGGACATGTTCCTCTCCTGCTCCCCTGTTGCCTTTTTTCAGGATCAGAACAATGAGGGCCCAATCCTATCCAGCTTTTCAGTGCTGATGCAGCTGTGCCACTGGGGTATCTGTTGCGTCTTGCAGTGGGGGAGCAGTCACAAAGCAAGGGAACATTTGTTCCTTTGCCTCAGAGCCGCACTGTGGCTGCATCAGTGCTGCAACGTTGGATAGGATTGGGCCCTGAGAGAGCTTCAGCAGTCTTGGCATATCTCATTCTTTTTGCGGTCCCATGATGTCATCACATTCACTATACAATCCCAGATTGGCTGGGATCATGCACTAAAAGAAGAAAGAAGCCCTAAAATTGGCAGTGATGCTTCAGCAAATGGCTTCTCATATTCTTTGAAATTCCATTTTTTGCTTTAAAATGTTCAAATGTAGTAATTTGACACACAATTATTCTGTCAAGCCCTGCCTTTGCCTTTCAGAGTTGATAAATGCAAATTGTTTCCAAAGTCTGTTAAATTGAGGTTTTCTGTATTACCCAATCTGTGTTATATAACTCAAATGCTAGCACACATGCTTTGCAAACTGGGAACGGTCAAGTAGTAGTATATTGATTCTCTTCTATAATGGGAGGTGAGTTACATGTAAACACTAAAATATTAATACCGGACCTTAACTGTCTGATCTAAATTTACAGCAGATGATGATCTTACTGGAGCATCTCCTCCTTTTGCCAACTTTTAAAATCACTTTGTGGGCCTAGCTGTGGGTGATTAGCAACTTTCATCATGTAAATGCAGGGCCCTTTAATGGTAGACAAGCTTAGAAGTATAACAACTGTTTTACTTTCCGAGGAATTGCTACTTTCCTTGTTATCTACTATGCAGAGTCTTTCCACAGGTTGCAGGGAACTTCAGAATGTGACCAGCACTGGCCCAATTAAAATAGCTGGCAGAAGCCTCCGCTGGCCATGTTTAAGGAGTCCCTGCTAGCTGCATGTGCCATTCTGAAGATCCCTACAGCCTCTGGAAGATCTCTGCAGCATTCAGATATCTTTTGGCACTTCCTGCTGCACTCTGGTGGCTTCCTGATCTGCTGGATTCTTCTGATGGCAGATAAGGTACCACTTGCACCTAACCCCATTGATCCTATAGGATCAATAGTTCGTTATCTGTGGATTTGCTATCTGTGAGGAGTTCCAAGAACCTAGCAGATAATGAGAATTGACTGTATATACAAATGATCTCATGACTGCAGCCATGAAATTAAAAGACGTTTACTTCTTGGGAAGAAAG